>OX463229.1:82595805-83195805 GCA_949820135.1 Sylvilagus floridanus | reverse complement strand
AGTTAAATTCCTATGTGTTTGTATCCTCCCCAGTAAGATGAAGGGAAATGGATTTGTTCACACCAAGCCACAGCAAAGGGGGTGAGGGCAGAGTCTTGTGATACGATGGTGCCCATGATCATCACCATACTTTTGCACTCTAGAAATATTTGGGAGGGCCGATGCCGTGGCTCACTTGGTTAATCCTCCACCTGCGGCACCGGCATTGTATATGGGTGCCGGTTCTAGTCCCCGGCTGCTCCACTTCCAGTCCAGCTCTCTGCTGTGGCCCGGGAGGGCAGTGGAGGATGGCCCAAGTGCTTGGGACCTGCACCCGTATGGGAGACTGGGAGGAAACACTTGGCTTCAGGTTTCGGATCGGCGCAATTCTAGCCGTTGTGGCCATTTGGGGGATGAACCAACAGAAGGAAGACCAGAAGACCATTCTCTCTGTCTCTTTCACTATCTATAACTCTACCTGACCAAAAAAAAAAAAAAAAAGCAATCCCCTTGTAAGAATTTCAAAAGGGATAGCATATTTAAAAAAAAAAAAGAAAGAAATAGTTGGGAAACATGACAAAGAAAAAGAGAAAAGGTGGCAGCTGAGAACTCTGAATATTTCTGATAGAGATTTTTTCCCCCCACATGTAGACAAGGAAGCCTCATACATACTCAAATCTTCATCATTCTACCTACCTACACTGGCACAACATGCCAACCCTGGATAGATTTCAACCATTAACACCTGCACATCAAAGATGGCAGGTGTGTCCTCCTCCAACACAGCAGATGTATATTCAGTGTCACAGAGTGATGTAAATATGAACAATAATTGGTTGAGTGCCATATTTTCCCTCTATCCTTATAGTAAGAATCCTTCAGACACCTTGCACTATTACTTTTCATATAAAAAATCAATACATAAATTCTATCAAGTAAATATTTCACAGCAACATACCAAACAAACAGATAACTAGATGTATGTGAGTGCCTACCTCTCCACAAAGTTCATTCAAGTCTCTGCTAGCAAAATCATTGCTAAGAATAATTTACTTATATTTCCTGTAGATAATTCATGGATTTTGGCCAGTGGGGTAGAATAGCCGGATAAGCTGCCACCTGCAATGCCAGCATCTAATATGAGCACTGCTTTGTCCCAGATTCTGATCCAGAACCCTGTTAACGTGCTTGGGAAAACAGCAGAAGATGGCCCAAGTCCTTGGGTCCCTGCTACCCACATGGGAGAACCTAGATGGAGTTCTAGGCTCCTGGCTTCAGCCAGACCTAGCCTTGACTCTCATAGCCATTTGGAGAATGAACCAGCAGATGAAAAACCTCTCTTTCCTCTCCTTGTCTCTCCCTCTCTCTCTGTAACTCTGCCTTTCAAATGACATACATAAATCTTAAAAGAAAAACAGATAATTCCATGGATCAAACTGAAAAAAAAAATGTGCCAGTCAATTTTCCTTCCCTCTTCTCATCTCTCTTTATTTGAAAGTGAAGACTGACTCTATGTAGGCCAATCACAAAGATACTGGAAAAAGAAGAAAATCTGGCCTCAAGTATTTTTAGACACGTAAGTATAGTTAAACTTTTATAGACAATAGCTAAATATAGGTATACTAGTTTTGGTTCATACAAATCTAAGAGGTTCTTACTGAAAAGCTTTTTTTTTTTTGTCAGGTACATATATATTTAATGAACAAGTAACAATAATAAGTATTTGGTATGAGTATTCATCAATTCCAATTGTGAAAATTTTAAGTTAAAAACCATGAAATAAATATTGTATCTAATCTACCTCTCAAATGATTAATTCTTGAAAAATTAAAAATATGAAATAGCATTTTTGCTTTTATGATAAATATGTAATATCAAATATTACCTAATGATAAGCTTGATGGAAAACATTATGCAGTATTATCTCAAATATCGTATAACAATTAATGATAATATTTGTTTAATATATTTACTACTGTGTCAAAATGCTATCTAAGTTCTATTATGAGCACCAAATCAATGCTTTGTATTGTCAACCATGGAACAGGTTAAATTGTAACACACAAAGATTGGTCTATGTAAGACTGGCAACAATTGAAAATCCAGTCATCTAAAAACTGAATAAAGGGGCAACTTCCCAAATTCTATTAATAATAATAATAGCCCTAAACAAATTAATAAAAATGAAAATTCCTTCTCTCCTTTTCTTGTTGTTGCACGAATATTCATTTTTCTCATGTTTTTAAATTTTTGTGTTGTGAAATGTGGCTTGCATAATTAAAATTTTGTTAATCATAAATTTACATCATAACAAATAATTATATTATGAACAAATGTGTAATCACCACTGCTGAAGGGACCACATTGCTGATAGCCAAGATGCTCACCACATGCCCTTTTGCCCGAGGTGATCAACCATATTACTTTATGGTAATCACTTGTTGATTTTGTCTTCTTTTTTTTTAAGAAAGCTTTTATTTAATGAATACAAATTTCATAGGCACAGCTTTAGGAATATAGTGATTCTTCCTCCCATACTCGCCCTCCCACCCCTACTCCCATCCCACCTCCTACTCCCTCTCTCATCCCATACTTTATTAAGATTCATTTTAAATTAACTTTATACGGAGAAGACCAACTCTATAATAAGTAAAGATTTCCACAATTTGCACCACACACACAATGTATAAAGTACTGTTTGAAAATGTACCATGCTCATAGAACAACTCATTAAGCAGTAATAAGTTTACCATCCTACTTGCCTAGTACACATGCCTAAATAAAGTAGATTACATTTTCTCTTTCTCGTCTTTATTTAAAGTGAATCATAGAATATGAATTCTTTTGTCTTGCATCCTTTGCCTAATACTATATCTGATCGATTTTTTTCATATCCCAGGGGTGTTTTTTTAATAATAAAAGAATGTCTATAATGCAGAAGAATGTATCATTTGTATAAAAGACTTATAAATATGAGTACCCATCACCCCACTTTAAAAATTTCCCTAAAGGCAGTGGAGGATGGCCCAGGTCCTTGGGCCCTGCACCCGCATAGGAGACCAGGAGGAAGCACCTGGCTCCTGGTTTGGGATCAGCGCAGCGCACCAGCCATCTGGGGGGTGAACCAACAGAAGGAAGACCTTTCTCTTTGTTTCTCTCTCTCTGTCTAACTCTGCCTGTCAAAAAAAAAATTCCCTAATTTCAAACTAGGTTTATCTAACAATTTCCAAACTCTTTACATAGAGAAATAAAAGAAGGGAAGATGTGCAGGTAGCTCAGATCCTCAAAGCACGGCTACACACTGGGATAGTGTACCGAAAGCAGTCTGCCTCGGAGCTGACCCAGGCCTACTTGGTGATCTGAACTAATTGACTCCTTGTGGCCCAGGCAGCTGTGGCTCCATTTTGCAGAAAGAAACAATGGCATGTGTTAAACCCCACCAGGACCGGAAATGCTGTTGAAATCTGCCTTTTTCCACAGCATTCACATTACTCTTGTTAGGCAGCAGGCAAAATTCTTCTGTCTCTGTGATACTGATCCTACAGGCACAATCCAATACTCATTCCTGGGGCACTGAGAATGTATTCCCTACATACTACAGTGGCAGGTCTGCTGCTGCTATCCACTTCCTCCAGGAAATACTGAGCTCATGATAGGCCTGAACAAAACTCCAATTTCTTCCTATTTCTCCACGGTATGTAGAGGCAACTATCCATTCATATCACAAATACATATTGAGCATCAATAGTGTGTAAGGCACCCCACTAGGTAGCATATATTAAATTGAGTATGGAAAGCAGAGTTGGAGCTCCAGTAAAACTTTACACATGGACAAATATATATATATAGCATTGGGGGCAGTGCTGTGGTGTAGTGGGCAAAGCTGCCACCCGCAGCACCAGCATCCCATATAAGCGTGGGTTTGTGTCCTGGCTGCTCCACTTCTGATCCAGCTCTCTGCTATGGCCTGGGAAAGCAATGGAAGATGGCCCAAGTACTGGGGTCCCTGCACCTGCATGGGAGACCCAGAAGAAGCTCCTGGCTCCTGACTTCAGATTGGTCCATTTCTGACCGTGGCAACCAGCTGGGGAGTGAACCAATGGATGGAAGAACTCTCTCTCCAACTTTGACTTTCAAATAAATAAATAAATAAAATCTTTAATATATATATATATATATATATATATATCATTGACGATAGGTTGATTATAAAGCAAACGAAGTCTTTGGAAGAATGAAACAAGAAATTATTATAAAATAGTTGCTACCCTTTTGGAAATAAGTGAACTAATTTATTTTTGGCTCCTACACCCTGTCAGATCAGAGAGTCCTCTCTTAAATTCCACAGGCTGCACACCTCTTTGCTATACTACATCCTAAGTCTGCCAAAACTGGAAGAGGCTTCCTTCTCTCTGATTACAGTAGCTTCTTTTAAGATTATTTATTTTTTTTCAAAGTCAGTTGCACAGAGAGAGGAGAGGCAGAGAAAGAGAGAGAGAGAGAGAGAGAGAGGTGTCTTCCATGCACTGGTTCACTCCCCAGATGTCTGCAAAGGCCAAAGTTGCGCCAGTCCGAAGCCAGGAGCCAGGAGTTTCTTCCAGGTCTCCCACATGCGTGCAGGGGCCCCAAGAACTTGGACCATCTTTTACTGCTTTCCCAGGCCATAGCAGAGAGCTGGATTGGAAGTGGAGCAGCCAGGTCTCAAACCGGCACCCATATGGGATACTGACGCTACAGGCTACGCCACAGTGCCGGCTCCTACATTAGCTTCTTGAGGGTGAAATTAGGTAGTGTTGTTCAGCCTTAGATTTCTAATGGCTGACATACTAGAGGACCTCCATAAAAAATTAGTGAATTAATGAACAAATATTTGCTACCCAGTACATCAGCCAAGGGGCTGGCATTGTTGCATAACAGGTAAAGCCACGGCTTGCAATGCTGGCATCCCATATGGCAACAAATTTGAGTCTTGGCTGCTCCACTTCCAATCCAGCTGCCTGCTAATGTGCCTGAGAAAGTAGTGGTGGATGACCCAAGTCCCTAGGTTCCTACACCCTCGTGGGAGTCCTAGAAAATCTCCTGGTTCCTGGCTTCAGATCAGCCTTGCCCTGGCTATTACAGCCATATGGGGAGTGAACCAACCGATAGATGGATCTCTCTTGCTCTCTCTCTCTCTCTGTAACTTTGCCTTTCAAATAAATAAAATCTTAAAAACAAAATAAAATCAGCCAAAATCTGAAATAAACATTTTAAAGATCCCTTTCAGAATTTTCCCATCTGGTCCTAACATGTTGATATATATTAATTTGATTACTGAATAGTTCCACAGATTCTAAATGGTCAAGAATTTTTTTCTTGTTTTGAAACAGGTATCTACAAAAGCTAAAACTTTTCATGTGAATCACCAGAAAAATAAATGGTTCCTGCACCTAACTCAGGGGACATCAATTGTTAAGTACTCAGGATTGATATTCAATCAATACACATCAGTGAGGCCACATCTGTTATTTATAGCTAGCAGCTATTCCGCTGACCACTGCTCAGTTCCCACCAGGCATCATATGTAAGGACGCTAACTTACTATAAAGTAATCACATGACAATGGAGGAAGAATGGCTAGTGAAAATCTAACACTGCAAAAATGGAACTGCAGAAGAACGTCCGGAAACCTGCAGTTAATTCGTCTTATACCTTAATTAAATACATACATGGACCTTGAGAGAGTTTGTGGAAAATGGAATTGAATAACGTGAATTCTCCTCTTGAAACCTCTTCATATATAACGGTGCTTGACAAAGTTTGTAGGCAAATGAAATGAAAAGATAGGCTTAATTTGGTGCAAAAAGTTTTGAAAGGCTGGCATGGTGGTACAGCTGGTTAAGTTGCTGGGAATGGTTGGAGTCCCAGCTGCTCTACTTTCAATCCAACTCCCTACTAATGGCCATGGAAAAGCAGCAGCTTGGACTCCTGAACCTATGTGGGAGACTCCAATCAAGCTCCTGGTTCCCACCTCAGCCACTGCGGCCATTTGGGGAATAAACCAGTGGGTGGAAAATATCTCAATCTCAATCTCTCTCTATCTCACCCCACACACTTTGCCTTTAAATAAATATCTTTAAAAACTCGTGAAATCCATTTTTATTCTTTTCATAATACATATTTTCCACAAACATTTTGAAGAATATTCATATTAAAAAAAAACATAGTTGCACAGTTTATTTTTGAATAATACCTTAGATTAAACACTCCCGAAAAGAGAAAAACCTTTAAAAGGGATATAGAGTAACAACATTAATGTCATAAAAAGTAAATTTCAGAACAAAGAATAGTACCAGAGACAAGAAGTCTTACTTCAAAATGATAAAGGTATAAATTTCTCAAGGGACATCACAATCCTAAACATTAATGAACTAAATGAGAGAACTTCCAAACATACTAGGCAAAAAGTAATAGAATTTCAAGGAGAAACAAATTCTTTAAATAACTGATAGGACAAATAAATATAAAACGACTAGGAATATAGACTGAGAGGTTTGAACACTAGCAACCAGCATGGCCTAACTGATATTTTAAGGTTGATGAGGAGAGTCAATGCATTCTCCCAAACAGCAGAATACATATTCTCCCCAAGCACCCATATAACATTTTCCAATAGAGATCACAACTGTAAAACCAGTTTCAGTATATTTTAAAAAATTAAAATCAATATAGGCTCATAATATGTTAATCTTAAAAATTTTTAGAACTTTGAAGTGAAATAAAATAGGACTCCTCTCTCTCAAAAAAATAAAAACGCTCCCTGATCACAATTAAATTAAATTATAGTAATGGAAGCAATAACAGAAAGACCTATGGAACACCCCAATATGTAAAGAATAAATAATATACTAATTCTAAATAATCTGTGAGACAAAGTCAAATGGCAAGCAAAAAAAATCATTTTAAATGATAAATAATAAGCATACACCTTCTAAAAATTCTCACACTGGGGGCAGATGTTGTGGCACAGCAGTAAAGCCACATCCAATACCAGAGTGCCAGTTCAAGTCCTAGCTACTCCACTTCCAATCCAGCTTCTTGCTAATAAGCTTGACAAAACAAGAATAACAGCCCAGGTGCTTGAGTCTCTGCCACCCACATGGGAGACCCAGATGGAATTCTGGGCTCCTGGCTTTGGTTTGGTCCAGCCCTGGTTGTTGTAGGCATTTGGGCAGTGAAGCAGCAGATGGAAGCTCACGCGCGCGCACTCTTTCTCTCTCTCTGAGACTATCCTCAAACAAACAAATCTTTTTAAAAAAACAAGTAAAAGCTAACAGGAAAAGTACTTAGGAGAAAATTTAGAGCACTAACACCTATATAAAACATGAAGAAAGGTCTCAAATCAATGATCTCAGATTCCATCAGAAGTTAGAAAACAAGGACCACTAAGAAAGCACACATAGAGAAACGCTAAACTGTGACATACACTTGATCTTTGGCATGCTCTCAAAGGATGAACCTTCTCCAAGACATCCCAAACCCCGCTCAACTCTTCAACCACTGAGGATGTGCGCCCACAGTCACCGGATCTGATAAAAAACTGTGGGCAGCACTTGGCAAGATCGCCAAGTTCTTTCTAAAAGACCAAAAAAAGAAGTTAAGAACTGAAAGGATATAACACATACCTACTGGATTTATTCACAGGAAGTAACACCTGATGATACTATTTTTAACTAGATGGCTTTCATACTTTAATTATGAAAATATCTGCCCCTTTCTACTGTTGTTGGGAGCTAACCTTTCATTAATATGGTTTAATGTCCATTAAACAATTAGGTTGAGGTGTACAAAATTGCCATTTTTATAGGTCCAAAACTCTTTAAGATTGGCAACTTCATTTTGTTCAGAAGATAATTCCTGAGACTGAAATAGTTAACAGTATGTTAGAAGAATAACAGTACAGCTTTTCAATTAACTTGACATAGTGTACAAACAGAATATTCTTTCCTACTTGAATTTTAACTTCCTTTTTCAGATCATGACACTTGTCTCTAGAAAATTTTTCCCCACCCAAAAACACAATTTAATACCCACTATATCTAAAAGACCACCCTAAATCCTACTACACAGATACCCTTCCAGGGTCCCCTGAAAGGCTTCACATAATCATATACATATATACGATTCACACATATACACATATGCCTCGTTAATGAAAAAGCAGTTTTTTGTTCCTGAAAAATTTATACAAAGTCATGCAATATCAATAAATTTCAATTTAGGAATCTGATGTGAAAAAAAAGAACCATTAAAACATTAAGTTGAGACTTTCTATTTATTTTACATAGAGATTTCTTTACAGTGTGCTCAGCTTTTGAAGTATGTGTTAACCATTCCAATTACAAAACGCTGTTCACACATACATTTCAGGAATGTCACATGATATGGGGTCCTTGTATGAGGTCGAATAATGCTGAATTAAATGACCCACACAGGTGGAAGCTCGCAAGCATCACCTGCAGCATTTGTGTATTTATTTTATGCACCAGATACTTGAAAGTCAAAACTAAATTTGATACTTTACAGTGTAGGCCAACCTTGGAGTAAGAAAAGCAACAATACTGCAGCATTTTAGGCTCATTGCACTCATATGGGTAGAAACAGTAGTTTAAGTGAGGCTATTTGGAGAAGAGTAGTATTGATTTTCATTTTAGTCTGAAAATAAAACCCAGGCTCTATTGAGCAGTTTAAAAATATACGAAACCATGTGATCTAGAACTCACTAAGAAGCTTAACGTTTTCTCCCATTGTTTCCCACAAATATGATGTCTGCCTTTCAGAGTTAAAATAAAGGAAATAAAACACAAAGAAGAAAGATCAATCTTGAAGCATTTCACCCAATTCCAGATAAGTCTCGACTCTTTGTGAACTGCCGGTCTCCTTAAGGTCCCACAACCTGAGAGCACTTGAGTAACAACAGCACAAAGATCTCCATTTAATATATCGTCCAGCTAGGGGGTGAAATACCATGCCCACAGACACACGCACACCATGTGCAGGACAGACACTTCAAACTCCCCTGCCCAACTCTGCAGTTGAACAGCTTAATAACCTCTGCCAATCTAAAAAGAATTCCACAGAAGCAACCTCCTACCTGGACTGCACGGTAAGAAGAGGTCCAAGGCACAGTGGGGTCCTACGGAGTCTGCTGCCATTTCATGTCCCTTGGCCAAGCCATCCCTCTAGCAGTTACTCCACCGCCAACTGACAGGTTGAAGCAGGGCAGAGAAAGCCCAGCTTTTGTAACCCAAGTCGATTTGGTTTTTAACCAGCTGCCACTTGTTAACCAGCTTTACTAAAACAGAATCTAAAACACAACATCCAGTCTTCTTTCCACACCTGAACACCTCAGGGCTTTGGGTCTCATTGCCTGGACGCTTGTTATGAACTGTAACTATAGTAAGGTTTCAAAGGCTCAGTCACTCAGCTCCCAGACTGCTAACTGGAATCTCATGGCACATGTGCCCCTCACAATTAGCAGGGTTATTTTAGGCACTGACCTAAGTTCTCAGAGAATGTAAGCTGAAGGCAAAGGGGCGTCTGATGTGTCAGTTGCTTGGTTACAGTCAAAAGCTCATATGTGAAGTGTACAATCAGTGTGCTTCCTCAACACGACATGAATTTTTACTTCTGCTCAAAAGAAATGCTGAAATTATACACCGTTCTTTAAATACCCACAGAGAGCTCAGACCCTTCGTGAATAAACACAGAGTGGTTACAGCTTTGTTAGAGAGTATGGATTATCAGCGGGCAAAGAATTCAAGAGAGGCATGCAAGTGACGTGCACAGCTGTTTTCTGAAACAGTTTTAAATGCTGACTGGCAGAATCTAGTCACAAGGTGCATTGTTCCACAAGATGCCCCAGTGAAAACAAACTACCCAGAATTTTATGAAGATCATTTACTATACCGTTCCAGGTTCTCATGGAGAAAACTATAAATACAAAAATGTTATAGACATTTTTCACAACTGTGAAAGTTAGCTCCATCCACCATTTGACATGTATCTACTCATGCATGCTATTTCTAATGAAGTACTCCACCTACTGGCTAACAGGACTGTTTCGGAGACACCTAGCCCACGAGAAAAATAATCCAAAAGAAACAACAGAAGGAAATTGCAGGCTGCCTTCTTACCAGGGAGTCCTTCCAAGCCAGCACCGAGTGTTTGGACTCCCAGAGGCGACATGGAAGAAATTCACAAGCCTTCCAACTTCCTCATCAACAGGCCAATTCATGGTTTCCACAGAAGTCAGACCTCCATGAGACAGCACAAATTCCCAGGAGGGAGTGGACGTAAGTCAGATATAAAGAAGAATTTCTTGGGTTGGAGATTTACTCAGAACTGCTCTATAGAAGGAATCAGTCATGTCTCCTTTCCAGAGAGGTTAAATAAAAAGGTGAATAAATCTGTTGCCAATGGCTAGCCATGTTCTCCTAAAACAGAGCACCAAAATGGATGAGGGTTCAAAGTCCCTCCTCTTTCCTTGGCTTCCTTTCTCTCAAACATCTTGACCATTAGCCCAGGGGTCAATTCTTCTAGAAGACTCTTGACTCCTGCTGGGTTAATAGCTCCTCCTTGATTTCCTTGGGCTTTGCCTGTGCCTGACATCTTAATGTTCTCTTTCAGTCTAGCATTGCTGTGTCAGGTTCATCTTTGCAAGGCTGATTTAAAACAACACTCGAAGGGTGTACATTGTGGCATAGCGAGTTAAGCCACAGCTTGGGGCATCTGCAGCCCATATTTTTCTTTTGGAAGTTATGAAAGTTTTCTAAAGTTATATAGTGGTTATAGTTGAATACTTTTTTTAATATACTAAAACTTAGTGTATTGTACATGTAAGGAAGATGAAACCTGTATACATATTATATCTCACAAAAGTTGTCACTAAAAATATAAATGGTCTGGATGCTCCAATTAAGAGCAGATTATAAAATGGGTGTTGTGGTACAGCCAGTTAAACCACCACTTGGGACACTCACATCCCATATCAGAGTGCCAGTTTCAGTGCCTGCTACTCTACTTGAGATCCAGCTCCTTTCCAATAGACCTGGGAAAGCAGCAGACAACTGCCCAAGTACTTGGTTCCCTGCCACCCACATGGGAGAACCAGATGGAGTTCCTGGCTCCTGGTTTTGGCCTGGTCCAGCCCTGGCTGTTGTGAATATCTGGTGAGTGAACCATCAGATGGATTTCTCTCTCTCTGGGCCATCATCTGCCTCCTCTCAGCGTACATATCAGCAGGAAGCTGGATCAGAAATGGAGTAACCAAGACTCAAACCAGGCACTCCGATACAGGATGCAGACATCCCAAGCAGCAGCTTAACCTGCTGAGCCACAATATCTGCCTCTAACTAAATAAACTTAAAAAAAATAAAAATAAAAAACGGCACTGGACCCTTAGCAGATGTCAACAAACATTTGCTGAAGGGATAAACTCTGGAATGCTGTAGAATCACTAGAACACACATAGCCTGTTTCTGGATTCTACATGCTATGCCCACCCAACTCCCACTCTTCAGAGATGCTGTTAACTCAGTGTGACCAATGGCTCTGCAGTGGCACACTGGATGTACTATAGACTTCTTTATAAGACACATTATAAAATTCAATGAATATCTGACAAAGGAGCAAACACATGAACCAATAATAAGTGGAGATTTTAGTAAAAGTGTGATGTAGAGCCCGTTCCTAGTGCCAGTCTTAAACTAGGCCTTACTCTGGTCAGTCTCAATAATAAATAAATAACTGGATTTCTCACATAGTTCCCTCCCTAACATACAATTATCCTTTCCCTCTGCCATCCCAGTTCCTACTTTCTATAAGCTGAGATGCTTCCATGTTTGACACTATGCAGAAAAGGAGACCGCCACCAGCAAAGCCGACTCACAGTGGGGATTAATCACAGGTTACTGCAGCTACACCTTGGTGGCACTTCAGCCTGTGACTATCTGTCAAGAGTAAGAGAAAAAGAGTACTTTCTTTTAGGAGTGCTCAAAGTATTTGGGCCAATAGAATTGTTCTTAAAAGTTATTTTTGTGATCAGTGGTTTTTTTCTATCTCCAATAGCATAGCCTGTGGTAATTTTACTTTTAATAGAGTCATACAACCACAGTTCTGTGGCCATTTATATCCTGGCAGCAACAACAAAGACAAGGAACATGTACTTCACAAGGTCCTATTTTTAATTCTCATTTAAATAGCTGTCAGCTCTTTTCAGTACAACAGAAGAAAGATGACAAGATCAAGACAAGATTTTCTGACCAGAACCAAATATTAACATCAGACTGGAAAGCTATGCATATCTGAGAATTGACATTCTCCTCAGAGAATTTAAGAAACATTCAAATATAATTTTCGACAACTCTGTCACACAAAAAGGTTATACAGGTAGAGTATCTCTTATCAAAAATGCTTGGGACCAGGCCAGTGCCACGGCTCACTTGGCTAGCCCTCCCCTGCGTCACCAGCACCCCGGGTTCTAGTCCCAGTCGGGGCGCCGGATTCTGTCCCAGTTGCTCCTCTTCCAGTCCAGCTCTCTGCTGTGGCCGGGGAAGGCAGTGGAGGATGGCCTACGTACTTGGGCCCTGCACCCACATGGGAGACCAGAAGGAAGCACATGGCTCCTGGCTTCGGATCGGCACAGCACACCAGCCGTAGTGGCCATTTGGGGGTCAACCAATGGAAGGAAGACCTTTGTCTCTGTCTCTCTCTCTCTCTCTCTCTCTCTCACTGTCTAACTCTGCCTGTCAAAAAAAAAAAATGCTTGGGATCAACAGTGGTTCAGATTTCATATATTTTTCAGATTTTTAAAATATTTGAATATACATAAGAAGTATCTTGGTGATGAGACTCAAAACTAAACATAAACTTTTATGTTTCATATAAACCTTATTTACATACCCTGAAGGTAATTTTACACAATCATTTTTAGTGGACTTGCATTAATTTTTTTTTTAATTTGAGCAGTAGAGAGACAAAGTCAGAGACAGGAGCACTCAGATTCTCTAGCTCATTACCTAAATGCCTGCAACAGCCAGGAATCAGGATCGATCTAGGTCTTAAATGTGGGTGGTAAGGACCCAATTACTTGAGTACAATTACCTGCTTCCTCCCAGGACTCAAACAGAGGTACTGTGATGTGGGACAGAGGCATCTTAACTGCTAAGCTGAACATCAACCTCATTTTGAGTGTAACTCATCAGATGAGGTCAGGTGTGGAGTTTTACACTTGTACCATCAGATTGGTGCTCAAAAATTTTAGACTTTGGATCACTTCAGATTTCAGATTTCTGGATTATAGACACTACACACAAACATACACACACTCATTCCAAATAAAGGCACTTGATAAATTGTCTATAAGGAAAATACTTTCATGATTCCCATAAGAGGAATCTACATTTTTAATACTTCTCATCATAAAGTATATTCATTCAATTAAACATAAGTTAATTTGTTCAATATCTAATACTTATAAAGCTCAAGTCTCAGAATTTTTAAGGATTATTTATTTTCATTTCATGTGAAAGGCAGAAGGAGAGAGAGAAAAACCTTTCATCTACTGGTTCACTCCCTAGATGCATGAATCAGCTAGAGCTGGGCCAGGCTGAAGCCTGGAACCCAGGAAGAGACCCAAGCCTCCCACACGGGTGGCAGAAACCCAAGTTCTTGAACCGTCACCTGCTATCTCCCAGGGTGAGCATTATCAGCAAGTTGGAATCCAGACGGAGCTGGGACTTGAACCCAGGAACTCCAATATGGAATTAGTGTATCCCAAGTAGCATTGCGTCCATTGCACCAAAGGAAGTTAGAATCTGGAGAGACAGATAAATGAATAGTTCACGATGCAGTTTGACAAACACAGTGATATCTGCAGAGGGTATAAGGAGAACAGGAAGGAGAGGAGGGACGCCTAATACAGAGCAAGACAGAGAAATCAGAGGACAGGAAGCAAAGCCCAGATCTAAAGAACTCTCTTTCTCTAAAGTAAGAGAAAGGCAGACATGGGGAGAAAGAAAGCATTCCAAGGAAGAAAAAGCACCCAGGCACAAGAGCTGGAAGCAGGACAGTATGAGGCACTTGTGTTGAGAAAGCTGAACACACCTCAGCATGAGAAGAGCCTAGCACTTCAGGGTGGGAATGAGTAGAGAGGCAAGAAAGGAAACTGAGGAATAAAATAACCCATGGTGCTGCAGGCCAGCCTGAGGAAGGGCTGTCTAGGATCATGGGTTACACTGCATCTTCAACCTGAGCCACTTCCCTCAGCCTTTTAGTGGTGCAGGAGTTCAATTAAGTCATGACTTAGTTTCCTGTTTGAGCCATGAATCAGAACAGATAAAAGCAACTGTTGCTACATAAAAGTTACATAACTGACTTAATATTACTCTATATGGAATATTCACAACCTAAGATGGTTGCCTCATCTTTAAAAGTATATATAATTTTTTAAGAAAGATTTACTTTATTTGAAAGGCAATGTGACAGAGAAAGAGAGAGAAAAAGAAAAAAAAAAGATCTTCTATCCATTGGTTCTCTACTCCAACAGTCAGTTACTGGGCCAGGCTGAAGACAGGAGCCCTGAACTCCATCCAGGTCTCCCACGTGAGTGAAGGGGCCAAGCACTCAGGCTGTTTTCTACTATTTCCCCAGGTGCATTAGCAGGGAGCTGGAACAGAAAAGCAGCAGCCAGGACTCAAATCGGTGCTCATAGGGGATGCCAGCATAACAGGCAGTGCTTAACCTGCTCTGCCACCAACATTGGCCACCATGATACATTTTAAGGCAATGATTCAGAATCACAAAGTCGTTGGTGCTGGAATCTTTGGTTCAAAGTTCTTATTGTTGAGGACAAAATCAGGGTCTGGAATCAGAAATCCAAGTACTAAACTGCTAGAAATGGGCAGCTCCTACACAGAGGTTTGTTTACCCCCAGCACACATTACCTGCTTTCAGTATGTGGTGCTGAGGATATACACTTGGAACACATACAACTTTATCCCAGCAGTCATACACAGTTGCTAGATTTTAAGCTCAGTGAAAGACTCGCAGCAGTGGGGAATATCCCGCGTGTGGGCCACATAAGATTGCAAAATCCTCTGGTCATGCCTTGCCAAGGCAAATACAGGTGGGTGGGACCCGAAAGTTGATAAATCTATAGCAGACTGAGTTTTAAGTTGATGCTTTTGTATGTCCCACAAATGTTGTTGTAAATATCCAAAAGGCCTTTGGCAGAAAAAAGGGTTCCCCACCCCTGAAACTTAGAGCGATCTTTTCTTGTTTTGAAAGGGGAGTGGAAATAAGGGTCTTTTTAATAATGCAGAGGATGATGATAGTTGGGTCTAGGCAAAGACAGCGGGAATGGGAAGTGGTGCAAAGGTTATAACAGCATTAGGAAGATGTTGCAGACATGATTTGGGGACTGCTTGGACATAGTAGGAGAAGTAGAGATGCTGAGGATGAGTACCTCTTCCTGACCTGACGGAGTAACCACGTAACCCAGAGGAAGCATGGATGGGATGCACCTGACGTATTTAGGGAGAAAGAGGCTGCTTCCTACTTTTGAGACAGCAGAACTAACTTGAGATTGATAGAGTGACAGATGCCACAACCAGATCACTTTCACATTCCTTGGAGAGTAGGTGGCGTTTTTAGTATCTGAGGTAGCTTAGGCTACCTTTGCTCCTCCTGGAGTTATCATAAAACTAGAATCACTACTCCTCGATAATCCTATGGTACTTAAACTGTATCTTAAATTGCCAGTTCAAATAAATAAATAAATCATTTTTAAAAAATAGGATATATTTATATCACATATATTTATTTGAAGCAACAGCACAGGGAAACAAATCTGTGATATTTAAAGATGGGTAGCAAAACTAAAGCTTGGAAATGACAATCAGAGAGTCATAAAACCAGTTACTTCTGAAGGAATAGTCATGGGGGGGTGCACCAGAGAGAGGTGTGTAGTGTTTCACTATATTCCCAGGAAAGTTCTTTGTTTTTATTTATTTATTTTTATTTATTTATTTTTTGACAGGCAGAGTGGACAGTGAGAGAGAGAGACAGACAGAAAGGTCTTCCTTTGCCGTTGGTTCACCCTCCAATGGCTGCCGCGGATGGCGTGCTGCGGCCGGCGCACCGCGCTCATCCGATGGCAGGAGCCAGGAGCCAGGTGCTTTTCCTGGTCTCCCCATAGGGCGCAGGGCCCAAGTACCTGGGCCATCCTCCACTGCACTCCCGGGCCACAGCAGAGGGCTGGCCTGGAAGAGGGGCAACTGGGACAGAATCCGGCGCCCCGACTGGGACTAGAACCTGGTGTGCTGGTGCCGCAAGGCGGAGGATTAGCCTGTTGAGCCATGGCGCCGGCCAGTTCTTTGTTTTTAAATCCAGGTTGTTATAGTCTTCACACAATGAATCCTTAAATATGAGATTGCAGTGAGATTATCAAAGGATGGGAAAGGAGGAATTGGAAACAGTTACTAGAGACAGTTTTTCATGGATAATTACAGTAAGGAGAACAAGGAAACTGGGTAACTGGAAGGGACTGTAGAGAAGAAGGAAGAGTTTCTCCTCTTTGAGGTTGGGAGATGTGACAGCTTGTTATGTGCTAAAGGGAAATGACCCATCTGCAGTTGTTCTGAAAGAACATAAAGTTCATAGCACTGACTGTCTCTGGAGAGAGGAACTCTCAGTCGGGCAAAAGCTTAAACAAAGGCAGGGGAGGCCTCCTTTTTAGCGCTTACCACTAAAGATTCTCATCTTTGGAATTTTTATCTTGGCATACATTATCTAATCATGATTAATCAACCAATAAAACTGAACAAAAAAGGTCAATCTCTACATAGTGATGCGGATAGAGGTCCTAAAATACTCCGTGAAACAAGACAGTTACCAACACACAGTGGCAGTAAACAGCTTGTCTTCATGGTGTCAATGTAAATACGGACTAAACATCTAGAAGAAAGCACACCAGGTTGCCAACCATAGTTACCCATATAGAATACGAAAGGAGATTTCTCACTGATCTACTGTTTGACTGTTTTTACAATCTTATACATCAGAAAAATATACCCCACATTTTAAAGTATCTATATCATATGTATGAATCTGCTAGATGAATTAACTCTGTGTATTGAAGCAACCAGGAAACCAACTAGACATTTTTCTGGGCCAGTAGGATCTTTAGCCTTGTACGGGCAGGGTTGAGAGCAGAGGAAGAATGGGAAGAATCAGATGTGGGCTAACTGGAAGTCTTCTGAATCAGGCTCCCGAGAGTGTATCTTAGAATGCTTTACATGGAAATCTTAGTACAGTGACTCCTAAATTCAAACAAATTATAAATGAAAAAATATTTAAAAAAAATTTGGGGGATCTACAAATCTTTTGGCTCCACTCTGGTTTGTACAAATCACTAAACTGCTTGCTTTCTTCCCTCAGAATAGCTACATGACTCACTTTATATAAATATCTACAAATCATGGAAAGAAACTCAACATCAGAAAGCATGACTATGAGTGGGCACTACCACTGTGACTGAGGCACGAACACTCAAGGAGAAAATCCTTTCAATTCTGCATATTGCACTGTTGCTTCAATCACAAGGCTTCAGGACCTAACACAAATCTTTCAGTAAAACAAAATTCCACACAGGATTTACAATTCAGGTCCACTGTCAATTCTTTCCTCTTCAACTATGACCCAAACATTCTCTTACTTGGAGCTATGATTGTTTTCTACCCAGTTCTGAAGAATAAGTCAACTGCTTCTTTCTTCAAAATATCTGATATAGTAGCCAATATTTCTCTTTCAACCAAGAAGCTCCCTATCATTCATTTGAATTGGGAAATAGACATCAAGTCAGAGCTCTCAAAAGAGACTATTAAGAGACACAAACCCAAACTCCAGGTTCCAATTGCTTTAACTTTACAGGAACATTTTTCCTACTTAAAATTTAAAGCACGCTGCAAATGCCAATTGCTCATCCTACCTCCCACCTGCAGCATAAACCGTCACTACAGTATGCGTAAAGCCTATCAATGCATTTGGTTTTCTATAATAATAAACCAGGTAGCTCATAAACAACACAAATATGTTTTTCACAATTTTGGAGGCTAAGAAGTCTATCACTAAATTTGATATCTGCTGGAGGCAGCTTTCTGGTTCACAGCTAGCACTTTCTCACTATCTGTGTCTTTATATGATAGAAGGTCAGATGGTCTCTCTTGTATCTCTTGTTTAAGAGTAGTAATCTCATTCATGAAGGCTGCACCGACATGACCTAATAACCTTCCAAATGCCTCACTTCCTAATACCATCATTTTGGGGGTTAGGATCTTTTTTTTTTTTTAATAACGCTTTTATTTAAAGAATATAAATTTCAAAAATACAGCTTATAGATTACAATGGCTTCCCCCCCTATAACTTCCCCCCCACCCGCAACCCTCCCCTTTCCCACTCCCTCTCCCCTTGCTTCACATCAAGATTCATTTGCAATTCGCTTTATATACAGAAGATCAGTTTACTATCTGTTAAGTAAAGATTTCAACAGTTTGCCCTCACATAGCAACACAAAGTGAAAAATACTGTTGGAGTACTAGTTATAGTATTAATTCACAATGTATAGCACATTAAGGACAGAGATCCTACATGATATATTTTTTTAAAAAATTGATTAATTTTCTATGCAATTTCCAATTTAATACCAAGATTTTTTTTCATTTTTAATTTTTTATTTTTTTAATTGTTTAATTTTTAATTTTTTTCATTTTTAATTATCTATATACAGAAGATTGATTCAGTATATACTAAGTAAAGATTTCATCAGTTTGCACCCACACAGAAACACAAAGTGTAAAATACTGTTTCAGTGCTAGTTATAGCATTACTTCACATTGGACAACACATTAAGGACAGATCCCACATGAGTACACAGTGACTCCTGAAGTTGATTTAACAATTTGACACTCTTATTTATGGCGTCAGTAATCCCCCTAGGCTCTAGTCATGAGTTGCCAAGGCTATGGAAGCCTTTAGGGTTCACTGACTTCAATCTTATTCTGACAGGGTCATAGTCAAAGTGGAGTTTCTCTCCTCCCTTCAGAGAAAGGTACCTCCTTCTTTGATGGCCCCATTCGTTCCACTGGGATCTCACTCACAGAGATCTTTCATTTAGGTCTTCTGTTTTTTCCAGAATGTCTTGGCTTTCCATGCCTAGAATATTCTCATGGGCTCTTGAGCCAGATCTGAATGCTTTAAGGGCTGATTCTGAGGCCAGAGTGCTATTTAGGACATCTGCCATTCTGTGAGTCTGCTGTGTATCTCGCTTCCCATGTTGGATCATTCTCTCCCTTTTTGATTCTATCAGTTGGTATTAGCAGACACTAGTCTTGTTTGTGTGATCCCTTTGACTCTTAGACCTATCAGTGTGATCAATTGTGAACTGAAATTGATCACTTGGACTAGTGAGATGGCCTTGGTACATGCCACCTTGATGGGCTCGTATTGGAATTCCCTGGCCTGTTTCTAACTCCATCATTTGGGGCAGTTCCGATTGAGCATGTCCCAAATTGTACATCTCCTCCCTCTCTTATTCCCACTCTTATATTTCACAGGGATCACTTTTCAGTTAAAATTTAAACACCTAAGAATAATTGTTTGTTAATTACAGAGTTCAATCAATAGTACTAGAATAAGAAAATTACTAAAATGGATAAAGTATTACATTGTACAACAACAGTCAGCACAAGAGCTGATCAAGTTACTGTTTCTCATAGTGTCCATTTCACTTCAATAGGTTTCCCCTTTGGTGCTCAATTAGTTGTCACCGATCAGGGAGAACATATGATATTTGTCCCTTTGGGACTGGCTTCATTCACGCAGAATGATGTTTTCCAGATTCCTCCATCTTATTGCAAATGACCGGATTTCATTGTTTTTGACTGCTGTATAGTATTCTATAGAGTACATGTCCCATAATTTCTTTATCCAAATGTATGCTTTGAATTCCCTGTGATCTTTTGCTGTGAGGTTCCCTTCGTTTATCTTCTTTCATGCTGATGGCTGTGTTTCTGTGTTTCTGTGTGTAACACATCTTTAAGTATCTTTTGCAGGGCTGGACGAGTGGCAACAAATTCTTTCAATTTTTGTTTGTTATGAAAGGTCTTTATTTCACCTTCATTCACAAATGAGAGCTTGGCAGGATATAATATTCTGGGCTGGCAGTTTTTCTAAGTACCTGGGCTATGTCTCGCCATTCCCTTCTAGCTTGTAAGGTTTCTGATGCGAAGTCTGCCGTGAGTCTAATTGGAGATCCTCTGAGTGTAATTTGACGTTTCTCTCTTGCGCATTTTAGGATCTTTTCTTTCTGTTTCACTGTGGTGAGTTTAATTACAACGTGTCGTGGTGAGGACCTCTTTTGGTCATGTTTACTAGGGGTTCTATGAGCTTCCTGTACTAGGATGTCTCTGTCCTTCTCCAAAACTGGGAAATTTTCTGCTATTATCTCACTAAAAAGGCATTCTAATCCTTTCTCCCTCTCCATGCCTTCAGGAACTCCTAGAACTCGAATGTTGGGTTTTTTAATAGTATCCTGTAGATTCCCAACAATATTTTTTAGATTTCTAATTTCCTCTTCTTGTCTTTGGTTTGACTGTATAGTTTCCTGTGCTCTGTCTTCTAAGTCCGATATTCTCTCTTCTGCCTCACCCATTCTGTTTGTAAGGCTCTCTAATGTGTTTTTCATTTGATCTATTGAATTCTTCACTTCATTATGATTTCTCGTCACTATCACAGTTTCATGTTCTACTAGTTGTTTCATTTCAGCTTGATTTCTCCTTAGTATTTCATTTTCACGAGAGAGATTTTCTACCTTGTCCATTAAGGATTTCTGTAGTTCAAGAATTTGTTTTTGAGTACTTCTTAGTGTTCTTATCAATTTTTTGAGATCTGCTTCTTGCATCTCTTCTATCTCATCATCTTTGTAATCTTGAATTGGGGTGTCTTTTTCATTTGGGGATGCCATAGTGTCTTCCTTGTTCTTATTACCTCGGTTTTTGTGTTTGTTGTTTGGCATATTGGTTTCTTCACTGTGGTGTTTTTTTCTTGTTATACTATGACTCTAGATTAAGTGGACTGTCTGCTTTTGATGGAGCCTTAGAGGCTTGAGATGGGTGTGGCCTGAGAGCTCTGTTTGGTTCCTCAGGGTTGAGGGTGTGTCAAAGGAGACACTCCCAGGTTAGGTGTGGTAAATCTCTCTCTGTTACTTTTTTTTTTGGTTCAAAAGGGAAGTAATTCCACACAGCTGAATGGAATTGGGGGTGGTTAGCAGGCGAATGATATATCCACAGGAGCCAGAGTTCGGAAGCTCTTTCCCAAGGACCAGAGAAGGAATCTTTGCGGCCCTTTGTGTGGGCTGAGATTCTCCTGTAGTCTCCCACTGGGCTGCCAAGGCTACTGAACTGTAGCGTTTCTGGAGAGTACTCACATGAATTCGTGATTTCCGTGAGTTCTCTCCCCCACCGTCTCTTTTTTCACAGTCTCAGTTCATTAGCACCACACATTCATTAGGTTCTAATCTCCTGTTATTTCACCCCTCCCACCCAGAGTCAGGTTTTTCTGCTAGGCTCGGGGCCGGTGCTGACCCGAGGTCGCCCTGCTTATGACGTATTCCAAAATGGCGCCTGCTCTTTGTCTTGCTCACCTTTGAGAGGTGAGCGGAGAGAGAGAAACTCGTGTCCGTACAGGTCACTTTTTTTTTTTTTCCCTCTCTCTCTCTCTCTTCTAGTTAGCCTGGTGAACTTTTCCCTGCAGGGTTTCAAGCCTTGTTCGCTCTAGGCTCCCTTTTCCACTTCCCTCCTGGTATCTCGGGCTATTGAGGTTCTGCTCACCTTGCGTTCCAGCGCTGGTGTGTTGAATCTGCTGCTGGTGTCCCAAACTGCAGGCTCCCACGCTCTCCACGCAGGTCCACTGTGAATCTCCAGTTCCGGAAGGGTTTTCTCTGCTGTTTCTTCCCCTACTCTTCCTTGAACCTGCAGTATCTCCACTTTTATTAAACTGTCTCTCCCCAGACTATCGGTGTGCTCCCTTCCTATTCCGCCATCTTGCCGCTCCCCGGGGTTAGGATCTTTACATACAAATTTTGAGCAGGACAAAAACATTCAGACCAAAGCAAAATTCCTTAGTAATTAGCTTACTAGAGATTCCCTGAGCATATGAACTTAGAGAAAAATAAATACATAGACTCAACTACATGACACAGAAAATGTTCAGAATATAATAGTAAAGGACAGCGTATAAAATTGCTGGCAGTTTGAGTCCAATTTATATATTGATGTATATAAAAACTGGAAAAAGGAAATATAACAAAAATCGTAATAGTGGGTGTCTCTAGTGGGTCATAGATAATTTATTTTTACCATCATTTCTGTAGTATATATTATTCATATAATCAGGGAAAAACAGTAGAAATTATATTTAAAGCAACTGTATGTGTTTAAATGCAGTTGTATTCAGTGCCAAAAATCCACAAGTGTGAAAAATTGGTGTTCACTTGGTATAAGCTTCATGTTCCTAAATGTAAATCACCAGACTCAATGGAATTTTTCTCTGAAAGCATTCTTCCCATATTCCTAGGGGTTCTTTAACATGGAACTAGGAGTAGGCAGCTCCATCCAATCCTCTCCTTCCAATTTATTTTCCTAAACTCTTTCCCTGTGTCTTGAGACTACTTCGTAGTACTAATACTAACACTAATTTTATTCTGAGCCAACGGGGACAACACAGTAGAAATCAGGAACTGCTGACTATTACACCAAAGAATCTCATCCACTTTCTTTCTTAATTCAGGCATTGTCTCTCCCTTGACCTATGCAGCTGGCCTCGAGCCATCCCTATTTCCTGTCTAAAAGAGCATCATCATCTTCCTTCATATCTAATCATCACAATGTAGTTTTACAGGTTCCAGGAGTTCCTCATAAAATCCACGTAGACATTTACGTTCTTTCCCGTGACTGGTACCTGGAGCAGATGTGTACCTCAGGCTAAACTCAGTTTTCCACAAGTTGATTTTTCTGGTATCACTTCATGAGTCTTCTGATGGCAGAAGTCTCCTCAACCCCTTCTGACTTCCCCTGCTAAGGACACTTAGTCTATCTTTCATCCTAGCATCCCTAGGCTGTTGGTTTAGCACGGCTGCTGCTTCACCTCTTCACTCCAGGTGGAGCTGGAATTTTCCTCCTCACTATATATATATATTTTTTTTTTGACAGGCAGAGTGGACAGTGAGAGAGAGAGACAGAGAGAAAGGTCTTCCTTTGCCGTTAGTTCACCCTCCAATGGCTGCCGTGGTCGGCGCGCTGCGGCCGGCGCACCGCGCTCATCCGATGGCAGGAGCCAGGTGCTAGGTGCTTTTCCTGGTCTCCCATGGGGTGCAGGGCCCAAGCACTTGGGCCATCCTCCACTGCACTCCTGGGCCACAGCAGAGGGCTGGCCTGGAAGAGGGGCAACCGGGACAGAATCCGGTTCCCCGACCGGGACTAGAATCCGGTGTGCCGGTGCCGCAAGGCGGAGGATTAGCCTGTTGAGCCACGGCGCCGGCCTCCTCACTATATTCTTAATCATTCAGACATGTGTTTAGTGGAAGGACTCTCATCTCCCTGACATCCACTCCACAGTTTCACAGATCTGAGCACGATGTCTTCCTGACACATTTGATGGCAATCAGTGAGATGGCTTGTGGGCACAAGTGTGTGTGTGTGTGTGTGTGTGTGTGACAGAGAGAGAGAGAGAGAGAGCGAGAGAGAGAGCGCGAGATGCTTCGAGAACTCAGAACACCATACATGGCAATGCTCAGCATACACTTTGCTCTGAGTCTTAGAGCCTGCATTTTGCATATAGGGCTGATATCCCCTAGATCTGTAAAGCTTTGTAGATGATTTGCTAAACCTCAGCCATTCAATGCCTATTGACAGGATCATCTAAGACTCTCTGATCATATTAGCTATATTTATATAATGTTTACTAGGGTCAGGCATTGTGCTGAGCATTTCATAGCTACTATAATTTAATGTTCATTGTAGATGCGATTAGTCTGACCATCATTCTACAGAAGAGGAAAATGAGGAACCATTTTCTGTCTCATACAGCCATGTAAGAAGTGGAAATGGGAGGCAGGGGCTGGCATTGCAGCATATTAGGTTAAGCATCCACCTGTAGCACTGGCATCCCATATGGGCATGGGTTCAAGTACTGGCTGCCCTATTTCCTATCTAACTCTCTGCTGATGGCCTGGGAAAGCAGCAGAAGGTGGCCCAAGTATTTGGGCCCCTGAACCAGCGTGGAAGACCTGGAGGAAGCTCCTAGATTCTGGCTTCAGGTCAGCCTAACTCTAGCTGTTGCAGCCATTTGGGGAGTGAACCAGCAGATGGAAGACCTCTGTCTCTCCCTCTCTCTGTCTTCAACTTTGCCTCTCAAGTAAATAAATAAAATTTTTTTAAAAAGTGGAGCTGGAATTTGAATCCATATAGTTGCACTCCAAGAATCAACTATCTCAACCACCACTCTAAATTGTCTTTCATTTTTAGCAAGATAGCTATAAATAAAAATGCTTCACTACTAAAATATCTGGTTAAATCTGATTTTAGGAACCAAAGTAATAAATATGCCACAAAGCATTTTTGCAAGTCCACCTTCAGCGTCTTTCTTCAGCTGTTTCTACTTATGTATCTCTCTCCCCACCCCTTCCCCTTCTCTCACCCTCTCTCCCCATTACATTCAAGTCTGTAATTAAGAGAAATCCTCAACATGGCCCCAATGGCTAAGAGTTTTAATCTTCGCCTGGAAGATTCAACTATGGTTTAAAATATGGTTAGATAAAAGTCTATATATGGGAAATAAGGATCAAAAATCCAGTAAGAGTCTTGGATTGCTTAATCCAGTGCATGCTTTCGACAAAAACATTCAGTGATGTTTTAATGAGTGAAACTAATTTCTGGTTTCTCAACGAGTGAAACTAATTTCTAGCTTCGAAGTCTGCTCATCACATTCAAATGTAAGGATGCAGGTGAGCGGGTTGGTTGTATAATCTAGTGCAGCAAATAAAAGTTGGTCTCGGTTGACTTTCCACAGGGAGAAAATTCGGGAAATGCTTTTCTTGAAGCTTTGCTCTTCATAGAATTGAAGCAGGATAGATATGTGAGCTAGAGTGGGCAACCCAATATATTGCAAGCAGTAAAAATGTCACAACCACCTCCTGACAAGAAACAGGCCCAGCCTAAGGATGACCAGTCAGACCCCAACCGCTTCCTTGCACTGGTCAGAGGAGATCTTTACGGCTGGCCAGCCTTTGCTTCATTATAATAGCAAAAAGCACATCCCTAGGTGGAGACTTAAGATGCTAATGAAATATACAACATATGTTACAGCACGTTATCTTAGTTACACCTACACAAAGAGCCATGCAGAACGTAATGAAGGACACACTCATTGGTAATGGGTGCTTCCCCAAGTTGACATAAGAATCTACCTCAGAGAGGAGACTCTACCTCAGCCGCCCCTAGGTGTGCAACTTACTCTGGAGCATGCTCCCATCACCCCTCAAATGAGTACTTCTGCTTTGTCAATAAATCTCCTCTTCCAACTGGCTCTTGTGTCCCACCCTTGAGTTCTCTCCTGCATCAGTGACAAGAACCTGGACCTCTTAGCCCCTCAACAAAACTGTTAACATGCACCTGCCACCAGTCCTTCAGGACACCTTGCCCAAATGTCACCTTCAAAATAAGAACTGACAACAAAAAGATTCACTAAAAATGGTAAATTGGGGAAGATAACCTGAACCAGTTGGAGCCAGTGTGAAGGCAGAGTGGCATCATGATTAAAGGAGCAGGCTCTAAAAACAGACTGAAAGACTGTCCTAGCATTACAATGGCCAACTATGGGGCACTGAGAGAAAAATCAACTTCTATGCCTCAGCGCCCTCATTTTTTCAGTAAGTTAGGACTAGGACACACACCACAGGGCAAGAATGAAACTGCTACTACATGCTATGTACCTGACACATACATTAAGTGTGAATAACAATTCACTGTATTACACATTCATAAACCATTGGAAGAATAAAAGAGCACTGCACTGAGATATCCATTCATTTGTATAATGTTCATCAGGTCATAGCTCTACGTGTTCTTTCCCAGTGGGAAGGTTTTTTTTTTTTTTTTTAAAAAAAAGCGCTCCATAGGTCTCAAATACGGATATAAAGTGGAGAATGATTGTGCTAGAGCTGTGAACGTGAACAAAGGAAACCTCTACTAAATGGATGAAAGGTTAGTGTTTTCTTCTGTTTTGCCAAAAGCTGATATGCTTCCTGTTCTCCAAAGCAAAGAGTATATAAATAAATTTACAGAAATTTAACACAGAGATCTGGAATCAGAAGACATTGTGGAGAGTGAAGTACAAATATCAAACAGGATTTTAAAATAAATTCTAAAGTGAACTGGAAACATATTCTGCAAAGGAAACATAAATCCTCTTCTTCCTCTGGGAAATGAGTTTCCACAAAATGTAATCCTTATTTCTTTTATGTGTCCATGAACTATAAGCCAGCCCCACCTGAATTTCAGCTTGGTTAAAAGTGAGTTTGCCAGTCTGTTTACCTTGAAATCTTTTTTCTTTAGAGAATCCTAAGTAAGCAAGGTACTAACAGCAATGGTTTTTGTATCATACGAGTTGTTTGTATACATAGAGGTTGAAACATGTAAAATTACCTACATTCAATTGTCTTTGACCTACAAACCAGAAATCTCATATGGTACAAATTCATTTTCCATAAGTTGGACAGATGCAGTCTTAGAGGAGTTTTGCTTCACCTCCTCAAAATTTTTGTGTCATAAACCAAATACTTTTGTGGAACTGGAATCACTTCATGCAAAAGCAATTAAAATATCTTATCACCAATGAAAAAACACATGGATGTTCACAGTGACAAGAGCAATAGGTAGGCCAGCGCTGTGGCGTAACGGTTAAGCCTCTGCCTGTGGCACTGGCATCCCATATGGGAGCCAGTTTGTGTCCTGGCTGCTCCTCTTCTGATCCAGCCCTCTGCTGACGGCCTGGGAAAGCAGTGAAAAGATGGCCCAAGTGCTTGGTCCCCTGCACCCAGTTGGAGACCCAGAAGAAGCTCCTGGGAGGCTGTTGTGGCTATTTGGGGGGTGAACAAGCAGTTGGAAGACTTTTCTTTCTCTCCTGACTATAGCTCTGCCCCTCAAACAAATAAAATCTTAAAAAACAAAACAGGAGATTCATGACCCAATTGCACAATAAGGTATCCTTTCCTTGATATCTTGGCGCAATGACTAACGAAAGGAAAACAAAGGCTCCCTGCCCTCAGCACTGGGCTAAAAGCCACACGTGTGGTGGATGAACAAGTTCTGCTGAGAAACAAGATCAGGCACTTAGCTACCACGTAAAGCACT
The DNA here is from genome assembly GCA_949820135.1 of Sylvilagus floridanus. NCBI lineage: Eukaryota > Metazoa > Chordata > Mammalia > Lagomorpha > Leporidae > Sylvilagus > Sylvilagus floridanus. The sequence continues at coordinate 83,168,320 of OX463229.1, read as the reverse complement.
AGATTTTCAGTCCTCTCCCCTGTAATCCACACCCCTTCAAATGAACCTTGTCCAGACAGGTTACTAAATAGTTGCAAAGTGCTTAGATTACGAACCCAGGATTCAAGAAGCAAGCAGCTTGCCCTACCATTTAAGCATTGGGAGCTCTTCTTCCCCCATCCCACTCTTCTTCCCTTCTCCCCTCCTGCTTTGGGATTTTCATTAGATTATGACATTTGACTCATTCTGAGAGAAAACACTACAGTTTCTGGTTTTCCTAATTTGAAAACCAGATGGCCTATACACTTAGCCCCAGGGAAGAAGGAAAACAACTTGTTATCAACAATTTCAGTTGTTTCTAGTTTTCAAAGACGCAATTCCACTCTTACGTGTCATACATGCACCCTAGAGGCAGTATGAGCAGCCAAGGGAGCAGCTTCCAGCACATCACTGACGTCAGGGCCCATCCCTCATTTATTCTCCTCTTCATTCTGATTCCTGTCCCCACTGCCCAAAAATCAAAATAAAATACGATTCTAAATTGTCATCTAAGTTATATTGGAATTATTGTTTCAAAACATATGGTAAGAAAGCTATAAGCCAATCTTAGAGAAAAGAAATGCAACACATAAAACTACTTTCCACAAAGCAGTTCCAACATTCCAAAGAGATTTAAATTTAGGCAAATGTACGTGTTTGAGTGGACTTCTGGACTCTAATCATTCCAGTCAGATACAGTCCAACCAGTTGAAACTGGATTTTCACTCTTTGTAACCCATGTGGCATTCCAGACATTTCTAAGAATTAGGATTACATCATTTTCTGGAGTTTTTGTCTTTAATACAAACAGCCATTATATTCCATTTTCACGACCTTTAAGTTCTCAATATCAAATTACCCAGCTGTTATTTCAACCTCTTTCTGTTGCTAAGAGATGGAGATGGTGGCGGACCAGACCAATTTTCTTCAACATAGAATTGCTAGTTGACATAAGAAGGAACTAAATTCAGCCAATGCACAATAAGCCCAACAGTTGGCAGCCGGGCTGTGTGTCTTTTCACAGCTGCAGGAGACAGTTGGTTCAGAGAACCTCGTCGCCCATCTCCCTGCCAACATCATTGCCATGTTTTCATGCATTCTCTACAAAGCCTCTAAGCAAAGAGTGGCACTGCCATTTGCATCACAGGGATCAGTCTGCTGTAATATTGCCTCTTGTAGAATAAAGTTTCGTGGCTAAAGACTGTAATCTTTTTCCGGGACAAACCCTCCTTTAATAAGAAGAGAGAAAGCACTTGCCGCAGAGGCTGTGGGCAGCACTTAGACTCCCCCCACCCCGCTTGTGAGCAAGGCACTTATTCCCCCAGCTGCCAGGAGTGTTGGCTGCTTACAGCACTCAGCTGAGAGCTCTCCTGGGAACTGCCCTCAGCTGCCTCAACCAAGGTCACTCGCTTCCCAGAGAACTTCCACAGCCAGTGCCTGCTCAGTACTGGGGGGTACAAAACCTGGGGGGCACTGGGAGTCACTTTAGAGTTCAGGATATGAATGACCACAGCTTCTATCACATTTGCACAAAGGTTCAGCTTCTCCCTTGGCTCTCAAGGGCTCACCCAAGGAAATTCCAACATGCAAGTCTCAGAGCCTACGAATCTGGGAAATCAACCTCAGACAAAAGTAAACTCGCAAGCTTCTCATTTCTTTTAGCAAAGTCCTAGCTGTCTGTATATTAAAGTATGAAATTTCAAAAGGACTAGTTTTCTTGGTTTACACATAGAACTGTGCCAGTACAAAAGTCCTAACCCAAAATGCCTGATACACTGCAATATCTGTGCTGCCTTAGTTGAGGCCAGTAATGCAATGTCCAGTTCTCATCCTTAGCCAAACTCCAGTCAGTGAGCAATGCCAATAGAATTGCTTCAAGTGGGGTTAAATGAGGCAGATAGCAAACTACAAAGCTAGCTGATACCTTGTATGCAAGCGCAGATTTCAAATAATGTTAATTGTGCAATAGAGATATTAGCTGCAGCTCTGATGGAGACACAGAATGCCATATACCCAAGACGGGTGAGAGAACATTGAAAGGGTTTACAATAAAAGCTGAATACACTCAGGGTCAAGGGGTGTACAGCATTGTCAAACTAAGTCCTAGCTGTTGGCCATAGACTTGGGTTGCCCCACAGACAAGGGAGACTTGACCACAAGAGGGTTCAGCATGGTAACAGTTTAGGAAGCAGCACCATGGTCTTGCCTTCTGGTCCATGGTGTCTTATTACTGTAACTGCCCATAAGTGGACTGCATAACTGGTTATGCATCAAGTTACCTTGGCTTTCTTTAGTTGTGTGACTAGGAAACACTAGGATCATGAAGAAATATAGAGATGTTGTCTAAGCCTAACCTGTGGTACTTTTATTTTAGTAAAGCCTAATTTTAGTGGGAAGTTTAGTGAGTATGGAGGTATCATTTTTGAAATGTTTTAAAGATTCCTGAAGTTTTAACTTGAAATATTTACTAGCCAGCATTCGAGATTTTAAGAAAAGTAAGAAGTAGGTGTTTGGCACAGTGGTTCAAACAGCACTCGGGACACCAGCATCCTTATCAGAGCGCCTGGTTCAAGTCCTGGCCCCAGTGCCTTGGGCCCAGCTTGCTGCTAGTGTACACTCCGGGAAGCAGTGGTGATGGCTCAAGTACCTGGGTCCCTGCCTTCCCAGTGGGAGACTCAGACTGAGTTCCAGACTCCAGCTTGGCCCAACCATGGCTGTTGCAGGCATCTGTGGAGTGAACCAGTGCATAGACACTCTCTTTCTCTATTTGAAATAAAATGAAAAATAATTTGATTTGTTTTATTATACAAAAGAATCTGGTTTGTCATAATTATAAATTCAGTTTATTATACTTTAATAAATTAATTTATACTTTAATAGAATAAATTAATAACTTTTAAAAATTTATTTGAAAGAACAGTGTTGGAGAGAGGGGGAGACACAGAATGAGTGAGTGAGAGAGATCATCCACTGTTTCAGTCATCAAATGGCCACGGTGGCTGGGACTGGGCCAGGCTGAAGCCTGGAGCCTAGAGTCCATCCAGGTCTCCCACAGGGGTAGCAAGGGCCCAAGTATTTGGGCCATCTGCTGCTACTTTGCAGGTGCATTAGCAGGGAGCTGCATCAGCAGTGGAGTAGCTGGTACTCCAACTGGTGTTCATACGGGATGTTGGCATTGCAGGCGGTACTTTAACCTGCCATACCACAATGCTGTCTCCTAGTTTATCGCATTTTCAAAACTTGTCTAGGTCCATAGAAAGATACACCTTAGACTTCTAAGTTTATCCTATTATGCATCTAAGGTGTTTAAGATCATTAGATAGATGTCTAAAGAAATTTAAATTTAGAATGCTATTAATTTGTTAAACTGGTGAACTAATTGAACATTAACCAAAATACAAACAGCTGTGACAGCTATTATTTTCATAGTAAATTTACCAGATTTATAAACAGGAGACATGATAAGATAAAATTAATATCTGAGAAAGGTCAAGCTTTAAAATTTCAAATTCAATAGTAATACAGGCTCTATTTGATCATCATCTATTGTCAGAAATTATTTAAGCCTTACTTTCTACTGTCCAAATTATGATTCTTTCACAGCAAAATTCCACATTGGTTAGCATTTGCAAGCCTTAAAATTTCAGAGTTGGCAGTTTTCCCCTCAGCTAATCTAAACAGCTCCCTAATTATGCTCCTCCAGAGACAAAGCTGACGGATCTGGGTGGAAAGGACTGTACCTTCTTTGTTCAGTTTCTGAGTTGAGTCTCAACAACAACAGTGATACAACTTATATGCAGTAAGCCATGAGTCAGAGAAGAAAATTGCATAACTTTTTCCGAGAATAAAATATTATAAATCCAAAATTGCAATCACAGCCCTTAGTCTTAGTTTGGCGGAGGTTCAATAATTGGGTGGGGATGGAGGGGTTCTGGATGAGTGGGTAAGAAATCTCTGAAACTGTGTTTCTGAAATTTTAATGTTCTTGTGAATCACCTGGGGATCTTATTAAACTATAGGCTGGATGTGGGGTAGGGAGTGGTTGGAATCAGAAATCCTGCTGTCCTAACAGTCCCCAAGTACTACCTAAGCTTTCATCCATAGACAATATTTTGGATAGCAAAGCTCTAAACATCAGTACCCCGCTTAACATTTTGTGGTTTTTATTAGCAGTGATGCTTCTACTGGGAGTGGCAGAGGAATGACAGTATGTAAGTGTTAATCACGGACTTAATATGATATCTAATATTAGTCATATTAGGAGGAATTGATGATTGCCATTTGAAGATTTATTGGTTGACAGAGCAACCGAAATGAAAGAAAATCAGTAATTTCCCAGTAGACTATTTTACCAAGAAAAAAAAGAGATAGACTTGAAAACTGATAAAGTATGTCATACGTGCATGTCAATAAATATGTCAATCCTGATCATTGGGTGACTGACAGCATAATTCTTCATTTTAGGAATAGGTATATCCCGGTGGAACGAACGGGGCCATCAAAGAAGGAGGTACCTTTCTCTGAAGGGAGGAGAGAACCTCCACTTTGACTATGACCCTGTCGGAATAAGAATGAAGTCGGCGAACCCTAAAGGCTTCCATAGCCTCGGCAACTCATGACTAGAGCCTAGGGAGATTGCTGACGCCATAAACAAGAGTGTCAAATTGTTAAATCAACTTCAGGAGTCACTGTGTACTTACATCTCATGTGGGATCTGTCCTTAATGTGTTGTCCAATGTGAAGTAATGCTATAACTAGTACTGAAACAGTATTTTACACTTTGTGTTTCTGTGTGGGTGCAAACTGATGAAATCTTTACTTAGTATATACTGAATCAATCTTCTGTATATAGATAATTAAAAATGAAAAAAAAATCTTGGTGTTAACTTGGAAATTGCATAGAAAATTAATCAATTTTAAAAATATATGTTGGGCCGGCGCCGTGGCTCAACAGGCTAATCCTCCGCCTTGCGGCGCCGGCACACCGGGTTCTAGTCCCGGTCGGGGCGCCGGATTCTGTCCCGGTTGCCCCTCTTCCAGGCCAGCCCTCTGCTGTGGCCCGGGAGTGCAGTGGAGGATGGCCCAGGTGCTTGGGCCCTGCACCCCATGGGGAGACCAGGAAAAGCACCTGGCTCCTGGCTCCTGCCATCGGAGGAGCGCGGTGCGCCGGCCGCAGCGCGCCGTCCGCGGCGGCCATTGGAGGGTGAACCAACGGCAAAAGGAAGACCTTTCTGTCTGTCTCTCTCTCTCTCACTGTCCACTCTGCCTGTCAAAAAAAAAAAAAAAAAAAAAAATATATGTCATGTAGGATCTCTGTCCTTAATGTGCTATACATTGTGAATTAATGCTATAACTAGTACTCCAACAGTATTTTTCACTTTGTGTTGCTATGTGAGGGCAAACTGTTGAAATCTTTACTTAATATATAGTAAGCTGATCTTCTGTATATAAAGCGAATTGCAAATGAATCTTGATGTGAAGCAAGGGGAGAGGGAGTGGTAAAGGGGAGGGTTGCGGGTGGGAGGGAAGTTATGGGGGGGAAGCCATTGTAATCTATAAGCTGTATTTTGGAAATTTATATTCTTTAAATAAAAGCGTTATAAAAAAAAAAAAAGGAATAGGTATAATTCAATCTGTGTTTTACAATGGCTCTCAGGCCAAGATGCTGATTCTGTTAACTAGCAAGGCAAAAAAAGGAAAGCTGTGAAAAGCTTGTTTCTCTTCTAACACTAGGTGGAGCCAGAGTACAAATAAACAGGAAAGGTGCAGTAAAGGCTTTCCTTTGCCAGGATTCAATTAATGATTGAATTAATCACCACATCTTGCACACTTCCTTACAGATTAAGATCAACACTGCCTTGATTTGATTCTGTAGGTTACTAGACATGTCTTAAAGTTTACTACTTAAAACACCAGGAACCCACTAGCAGTTTAATGGGTCACATAACTGAATACTTTTTTAAAATGTATGAACATGTGTGTGGATGTGAATTTTAATTCTTCTTATATTACTTGTGGGATATTAGTTGTCACAATTCTCTTTATACACTGCATACAAAGGAGGTTGTGAAAAGCTCCTCCCTTGGAGATTTAGAGCAACACAAAACCCTCAATTGCTTTCACAGGCCTGCTTCAAAGCAGGTTGATGAACTTTCCCAGACAATGCCTTGAAATAATTTCCTGGCACACGGACTCATGGCAGAACAGCAAAGCATTTCCCCAAAACTGCATTAGTTCTCACAGTAGACCCCATGAGTCAGGGAGGAGAGGAGTGACAAAACAGAGGAGGGATCAGCACATTTGCCAGTGGAATGCTTAGTTAATACCGCTCCCAACAGTGTCACTACAGAGTTTAGGACGATCTGTTTTACACATTCCACTAGACAGAGATTAATTAGGACTAAACCTGCCTACTGTTCAGATTTCATGAAGAATCACTTGGAACAAATGTTCTAAGATCAGTATCCTAGAAATAATGATGTTGTTGAAGGTGGTGTGTGGCTGCTGAAGCCAAGGAAGGCAAGTCCAGTTGGAACGCAGGACCTTTGAGGACTGGAAGTCTTTGGTGGTTGTTGCGATGGCGCCACTTTGATCACAACAACACAACATGAAGCAAGAGAGTACCTGGGAGAGAGAATGGAGAGAGAAAGATGGGAGAATAACAAAATATACCGAAACTAAAGTCCCATTTTGCAGTTTTGCCTCAAGCCATGGTAGTGGAGATGTGTGACCATGAGACCCTTCCCAACACTGGCTCTACTCTACCCCCAAGGAGCTCCCAGACTAAAGCTGTGGTGCTGTACTAACAGAGGGGAGCTGACCGTCACTCCATGGGAATGCAAGGCACTGTGTCATGAGGCTGTGGTACAGTCATTTCCTGGATAGAAAATAAAGCATGTAGGGATGGAAACTAAGTCCAGCACCTCAAAAGCCATAGAGTAAGCAATTATTTTTGGTGTGAAACCAGCTTTTCTAAATGTGTCATTTCACTTCCTCTTCATTGATGTCACCAGTATTAATAAAATATTTACTGTGTTCAAGGTACCAGTGCTCCTCTTAACCTTCAAGTAGAAAAACAAGTCTTCCTCTATTCTGAATGCTACTGTGGGATGTGGGCATCTTAACCAGCACTTTAATTGCTAGGCTAAATGCACATCCCCAGATTTTTTTAAAATGGAAATTGTCAAACATACAAAAGCAGAGAACACAGTTCAGCATTGTGGCTTATCTGGTGAAGCCACCACCTGGAATGCTGACATCCCATGAGGGCGCCAGTTCAAGTACCTGCTGCTCCTCTTCCCAACCAGCTCCCTGCTAATGCACCTAGAAAAGCAGCAGATGATGGCCTGAGTGCTTGAGCCCCTTCCACCTATGTCGGTGACCTGGAAGCAGCTCCTGGCTTCGGACTGGCCCAGCTCCAGCTGTTGTGATCGTCTGGGGAGTGAACCAGTATATAAAAGACCTTTTTGCCTCTCTCTCTCTCTTTGCCTTTCAATTAAAGTAAAAAAAAAAAAAAAAAAAAGCAGAGAACACAGGATAATGAATTTCCATGTACCCACTCCCCAGCGAAAATAGTGAAATCCTTGGCCAGTCTCATTTCATCTATGTTCCCACCTCTTCTCAATGACTTCAAATTATACTGAAGCAAATTCTAGATAACCTGCCATTTCACTGAAATAATACTTCAGTATATATTGTTAAAAAATCAAGGACTCTTTAAATGCAACCACACACTATTATTACGCAGCCACAAAAACTAATTCCTTAATATTATCAAATATCCAATCAGAGCCCAGATTTCCTCAATTGTCCTATATTTATACATTGTTTGTACAACTTATATTTGAATCAGGATCCAAAGTGAATACACTGATTAAGGTGTCTCCTCTGTCACTTTAAAAAAAATTTTTTTTTATTTATTTGAAGGCAGAGTTAGAGAGAGAGAGGCAGAGAGAGAGAGAGAAAGAGAGGCTGAGATAGAGAGAGAGTGTGTGTCCCCATCCAGTGGTTCACTCCCCAGATGGCCGCAATGGCCAGAGCTGCGCCAATCTGAAGCCAGGAGCCAGGAGCTTCCCTACAGGTCTCCCACGTGGCTGCAGGGGCCCAAGCACTTGGGCCAGCTCTACTGCTTTCCCAGGCCACAGCAGAGAGCTGGATTGCAAGTGGAGCAGCAGTGCTGGGATGCCAGCACTGGAGGCAGCAGCTTTACTCACAATGCTATGGCACCGGCCCCCTCTATCACTTTTATTTTATTGTCTTCCTATCTCTCGTACTCCCCTTCTCCTGGAATTTTGTTGAAGAAATTGGGTTGTTTCACAAAGTCTGGATTTTGCCAGTTGCAACTCAATGGTATTATTTATGCAGTCTTCCTTGCCTCTTTGTTTCCCGGGAACTGATTTTATTCTGGATCCCCCACCCTGCCCCAGCCCCTGTAAGACTAATTCATAGATGGTGTTGTATGGTTTTGTCAGTGGCGCATGGCTGTCTTATTTCTGTGATTTTATCAGAGTGATAATCACTGCCAGTAGCCCTTACGTGGATGTTTATCCGGTCACTCTGACCACCTACCATAAATTCTCCCGGAGATTCTTCAGGAACCACTCAGGGGAACAATGTTTTCTTGCAAGCATGTCCACAGCCTTGATAATTCAAGTTCTATTAGGCTGAATACTTCGATCCCATATTCCTTTTCCAGTTATCCTAAATATGTTACTCCATTATCTTTTGGCAATAAAGTAATCAGCTGACAAAAAATTCTGCTGAGAGTCTAATACTGTTTCCCTTTTTGTAGTTCAATGGTTTTCAGTTTTTCTGGACTTTTTTACTCATATGCATACTGCTTTTCCAGTAAGTAATTTTAAGTTAATTAAAACTTTATTGCAGAAAATTTTTTCTTAAGTAGAAATGTTAATATTGATTCTATTCCACTTTGGGTTTCTTAGAGATTCCCAATTTGCATATGTTGAATATTCTCAACAATCTGTCTGTAACACTTTTTATCAAATCCATTTTCTCTATTTTTACTGAGGTGCAGTTGATATAGAATAGGATTCATCCTTTTATTTGGCAAACACTGGGAAATGTAAATAGTATGGCCAAAATACAGAACATTTCTATCACTCCCAAAAAGTTCTCAACTGCCTCCCCCCCACTCACATACACATATCCTTCCATTTCTGGCAGCCACTGATCCGTGGTCTCTCTCTATCTCTTGCCATTTTTAGAATGCCATTTAAACAGAATCACACACCATATAGGCCTTCTTGGGACTGGCCTACTTCACGTCACATGCTGCATTTGAGATTTATTCAAGTTGTTACATATAGGAGTAGTTCATTCTTTTGGTTTCTAAGTAGTACTCCTGTATGGATGGAAGTTTCTTTTGGCGCCAGTTTTGTGGCACAGCAGATTAAGCCCATCCATATGGAGCAGTCCCAGCTGCTGCTCTACTTCTGATCCAGCTCCCTGCTAATGCACATGGGAAAGCAGCAGATGATGGCCCAAGTCCCTGGACCCTGAACCCATGTGGGAGACCCAGATGGGGTTCCAGGTACCCAGCTTCAGCCTGGCCCAACCCCAGCTGTCGCAGCCATTAGGGAAGTATACTAGAGGATAGAAGATGGATTCTCTCTCCCTCCCCACCTCCCTCTCTCTCCTTCTCCTTCTCCCTCTGTAACTTGAACTGTCAAATAAATAAGTCTTTAAAAAAATAAAGTTTCTTTCTCTTTTCAACAACTGATAGTTTAGGTTGTTTTCACTTTGGAATTATGAGTAAGTCGTCCCTCCTATACATATTCTGCTTTTCTTAAGGTTTTATCTGTTGTATTCATTTGATCTTGTGTTCTTGCCTTCTAACAGTCTTCATTCTTGAAATTGTTTTTCCTTCTATAATCTAATTCTTTCCTTTTTTCACCTTGCTTTTAAAATCTTTATTTCATTGAATGATCATATTTCTCAGTTTTTCTAAATCTGACTCGGTTTTATTTCATAGTGTCCATGGCTATCTTAATAGCTCTTGGCTCAACTGGAAATATTAGCTATAATTTTCATATGCTTTGTGGGTTTATCTGTCTGGCATGCTTTTATTGTCTATGAAGATCTAATTCTCTCCTTATTCTCCTCTTTAAAAATAATCACTTTGCACGGTAAATGACCTTTTCTGTTGCTCATAATATTTACTGCTAATAATACTTGTAAGGGCATTTGAAATTACAAACAGGAAAACTTCCAAAGAAAGAATTTATGAAACTAAGTAGAGCATCAGCAATACTTGTAATTATATAGCTTCTGTCATCTGTGGAAAGTAGGTAATATTATAACTGTGAATTCTGTGAAGTCAGTACTTATCCTTACTTTACCAAAGAAGAAATCAATATACCAAAATCTAAAAGCTTCTTCAAGTTTATAGTAAGACAATATTACAACTCTATGCTCCTAATTATCAGACTATTTTTAAAAATTATCCTAAAGGGCCAACACTGTCAAGTAGTGAGTAAAGCTGCCTCCTACAGTGCCAGCATCTCAAATGGGAACCAGTTCAAGTCCCAGCTGCTCCACTTCTGATCCAGCTCTCTGCTATAGCCTGGGAAAGTAGTGGAAGACAACCAAGTGCTTGGATCCCTGCACCCACGTGGGAAACCCGGAAGAAGCTCCTGGCTTTGGATCTACTCAGCTTTGGCCATTGTGGCCATTTGTGGAATGAACCAGTGCATGAAAGACTTCTCTTTCTCTGCCTCTGTCTCTCTGTAACTCTGCCTTTCAAGTAAATAAATCTTTTAAGCTGAAAAAAGGTCTAAGAAGGTTTTTTTCTCTGCTTTAAGCTCCTTTTCTATTCAATTATTACGCACTCACTTACATTTATTTGAAAGCCACAGAGACAAAACAGACAGAGATCGTCCATTCTCTAGTCACTTTCCAAAGGCCTGCAACAGCTGGGGTTGGTCCAGGTCAAAGCCAGGAGCCTGGAGCTCTATCCAGGAGTGGGCGGCAGGAACCCAACTGCCTAGGCCAGCACCTGCTGCATCTCATGTGCATTAGCAGGAAGCTGCAACTAGAAGTATAGCTGGGACTTGAACCTGGGCACTCAGACATGGGATGTGGCCATCCCAAGAGGCATTTTAACAGCTGTACCAAACACCTGTCCAAGAGTTCCTTTTTTATAAATGAAAGCAAATTTAAAATATTTCTTTCTAGTAATATTTCTTTTCTTTTTTTTTTTTTTTTTTTGACAGGCAGAGTGGACAGTGAGAGAGAGAGACAGAGAGAAAGGTCTTCCTTTTTGCCGTTGGTTCACCCTCCAATGGCCGCTGCGGACCGTGCTCATCCGATGGCAGGAGCCAGGTGCTAGGTGCTTATCCTGGTCTCCCATGGGGTGCAGGGCCCAAGCACTTGGGCCATCCTCCACTGCACTCCTGGGCCACAGTAGAGGGCTGGCCTGGAAGAGGGGCAACCGGGACAGAATCCGGCGCCCCGACCGGGACTAGAACCCGGTGTGCCAGCACCGCAAGGCGGAGGATTAGCCTGTTGAGCCACGGCGCCGGCCCAGTAATATTTCTTTAGAGTGATAAAAGTACTGCCTCCCTAAACAAGTTAATTTTTTTCATCAGCTTTTATGTATTATCCGAGGCTTTCCCTTCACACTAACTTGCTATCAAGGAGGCAGATGGACATCATTTTTTATCATTGGGGAATATCCGTAGCTAAACTGTTGGAATCCCTAAACAGCAAAGTAAATAATTGTGTGTTGCTGTTGACGGCCAGGTCAGCCTTGCAAAGCTGGGGGAATGAGGTCTCAGGCAAGTGCCTGGAAGAGAAATGTTTAAATCCTCTATTTTGTATGACGTGGGTCCCATTTATATAATTAAGGCTTACGGCCTTTAAACAGAGATGAAAATGCCAACAAGAACATTTCAGAAATTTCATATTTATGACGTAGATGAAAAGCATGCAGCCCGGAGACTAGGCCCTGTCTGTGCAGCCTCACCAGGCGCCTGAACTCTATCAGGGTGTCAGCATACCGGGGAGAATTTCCAGTGTGGTCATCACACAACCATCTTTCTGTTTGGTTTCACTCTCTCATCTTGCACTGTGCTGGCGTCCTGGAGTTGCTCCTAGATGATTAATAAGAAGCTTGAACGTTTTTTTCAGATCTGCCTGCCCCAGCGCATTGCTGAGGACAGCAGGGGAAGGAATGCTCTCACTGTGTTTGCTGCATCAAGAACTCTCAGCTACCCGAGGCAGATTTTGGATTCTGAGCTGCCTCCGCTCCATGCCAGGGTGTTTGTGAATCAAACAGTGAGGCAGACGAGACAGGGGTCAGGGTCCTCATGACTTGACCTGACACCACTAAAACACCCAGTGCCAGAGGAGCTTCAGGCCCTCTCCCTCCCCGAGCCTGCTCAAAACCCGAAGGCTTTCATCTGCTGCATCCCCCCAGGTTCTACTGAGCAGATGTCAAGGCCTTGTCAGTAGATTAAATGAGTGGCTCTCCAGCCTTGTCTTCACCAAGAAACCTCTGTTGTCAGCCAATCCTTTCTCACAGTCAACCTGGACTTTGAAAGACTGGATAAATTACAGGTATTCAAAATGATTACTTTCTCTCCTCCCCCCGCCCCCATTTAATAAATGACAAGTACAACTGCCTCTCAGATCTTCCTGACCAACCTAAGAGGTGTTCCCTCCTGGAGTTGATATCACTTTCAACATAAAGCAAACAAACAATGCAGTCTGTGAAGCCATAGCATGGATAAAGAAAAAATATATTCCATGGAGCATTTTGAAGTGTCCAAGACAGTTTTAACACTTATTTGGGGGCTTGTGCCATGGCTCACTAGGCTAATCCTCCGCCTGCGGCGCCAGCACACCGGATTCTAGTCCTGCCTGGTTGGGGCGCCAGTTCTGTCTCGGTTGCTCCTCTTCCAGTCCAGCTCTCTGCTATGGAGGATGGCCCAGGTGCTTGGGCCCTGCGCCCTCATGGGAGACCAGGAGGGAGCACCTGGCTCCTGGCTTTGGATCGGTGCTGTGTGCTGGCCGTAGCAGTCATTTGAGGGGGTGAACCAATGAAAGGAAGACTTTTCTCTCTGTCTCTATCACTGTCTAACTCTGCCTGTCAAAAAAAAAAATAAATAAATAAATAAATAAAAATAAAGCAACTTATTTGGGTATTACAGGTTAAACATTCCTCATTTTGTTTCATTCTTCATTTTGTTAAATGATCTCTCCTAATGCATGTTATTCTCTTTTCTTTGTAAGGTATCTTTGACTAAAGTACACATAACTATTACCACTAAGGAAGTAGCAAGTCCATCAAGAGTTATATTTGAGATCCTTAGACATGATCCAATTTTCTAACTGTGGTCATGATTAGTTCTGTCCGCTACCCACAGAAATGTAGAAACTTAAGTTATCTATTTTGAGACAGATATTTTGACCCAATCACTTGACAAACCATCAGCTGAGTCACAATATAAGTTTTACTGACTTAGAATTCACATTTATCAAAGTTGTTTGTTGCAATTTGAGAGCCTAAGTCATTTTAAAAGGATTGCTATCAGCTACAGATTTTTTTTTTTTACTTGATAACGAAACAATCTTGCATGTTTACCTCTAAAAACAGTTGTATGTAATGATTTGCTTAAATAGTATTTTAGGTTTTCACTCTTGATTTTGATAAAAAGAATTTTGATCTCTACTTTGTCTTTTATGAAGTTTAAAATTGTACTACTTTTCAGTAGCATAAAGATGATATTTCTACTTTCTTTTTCATTGTGAAAAAGTTATCCAGAGCCAACATTGTGGTCTATCAGGTAAAGCTGCTGCCTGCATTGTCGGCATCCCATATGGGTGCCAGTTCACACCCCAGTTGCTCCACTTCGAATCCAGCTTCCTGTTAATGGCATGGGAAAAGCAGTTGTAGATGGTCTAAGTGCTTAGGTCCCTGTACATGGGAGACCTGGAGGAAGCTCCTGGCTTCAGCCTGGCCCAACCCCTGCCATTGTGGCCATTTGGAGAGTGAATCAGCGGATGGATGATCTCTCTCCTCAGTCTCTCTGTATCCTTCCCTCGCTCTTTCTCTGTAACTCTTTCAAAATAAATCTTTAAAAAAGATTTATCAAATAAAATATGATGGCAGTAATGACATTCAAGTACCATAGAATTAAAATTGAATCATGATGGGGCTGACACTTTGGCATAGTTGGTAATGCCGCCTCCTGCCAACCCTAGCAGCATACGGTTGCCGGTTCAAGTCCCAGCTGCACCACTTCTGATCCAGCTCTCTGCTAATATACATGGGAAAGTAACAGAGAATGGCCCAAGTGCTTGGGTCCCTGAACCCATGTGGCAGACCCAGATGGAGCTCCTGGCTCCTGGTGTTGGACTGGCCCAGATCTCGCTGTTGCAGCCATTTGAAGAGTGAACCAGCGAATGGAAGATCTCCCTTTGTGTGTGTGTTTCTAACTCTACCTTTCAAATAAGATAAAAAAAAATTTTTTTAAACTGAATCATGTTGCTTTTCATATAAGACCTCTCAATAACACACAAATTTCCATGGATCCCACTGGCACAGTCACTATCACTGTGCCTGCTTTGTAATTAAACACATTCATGCATTTATCAAATCTTAAGCACTCATAAATTTTTCAAAAGCATATATAACTGCCCTTTGCTATATATGTTTCTCTAACACTACAAAAGCAGAAACAAGGATGGGCAATTGATTAAAGCAGCTACTTGTGATGCCAGGATCCCACATCACAGAGCCTGGTGAAGTCCCAGCTGTTCTGCTTCTGATCCAGCCTCCTACTAATGTGCCTAGGAAAGCAGCAGAAGATGGGCCAAGTTCTTGGGCCCCATCACCAATGTGGGAGACCAGAATGGAGTTCCTGGTTCCTGGCTTTGGCCTGGCCCAGACCTAGCTGAAATGGCCATTTGGGAGTATATCATGAGAGGGAAGATTTCTCTCCTTCTCTCTCTCCCATTACCCCTTCCTCCCTCTCTCTCTCTCTGTCACTGTGACTTTCAAATAAATAAATCTTAAAAAAAAAAAAAAAACAATAAAACTTCAGTTTCCACTGCCTGTAGTTTACAACAGAACTCCTGAGTTTATGCCTTATTTTCATCAAAGTGGCCACTCCAGAAAGTCCTTCTTTGGTCAATCACTGTCCCCACCACTCCATTTTACCTAGGAAGATGGATGGTTATTAAATTTAGTCATTTGGGGCCAGCACTGTGGCACAGTGGGTTAAGGCCCATACAGGCACTGGTTCAGGTACCAGCTGCTCCACTTCCAATCCAGCTTCCCGCTAATGTGTCTGGGAAAGTACCAGAGGATGGCCCAAGTCCTTGGGCCCTGCACCTACATGGGAGATCCAGAGGAAGCTCCTGGCTTCTGGCTTTGGACTGGCGCAGCTCTGGCAGTTGAGGCCATTTAGGGAGTGAACCAGCAGAAGAGGACCTCTTTCTCTCTGTCTCTATTCTCCCTGTAACTCTTTCAAATAAATAAAATAAAACTTAAAAAAAAAAATCTAGTCATTTGTTTAGGATTTATACTTCATGCATTTCCAAAGCAGCTCTGAGCAGGTTATAGGCATTACATAATATAGAATAGGACAGAGCTCACAGAAACAGATCAGAGAAGATCCAAAGGAGAAAAAAGGGTCAGGAACTACAAAGCTGACCATATTTTTTTTCCTCTAGCATCACCGTCAGAAAGGAAAATTTTTAAGAGAACCAGTTTTGCTTCCAAAAAGGGGGGAGGCAACACATTTATTTTAAATTAATTTTCAAGAAGGAATTTCTTGAGATTTTTGAGTAAATCACAAGAGGGCAACTTAGCAAATTTCCTGAGATACTATACCAGTAGATAATTCTCATATCTTCATCATCACACTACTCAGTTGTTCCATATTCAAAAAAACATATAAATAAATTCTTAAATGTAAAAAAGAAAAAACAATTTAACATTAAAAAACAATTATGTTTGGAAAAATAACCTTATCCATTCCAAATCTGTAACTGGTTGACTATGTAACACTATAGCATGACACAAGTATAGTGGCTCTGCAGTGGGGTAAGTCACCAACGGTAATGTCAGCACACCTTATTAGCACCAGTTGGAGTGCCAGCTGCTCCACTTCTGATCTACTCCCTGCTAATGAACCTGGGAAAGCAGCAAATGATGACCCAAGTACTTGAGCTGCTGCCATCCAGAGGGGAGACCCAATAGAGTTCTAGGCTCCTGGCTTTGTCTGGCTCAGCCCTGGCTGTTGTGGCCATTTGGGCAGTAAACATGTGGATGAAAGATCTCACTCACTCTCTGCATCTTTACCGGTCTCCATATCATTCTGCCTTTCAAATAAATGAAATTAATCTTATAAAAGATTTTTAAAAATTAAAAAATTGTAGCAAAAAACACACTTGAAATAAAAAAAACTGTTTATATAAGAATGTGTATTATCTTCATCTTTTCATGTAATAATACATTTTTCATTGTAGTTAGTCTTTCTGTTGGTGTGCTACAGCAAAGCATTAGTCCTACATCATGGTACTTCATTTTCTACAGCTTTTATACTTACAAATATCAGCAAGTGCAAGACCAAGTATCTCCTTGTGTGTAGCCTTATGTCCAGGGAAAGGAGTTTTCTCTGAGGCACATTCAGAGAGCACTGGGAGAACTTGGCCACCAGCTGGATTTTACAGGCTGACTGAAATTTCTTGCATAACTTAGGGCTGTCTGTACTCATAATCTTTTATGTGAAGTCAAAAAGTAAATTAAAATTCAGTGGTGAACAAAAGACAAAGAGTCTGAGAGCTTCACTAAGTAATTTGTTTCTAAGGAATGCAGTCTAACTCGGATGCTAGTCATGAGGAGTAGATTTCATTTGTAATTTAGCCTCAAGAGTCAGTCTGGAAAATTCTATTTATTACTACAAGAACTTCAAGTGGCTAATAAGAATTTGGAAGCCTGACTTTGAAACGCCCCAGTTACCCTAGACAAGCTCTTATTTTAAGAAGAAATGTCTAGATAAGTTTTAGTTACCAAACTAGATTACAACACTAGGTTACCTTTCATCTGAGAGACGGTAAAAATCCTGCCCACTTCTGACTGCCTCACTCCAAGCTGTGAGGTGATGCAGACATACTGGGTAGATGGTCAGAGGCTGGGGTCTAACTTAGAGGCTGCCACTTATCAGAACTTTAGGTTCTACTGAGCCTTTTAGTCCTCTGTTTCTGCCACTAGTCCTAGGGCACATTTTGCCTTGTCAGAGTTCCAGATACTTCACAGATAACCTTTCTTTTTGTTTCCCAGTTGTGTTCACTTTTAATTTTAAAATTTAACTTTTTGCCATGTTTGCTTCATAAATAGACATTTTATATATATATATATATACACTATTTTTTCTTGCAAACAGGGATTTTATATTAATAACATAAGTTTATTATTACATATCCATTAGTTGACTTTCAATATCACTTGAAACATGCAAATACTCCTAGAGATGATCAATTCAGTAATAATTATATTATATTATATTATATTATATTATATTATATTATATATAATATACACTGATATATTATATCAGTAATAAATTATAATTACCTTATAAATTACTGGGGAGGTATTCTGTTAAAAAAACAATAAATCATACAGCCCATATGAATCAACTCTTGTTACTGGACAAGAGTTTAATATTTATCTGGTAATTCCCAAGTTAACTAGAAAGCATCATGGATGTGTTGCAATAATTTTCTTATATCGATGCAACCTTCTAGATTTTCGCCGATAGTTTCATAAAATCACTGAATATTGTAGCAGGTAGTCTGATGCAAGGGAAGATCCCTAAGAAAGCACCATCTGATTTTGTTCATACCTCCCCTGGAACACTTGGTATTTAGCTGCACTTCAAATCACTCATTTCAGAAGTGGTCAAAAACACATCTGGAGAAACTAGCTAACCATGTGACTTACTGCCTTATGGAAAACAGGGATATTAGTATCACAAAAAGTGGGATTTGCTACAATGATCATAAAGTGGAGGAAAAGGGCATATTGCCACACGCCTGGTATAATTCAGGAAAGCAATATTTAAAACTATATACCAATTCACTTCACTTGTCTGGGCCTCTGCTTTCTTATTCCCTCATAGAAGGGGGGTAGAGTTGTGTGATCTGATTTCTCACAATATTCGCCTTCTAATTTAAACCAAAAATTATCCCACTTCTTCAAATGCTCCTGTATTGTAAATTCTACCTTCATATTGATATAGCTATACCAACAATAATAACCAATGTTTCTGAAGCCAAGGGACTCTTTCCTATACGGAAGTCTTTTTTAAAAAATATTTATTTATTTGATAGTTAGAGGTAGAAAGAGAGAGGGAGAGACACACAGAGAGACAGAGAGATCTTCCATCCACTGGCTCACACTCCCCAAGAGGCTGCCAAGAGCTTCCTCCAGGTCTCCCAGTTGAGTGGCAGGGGCCCAAGCACTTGGGCCATCTTCTGTTGCTTTCCCAGGCCATCAGCAGGGTGCTAGATCAGAAGCAGAACAGGTGGGACACAAACCAGTGCCCATATGGGATGCCAGCAACCCAGGTGGTAGCTTAACCTGCTACACCACAACACCAGCCCCATGGAAGCCTTCAAAGGTAACCAGCACAACCATCATTCCTTAGATTGCAGAGGATTCAGGTCCCTGACTTCTACTTTGTAATCAACTGATTGCTTAATAATTTAAAATATAATAATTACAGTCTAAATTTCCTTGTATTTTTAAAAGTATTCACATATTTTATTTCACTTGTGCTAGAACTATCTAGAAGGGTAAGTGGTAGCTACTATTATTCCTATTTTCAATAAAATAAAATTAGAGAGAATAGAGAGTTTCAGTGACTCATCCTAGTTCACAGAAATATGCTTTCATGTATCTCATGATACAGTTTCTCCGGGTCAGCCCAGCAACACATGTGTACACCAAAACATAAAAACATAAAACATACATAGCTGTTGATCAAACAATTCCAATTTTAAATTTTTTCCACAAATACACAAAGATGTACCCTCAAAGATAATAATCACATTTTTTATAACAGGGCAAAAATAGAAGCAACATACTTCTTCATCAGTAAGAGACTAGGAAAATAAATTAAGCTACATTTCAGCAGTCGAATACTGTGTGGCACTAAAGGGATTACTCGAATGAATATTAGTAAAGTGGAAATACAGCCACAGCTTACCTCTGGGTTAGAGAAGACTTGTAGGGAAGATAAGGTTACAAGAGAACTGTCTGCAATTATAGAAGTGATCTTTAAGGGGCAGGCATTAGGCACAGCAATTACGATGCCTCCTGGGATGCTTGTATCCAGTACTGACGTGCCTGGGTTCAAGCATCGACTCCGTTCTCAATTCCAGCTTCCTGCACACCCTGCGATGCAGCAGATAATGGCTCATGTAATTGGCTCCCTGCCACCTTGTGGGACACCTGGACTGAACTCCTAGCTCCTGGTTTGACCTGACCCAGCCCTTGCTATTGCAGGTATTTGGGGTATAAACCAGTGGGTGAAGGAGTTTTCTAGTCTCTCGCTCTCTGCTTTTCAAACAAGTAAGTTTAAAAAAAAAAGAAGAAGAAGAAGAAAAAGAAGAAGAAATGGTATCCTGTATTATCAAGTATAATTGCCCCTAACTTCACTTAAAATATAGCTAGGCATAACTATGGAGCTGAATTTGTTTTTTAATTTTTAAAGATTTATTTATTCGAGAGGAAGAGTTACATAGAGAGGGAGAGACACAGAGAGGTCTTCCATCTGCTGGTTCACTCCCCAAATGGCTCCAACAACAGGAGCTGGGCTGACCCAAAGCCAGGAGCTTCTTCCAGGTCTCTCATGGCCCAAGCACTGGGCCATCCTCTACTGCTTTCCCAGGCCATTAGCAGGGAATTGGATTGGAAGTAGAACAGCCAAGACTCAAACTGGTGCCCATATGCAATGCCAGCATCACAGGCAGAGGCTTAACCTGCTACCCCACAGTCGGGCCCCTTGTTTTCAATTTTCAATGATTTAAGTTGAAATGACCATATGTGGCTAGTGGATACCATATCAGGATAGTGCAATTAACATAATTATTGTGTTACTTTGAAATAGAAAATAAGATGTTATTTAAACAATAGCAACAACAAAATTAATCAACCTATATTTAGAAACAACCAAAAGATAACAGGAATAAATTAGTTAACAACAGCTTTACCTAAGTAGCTACTGTGCCTCTAGCATCAAACCCTGGTGCAGGTTTTTTACACATGGTTCCCATATCTGTGCATAACTTCCAATCTGGAAAGTTTCCTAGATATCTGCCCACATACACTTAAAATCTACGAGAGAAAGTATATTTACACATAGCAAATAAATTGCCCTTATCTCAAAAAAGCTGTATCTTTTGTGCCGACTTGGCAAAACAGACCAGAAAGAGAGAGCAATGAAGGAAAGAAAGCCAAACTTGGTAAGACAGAGTACTGAAAACAGAATATTTTTTATTTTTTGAAAAAAATGATAATTTAACTCATTGAATGGATTTGTACTAAATGGGGTACTCATGTTTTCTACTTACAAGTTTTGATTACATTAAAATATAATGAGGCAATAAAATATCTTCTTAGATATCAGCCCATATAAAATTTAGTCTTGGGGAATTGAGCAAACCAGCTGGTGGCTGATTTGACTTTGACTTGCACAAAACAGGAAGGCTGCTTCTTCACAGGTCTTTCCAAACTTCAATCTATTTGCAAATATACAGCAATATTTTCCCAAGTCAAACAATGTTTTCCACTTCCAGATTATTAAAAGCAGCACAATATTGAAACCACTTTCCTCATTAGTGTCTTACTCAATATTTTGCTATTAAGAAGATAAACATCCTCATACAAAAGGCTTTCTTCTATATGGGAAATTTAAAGAAGACTTTTAAGGAATGAATCAGCCCAAATTATAGCATTCTTAACAATAAAATGGTTATTAACCAAGGTCCTCAGTTAACTGAATCCTCCACATTCCACTTCTTAGGAGCAAAAAATGCAAGTCCCAAGCAACGACATGGAAAGAAGGAGCAAACTTTCGGTGTCTCTTATACATCTAAACATGTTACGCAAACATGATGTTCCAAGTGTCAACTTTAAAAACTTAAGGATCCTTAATCCTGAGAAAGAATTAGCTATGTTCAACACTATACACTTGAAATTCATGGCAGAAAGTATACTTATACTTAGCATGCTCTTGGCATGATATGAAAGCAAATCTATTTTATTTTATTGTAGATTTATTTATTTTACTGTAAAGGCAGAGTTAGAGAGAGAAAGATCTTCCATCTGCTAGTTCACTCCCCAAATGGCTGCAATGGCCATAGTCAGAACAATCTGAACCCAGGAGTCAGGAGTTTCTTCCAGGTCTCCCACATGAGTGCAGAGGCCCAAGTACTTGGGCCATCCTCCTCTGCTTTCCTAGGCCATCAATAGGGAGCTGAATTGGAAGTGGAGCAGCCGAGACTTGAACCAGTGTCCACACAGGATGTTGGCACCGCAGGCAGCGGCTTCACCCACTGCATCATAGCACCAGTCGCAAATTTATTTTATTTTATTATTTAAAATTTTCAAATGCAATATATCTGCCACTTGTAGGACTTGTTAACTAAAGCTATATTTTATAGTGTTTTAATAGACAAAAGCAAATTACAGAAAAGCATATTGATTGGTAGTATATAAGCTGTGACACACACACACACACACTTTCACTCATCAGCACATTTGTAATCTATAGTCACAATAACAACACAGCATTTGGACTGGGAATGAATCAGAATGAGAGCTTCTAACATTTATGTAGCTATATGAGAAATTTTTTTAAAGAAGGATCTTGATTTTTACAACAGCCTTTAGAGGTAGATATTTAGGGTTAAAGAAATTAAGTCTCAAAGAAACTACAGAATTGCTTCCTGTCTAACTTGTAATAGATAACAGAGACAGACCAGCACCAGGCCAGCCGTCTCCAAATTCCAGGGGCTTTCCACTCTGCCTTGCTCTTGGCATTGGATAGCAGACAGGGAGAAGGCATCAGGGCAGAGATGGCCATTGATGATCACTAATTTGAAGAGTTCCCCTTCTGAGAATTATTATGAGCTGGTGGAGGCTAAGGCAGAATCAAGCTTTCATTACTCCCAATGTGCTTCTGAAGTCTCTGAGGCATCTTGAACTAAATGAGCCACCATCAAGAAACAGAGCCATCCAAATAAGCAGGATCTCCTAATACATGTGTCCTATAAACAACAGAAGACAGCCACATACCAGTTTTAACAGTACTTCAGATTGAGCATATACAACCTACGTGCTTGGAATCTAGACTTGAATTAGATGTACAGTCCTTAAACCGTATGGTTAAAAATGGCAGTTTACTGGCGAGGTCTCTTTCCGAAACCTTGCCCTTTCATCAGCCCTCTGGGAGATCAGACCTCTCTCCTTCACCTAAAACCTTTTTAAGACAGTCTCTCGCATTTACTCTTGAAGAGAATGTAAGCCAATGCATTACTTATCCTGCTAACATCCATGTTTTATGCTTTAGAAAGAAAAGTTTTGTGGAGGGTAAAAAATATTCCAGCACAAAACGCATAAAGTCAGTTTTTTAGGGTGAGGATTTCTTCTGCAATTCTGCCTTCTACCTGGGACTAGTAAAGCCCCTGACATTTAGGTCTCCTCAGATACCTAGCAGAATCCGGACAGCTATTTCCTATTACGTGTAAGATTGTAAGATCAAGTGTGTGATTTCCATCTCTTTCTCTCTGAATCTTCTCATTGCAAAATCAGGAAAAAGTGAAGTGAAAACCCAGTATGATATAGTATTCTATGGTGTTAACTTGGAGTCTCCCACAAATGGATTTCAAAGGGTCTCTTGAAACAGTATGTAAAATAGGGTGGGTATGTCCACAATATTTTAAGAAGATGATTTACAGTTTCCAACATATTCCCAAAGAAATTACTAACCTGAAAAAAGTTAACACAGATTAGAAAGGCCTAATTTTTATTCCTAGCTCTATCTTTTTCTAGCAGCATGACATCAGGCAAGTCAATTAGCCTCTCTGTGCCTCCGATTACTCAGCAGAGGACCAGGGATTAACAAAAGGATTAACAGAGATAATGCATGCAAAGAACTGTGAGGCAAGCATAGCCTAAATGCTGGGTATGATTACCAGAAAGGCAAAGGATGTGAGGAACTACAAGAGGAAGAAAGAGTCCCCTCACAGACATAAAGAGGAGATCAGGAATCAAGGTGACAAACTGGGCAGAATTTGGAGTTTTCATAGCTCACGCCTGGACATCGTTGCTAAATGTTGGGGCTAGAAGGTGCCCTGTAGTTTGGTCATGTTACAACTCAAGAAGCTGAGGCATTACCACACCATAAAATTACTAACAGGGCATGGACACCAGATTTGATTCTACTCCAGACAGTTGAGAACAAAGAGAACCCACCACTGAGCTATTATTGTTATCCAACTTCTGACAAAGCCCACTCAGTCTCGCCTGATTTATAAACAGTTTTCCTCACAAGAGGACCCTTCATCCAGGCATCATTAATCAAGATGTCAGTGCATTTCCTTTCTAGCCCCTCCCTCTTTGCTCTCCTCACTACAGACGAAGCAATGTGAATAGGGAGATTTATGACAGGTTTAAATATGTCAACGTACCTTCTTTAACCTTTGAAACCAAGACTCCCAGTGTGGGGGCAGTTAGAGTGCTGTGGGTGGGCACACTTCCATGTAGGTACTCTCTTGGTGAAAGAATGGACACAAATACTGAGCTGCCAACTAGTCCAAGATGGAGGTAGTCACAATTCTACTTCCTCTCAAATACATGACAGCAAGGAAACTTGGAAGACTTGAACTTAAAAAGGATTTAGGGCTTCACTATTAAACTTGGGCTATAGTAAGTGGAGTCTGTTGTCTTCAAATGCACTTAATGTTACTTAATTTTTCATTGTTATTAAGAAAAATGTCAAATTATGCTCAGTTAATTCCAACAAAAATATGCTTGTTCTGGTCAAGCTCTAACCCCAAAGCTTCTGTGAACAATTATACTATTTAAAAGTTCTTGGCCGGCGTGGCTCAATAGGCTAATCCTCTGCCTAGCAGCGACAGCACACCAGGTTCTAGCCCCAGACAGGGCGCCGGATTCTTTGCCGGTGGTTGCCCCTCTTCCAGGCCAGCTCTCTGCTGTGGCCAGGGAGTGCAGTGGAGGATGGCCCAAGTGCTTGGGCCCTGTACCCCATGGGAGACCAGGAGAAGCACCTGGCTCCTGCCATCGGATCAGCACGGTGCGCCGGCCGCAGCGGCCATTGGAGGGTGAACCAACAGCAAAAGGAAGACCTTTCTCTCTGTCTCTCTCTCTCACTGTCCACTCTGCCTGTCAAAAAAAAAAAATTAAAAAAAATTAAAATAAATTAAAAAAAAAAGTTCTTGTGAATACACATTAATTCCCTGAAATACTATCCCAGGAAAGTTAGTGGTGTTCCTGGTACACTATTGCCACTTAGAGGAAGCACAAAGGAAATTTTAAAATGATAATGTGAGGATTCAGTCATCCAGGTGATCAGGAAAAAAAATAGTGTTTGCAATTTTATAAAAAGAAGTAGGAGAACCTGCTCTCTGAAAACCTTTTAAACTCATTTGAGAAGATTACAAAACAACTTATTTAAACAGCAAGTAAGAATGCAAAGTAAAAAAGACTGCTAAATCTGGGGCCAATAGAGAAGACACTTTAAGAGCAGAGTGGGCTTGGCATGCAAAAAAAGCCTTCTGGTGGAGAAGAGAGTGGTGTGCTTGGCTTTGGCTCACTGCTTGTTCAAGTTAGATGTGGCTATGAACAGTTGTGAGTGGAGAATTCATCCTGTGATGTCTAACTGGGTCATGATACAAAGAAAGGGAAACATAATTATCTTCAATAGTTTGGAGTAAGATTTTTTTTTGCTATCTTTGGTCAATGAATCTACAAAAATATCAATAAAAGACTACAAACAAAAGAATTCAAGTTTGAAGGGGATATGCTTTTATGCTTTTTAACATAAAAGCAAAACCATACAGTTCTACTAAGTATATGTATAGTCTTTGTAAAGTCTTTGCTTTGAAATCTTAATAAATTTATTCTGGCAACCTATAACACATTTATGCAATTGCATTTTAAAAGATGCATTTACTTTTAAGATAATCACATTAAACATAATGAAATATTTATTTGTATTTATGGCAAAAAAATACAATTGCTTACATATCTATAAGAGATGCTAAGCCCAACAGTTATAAAAACCTAAAACAGATGACAATAACAAAACAGATGTCTACCAGCTCTAAGAAAATTCATCATTTTTTCTAACAATATATTCTTGCACAAAAGCAACTTGTAAAATTTTAAAAGGAATATTATTTTTAAATATAGACATCACAGGCTCATAACTAAGAAAAAGAGATACATGTGGATCACAAGAAGCAGAAAGACGAAAAATGAAAATGGATACAGGTAATCTTGTGCATATAATACAGCATCATCTCCTGGATTAATCCAAACAGACTTCAGATTCACTTAAATTTATCTAGCTCATTGCTCACTGTAAAAAAACTATAATCTAATAGATATACAAATACATGCATAAAAGCAAAATATTGGAATACCTTTGTACAGAAGTCAGAAAATCATTGTCCATGAGGGTGTTTAATATTTTTCCTGTGACAATGAGGTATCTCTGTACCCATTTTCACATACCCTACAATTGTCTGTATGAAATGTTACAGAAAAATTAAAATATGCTAAAATATTTCATATTTTAATATATTCTTGCAGAAACACTTTTTAAAAGAATCAATATTTTATTACCTACGTGATTTACATCTAAATGTTGATACACTAATTTTTTCATATAAAAACTTTTGAGGTAAGGATTTCTCATCCAAGCCCTACCCTAAAAAAATGCAGTGTCCAGGATGTTCTGCCTTAAGCCAAATAAAATGAACATCCTGTATACTGTATTTCTTCAGACTGCTAGTATAGGTATAAAAAATAACTCTCCCTAAGGAAGAGAAGCCAATTATTTCATAAGTATGATACTGGTTTATATATAATCAACAAAATAATAAAAAGAAATGTGTTTTGTGTTGGTTGCTTTCCTCTGTTCTTATTTCAACATTAACAAATATAACAATGTAGATACATAGTTCTAGAATAGAAAGAACACATTCCTCATACCAGCTAGAATTGTATTATCTAAAACTAAATGTTGTGTTCATAACCATTACATATTAGACATCATATCCAAGTATGACAACACACAGAGGGAATGATTAGCTTGGCCTGCAAGATTGTTTCACCAAATAGGTGACATTTTAGCTGCAATTTGAGGACACGTAGCAATTTCCCCTGGCAAAAAAAACTTGAAGCAAAGAGTAAGGTGATTTACCAAGGTGAGAAAAGACTATGTCCCAAGGAGTGGAATTTAGAAAAGTCTTGTTGGAGGTACAGGAAGAGAAATGTCATGAAAATTACCACTTATTGTCCATCAGGCCAAAGCCAGGAGCCAGGAACTCAATCCAGGTCTCTCACATGGGTGGAAGCAACCCAATTCCTTGGGTTATCATCACTGTTGCCTCCCAGGATCTACAGTAGCAGTAGGTTGGAATCAGTAAGTTGGAGCAGGGAGTCAAACCCAGGTACTCCAACCTGGGATACAGTCACCACAATCAGGATCCCAACCATTAGGTGAAACATCCACCCTTAAAATAACTTTTAAAATGTTTTACTCCTAGTTATTTCCAGGATAGGAGCACAGACACATACATCAAAGAGGTAGTCTCCTATATGACATTCATTGAAGGACTCAAGAGCAGCCATTAAAGAAAATCTCTCTGCTCACATTCTTTGACTTCACCATTACAGAAATCAATTCCTTTGGCCAGTGTAATAATAGTAATTCCCTACATGGAGGTAAAAGGCTGAGCTGCAGTGACCATTAACACTATTGCTTGAATTACTCTACAGAGACTTTTTTTTTCTTAAGATTTATAAGATTTATTTGAAAGGCAGAGTTACTCAGAGGCAGAGGCAGAGAGAGAGGTCTTCCATTTGCCAGTTCACTCCACAGATGGCTGCAACGGCCAGAGATGAGCCTATCTGAAGCCAAGAGCCAGGAGCTTCCTCCAGGTCTGCCACATGGGTGCAACGGCCCAAGGACTTGGGCCATCTTTCACTGCTTTCCCAGGCCATGGCAGAGAGCAGGATCAGAAGTGGAGCATCCAGGACTTGAACTGGTACCTATATGCAACACCAGCACTGCAGGCACCAGCCCCCTCTACAGAGACTTTTGATAGAAATTAGGTTTCTGGAAAGAGAGGGAAATGCAAGCACTGAAAACTTTCTTCCTACGTGGCCTAAGGCCAATTTCCTTCCTTGTGGCTAGATTCTTTTGTGTACCTCATACCCATTCCCTCTTCGATGGGAGAAAAGCAGATAGCTTTCCATATGGCATTTCACATAGTCCTTTTCCATTTAGTGGTGTATTTTGTAAGCCTACTTTATTTAAGTAATGAAGAAAATTGGCATACTAAAGTATCCAGAATAATATGAGGGTACTTCAAAACTAGAATTGAAAAAATAAGTGTATCTTGGTGCAAAAAAATTTGAAATCCAAGTATAGTTTCTCCATTATGATGTATTCCCCATGATCATTTTGAGGAGCCTTCACACAAACCCTATCAAGTCCTCACTCTCAATATAGATTCATTTTAACTGTATAATATGAAAAAACCAAGACTATTGCTCACACCTGCACAGTGGTGCTTCACCATTATGCTAAAGGAGAAGGAATATTAGGTATGAAGCTCAGAAATGTATGGTTTGACTCCTGAGATGATGGCTAACTAAATTTTTGAGTCTTGAGTTTCTCATTTTTGATGGCAGGTTGCTGTGAAAATTAAATAATATATTGAAAGCAAACTCCTAGTGCATATGAGACATTCTGTGAGTGCTACTGAAATGGAAACTCTCTCAACAAGAGAAGAATTAACTCATATCCTGACTCTTGGTTGCCCCTTCAAACATTACCCACTAAGACCAAAAACCTGATGGCTCAGTAATAACACTTGCAAACATTTTTAAGTAACAAACACCAATAATACTTCTCCAATCCAAGTAGTGCCTGTGACTTCAGGCTTTACTCATTTTCAAATAATTTTATATTTATTACTTTTCTCTAAATTCAGTTTTCATGGTTTCTTTCAAATTGTGAAGTTTTTGAAAATCCTCATTTTCCATGTTACTTTTGTTAATTAAAATAACATAGCTGGACAATCTGGTAGACTTGTTGAGCCACCTTAACAATTCAATCTCCAATTCTGAGCTTAAATACTTTAGTATAGATGGCTAACATTCATGCACATCCAAAAATCTTCCATAATAATGTGTCAAAAGTGACCAAATTTAATTTTCCCATATTGCCCTCCTTATTCTTAGGAATGTCTCCATGAAGAAGAAAATAGGTGCTAGGCCGGCACCGTGGCTCAACAGGCTAATCCTCTGCCTTGCGGCGCCGGCACACCGGGTTCTAGTCCCGGTCGGGGCGCCGGATTCTGTCCCGGTTGCCCCTCTTCCAGGCCAGCCCTCTGCTGTGGCCCGGGAGTGCAGTGGAGGATGGCCCACGTGCTTGGGCCCTGCACCCCATGGGGAGACCAGGAAAAGCACCTGGCTCCTGGCTCCTGCCATCGGATGAGCGCGGTGCGCCGGCTGCAGCGCGCCGTCCGCGGCGGCCATTGGAGGGTGAACCAACGGCAAAAAGGAAGACCTTTCTGTCTGTCTCTCTCTCACTGTCCACTCTGCCTGTAAAAAAAAAAAAGAAAAAGAAAATAGGTGCTAGATCTCAGACTTGGACCATTTCCCAAACTATGATGAAAATATATCAATCATTCAACAATCAAAAAGTATTTCTGTGGGGCCAGCACTGTGGAATAGTGGGTTAACCCTCAGCCTGCAATGCCGGCATCCCATATGGGTGCTAGTTCGAGTCCTGGCTGCTCTTCTTCTGATCCATCTCTCTGCTATGGCCTGGGAAAGCAGTGAAAAATGTTCCAAGTGTTTGGGCTCCTGTACCCACATGGGAGACCTGGAAGAAACTCTTGGCTTCTGATCCTCAGCTCCAGCCGTTGTGACCATTTGGGAAGTGGATGGAAGACTTTCCTTTCTGTTGCTCCCTCTCTCTAACTCTACCTCTTAGATAAATAAAATCTTTAAAAAAATTTTTTTGTGGCATGTACTCTGTTGAACAGCATTGGATTTGTGTATAGGGAAAGAGATAATTACCTAATAATTAATTGAGACAAATTCTTTAACATCACTGGGCATTCTAACTTTGAACATTCTAGACTTTGAACATCAAATATCTTTTTTATTTCAATCATTTTTATAGGTAAATGGTACCAAATATTCTTTCACAATATAGGCACTGATACAGGAAAAACTTCTCCATTAGCAAGCCCCACAATGAAACCACACTTCCAAGACGCCTAACAACTAAGATGCTGTTTACCTAAGAAGACACCTGTAAGGAAAACATGTCAATGTAATTAAACTGTCATAACAAACCACCTTAGACCAGATAATTTATAAAAAAGAGAAATTTATTTCTTACAGTTCTGGAGGCTAGATGCCCAGGACCAAGATACCAACAAAATCAATGTCTGGTGAGGGTTTGCTCTCTGTTTCCAAGATGGCATCTTGTTGCAGGTGGAAGGTGAGAACAGCTACCTTGCATCTTTTTTTTTTTTTAACAGTCATAATTGCATCCATGGAGGTGGAGTATTCATGACTAAATCACCTCCTAAAGGACCCAACTCATAATTAACATCGCTTTGGCAATTACTTATATAATTATATATTTTATATACATAAGTATATATAAAGTTTGAGAGGACACATTCACACCTTAGCACACACCAATCATAGAGATATTATAACCACAAATCTCGGCTTTGAGAAAAAAATGTTTAACAACCTCATACCCACCAACATATAAATCAATTTGATCAGTTAATTTCCTGAGATTTAGATTTGCCTTTGGGGTTGCCAATTTAATGAGCATTTCCATGTAAGGTGTGTTTAATTTATTTAATTTTATTTATTTAAATGGCAGAGAGAAAGAGAGGGAAAGAAACAAAAATGTCTCCCATCTACTGGCTCACTCCCCAAATGTCTACATCAGTGGAGACTGAGCCAAGCCAGAGCAGGGAGCCCCTAACTCAATATAGGTCTCCTATGTGGGTGACAGGGAGCCAAGCCTTTGAGCCTCCCAGGCTGCACAGAAGCAGGGAGCTGGAAAAGCAACAGAACCAGGATGTGAACCCAGGCACTCCCATGTGGGATGCAGGCATCCCAAGCAGCATCTGAGCTAGTGTGTCAAACACCCACTCTTAACATAAGTTTTGATCCCATACAAAAACAAATAAAAATAATATTGCACAAATTACCACTGGATAACAATAACTTGCATAGTATGCTCCAAAATTAAAGTACATACCAAAGATATTGAGCAAAGTTGAAATGATCTAAAGTAGTAACTATCAAACTGTTCTGGCCTTGACTCAGAGACAGACATAAATTTTACATCATGACCAAGCATGGATACTTTTTATAATTAAAGCCAAGTTTTACAAAATAGCACATTTGCTTACTTCACATACTTCCATCCTGTTTTATTGTTTTAGTTCTGTAATACACTGAATTGATTCCACAAGCCAAAGGGATTGAGGCCTACTTCTTGAAAAATGGTTGCCTAAAATTTAGAAAATGTCTGCTCTTTCCAGAAAACAAAGATATTTTGCTTTCAACCTTAAACTGGTGCTTATATGATTTAATAGGTATTAGAAACCACTCAAAAACAGTACAATTTTAAAGCTTCAGACTTTCACATGCAGTCATGCTAATGCTAAGATCAGAATCCTTCAAGTTCTAAACTACGGATGTCAGAGGTTTAGTTTCACTCAGAGTTGTCTTTATCAAGAATTTCTGGGAACCCCAGAATGTTTTTCAGATGTACACAAGAATTAATTCTGGCTGTTGCTCACTGTCATGCCCAGCAGACCCTGAGCTGCACAGTTGTCACACTGGTACTCCCACTGCCCTCACAGGCAGAGCTCACTGTTAATGTTCCAGCAGTAGGAGAGAGAAAATTCTTTCCCTCTGCACCTGTCAAATGAGGGAAGACTCAGCCTTAACCACTTGGGAAGTAATCGAAGTCATACCCAAAGTGTTTCTCCCTGTTGGCTATCCACACGTCCCCACTGTCTACTCAGGATAGGATCCAGCACTAGCAATGCATTGTAATACGACCTACCATTCCCTCCCACCCTCACACAAGGGGCAGACTCCTTATCCTCTCCAAGGAACCCCATCACTCTCGGACTTCCATCATCTTCAGTCATTGGGCATATCTGATGTGCCAAAGCAGAGCCGTGAAGAGGCAAGTCTTGGTCCCAGCAGGGCCTCCAGACCCAGGTGAGTCATGAGTATGTGAGTTAACTCCAGATGTCAGACACATCTCATTCTGGGGCAGTCCAGCTGGGACATCTTGTAACCAGAGTCTCTATTGAATGCTCAAACTTTAGCAATCAGTCCTAAGTCAGGGACACAAGCCCAAATCTCACTGGAGGAGGTTTAAAGTAGAATTTATCTAAACTAGGTTTTGAGGGAATTAGTTCCAATTGAGTTACATTAAGACTTCCATAGGCTATCCAGATTCATCATTTAGCCTGTGCCAGTTAGCATAACCCTTGCCTCTTTCCAGCTGCCATGTTTCTGGAATACAAACAATATCCCCGAGAAGACCATTAAGCAAGAGGCTGAGGTGCCTACACTGTCTGCTTAGCACTGAAATACATTCACCCAGACCAGAGACCTCAGTAAAAATAAAAACTATTTAAAAGTTTTTGTCTGATTCTCTTTCACAGTCCAGCTTCTGAATCCAAAGAGGGGAGGAGAATAGATCTAAAAATGATTTGGCTGCTTTCTCATACCTCTTACTAAAAAATTGTTGAAGCCAAGAAGCAAAATATGTGGATTGCATTTTCAGTTTAAAAAATGGAAAAAGTACTCAATAAATACTCCTATATTTCAAAGTTTCCACTTTTGAATCTTCAAGTCAGATGTTTTTATTCACTCTCAAGAATAATCACTCCACCAAGAACTTGGAAATGAGAGAGAGTAGACAATGACTATGAGATAAGCAAAGTCCTCTTAAAAAAAAAAGTGACTCTGGGTCTAAAAGACCTCAAAGTATACTTACTGACCAAAATCATTACCAAAGAAAGAGTCCAATAGGCAAGAGGGGTGTGAGACCAGGCACAGCCACCTAAAGAAAGAGTAAATTCTTCTGGGCAGACTTTGTAGGTAAGATCTCTAAAACTTCAAAATTACTCACAGTCTCTCCTTCTTAGAACAATGTACTAAACATACTGGGGCCTTGATTCACCCCATGTCTTCGTCCTAATGCAATCCTCACTGAGCAGCCATCTTTATGTGACTGACTTATCAAGCAAGTTTATCTTAGGGAGAGAAGGCACCGACCATAGTCCAGCACTTGTTATGCAACCACAGATGTTAAATGAGCCACCGATCAAGTGCTCCGGCTTGTCCCAGGTAATAGAGACACTGGAGAGTCAGACATTTGAGGTCTTTGGGGGAAAGAAGTAAACAAGTGGTATAACAATTGAAGCTTGTGATAAGAACCATTTAAAAAAAAAATAAAAGTGGGAAAACACTAGATAACGGCTAGGAGAGAGACCGGATATTTTAATAACAGAGCTCAGAAAATGCTTACTTGAAAAAGTGACTGTTAGTATAAGACCATAGGCAGACCTACCCTAAGCATTTTCCAAAAGCATTTTTCAACTTAGTTTTTTGTTTGTTGTTGTTGTTGTTGCTTTACAGAGCTATACCTTGGTGTGATGGTAGAGAAGACCACCTTGAAAAGATGTAGGACAAGCAATGTGACAATAAGTAAGAGACAAAGGGACAAGTTAGATAAGGGCAGCTGCTTTTTTTGTTTGCTCTTCATCCAACACAGGTCTTACCTCCTCACTCTCACCCACTGTCTAATCCTCTTCCAGGCATGGCCTTCCAGATATTAGAAACTGGCTGTTCCTCTGACTAATAGCTTGGTGAGGATCTAGATTCTTCCAGCCAAAAAAGAAGGGAAGGGAGTTTCTAGGCAGAGGCAATAGGAAAAGCTATGAGGCAAGAACCTATCATTTCTTTGGAATTTCCAGTGCACCTGGAGCCTTATCACCAAGGGAGAAAGTAACCGGAGCCAAGGCTGGAGAAGCAGGCAAAGTCATAGACTTGGGGAAAAAAAAAAAATTATGACAAATCCAGTAAGAAGCAAGAGAATGACATGCCCTAAATTAAATTTTTAAAGATCTCATCAGCTACGGTGTGGATAATAAACTGGTAAAGATAACAATGGAAGCAAGGAGAAACGGCACTTTAAAGGTAGCCAGGCAAGCAGGCATATGGCTTGTCTCAGGGCAACAGCAGTAGTGCTGGAGAGCAGTGAATGGCTCAGAGCATGTTTTGGAGACAAATTCCTAGCTTGTTTCTTCAGACCCCATTCATTTCACTAGTTCACTCCCCTAAGTGATCCCAAGAGTGAGGAAGAGTGCCAAGCTGAAGCCAGGAGCCGAGAACTCAATCTGGGTCTTCCGTGTGTGTGTGGCAGGGACCCAATTACTTGAGCTATTACCTGCTGCCTTCCAGGGTGTGTATCATCAGGAGGCTGGACTCAGGAGTGGAGCCAGAACTGAAGCCCAGGCAGTCTGGTGTGGGATGAAGACAGCCACACCCCACACAACCATGCACCAAATGCCTGCCCTAGGACTTCTTGGCAGACATGCAAGGAGTATTGAAAAAGTTCATGGAAAAGGCACATTATGAAAAAATGGTGGATACTAAAATTTTTACACCAAAGAAATATCTTTTAATTCCATTTGCCATGAACTTTTTAAAGTATACTCATATATAGGGCAGAGAGTCATGCTTTGGCTTAGCAAAGAGTGGTACCTTTTACTGAAATTGGGAATATGGCGGTGGGGGAAGGATTAAGAGCTATGCAGTGGGCTTATTCAGTTTGTGATATTCAAAAGACACAGCGGAGATATCTTTTGAGTATGCTCCTCACATTGGGAAAACATGGGGATGGATACATAAACTATCTGTGCCTAGGTGACCTCTAAGGTCAAGAGCATTCCATCCCTGTGATGGTTATTTTTTATCATAAATAATCAGTTTAGTGGGAGTCAAGCTGAAACCCCAAAGGGCCTCTGCTTTGCCACAGGCCTCCACTGAGAGCTGTTTCTACAAGGTTGTTTTGTTGTACTTCCACATAGAAAGCACTGTGTCCAAGTTCCTTTACATTCTTATGGATCAATGTGGAAATCTGACAAGGTCACATGTATTTGTAAATGTTTTGAAAAAATTCATCAAAGTTTTATTTGATTGAAAAAAGAAGTACTATAAAAGTACAGGAGAGATTTTAAGTAGGTTGAGATAAAACTAAAACCTCATGTAGACTGCTGTAGAGGCCACATCTTTTTAACTTTGGGTTCAAGTGGAAGGTCTCTATTACTACAGAATATCTGAGAACATTACAGAGAATGTTGGGTTGGTTAACTCACATGATGAAGCCAGCACCAAAAAAAAAAAAAAAAAAAAAAAAAAAAAAAAAAAAAAACCAGTAAAGATTCTAGAAGCAGATGAAGTTGGACAATTTCAGTTTATCCCTCAGCAGTCAGGATCTAGTAGCTCTGTGTGGTTACTGTGTTTTCTCACACCCTCCTGTGCCTCCCTTCTCAGCAAGAAGGACAGAATAACCAGGGGGTGGAGCTGACAGAGGCAGGTGTGAAATGCCTTTTGACCAGAGTGAGGTCAAATGAGCAGTTCCAACAAGAAAACAGACTACCTTACACGTGATTTCCCAAACAAAATTTCATATTCAATGGAATTTTCAATTGAATGATATAATAGACACATTGTTGATATACTTAATTGACCCATTAATGTTTTTAACAGCCGTTAGCAGCATTCTCAGTTGAGTTTTCTAAAGATATTTCCATTTAGCCCGCATTCTCCCTTACAGTTACTAACTTTTCTGTGTAAGGTTGAAAGATTCTTCGGGCTGGCACTGTGGCACAGTGGGTTAAAGCCCTGGCCTGCAGTGCAGGCAACCCATATGGGTACTGGTTTGAGTCCTGGCTGTTCCACTTCTGATCCAGCTCCCTGATAATGTGCCTGAAAGCAGCAGAGGATGACCCACGTCCTTGGGCCCCTGCACCCACGTGGGAGACCCAGAAGTTCCTGGCTCCTGACAGGCTCAGCTATGGTCACTGCAGCCATTTGGGGTGCAAAGCAGCGGATAGACAACCTCTCTGTGTCTCTCTTTCTCTATCTCTTTCAAATAAATAAAAGTAAACCTTTAAAAATATAAAAATATATAAATATAGACAGATTCTAGAGAGCGACAGCTTTTCTTACAAACCCATCTCTGTATCTACTTAATCTACTTACGAGAGACACATTAGCATTAGAGGAGATGAGAAAGGGAAGGGGGCGACACAAGCTTCCTAACATCTACTTCACTCCAACCCCAAAGAGGTGGAGAGCTGCTCCTCTGATTGCAGAACCCTGTTTCAGAGACTCCGTCCCATCATCCCTTGCAGGAAGTTGGCCGGGCCTCACAGTCTTCTGAAGCTGCTTCCTAGCCATCTCTGTAACCCTTGTATACCTTCTTCCCAAGAGACTACAGACAGAAGGAGCCTGCAGGCCTGCTCAAGGCGGAAGCCCAGCTACCTTTGGTTCTCTGGCCCTTTGTGCTCTCTCTCCCAGACCCTTCTCTCCCACTCCTGCCCACCAACCTGCTCTCAAACACTCTAGAGCAGCAGCAGGGTCCAGAACCTGTTAAACCAGCTGAGAAGGCTGAGGTAGTGCCCGCTCTGGGCTCTGGGAGACAGGTTCTCTCCTCACCGCTTATCTTTTCCTCTCTGCCAGTGGTTGCCTGCTATCTGTCAGTTAAGTGTTAAAACATCCAAGCATCTACTTAAGTCTTTTGTTTCAGGTCATTTAGGATGAATTAGCTCTGCGAAAGCCATTTTCCTTAGAATTCCACGTACCTGACTAGAAACTTACACTCCAGTTTGGAATTAGCACACTGATTGATTACAAATCTACCTCACTTTGCTGGTCAGTGACCTGAGCACTATTTCACTCAAGGACCTGGGAGAGAGGAGTGGCTACAGCAGAGCAAGATTCACAGTTCTGTGAGGTCCCCAGGCCAAAAACTATTAATAGCACTCTGCTGGTGCTTTCAGATTGCCAACAGTCAGACATTCTGAGGGCCCTAGACTTTTTGTAAACGTTTGAACGGCAGATGAGTTGTCATAAAAGCACCGTAGTTCTGTGTGATGCATTGTACCTGGATGAAAGGATCCTTTTTAAAAGGAGCCCATTGCCCTTCCCCACCATGCCAGAATCCATCGTCGGGCACAAAGGCAGCATCGGCTTCAACAGAGGGTAACAATCACACACAGGCTCACAGTCACATCTCAGCTTGATGTTTTACCTATGAGAGTCTTCTGTTAAACCCTTTACATCAGTTCTTAAAACGCTTTTGTTCTTTATATCTGACAGCTATGGACATCGCATAAAAATGCCTCTCCTTTCCTCACTCTTTTGAACTATCCCCAAAGCTAATGTTATTCTAAATAATCAGCATATGAAGCAAAATCAGAAAAGTATTCTACCCCTGTTTATCCACAAAGATAATGGCTTCATACCTGTTACCCTGGTTTTCTTCCTAGACATTTCCTCACTGGGAATTAGCGAACTCAGCTCCAGATGTCACAGCCTCTCTCAGACTTCTGTCTTGGGAGAAGCTGAGCCCAGAGACCTGCCTTACCTTTAGCTGCACTAGGTGCACATCCACGTGCTTGCTGTCCGAGTCCTGCTGCACTGAATAGGTTAGGTCCCGGACCCTCTCTGAGGTCATCCGCAGCCAGGTCTCAATTTCAGGTAAGTGGAGGACGATCTTCCAGTCAGCCCCTGTGTGTAGTGGGGGTGGCTTTTCGTACTGCTGGTCGGAATCTGTGTCCTTCATGGCCTCTTCTCCCTCACCCTGCTCCACGGTGGGTGTCATGTTGATGGCCATGGGTGAAGCATCAGTAGCCATGGGATCCAGGTCTTGTGACCTCAGGGGGGAAAGTGTCACGCTCATGGTTAACATGGAGAAGTCTAAACCTTACTTCTTTCCAAAACAGCTGAAAGGCAAGAGGAAAGAAGAAAGCGAGTCAGACAAGATTGCCAAATAAAGAAATGATATTTCACAGAAGAAAAAGGATTTCTAAATTAAGCCAGATTTCTAAATTAAGAAACTGTAGTTCGTAACAAAAACAAGAAGTTTTGATTTTCTGTATGGTGGCCCCAAGATCCAGCATATGCTCGGAACACAGAATCCTAGTGGAATTATCTACCAAACATCCATCTCCCCTCTTCCTTAGTAACAAAATCATGATTTTTTTTTTAACTGTGCATTTTCCTGCACATAATCTAAAACTAAGTTCCTCTCCTTTCCAGCTACAAGTGGCTGTGTGACTAAGTTCAGCCAATGAAGTGGAAGTGGAATTGCTATGTAGAAATTCTGAGACAGCTATTCAAAGGGAGCTGACTCAGGAAGGGCCCCCTTTGCCCTTCTGCTTTTGCTCTTTCTTCCAGACGACAATGTGGACTTGATGGCTGGAGCTCCAGCTGCCAACTCAGACCCAGAGATGCTTTTGAGTATATTGGGTAGAGGACAGTGGAATACAGAGGAAGGAATGTGATAATGAGAAATTACTTTATTAGTCCTGATTGCTGTCCTGGACTTCTTTTATGTGAGAAAAACTTCTACCTTATTTAAGTCATGATTATTTGAAATTTTTCTACCATAAGTATCCACACATCATTTTGACTATAACCAATATATTCAATACTCAAACTAGCTAGACAATGAAGATATTCTAATTATAAAAAACAGTGTGCTAACTTCAGGAGATACTGCTGCTTCCCATGATTTATTAGGAAAATAGATACCACATGGGGATTCCAACTCTTGACTTTGCTGAAAAGTATAAATCATATTCAATAGATACAATTAACTCTCACCGTAAATTACACTGATATTTGATTATATTGTATTTTTAAGAGGCTTCTGGAATTTCAAAAGTAATAAATTGCCCTGAAATGCCTCATAATAGAATTTAATCAAATATGTGAAAATAACCTAAGTGTGTCAAGATAAAGGTTGCTTTTTAAGATACAGTTAATTAATTTACTAATGATATAGCTACTAAATTTATCTTTCTTCTGGAACTCATCTAGTATAAAGTAACAAACTTTTGGCTCATGTTCTTTAAAAAAAGCATTTTAAAACAGAGATAATTTTTAGCCTTAGGAGCAGTTTTTCTATCCAAAACAAAGAATTTCTTTTTCTATTAGACTTTTCTGGCTCTACACTCAAGTTAGTTTCTACCCTATTTTTCCAAAGATGAGAAAGGTGTCTCACTGAAAGATCAGAAATTAAATATGATAGTCAAAAGTAACTTAAACACAAGCAGCAAAAACCAAAAACAAATAGGATATCAAACCAAGAAGCTTCTGCATAGCAAAAGAAACAACCAACAAACTGAGGAGACACCTGTTAAATGGGAGAAAAATGAATATGCAAGCTATTCATCTCACATAGGATTAAAGTGAAGGATAAATAAAAAAGTCAAATGACTCAGCAGGAAACATGACAGTGGTTTCATTTAAAAATGGGCAGATGTTATGAATAGACAGTCCTGAAAGAAGACACACAAGTGACAGATATATGAAAACATGCTCAACATCAGGAATTATCTGGGAAACACAAATGAAAATCATAATGAGATAGCATCTCACCCAGTCAGATTGTTTATCAAAAGGATAAAAACTAATAATTGTTGGTGAGGATACAGACAAAGGAAAATTCTCTGGCATCCTGTAGGCAGGAATGCAAATCAATGCAAGTATCATGGAAAATAGTGTGGAAGTTCCTCAAAAAAACTGAAACAGAACCACCACGTGATACAGCTATCCCACTGCTGGGTACATATCCAAGGAAACGGAGTCACTTTACAAGATACTTCTACACTCCCAGATTTATTGAAGCTCTACTCAGAAAAACCAAATGACCTAAAAAATGGGGGTGGTGGGGAGGCAGATCAAGAAAGTTCCTAATTTTACCAGGAACATGTAAATTTCCAAACAGGAATGGGCACAGGGAATAAAAAGACATACTGAATTTACAAAAGTCTTAACAATAAGTTATTTCTATCATTTTAAAATCCTTCCAATACAGTAGTGTAAACTCATTCCCTAATTTCTTAAGTATCTAATTTTTAAAATAAATGATCAGGCTTACAATCCTACTAGACCTGGCTATTTTCAATAATGAAATTTCCCTGAGAAAGATAGAATTCCAAAAAAAGTGTGTTACCCTGACACTTCTTCCTAAACCATATCCCAGCCTCAGATAAGCTCCGATTCCGACTTCCCAAAACAATTTTAAATTATTTATCAATTCACTATGCTCTGGGACATCAGTTTAGAATCACAATCCTAGAGAAAGAATCTGATACACAAAGGTTAATAGAGGTTTCTAGTTCAAGGACATAGAACTGGTTAGAAATAAAGACGACACTGGTGTCACAGAGGTTCCCTGTTCCAAAAAACTAGATTGACTGGCACCAGAATTCTAAAAGGCCAGGGTGATGAATAATGAATGGTTAGGCAACACCTACACACACTCACTTGTCCCTAGACCCCTGCCCAAGAGCTCTACAAAACTAAAAAAAAGGTGTTTTGTCATTGTGTTTTCTCTGAAATTCCCAAATCAAGGCAGGGCCTTCTTTGAAACACACATCCTACTACAAATATAGAACTTTCCAGCCTACCATAAACTGAAGAATCAGCTCAAGGCAATTTATGTCCTGTCCCATGTTTCCATATATACCCATCAGGCTGGGTACCAAGTAAGTGCAGTACAGTTTTATGTGACTTGGGGCAAAATGCTCCACTTTCATAGGTTTCAGTTTCTCATATGTAGAATAACAATGCTAAACTACATGATCGGTAAGATCCCATCTAATCCTAAGAATTTGTAATTGCCTAGAGTGATTTATTCAGAGATCTCAAAGCGTTTGGAAGCTTCCTGCCTAGAATGAGTGCTGGGACACTATTGAATGATAGCCCTCCATTTTAACAAAGTACAAAAACAATATCAACAGACTTGTCCTGTATAAAGCAAAGAAATAAATTATCATCATGACAGAAAGCGCTTTGTAAATCATTGCTTACACATTAGATGTTGCCAGTTCTTCCCTGAGGAACAGACATGGAAGAGTCCCCTCATGAGTATTTACCACTTAAGAACAACAACATAGATGTAGCTGTATGTGTGGGGGACACACAGAATAAAATATACGAAACAAAAATATAGCTAGAGCGGACGATGAGTAACAGGCATAGAAGCTTGATATTCAACTTGCTAAGGCAAAATTTTCCTGCATCTGAAAAACTTCAACCTGGATGCCATGTCTCCACGTTTAACTGATAAGACTGTCGACAAGACATGTTCTGTAACCCAGAGAAGCAAAGCAAAGCAAAGCTTTACTCAAACTTCATTTTATCTTTTTCTATTCACTTTCCCTCGCATATAACTTTGTCACTAAGAGAAGGAATGCTGTATTTGTCATAATAGCATAGCAAGCCTGGGAAGTGGCATAAAATGAATTAATTACCAGGTTTA
The DNA here is from genome assembly GCA_949820135.1 of Sylvilagus floridanus. Taxonomy (NCBI): domain Eukaryota; kingdom Metazoa; phylum Chordata; class Mammalia; order Lagomorpha; family Leporidae; genus Sylvilagus; species Sylvilagus floridanus. Next base: position 83,127,383 of record OX463229.1, on the reverse strand, counting down.
AAAGAAATTACTGTTAACATTTGATTTTCAATTCTAGCAGATCACATTTAAATGTGGCACCCACGGATGTCCACATGTTCTTTCTGATCTTCCCAAAATCAGGGCTGACTTGGAAGATAAATTCATAATTCAAAAGAAAGATGCCCTGGAATGTGGAGACTTATAAATCTTTGTGTATATTTTCCTGTTCTTATCATGACAATTCAAGCTTGCTTCCCCAAGTTATTCCATTTGAATGTAAACAGTGGGAAATTCAGCACAAGTCCGTATTTCTAAATACTGTAAGTTTTGTATCCTTCCCCTACAAGTCATTGTGCCAATAAGATTCCTTTCTAGTCACAAAGAAATTAAAAAAAAAAAAAAATTAGACAACTTCTGATCATGCAAACGAAAGCATAGGGCTAAGCACCCACACATACCCACCAAACTACAACTCCGGCTCCAAGACAGCGTGACAGGAATGACCCACCAGTCCTTTGGAACCCAGTGACCTCCTCCTCCCCTTGCTCCCATTCAGTGCTTGTCTGTGGCCACCTTTCTAGCATTAGAGATAATGCCACCTTTATCCCAGCTGCTGTTAAAAATAACATCCATCAAATCCTTTCCTTTGCACAAATCCAAAGAGGAGGCAATATTTAAATTGCAAAAGCTGAAAGCAGTATGATTTTGGAGTTCTTTCTTAATCTGTGGGAGTGTTCCCCCTCTCCCTATCTTATTCCATTTATCATCCTTTAGAAACAGAAGAAAACATACCATGGATTGCTTATTAACAAGGACTGGTTCTGCTATCTCCCTGACAGTCCACAAGTTGACGTTAGCAGAATGCATTTGACTTGAGTAAACAGAAGCAATTAAACCGGATGAGTGTTCTTTGGCCAAATCAGGAGGAAAAAGAATCCAGCTCGTAGCCATCTAAACTGCCCATCTCTTTCTCCTTCTCCTTTGGTGTTCTCTCAAATAAAAGAACAGAAAAGCCGGTATGTGCCGACTATACTCACTGTAAATGCTTTTGTTCCTAATGGCCTCAGGATTAAGCCTCTGGCTCCTCCTTCTCTCCCCCTCGCCTGCTTCTCTTCTTGTAGCCAAACAAGATAAAGGCCAGTGTGGGGACTGCTCCATGCCAGTAGGGCACTAGCTCTGTATGCCCCTAGTGGCCTTGATTTCTTGCTGAGGGCTGCCACATAGCCCCTATTTGGAAGCTAACGTGTAAGTTCCAGGACTGTGCAGTTAGAGACAGGCCTTTTGTAAACAAGAGAGGATAGATGAGCTGAGAAAAAGGAGACAGTTGCTAAAACAAGGATCATTATGGAAAAGTGTTTGGTGGACACAGAACACCTAGTCACTGGTCAGAAGACCAAGACCATACTCACAAAACCAAGCAATCTGAAGGAAGGATAAATGAATAGTACTGTGTTAAAACGACCAGCTGACAAAGCAGATCGGATCTACATAGATTTAAGCTCTCTCTCTTTTCTCAGGAAGAAACTGTTCATTCCAAGTGAGAACATCATCGTGTGTACAGTCTAAGAGGCAGTCTTGTTGCTGTGTAAATCAATCCTAAATCTAAATACTTGCTCTAAATCTTCTCTGCCCTTCCTCCCTAATTTGGAACTCTAGCCAAAAGAACTGATTGGCTTGTTAAAAAGAACATATTACAAAACAGAGTTAGAGAAAATTATGTTAGACATCACTAAAAGCCCTATTTTCTTCCTCTTCATTTCTTTTAGTAGACATTTTAGAAAGAAAAAAAAATACTCTGGACTGTCTTAGGTTAGAGTTCATGCTTTGATTGTATTAATAATGGACAAGTCAGTTAACTCAAGAGGTGCAGCCTGTACTCCATTCCAGGATACCAGAACAGGACTTGGCAAAGAAAACACAAAACTAAGCTAATCAACTGCTTAATTAAATGCTGCTACCTACCCAGATGAACGAGGATCTAATGCATCACCTGGTTTTAAATCTTGCTGTCTGCGTACCTCCCAGGCCTTTTGTGGGGTCAAAGCTGAGAAACTTTAAATGGCTTTCAGCTCTTAGGAGAGCCAAAGAGTCTCTGCCAGGTATTAGGTTAAATTTGTACTTGGAGAAGAAAAGAGAAGGTGGCTTTTGTAAGATGCTGCTAAGGAAATGTCCACGATAGCTCTCTGAAGCCCCTCTCTCCTTGGTGCTGTCCCCCTCGACTCCATGCCCTCCGCACACACCTGGAGAAACACTATCTAGTGGGATCACTGCAGTAACCCCAGATTAGTCTCACTTTCCTATCTGCCTGCAGTAAGCAGCTAGCCTGCAAGCACCTGCCAGGGAGAAGGATGTCAAGGGCCCCAGGGTGGGAAACAGCCAGAGACAGAGGAGCCCTGAGATCTTCTTGGGTTATCAGTGGTGATTCCTCTCTTTCTTCTTTATCCCCTTTAATATCTCCTTTGTGTGCAGCTGTGCTCCCAGGCAGATGGCTGGTTCCATCCTGCTAATCACTCAGAGGCTGCGCACCTTTTCCCAGTTCTCCCCTCAGTCACCCTCCAACTCCTCTGCCCACGGCACAGTATCTCCTGTCAGCCACAGCACACTTCATCAATCATCTTCCCCCCTTCCTGCCTGCCTCCCTCCCCACCACCTCCCCCTGATTATTCGGATTCTTCTCCTGTGCCAGGGACTCCCAGACTGGCTGGGCTGCTTATTATGCCTATGTTTTCTTTCCTCTCCAACAGCAATGAGCTTCTGTCCCAGGAAGTACATCTGGTCAGCTGCAATGGCTCCCTGGGTTGGCAGCGTGAGGGCCTGGACACAGTGAACACTAAGGAGAGGGCTCCTATCTCCCACCCTAAGCTGCTAGAAACCACCTTTAACCGCTGGGCAGCCATCCTTCTACTGTACAAGCCAATGTCTTGAGAGGGACTGGATTAGGAATGCTCTATTATACAATGGTTGCTTTTGTCAATGCTATGAAATGCAAAAGAAATAATATTTATTTCAACCTCTGATGCTCCTGATGCTTCCGTAGCAGTTAGGATTCAACTCAACTGACATTACTTAGACTATGAGGCATTATACGTACATGACTCACAATATTCATCCTCAAGGAAATTGTAATTTAATAATCTCCCTCTTCCCCTCCCCCCAACACTAATACTTCCTGCACAGGTAGGCTTTGCTCAAATACACTGGAGGCAAAACACAAAAACCTGAGTGAGCCCAGTGGTATGGCATTAATTTTAAGTGGAGGAAAGTGTAACCTTTACTGGAGAACATAACACAGGAGCTGTAAAAATGAGTCTGAGTTAGTTAAGCATAGACAGAAGGAGATGATAAAGGAATTCTAGGCTGGGAGAACTGCCTGAACAGATACCCCAATATTAAGAAACTGGGAGAATCACTAAAAACAATAATTCAGTGTTGCACACAGTGGCGCTGTGAGGGCCGTGGCCTTGACCCCCATTGCACCCTGCCTGCCCCCTGGCCTGGCTGCAGCCGACTTGCAGTGTTCGCACCCAGTGCCTGGGACCCTCTGCTTGTAGAGAGTAAATTCACAGAGAAACATGAACGGATAACAGGAGAAAACTGGAATGGTGGGAATCAGCAATTTTGCACAAGAAGCTTTGAGAGATGTTGCTTATTGCAGTCTACCTGCAGTAAGGAAAAAAATTGAAAACACACACATGCACGTACATAAGATGTTTGGTGCTTTGCAAGTGTGAAAACTGCTAGAGAACTCTTCTCTATCAGAAGTAACTGCAATGAATGAAGCCCTTGCAGAAAATCCAGCTCTCCTCAGCTAATCCTAGGAGGTGCTTGGCTGATCAAGTAACACTGAAATAACAACAAGTGAAGAGGCCTATCAGAGCAACATCTATTGAAAAATTAAAGTGGAACCCCTTCTTGAACGAGTATGGAATGACTTAATGCAGCACAGCTCTCTTAAATTAGCAATATGGATGGGAAGATACTACTTTCAACTCTGCTACTGGAAGAATACCCCATGATGTTGTAATGATTGCAGATAAACACTATATGCATCTTTTCCACTCCTCATGCTCCAGACACTAGTATTCAGAATGCATGAAATTAACTGTGGTAAAAAAAAAAAAAAAAAGAGCTATGTCTATAATGTAATTCAGGGATAATACTATTATCTTAAACCTTGTATGATATTGTAGCTTGCACACATCCATCCCTGGACTTGGGTCAGAATTTATAATGACCTTTATATTGGAAATAACTGGGAATAGAGAACACTTTTTGTCAGTTGTGCAGTCAGATAAAGAACAGTGCTATCTTAATTTTGCAATACACTGCATTTACTGGTGTTATTTTATACAGTGAAGCAACAGCTTGGCAGCAAAATATGAAAGAGTAAAATTTTCAACTTCTTCTTTAAAAACATAATAATAGTTCAGTGTTGAGAGGAGCCAAGAGCCTGATGGAGCCCACAAGCAGATAAGGCTACAAAATTAAGTCACAGGGGCTGGCACTGTGGCACAGCAGGTAAAGCCACCGCCTGCAGTGTCAGCATACCATATGGGTGCTGGTTCAAGTCCTGGCTGCTCCACTTCCAATCCAGCTCTCTGCTATGCCTGAGAAAGCAGTAGACAATGGCCCAAGTCTTTGGGCCCCTGCACCCTAGTGAGAGATATAGACGAACTCCTGGCTCCTAGCTTCAGATCAGCTCAATTCTGGCCTTTGCGACCATTTGGGGAGTGAATCAGTGGATAGAAGGCCTCTCTCTGTCTCTCACTGCCTCTGCCTCTCTGTAATTATGCCTTTCAAATAAAATCTTAAAAAAAATTTTTTTAGCCGTATTAAAGAATGCTCTGAATATCATGCTATGGGGTTTGGGATGAATCTTACTGTGAGCAGATACTCTTGAAAAATGTTAAAAAAAAAAAAAAAAAGAGAGCGAGAGAGAAATTTGGGGTTGCAGTTGGATCCTAGAATGGGGTGGAAAACTTAGTACGTGCACTGTTATTTCTCAAGAAAATTAAATGAGAAACCAACATTATAAGAAAACCAGCATCTACTTTTCCAAAGATTAACATAAAATGTCACCTTAAAACTTCTCTACTCCAGAAGAGAGACAGACGGAGACTATAAAACTGACTCTTGGAACAGAGTGATTAAAGGAGCTCTGTCCTACCTACTCCATTAAATATAAAAAGAATTCTCCATTTTTAGTTCTTCATTAACCCTATTCACAATTTTAGCAGCAGAGATTCAAAGTGGAAAATTTTTAAGGATAATTTGATATAATGTTTTCACTTTTTTGTATTCTGAAATTATTTTTAATTAAAATATGTATTGATCCAATCATTTTAAAAATAGATAATATTGAAGATAAAAGAGCACTCCATATCCTCATATTCTCATCCTCAGTCAACAAGTGATGAGAGGCTATTTATCTTTTGAGATCACAGCACTTAAAGTAGAAAGGAAATGAACCCCACAGGAAGTGTTAATCTTTAAAAATTCTGAACTCTAAATTAGTTATTTACTTGCAATAATATAGTGATACGGCAGTGTTTGCTAACTCAGTGTTTATTTACCAGGTGGTAACAGGTAGTCTAAAATAAGTTGCTACTGAAAATGAGTTGGAAGAGTGCTGGGCAGTTTCTGCATAGAAATGGCCAACTGAATGCAGAAATCTTATTTTGCTGTTGCCAAAACCCCATGAAATTACGAAAAAAGGTTTTCTGCTAAGTATAAACATTCAAGAGAAGGAGGAAAAACAAATGGTAAGTAACTTAGCTAGCTAATGAAAACTAAATCCTAAAGTAGTAGGGTAGAGATCAAAGGATCAATTTGATTTTTACTTCAGAATCCATAAGGTATTTTGGAACTGGTATAACCCGGTAACTCAAGAAGCAGACATTAACGGTGCATAGGGAAAATAATATTCTTAGGTACACTGGGCATTTCCAAATGGGAATAAGAAATAAGGTACTTTTCAACATTTTATTGCTTTGTTTTTGGTAAAGAATACCACAAGACTGGGGGGAGGGGTACAACTTGATTGCTGCTGAATTTAAAATACTGAATTCCCAGTTGTGCCAACTCATTCCAAATCACCTTATTGTTTAATGCAAATATGCGCACTGTGACCCAATGCAATAAGGCTGTGTTTGTTTCACTCAGTAGTCCCTTGGAAAAACAACTGCTTCCTATGAAGTAAACCTGATCTTCTTCTGATGAAAGCCAAGGATGACTAAGTGATCGAGTTGAAGGGGAGTTTATTTCAGCACTTATCCCATGAGTAGACACACTTTTGAGGACAACTGAATCAGACTGAGATATCAAACAATGAATTAAGCCAAATCTTTCAACTAACATTACATTTGTTTTTTGCTGTTCATGCTGCAACATGAGCACACATCAAATAACTACACATACTGTTGTTCTTTCATAAACAGAAGGCATTTTACGGGGTGATGAACTCACATAAAGACCAGGATTTTCAAAAGCATTATTCCTATTCGCTATTATTTCCTACTCAACCTACCCTCCCAGACATGCAGAAAAGATTTTCTTTAGAAGACTTAATGTCAGATCAGAAAATACTGACAGGAGACAGCAAGGGCTCTTTATATCCATAGGTCTGATGTGCTCAGATTCTACCTCTGAGTGTTTTTTACTATAGAAAGAATAATAAAGATCTGCTACTATGTCACTTTGCAAAAGAAGCAATGTCAGCAAGGAAGAATCTATTTCAAATACATTTCATGATTTTGTTTAAAATGCATCAAGTTCATGGAACAATCAGACATTTTACCCAGTCAACCATTTAAATTGAAGGTGTGTGTCTGATAAATTTGACTTGTTCTAAAATGAGTTAGGGTTTTTAAAAATAATGCCTGTAACAAATAAAAGATGTATATAGATCTTCAAATAAAAATAAAATACATACTCCCAGTAAAAAGTAGGCAGCACAAACTCATATTTTGTTCTGTTCATGCTGGCCAACAATAAAAGCAAGGGGCATGGACCAGCTCAGCATAAATTCACTTTTAGTAAATTTTTGTCTTTTTCTAAATAAATTATGTATTCTCTTAATCAAATATCAATAATCGGAACTGCTGAATAATAGCTAATAATTTAAAAGCCTCTGAAAACAACTACAGCTCCTTCATCAGTCCTAAAAAACTGGATATAGACTGAGTTTTATCAGATGCTTTGCCAACTCTTTTGTTCAGCAAGGACAGAAAAAATAGTTTTTATCTTAAAATTTAGGGGCCTTTCTAAATCACAGGAACATAAAGTCAAAATGCAAAATGCTTGAATAGGCTAAATCATACTTGCTCCCCTCTGCCGTAGGAGGCTTAGGTTGGAAAGCAAACACCCCTCAGCCATTTGATTTTATCACTTACCGCTACCGGAAGTTCAGCTCTGGTGTAGAAGGGAGGGAGTGGCAGTTTCCAAGAGCAATCATGATTTCTGAGCTTCCCGCTTCTCAGTTTCCTTAGCTAAGTATTGGGTAAGACTCAACATCCAAGCACACAGAAGCTGCCACTCAACAATAATTTAGATGCTTGAAAGCTGATTGCCCCTAAGCTTTTCATTTTAATGTTTCATCTCTTTGTTAGCAATAGTTTCGTACAGTCCCTGTGACACATGGAAATGATTGGTCCTCCTCAATATGCTCTAGAAGTCATCTATTTATAGTTTTCCACTAATGTATCACAATTGTAGGCCTCACATGACAGAGCTACTTTTGGTCTCACTTAGTCATTTGCAGCCCAATACAAAAGAATCTCAGACCAATTTCTGTTGACCATAGCTCTGTTCATTGTGCTCTTTGCTCTGATCCTACAATGCTTAATATTTCTGTATGATTCCGAAAGTGATTTGGATATTCAGGGTCCTTTGAGTTTCCTCAATGGGAAATGATACTCCACTTAGCTGAAAAATGAATACTCTAAAATATTTCATTAACTCCCAGCAGACTTGGCTTTTAAAACAAGAACATTTGGGACTTTGTTTAATTCAGCCAGAGTTTATCAGGTAAAAGTTTGGTTTTGTTTTTTAATATAATATGAAACAGGGGCCGATGCTGTGCCATAATAGGCTAAGCCTCCGCCTGCAGTGTCAGCATCTCACATGGGTGCTGGTTCGTGTCCTGGCTGCTCCTCTTCCCATCCAGCTCTCTGGTGTGGCCTGGGAAAGCAGTGGAGGTTAGCCCAAGTGCTTGGGTCCCTGCATCCATGTGGGAGACGCAGATGGGCAATGAAAACATTATGGATATAATCAAAATACTTATGTATCAAAAATTATCAGCTAAATTAATACAAGTCAAGTTGACACAGTTTTTTTAAAGAGTCATTTATTTATTTGAAAGGCAGAGTTACAGAGAAGCAGAGAGAGGGGTCTTCCATGTATTGGTTCACTCCCCAAATGGCCGAAATGGCCAGAGCTGGGCCAATCCAATGCCAGGAGCTTCTTCTGGGTCTCCCATGCAGGTGCAGAGGCCTAAGCAGTTGGGCCACCTTCTACTGCTTTTCCAGGCCATAGCAGAGTGACGGATCCAATATGGGATGCCAGCACTACAGGCGGCAGCTTTACCTGCTATGCTACAGTGCCAGCCCCCATGATTTGATTTTTTTAAAGATTTATTTATCTATTTGAAAGCCAGAGTTACACAGAGAAATAAGGAGAGGCAGAGAGAGAGAGAGAGAGAGAGAGAGAGAGAGAGAGAGAGAGAGAGAGAGAGAGAGAGACGCCTTCCATCCACTGGTTCACTCCCCAGATGGCCTCAACAGCCGGAGCTGCACCGATCCGAAGCCAGGAGCTTTTTCCAGGTTTCCCACGTGGGTACAGGGGCCCAAGGGCTTGGGCCATCTTCCACTGCTTTCCAGGCCAAAGCAGAGAGCTTGATTGGAAGTGGAGCAGCCGGGACCTGAAACGGGCGATGGTTTTACCCGCTATGCCATAGCACTGCCCCCCAACAATCTGATTTTAATGAAAAGATAATTCAGAATACAAAATAAAAAGAAAGTAATCAAAAGTATTTTTGATAGTCTTTTTTTCATTACTTTGCCTAAGATAACAAAGGCAATTCCCAAATGCTTGAGTATCTACTCAATTAAAGTACTGATATAGTCACCCACTTATACACGCTAGGAAATGTGGGTACACTGCCTAAAATAACATTGGAAGATGACAGTATGAATTACAGAACAAGGTCTTCTCTACCTGTGCTAGGAGTTGAACCTCCCAAAGAATTCAGTCATTCAGACCTAGTCCCTTTTCTTTTGCTTCTTTTCCAGTACCACCACTTATGTCTGTATCCAGAAAATATTTAAAGAGAAAAATACCTAAGATATTATTCTAAGGTTATAAGTGGATCACTTACTTCTGTTCAAAACTGAACTGGGGGTTAAACAATGAGTGAAATAATTACTTTTGCTTGAAACTAAACATGCATCCAAATTTTGTTATCTGAACAGAGGCAAGATTAGCACAGTGAGAGTGTTAGCCTAGTGAGTTATTCAAGGTCATTCATTCCCTAGGGCAAAACCAGAGACCCAAACTGCCCAAAAGTTTCAGAAGGTTTTCACATTTTTTCTTGTTGATTTGTATCATCTTTAAGACATTGCCTAGATAATAAGGATAAAATATATTAATATAAATGCAAGATTAAAATATCTACTCTAGTGTAGAGCTACCTCCAACTTTTTCCTTTTCAAATGCAAATAAACAGACCAATTCATTCAACTGCAAAATTTCCTAAGATGAACTCTGACATCCAACAGAAGAAAATGTTCTAAGCCGAAAAGTTGAAGTTTCTAACGTGAATATAGATAGTATTCAGAACATGAGGTCCAAAAATGAGTCCTATGAAGTAAGAACATATTTAGCGACTGACTCATTTGACAAAGACATCGTACACACATAACCTTCCAAGAGTCTTCAGAAAGAAACTTGTCAATCTCATATAACTCATTGTTTTCCAAAACCTATTTTTCTACATGTAAAACAATTATTTATTTGAAAGAGTGACAGAAGTGGGGGGAAAGGGAAAAGAGAGAGAGAGAAAGAGTGAGAATGTGAGCTTCCATCTGATGGCACTTGGTTCACTGAGTACTTCATCCATCACTTGCTGCCTCTCGGGGTTTGCATTATCAGGAAGCTGGATCAGAGGCAGAGATGGGACTCGATCCCAAGCACTCCAGCATGGAATATGGGCTCCCCGAGCAACAGCTTAACCTGCTGCACCACAGTGCCTGCCTTTGACTTCTGCACTTCTTACTCCTTCATGCCCAACCTGACCCAAACTCAAACTCCCAGTATTCAAAGGAGAAAAAACTGCAAATTTTGTTAGTTTCTATTTTTGTTACCTTTTAATTTCATCTCTAATTGTTCTGATAAGTTTAAAACCCTTTCAACATTCTCTTAGTTTCAGACTCAGACTCTATTTCTGGCATTCTAGATTCTGGCCAGTCAAATCTATGACTACCTTCTGACAATGGTTTCTTTCATGCTCAGAGTCAAGCTTTTACATTTGTTCCTGTGTGGAGGTCTGTCATTTTAGGTCTGTCTCTACTTTGACAAAAACCAATAAAGCCAAACTCCAAACAGTGACAAGGAGGATGCTCTATAGACACACAGCACTCAAAAACTGTTTCTTGCAGCTTAGATTCATCTATCAGTCAATGCAGAAATGCTCTATAAGCTCCCCTCTCAACCAGACAGCATTCTAAGAGCTGTGGGGAATTCAACAGAAAGCACACTTTGCTCATGTTTTAGGGGTGAATCGGACCAGGAAGAATGGGAAATATTTGTTCTTCAACAATTGTGAGTTTTCCCCATCTCTGGTTGTATATTAGAAAGATCTAGGAATACTTTTCCCTGAATATTTTCTTTTGGTCCCTAAGACTATCCCTTACCTGTTTGACCCTATCCTGAGATAGTGTCATTTGGTGATGAAGACAACAGCTGTTAAAAGACAAGTAATTTGGCCAGCGCTGTGGCTCAATAGGCTAATCCTCTGCCTGTGGCGCCAGCACACCGGGTTCTAGTCCCAGTTGGGGTGCCGGATTCTGTCCCGGTTGCCCCTCTTCCAGGCCAGCTCTCTGCTGTGGCCCGGGAGTACAGTGGAGGATGGCCCAAGTGCTTGGGCCCTGCACCCCATGGGAGACCAGGAGAGGCACCTGGCTTCTGGCTTCGGATCAGCGCGATGCGCTGGCCGCGGTGGCCACTGGAGGGTGAACCAACAGCAAAGGAAGACCTTTCTCTCTGTCTCTCTCTCTCACTGTCCACTCTGCCTGCCAAAAAAAAAAAAAAAAAGACAAGTAATTTAAAACAGTGTATCCACTAGCCTCCACTCTAGGAACCCAGGAGACACTGCATATAAAATGGCACACTGTGAGGTTGACGGCCTTATTTACAATGAAAACCTCAAAATTTAAGATTAAAACAAACAAAAGTGCTATGTCAACACCTACTCTCAACCCCATGTTACCATCTTTTTTCATTAACTAAAGACATTTGTTAAGAAATATGAGTATAGGATTAGACCAAGGCGGGTTGCTGATACCATAATTTATGGCATGTGTCACTGAAGAACAATTATGCACACGGATACCTTAGCATATGTTAATTCATTTTAGGGAGATAGTTTCTGGGTGGAAAGTTATAACTATTAGAAGCTCCTTTGGCTTATCAGCAATTCATTTTTAGCTTCACTCCCTAATGACTCAATGAAGCTATGAAGGAAAGTGAGGAGTAACTTTTCTTTGGCTACACCATATAATAAAAGTGGAGTCCCTCCATATTCATAACTTCTTATTTTACGCAGACACAGCCTTACCCAAAGATGCCTTTAGAGTTGACGTTATAAAAGAAGAGTAGTGTTGTTCCAACATGTTCAAAGACTATGAAGTATGTCACATGAATGGAAACATAGATAATTTACTTCCAAAACACATAAAGACCTTTAAAGCAAGGATTGTGTGACACAACTTTGTGTCTGCCATAGCAAGCCTGTGATAAGCACATACTGAGTAGGTGAAGAGTCATTGAGTAAATAAGAGAATACGTAAGTAACTCAACTAGTAAAGAAAGAAAAAGCCAACAAAGCCTTTATGTGAATATGCTGGTAATCAACAGTATACTGTAGAGTTCACTTATGAGAAAGTAATTCAAACCGTAAGTTAGTTTAGATTAAATACATATGAAATTAAGACTTAATAATATGTAGTATGTTAAGATTAAATGATATAAAATATGGGGCCGGTCGCAAGAACTGCCATTCCTCCATGACAGGCTTTATTTTAAGCCAGAAAAGACAGGCCTAAGGGTGAAACTCTTCCTGGAATTTAGATTCTTCCGCCTTCCTGTATGACGCCTAGCGCCTAAGTTGCTCAAATGCACCAATAAAATGCATAAATTTAGGTAATTGCCATATAAGGAATAAGGAACTCGCCTACTTGTGTAGCGACGGTTTGTACTTGTTTACTCGAGTGCATAAAGATGCTGGGGGGGGGGGAAGGGCTTCTCACCCCAGCACTGTGCTACATCGTAGGTGCTGGTAAGAGCCCCAGCTAGCTGGTAATAAATCCTCTTGCTGTTGCATCCAGCCTTCCAGCCTGCCTTTTGTGAGTTGTTTTGGGGAGGGTCTCAAACCAGACACAACAATACTACATATTAAGTAAATGGATGTGAAATAGTTAAAACAATTTAGAGAGGCTAAAAGTATTGGAGAATATTTTGTTTAAATTACCGGAAAATGTTTTTGTTTATTTGTGTGTTTTCTTGATTTTTGCTCTTAGTAACAGGTATAAGTTTTGAGGCAGCGTTCAACCTAGATCCTGTTTCATAAAAACCAAGATACTCAATAAATCCTGAGCACTGTGCTGTGATGTTGTGGGTTAAGCCACTACCTGCAATGCTGGCATCCCATATGGGTGCCAGTTTGAGATCCAGCTGTTCCACTTCCTATCTGGCTTCCAGCTCTTATGTGTAAGAGGGCAGTGGAAGATCCAGATGAAGCTCCTGGCTCCTGGTTTCCATCCTGTCCCAGTCTAGTCATTACAGCCATTTGGGGAGTGAACCAGCAGGATCTCTCTCTCTCTAATTATGCCTTTCAAATAAATAAATTAAATCTTAAAAAAAAAACCCTCATACTTCATGTATTTGGAAGAGAAAAAAAGTTTCTTCCTGGTAATAGCAGGCAAATGGGGCAGCTCATGTTACAGAAAACATATTTTATACTTCTGGTAAAGACAAAGTCAGAGGATCTCATTACCTTCTCCCTCTCAAAACCCACAAATATATCGCTAAAGGAATTTTTTTAAAAAGCAAAGAAAAGGGCGAGTAGTTGGCAAGCAGTCATGTCTCCACTTGGGACCCCCGCACCCAGTATCAGCATGCCTCAGTTCGGGCCCCCACTGTGCTTTCCATCCAGCTTCCTGCTAATGCACACCCTGGGAGGCAGCAGATGAGAGTTTGAGTACTTGGGTCCCTGCCAAATATGTGAAAGACTGGATTCCTGGCTCCAGCTCTGGCTATTACAGACATTTGGGAGCCCACAACAGCAGATAGAAGGGGTGTGTTTGTGTTCTCTCTGTTTTTCTTCCTTTCTAAAAAAACAAACAGAGAGGAGACAGTATCATGGCATAGCAGATAAAGCCACTACCTGGGACAAAGGCATCCCATATGAGCGCCAGTTCCTATGCCAGCTGCTCCACTTCTCATCCAGCATCCTGTTATTAGTCTGGAAAAAGCAGTGGAGGATGGCCCAAGTGTTTGGGTCCCTGCCACCCAAGTAGGAGACCCAAATGAAGCTCCTGGCTTCAATCTAACCCAGCCTTGGCCATTATGGCCACCTGAGTGGTGAACAAGCAAATGGAAGATCTCTGATTCTCCCTCTATATATATATTTCTGACTTTCAAATAAATAAATGAGTCATTTTTACGAAGAGAGAGAGAGAGAGAGTAAAAGAGGCAATAATATCAAGAAAACTTTGGAAACAAGAAAATAAAGAAGGAACTGACTCAGCAGATCTGAGAAAGCTAAATCCTAAACTGGTAGTGAGGAAAATGAGTTAACCCAACTTTCACGTGGGGTCCCCAAATATCCAGAACTGATGATATCTGTTCCTGTGAAGTGGGGTGAATGTGGGCCCCAATATAGGAAAATCGCCTGGAAGCCAATTTTAGCAGCTGCCAGAATCCAGATTCTATCTACTGGGAGTCTTGTTCTCTCTGGAGAGAATGAAATGGACTGCTCTTGACTAGAGGATACCAAACACAGTTGGAGGCAGGAGTACCTAACCCTAAACTTGGGATTTAGGCCAATATATGCTTTAATGTTTAGAACCCATCTTCTTCCTACACTCAGCTCCCAAAACGCTATTAGCATGGCTTTAACTCTCTAGTCAGCAGGCTGGAATCGGATCAGATTTAAAGGAAAACCCAAAGATACCAAAAGGAAAGAATATTCTATCAAAAAAACACCCTATAGAAGTATTCCTCAACCTTGACACTATTGCCTTTGGGGGCTAGATAATTCTTTGCTGTGGGGCTCTGTCCAACACATTGTAGAATGTTTAGCAGCATCTGTGGTCTCTACCCACTAGATGCCAGTAGTACTCCCCACCTCTGCATTCATGACACCAGAAATGTCTCTGGATATTGCCAACAATCTCCCGAGGGCAAAATCACTCTTGGGTGAGAACAACTGCTTTATTTTTTCTTTAAAGATTTATTTATTTATTTGAAAGTCAAAGTTAAACAGAGAGAGGAGAGGCAGAGATAGAGAGGTCTTCTATCTGCTGGTTCACTCCCCAACTGGCTGAACAGCCGGAGCTGCACCAATCTGAAGCCAGGAGCTGTTTCTGGGTCTTCCATGCGGGTACAGGGGTCCAAATGCTTGGGCCATCTTCCACGGCTTTCCCAGGCCTTAGCAGAGAGCTGGATTGGAAGTGGAGCAGCTGAGACTCGAATCGGAGCCCACATAGGATGCCAGCACTGCAGGCGGCAGCCTCACCCACTACGCCACAGCACCAGCCCCAAGAACAATTGCTTTATACTGTGGCTCATGATGACAAGCCCCTTCCACATACTCAAGAGTTTCACATTAGCTGCTCAGATATTAACTAATACTAACTGTAGTTATGTCTGGGTCAGTTATAGGTATACTTACATTTTATGCTTTAATTAATCACTTAAGAAGCATAATAGGTCCAATTCTCAAATAAGATTATTTTATTTTTTTCAAAAATATAAACTTAAAAATCTCTCTAAAAAACATCATTTAAAGTTAAAAATATCTAAAAAGAATTAGAGGCAGGCATTGGTACAACAGTTAAGATGCTGCTTGAAATGCCAACATGGCATAGCAGAGTGCCTGGGTTCAAGTCTCAGTTCCACTTTCCATTACAGCTTCCTGCTAATATGTACACTGGGCGGCAGCAAATGATGGCTCAAGAACTTGGGTCCCTGCCACACACACAAAGATGCAGATTGTGTTCTGGAATCCCATGTTCAGCCTGGCCCAGCTCCAGCTGTGGCATGATTTGGAGAATGAATGGGAGTATAGAAGATCTCTGGTTCATTCTCTGTCTCTCTGTCTCTCTCTCCCTCCCTCCTTCCCCTTCTCTCTTCTCCTCCCCCTCTCTCTCCCTCTCCTTCCCTCTCTCTCCCTCTCTTTCCCTCTCTCCCTTCCTCCTTCCCTCCCTCCCTCTCCCTTTAAAATGAAAATAAATAAACCTTTTTAAAAATGTTAAATTTGTAGAAAAGGAATTGAAAAGTTATAAAACTGTTAAACCAATCTATAGGAAATGAATTGGGGTTTACTTCACTCTAGAAAATTCTAAATAGTTTACTCTTTTTCATTCAAGGAACAATTGTCTTCATAACAATACCAGTTTTTTTTAAAATCTCAACATGTATGATTAAGGGAAGTGAGTAAAGCAAGAAGACCCTCCTGAGATGCCTCTGAGGTTCTGGTCCTTAACAAATGAATATCTGACATGAGTTCACACATGTGTTATTTTATTACCTTTCAACTATTCACTAGTTTTAATGCCAGTTTCAAATTAGAGGGGGAAGAAAATTCTTGGTATTAGACTATATCAATATGTGAAGCAAATTTTGCATGTCAGGAAATTCTCTTTGATGGGAACCACCCAATTTCAGAGTAGAAAGGAACCTCAGATGCCATGTGTCAATCTCATACCTAAGGAAGGAATCACTTCTGCAATATTCCCACAAGTTCAGGGATAAAAGGCTACCATTTTTTTTCTGCAGTTCTTATTTTAACTTTTATTTAATGAATATAAATTTCCAGAGTACAGCTTATGGATTACAATGGCTTTCCCCCTCCACAACTTCCCTCCCACCCGCAACCCTCCCCTATCCCACTCCCTCTCCCCTTCCATTCACATCAAGATTCATTTTCAATTATCTTTATATACATAAGATCAGTTTAGCATATATTAAGTAAAGATTTCAACAGTTTGCACCCACATAGCAACACAAAGTGAAAAATACTATTTGAGTACTAGTTATAGCATTAAATCACAATGTACAGCACATTAAGGACAGAGATCCTACATGAGGAGTAAGTGCACAGTCACTCCTGTTGTTGACTTAACAAATTGACACTCTTGTTTACGGCCTCAGTAATCACCCTAGGCTCTTGTCATGAGTTGCCAAGGCTATAGAAGCCTTTTGAATTCGCCGACTCTGATCATATTTAGACAAGGTCATAGTCAAAGTGGAAGTTCTCTCCCCACTTCAGAGAAAGGTACCCCCTTTGATGACCTGTTCTTTCCACTGGGATCTCACTCGCGGGGATCTTTCTTTTAGGTCATTTTTTTTTTTTTTGACAGAGTGTCTTGGCTTTCCATAAGGGCTACCATTTTTTAAACATGGTTCAGTTGTGAATCATCTACAAAGCAGCCCAAAACTGCTTTTATAACTTCTATCCATTGGTCTAGCCTTTAAAGAAAAACATGGTTTTTCTAATTTTCAGTTTTAGTTCAAGAATTCTATCTATGCTCCATTTTCACTCATGTAGTTTTGCAGGCCACTCCTCAAATATTCATAAGCTTCGGCAACACCCCAAAATGAGGAAACACAGCAAACTTCCTTGAGGCATCGGACAGAGCATCCCTGATACCAAAAGTCTTCCTACATGCACCATACCCCCTTCCAATACACACCAGTCATCTTGGCAGTTAACACTTTCAAAAGGGAGGGGCATCTTTGGAAAACACGGAGCACGTGAATTAATTCTTGACCGGCTGTATCAACTGAGCATTCCACATATGTAGTCCTTTCACCATGACTCTCTGCGGATATGAGAGTCCCTACCCTTCTACAACTCTCCCCACCAAGTCGAGGTCCTCTTCCTACACCAACACTATGACAGTAAATGTACAGGGATCTCTCTTTCCCTATATGTACCTATCTGGAGATGTTTTTAATGAGAGCAAAGTTGAAGTAATAGGCTACTTACAGTAACAAGCTGAGTTCAAGTCACACTCAATTTACTCGTGTTAGGAAAAACTCCACAGCAGATGCCCAAGTTCTTGTCCTTAGGTTTAGAGAGGGTCCTCATCGAGCCACAGAAAATTAAACACAGTCCCAATAGATAAAAGCACCACCAAACTCTGCTGCCAATTACTCTGAACACTGAAAACTTTTTGGTATAAATATAGTTGCTAATTTCAGACCTATTCTTTTCTTTAATCATTTTTAAGTTTCTAGCCCAATCTGAGTAGATCATTTCAAAGTTTAATTTGCAAATGATACAATGACCACATTTATAAGATAAGGCAATATGTGAAGACTGATTAAAATTTTATTGTATCCCTCAGTAGACTTTTGTTCTTTTCCCTCCTTCCCTGTTCATTTCCACTTGCATAATCCTGGCTCCCAGCCAGTCAGTCTTGGAAAAGATTCTGCTCTTCCACCCACTTCCCACCCTTAGCCATTGTGTGCCAAATAGTAATTTTTACTCAGACTATGACATCCTCTATCTTTAGAGAAGCATTTCTGCTTGCTCTATGGTAGAGTTTTGGAGAGTTAAAATGTCAGTGATTTGTGCATTTAATCAAGGATTCTGACAACACCAGAAACAACCTAATCTTCTTGGCTCATTTCCACACATTATTCAACCATAAATCCCATTTGCAGTCCAGGAAAGAATTCATTGCAAGGCCTTGGGGGTGTTTCTGTGCCTTCACTCTGAACAAGTGGTAAAACCAAATGTTTTACCCAGATGCATCCTATCTACCACTATGGAAACAATGCTTCCCCCAGGTTGGTTTCTCCTAAGGCAGAATCCATGGAGATTGTGTGTTTGTGGATGTTGGCAACAAGAAATGAGTTCTAGGCCTTTGCTCTGAGGTCGCTTCATGCCATTTATTAGAGAGCCCTTACGTCTAAAACTGGGGGTTCCCAGGAAGCTACTAAGAACCTAAATGAGAATGAAAGAGCAGAAAAAGGAACCAAGGAGGAAGCAGAGGTACAGACCGCCTCAAACCACCTTACAGACATTCCGTGATTACCAGCTTCAGGAGCCCTGCAAACGTGCCTGTACCTCTGTTCAGGTCAGCCTCCCCAGCTACCTCTCTAGGCCTGGCCCTCATCTTCATTGTTCTGCCGGGCCTGGGGCTCCTTTCTGTGCCCCTGTGGGGATCTCCTCAGACATAGCTGAGCTGGAGAGCTGACGCTGCCCAGGCCTGAGAACAGTCGGGATTGAGTAGTTTGTCTAAGTCTCTGAACATAAACTTGGCAGGAGGTTATTTGAGTTACCAAGCAACTGAACGTCTGACATGAAGCCTTTTAACAACCTTTTCCATAGATTACAAAAGTTCCCAGAACAAATTCATGTCTGGTTCAGTGATGAAAGAAGGAAACAGAGGTAGCCAAGAAGGGGGACGGGGGAAGAAAGCCAAGAGGGCAAAAGGTACTAGCACCTCCTGGTGACAAGTGGAAGCATCAAGAGGAAGGAAGCACAAAAAAAGGCCGGGGCTGGGGGTGCAGATGGGGGGCACCCAAGGAAGGAGTATTATGAACAGAGGATGGTGCAAAAGAATCCCAGATGGCGTGTGCTGTACACTCCTGGGAGCGGCTCACAGCAAGAAGAGAACCTGTATGGTTTTCGTTTGTTATCTGGAATTTCAAGTCCTTCCTTCATTTTGTCGTAAGCACTCACCTCAAGTACAAGGCTATCAGAAAATCGGCAAGGATAAGAAGCTAATGGGCTTGGCCATCTTACGCAGATAGACAAGGAGTAACTTGCAAAGTTCTCAGTTCAGAACTTTACCTCCCAGGCAAAATGCCTTCCTGTTGTCCTTCCAAATCTAACCTCTACCCTGCCCTATGAGGCAACGGCTTGTTTGTGCAGAAATTGTAAAACAGTAATAAATTGTTCAAAAATAAACCTGCTTTTTATTTTTTAATTATTTTTAAAGATTTGTTTATTTGAAATATAGTCACAGAGAGAGGTAGAGAGAGAAAGACAAAGATCTTCCATCCAATGCTCACTCCTCAAATGGCCACAACAGCCACAACTGGGTCAGGTTGGAGCCAGGAGCTTAATGCAGGTCTTCCACATGGGTGCAGGAACACAAACACTTGGGCCATGCTCTGCTGCTTCCCCTGGCCATTTCAAACTGCCTTTTATTAACACCATAGCTAAAATTCTAAAATCAAGAAGTACTGCAGGTTTAATAATTTATAGGTAGGCCTCAAATTAGTATTTTTTCCTCTCTCTCAAATTTACTTTTAGTACATGTTGTAATCTATTGTATTCTACCTGAAAGTTAATTAAGAGAGCTTCAGGTGCACTATCAGCCCTGACACACAGAGGTCAGCCACAAGTGGTCCTTTCAAGGATAAGTTCCAAGGACTCAGAACCACAGGTGCTGGCTGCAGGGCCAGCTCCTGTCTCCAAGCCCCACAGTGCTCCACAGTCCTTAACACAGATCAGAAGGTGAGTGTCAAGAGGAAGAGCCAACACATGGTTTCCATCAATTCTGTCATTCTAGGTGGCCACTTGAACTGTTTAACTCATGTTTTAGATTTAAAACAGTTAAACAGTATGAGCTGCATAAGATAATACTGTTGTTTGGTAAGAGCAAATTTTGATTATACATGAAATATTTTACTATGTTTGAAAATGTCTAGCATTGTAATTTAGTGTTATTAAATTAACTATATTTGTTGCAAAACTTAAGGATGGATCAAGAAAATAATGATTATGACCAAGTTTAGATGTTTTCCAACTCAGGATAGTGTTATGTTCCAATAAATGCATTGTAATTGGAAAAAATCACTAAGTGGAAAACGCATTTAATCCACCTAATCAACTAAATATCACAGCACTGAGACACAGTACACCATACAGCATTAGTTATTTACCTTCTTGATCACATGGCTGACAGGGAGCTGCCTGCCACTGCCCTGCACCACACCCAAGAACTGTGCCAAATATCATTAGCTAGAAAAAGATCAAAATTCAAATATGGTTCCCACCGAATGCATACCACTCTTACATCATTGAAAGGCTGAAACATCATTAAGTTGAGCCGCCAAAAGTTTGGGACCACTGTATTTACATGATTATTGTTGAAAATAATTTTCCAACAAGAAAAGTATTAAAAATGATCTGCTCTGGGTGTCAAAAATGCTCTATAGACTACTGCCTATATGGACTTCTTGAATGGCCTCTTTTGCCTCCAGCTTCTCATTGGGTTCATAAAGGACCCTAACAGCCAAATCGCTGTCCAATATCAGGAAATGACAAGAGAAAGGTTGGAGTATTCATCCCTCTCCCTCCCTGCAGCCTTCTCTGGCCGGGGAACATCCTTTGATGTTGACCAAAGTTCTAGCTCCTGTTAGAGGCCTGCTCTACAAACTACTTCTCAACATCGTCCATTCATTCATTTATTCATTCTCTCATGTATTATGGTAATTACTTGCTGTTCTTTCCAGGTCAGATACGTGAATGTAGATCTCACCCAGACCTTACTTTCCCTATAAACTGCCCAACTTCTTAAAAAATCAGTTTTATTAAACTCTGAAGATGACTAAATTTGCAACAGATTTCAATTTTTGTACCAAAATGAATGTATATTTTAATTCTATTTTCCAGAGATTTTTGAATTACCCTTGTATGTATCAGCTACTTCCTCTTGAGATACTAATATATATTCTTGTTCCTCATAACCCCAGTTTTCATCACGGGTCCTCATTAACTCAGACCTCACATGGAAATTTTTATCCTCCTGAAATATGCATATTTCAATTCCAAGAGCTCTAAGAATCATGGAGATGGAGCAGTTGATAGTTGTTTCATTACAGCTTTATTGCTCAGGAATGAGTTGGGGAAGCATCACAGGATGTGCACTTAGCTGAGGAACCTGTTGCAGCATAGCCTCCAAAAATCACCCTCCTTGTTCAAATGCTTGCAGTCAGCTTAAAAAAAAAAGATCTGGGGGCAAGCACTGTAGCATAACAGGTTAAGCTGCCATCTGCAATGCCAGCATCCCATATGGGTGCCAGTTCGGGTCCTGGCTGCTCCACTTTGGTTTATCTCCCTGTTTATGCACCTAGAAAGCAGCAGAAGATGCCCCAAGTCCTTGGGCCTGTGCACCCACATGGGAGATCTGGAGGAAGCTCCTGGCTTTGGCATGACCTAGTCCTGGCTGTGTGGCCACTTGGGGAGTGAACCAGCTAATAGAAGATCGATCTCTCTCTTTCTCTCTAATTGTACCTTTCAAATAAATAAAAATAAATCTTTTATAAAAATCCTTCATTTTAACACCTGATTTTATGGCCTGAAATTGTTAACTTTATGAAAGATGCGATTTGTTAGCTATAATCATTAAAATCTTATTTTTCCTGCCAGTTAGTGCTTTCTGCCACATCAGTGTCACTCTGCTCATCCCAGCTCAGGGGTCTGCTGAGAGGACATCACACATCTGGAAGCCCTTGTCCCTCCTTCTCAGAAGGAAGCCACAGTGTATATTGCACTGTTAACCATGATAAGGATGCCTGTCAATAGAAATTGGCTAGAGGCTCTTAACTCGTTTCCCCATGGCCAGAAGAGCCAACAGACAGAAATTTATTTTGATTCCAAGGTGGCTTTGTATCTCATTAGCAATCCCATGAGCCTCCACCCTTTTCATTCAGCTGTCAGCAGTCCTTGATGCTCTGAATAAAGAAGCTGTCCAAACTGAGATTAGAAAGAGGAAGGGGGGAAAAATCACTGTTCCCTTTCTTAGACTCCATGTGGAGGTGCTGAGCTGGCTCAACTCCCTGGAGACCTCTCCTTATTTTCTTTGCAATCCTGGTCACGATTCAGGATTCAGACATTTGCATCACCCAACCTTGATTCCTGCTGCAATTCTTTCCAGCAAAAATATAACACAAAAAGGCTATATTTGAAATTCTGGTAGAATCAATGTTGAGTTGATTGGCAAATTCTAAAAATTGGAATCAAGTCTGAAGGAAGACAAATTAAGTAACTAATTAGCTATGGTTGCCAGGAAATGGCAAGGTATAGAAACATATTATGAGAAAGAAGACATCCTGTAAAACTGTCATCATGCTTTCTGCCTGAAACAGACCCAGCAGTCCCACATGTGCAAATGAGATGCAAGCTTGAAGCAGTTGCTTCCTTTCAAGGGATTCTCAATGTTGAATTGTTATAGCATATTCCCAGGAGACTGCGTAAGCTCTGAGGGGGGAGGGGGAAATGCAGAAGACAGTGTCACAGAAAATGCCTAGTTCAAAAAAAAAAGAAATGAATGCATAATTTGAAATGAACTCCAAATACCTGTACTCTGGCACCTTATCACTGAGCGTGAAAGGGAATAAAACTCAACATATCCATATGATGACTGCACCACTGAGGACACCAGAGATTGCAAAGGTCCAGGAAACCTCGATTCAAATTGTGTTTACCTTTAAAAGTGGTTTTCTGCTTATATATTACCTCACATAATAACAGGGGTAGAGTAGGTCCTGGCTAAAGAGAAGCTATCAGGATCCCAGCTCTGGGACCATGAGATTCTCTTGGCTGTGCCTTCTCGCTAGACCGGTTTCATTCTCAGGATGAAGGCAAGAAGCCTGTGGCAGGCTACACAACATGTTCTGACATGACAACATCCACAAGAAAAATAGAGGCTGTTTTTCCTTTTCCTCAGATTGGGGCAATCATTCCTGGAAGCCTCCAGTAGGCTTACTCTTACATCTCTTCCAGCAAATTTAGATCACATTCCCATTCTGAAACTATTCTTCAGGGGGAATAATAGGATTGCCATGACTGATTTCCAAAGTGTGTCCCCAGACCGCCAGGAGCACCTAGAACAATGCGAACAATCAGGACCAACTCCAGACTTACTGAATGAAGATCTCCAGAGTTGGAACACAATCATCTGATTCCACTGCACTCAAATTTGTGAACCACTAGTCTAGATGAGAATGGAATATTAATCTTGAAATTTGAACCATAACGATAATGATGCTAGTCAACAACTGAGGGAGACCACTGCCATTAAGATAACCACAGAGGAGCTAGCACTGAGGCTCAGCAGGTTGAAGTGCTGCCTGTAGTGCTGGCATCCCAAATGGGTGCTAGTTCGAGTCCTGGCTGTTCCAATTCTAATCCTGCTCCCTGCTAACGCACCTGGGAAAGCAGAAGAGGATGGCCCAAGTGCTTGGGCCTCTGCACCCATGCGGGAGACCCAGATAGAGTTCCTGGCTCCTGGCTTTGGCCTGGCCCAGCCCTGGCTATTGCAGCCATTTGGGAGAGTTGGGGAATGAATTAGTGGATGGAAGTTTCTCGCTCTCGCTCTCGCTCTCCCTCTCCCTCTCCCTCTCGTTCTCCCTCTCCCTCTCCCTCTCTGTGTGTGTATGTGCGTGTATCACCTCTCTCCCTGTAGCTATGCATTTCAGATAAGTCTTTAAAAAAAAAGACCAGAGTTACATTTAACTAGTGTTTTTTAATGCTTCCTTTTTGTTTTCTAAAAGTATACTATCCTGAAATACTCCTACCACCAAGCACCTGCAAATGCTATATAATAATAAGCAACAAAGATGTCAATGCAGAGCCAAATTTTAGTTTGAAAACCCTAAAGACCCAAAATAGATAGAAATCTTAAAAACAGACACTCAAGTTCAGACTCAGTAACAAAGGGTCTTGTGTGGAAATGACACACAGGGTGGCCAAAGGTTAGGGCAATGGAACAGAGATGCTTATGTTGAGCCAGGACCCTAGACAACCATACACTCTGAAAACAAATGGAATGGCAAAAACATCCACCCACAGAGGGAGGCAATAACAAAATTTTTCTATTTCATGGTGAGCTATGGATGAGCAAAACCATCCTCTCCTGTAAAATAACACCAGGCCTGACCAGATGTGAGTATGAGATACCAATCAACACTATTGACAAGGACAAGTAAACTGTTAGCAAAGAAATTCACATTAAAATGAGTTCCCAGGTATCTCTGCTAAGGTTTTTCTTTCTTTTTTATTTTTTGACAGGCAGAGTTAGACAGTGAGAGAGAGAGACAGAGAGAAAGGTCTTCCTTCCGTTGGTTCACCCCCCAAATGGCCACCACGGCTGATGTGCTGGCTGATTCGAAGCCAGGAGCCAGGTGCTTCCTCCTGGTCTCCCATGCAGGTGCAGGGCCCAAGCACTTGGGCCATCCTCCACTGCACTCCCAGGCCACAGCAGAGAGCTGGAGTGGAAGAGGGGCAACCGGGACAGAATCTGGCACCCCAACCAGGCAGGACTAGAACCAGGTGTGCCGCCGCCACAGGCAGAGAATTAGCCTAGCGAGTCCCGGCGCTGGCCTCTGCTAAGGTTCTGCCTGAAGGAAATAAGAAGCCTCTTGGTAAAGATACATCCTCAGGGCCAGCCTTGTGGTACAGCAGGTTAAGCCACCACCTGCAATGCCAGCATCCCATACTAGCGCTAGTTCAAGTTCTGGCTGTTCCACCTCTGATCCAGCTCTCTACTAATGCGCCTGGGAAACCAGAGGAAGATGGCCCAAGTATCTGGACCCCTACCACCTATGTGAGAGACCCAAATACAGCTCTTGGCTCCTGGCTTCTACCTGGCCCAGCCCTGGATTGTTGCGGCCATTTGGAGAGTGAACCAGCAGAAGGAAAATCTCTCTATCTCCATCTCTCTAACTCTGCCTTTCTAATAAAATAAATAAATCAAAAGAAAAAAGATACATCTTCATCTCGGGCCACATAGGATTCCCACAGACAACCAGAGCATGCAACCCTAAATCACAAAACATCCACAGAAACATGGCACCAGATCATGAGTCAGCAGAACATGAAATACGAACTTGAGCCACCAGAATTATCAGGAGAGGTTGTAACACATTAGTTTTAAATTATTTTTTAAATAGGGCTGGTATTGTGGTGCAGTGGGTTAACTTCCCTTTGTGACATCAACATTTCATATCAGAGCGCTAGTTCAAGTCCTTGCTATTCTGCTTCCTATGCAGCGCTCTGCCACTGTGCCTGGGAGGGAGCAGATAGTGGTCCATATACATCGGTTCTGGTCACCTAAGTGGGAGACCTGAATGGAGCTCCTGGTTCTAGCTTCGGCTTATCCCAGCCTTGGCTACTGAAGTCATTTAGGGAGTGAACTAGGGTTGAAAGATCTTTCTCTTTTCCTTTCTCCCTGTCCCCATCCCTAGCCCTCTGTTTCTTCCTGCCTGTCACTCTGCCTTTCAAATAGTTTTTTTTTTAATTTTTAAAAATAAAAGCAGTAGGAAGGAATGTGATACTATTTTTAAAAGAACCAAGCATATTTGGAAAATAAAGTGGGGAAATGTCCAGCTTCTATCTGCCTCAGCATGAAATGCACAACCTCACGTAGAAAACCTGTGCTGGAACAGACGCTGTCAGAAAGGCTAAGGTAGCTAAGATGACTCTCGTTACTCTGTGGGTGGGGGTGGGGGGACAGGACCCCTGAGAGCCCTGCTTTACTCACGTGACCAATGTCTACCCTGTGGGGACGCAGAGAGATTGAGCCCCATCCCCTGCTGTAACATGTCAAGAAACTGGCAAACAGCTGGCTGATGACATTTTTGATAATATGGGAGGAATATCTGATGAAAAGCTTTTTGTGAAATTTCTTGCTCTGAAGAACCTCCATATGTCTCAACCTTTCTGCTTGATACTGTTTTTTAAATATTGATTTATTTTATTTGAAAGAGTTACAGAGAGAGAAAGGAGAGAGAGGGAGAGAGAAGGTCTTCCAATCGATGGTTCACTCCCCAATTGGCCGCGATGGCCGGAGCTGCACCCTTCCGAACACAGGAGCCAGGGGCTTCTTCTGGGTCTCTCATGTGGATGCAGAGGCCCAAGGACTTGGGCCATCTTCTACTGCTATCCCAGGCCATAGCAGAGAGCTGGATTGGAAGTGGAGTAGCCAGGACTTGAACCAGCGCCCATATAGGATGCCGGAACTGCAGGCCAGGGTGTTAATCTGCTGTGCCATAGCGCTGGCCCCTCTGCTTTATAGTCTATGTATTTCACAACAAAGTCCAAAAACATTTCAGAAAGAATCATATTAAACTGAAGCCTCTGCTTATGTGAGTATTTCTATCAAATTTATATCTTTTTTCTATAATTCCCTAAGAACAGAGCATTTCCTTTCAACTTTATTTCTGTGGTAGGTGTTGTGGTGCACTTAAGTCATCACTTGAGATACCTGTATCCTCTACTGGAGTGCCGCTCCCATTCAGCTTCCTGGGAGGCAGCAGATGATGGCTGAAGTGCTAGGGCCAAAACGGCCTTTGGGGAGTAAACCAATGGATGGAAGATTCTCTCATTCTCATACGTTCTCTCTCTCTCTCTCTCTCTCTCTCTCTCTCTCTCTCTCTCTCTCTCTCCCTTTCAAGTAGATGAAAATAAATACAAAATAAAATTCACTTCTAATAATTTCAAGAGATATAAAGGGAGAAAATGTGTGCAAAAAGTACCATCAATCTGCACCAAATCAAAATTCAGTCTTGTGGGAGAAATGCCACTTATAAAGACCTACAGTTTGGTAAGCACTGTGTGTTTATTCAGAGACTTCCTCACTCCTTCTGCTGGATAGACCCAGCAGAAGTCTAAAACCACTGCATAGTCCAGAAAACATGGTGTGGATGGCTGGGAAGTACTAGGACGTGTCAGATCATGCCCATCAAATTTCCTGTTTCTACCTCAATCCATCATTAGCTGAATGTAATGCCACGCCTTCCATTCCCTTGCTGGCTTTCCAGCATACATGAGTCACTTGGCAAAACCTGACACCTAAAGAAATCAGTAGTGACTGAAAACGAGGAAGCCCTTGCCAGATTCTGCCTCAAGGTGAACAAATTCCTAGTGTAAACAGAAGCTTGGAAAAGCAGATCCTCCTGGCCAGGGAGAAGGTTCACATCTGCTGATTTCCTTCCATCACAGGCTAGAGAGAACGCTTCACTGCATATGGGACCACCGTGTGCTACTTGGAAAGGAGGCATGGAAGTCCTCTCTGCCCTGCGCCTCTGCCCAAACAACAATTATGTTTCTTATTTAAGAACCAGTTATTTGCCTGAATACAAGCTACATGACAGGAGAGGGTGGAGGCTGTCTCTTCTCTTAGCAAGTGATGGTGTGTTATTTATCTGAAACATAAGAGGTCTCCTTGATTATAAACTTGGGGTTGACAATTCCTAGAGCAAGGACAGTATATTCAACAAATGATGCTGGGAAAACTGGATTTTCACATGCAGAAGCATGAAGCAAGACCCCTACCTTACACCTTACACAAAAATCCACTCAACATGGTTTAAAGATCTAAGTCTATGACCCGATACCATCAAATTATTAGAGAGCATCAGAGAAACACTGCAAGATATAGGCATAGGCAAAGACTCCTTGGACAGACCCCAGAAGCCACAGTCAAAGCCAGAATTAACAATTGAGATTACATCAAATTGAGAAGTTTCTGTACTGCAAAAGAAACAGTCAGGAAAGTGAAGAGACAACCAACAGAATGGGAAAAAATATTTGCAAATTATACAACTGATAAAGGATTAATAACCAGAATCTACAAAGAGATCAAGAAACTCTACAACAACAAAACAAACAATCCACTTAAGAGATGGGCCAAGAACCTAAATAGACATTTTTCAAAAGAGGAAATCCAAATGGCCAACAAACACATGAAACAATGTTCAGGATCACTAGCCATCAGGGAAATGCAAATCAAAACCACAATTAGGTTTCACCTCACCCAGGTTAGAATGGCTATCATACAGAAATCAACTAACCACAGATGCTGGTGAGGATGTGGGGAAAAAGGCACACTAATCCACTGTTGGTGGGAATGCAAATTGGTAAAGCCACTATGGAAGACAGTGTGGCGATTCCTTAGAAACCTGAATATAGCCCAGCCACACGGCCCAGCCATCCTACTCCTTGGAATTTACCCAAGGGAAATTAAATTGGCAAATAAAAGAGTTGCCTGCACCTCAATGTTTATTGCTGCTCAATTCACAATAGCTAAGACACAGAATCAACCTAAATGTCCATCAACAGAAGTCTGGATAAAGAAATTATGGGATATGTACTCTATGGAATACTACACAGTGGTTAAAAAAAAAAAAGAAAGAAATCCGGTCATTTGCAACAAAATGGAGGAATCTGGAAAACATCATGCTGAGTGAAATAAGCCAGTCCCAAAGGGACAAATATCATATGTTCTCCCTGATCTGTGACAACTAACTGAGCACCTAAGAGGAAACCTGTAGAAGTGAAACTGACGCTATATATGAGAAACAATGACTTGATCAGCCCTTGTCTTAACTGTCAAGGAACAGCTTACTATTTTATTCTCTTTAGTATTTCCTTTTTCTACTTAATACCATTGGTTGAACTCTTCAATTAACACAGAATTATTCTTAAGTGTTTAAATACAATGAAAATTGATCCTTGTTAAAAAATAAGAGTGGGAATAAGAGAGGAAGGAGATGTACAATCTAGCATACACTCTCTCAGACTTACCTCTAAGAGTAAAGCTAAAGACTTGCCATGGGACTCCAAATCCCATTAAGTTGCCAGGTACCAATGCCATCTTACTAGTTAAAGTGATCAGTTTAAGTTCATAACTGATCATAAAGATAGGATTAAGTGTCAAAGGGATCACATAAATTAGACCAATGTCTGCGAATAATAATTGAATAATTAAAAAGGAGAGAATGATCCAGCATGAGAAGTGGGATACACAGCAGACTCATAGAATGGCAAAGGACCTACACAGCTCTCTGGCGTCAGAATCAGCCCTTAAGGCATTCAGATCTGGCTTAAAAGCCCATGAGAGTATCTCAGGCACGGAAAGCCAAGACACTGTGGCAAAAAAAAAAAAATGACCTAAATGAAAGATCTTTGTGAGTGAGATCCCAGTGGAAAGAACGGGCCATCAAAGAAGGAGGTACCTTTCTCTGAAGGGAGGAAAGAATTTCCACTTTGATTATGGTCTTGTCTAAATAAGGTCAGAGTTTGGGAACTCAAGAGGCTTCCATATTCTTGACAGCCCATGACAAGAGCCTCGGATGATTACTGATGTCATAAGTAAGAGTGTCAATTGTTAAGTTTACAACAGGAGTCACTGTGTACTTGCTCCCCTTGTAAGACCACTGTCCTTAATGAGTTGTACTATGAGAATTAATAGTAAAACTAGTCTTCAAACAGTACTTTATACTTTGTGTGTCTGTGTGGGTGCAAACTGTTGAAATCTTTACTTAGCATAGAGTTGATCTTCTGTATATAATTAAAAATGAATCTTAATGAATTAGAATGGAATGGGAGAGGGAGTAGGAGATGGGGTGGTTTGCAGGTGGGAAGGTAGTTATGGGGGAAGAACTGCTATAATCCAAAATTTGTACTTATGAAATTTATATTTATTAAATAAAAGTTTTCTATTAAAAAAACTACATTCCCCATAAAGGAAACATTGCTGGAACTTCTTAGAAACCAGGTAAGCCCTTATTCATATAATCATTATCCTAAGATAGTTTTGCCTTCCTTGTATTGTACCAACACTTGCCTTAAAACATGCAACCACAGAGATACACTCCTTGCAGGGGGAGGATGCATACTAAAATGAATTCAGAGTTCAGCTAAGGGTGCAAATAGGAGGAATGACTGATAGGCAAACAACCCCCAAACCCACTAGTTTCCAAGCACATGCTCTTAGGACAGGAAATCATATGCTTTTGACATGATGTTTAGCAGAACCTAAACATCACAAGGCTGGCAAGCCAATACCACATACCCCTTAACACTGAATTGCAATTAGCCTACAGTAAAATTTATCAAGTTTTACAGGCAAACTCAAGAGTTAATTCAACAAGAAAAACTAGCTCCTTCTTCTTTGTTCTTCTGTCATTCTCCCTCTTTTCCTACCCCATAATTATTATTTTCTTTTCAACAGGCACAGTCTTAGCCATTTCTCCACCAATATAAATACATAGCATAGATAATTAATGATATAATTCACTAACAAATAATATCCTAGAACTATTTTTGTAGCATAAAAGATGTTAACGAGAGCAGCAGCTCTAAGCCAGGCACAGCGCAGAGCAAAGGAGACACAATGATAAATAAGGGGGAAAAGGAGTGTCAGGGACTCTCCATCTCTAGTACCCATGGAGAGACAGGGAGACAGGCACATGAGCCAGTGAACAAATACAGGGTGCAGTGGGCAGTAACAGAAGTACTTCTACACTATAAATGTATTATAGTTGTCGAGGGTTTTGAAGGATGAATAGGAAAAAAATAGGAATTTCTGACCAATCCTTAGAAGTCATCATAGACAACATAACATTGTCCACAGAGCAAAGCAGGAGAACTGTCCTGAGGAAGGATGCTCTATTTCCACTTGCTCAAGGCCATATATATCAAGTAACTTGCTACTTATAATAAAGAACTAGAATATGAAAATAATTAACCAGTTAATAAATTAAGTAAATTCAAAGGTATTGCTATAATCCTGTTAATATCATTTGCATTTCCTTGTGCTTTCTGTCGTGGAGGAGAAAAGATATGGATTTATATTGAGACTATTGGAAACTAAACAGGTTTCCCATTACTGCATAGAGTGAATATGAACAGGAACTTACTGGAATGCCTGATGAGAAAAGATTAGGAGAGCACTTGTAAGATGACACTATGCTACCGGCTAATACCTTAAGTCAACTCCTAACTTGTGGTAACCAAATAGAAGTGGCTCACTCTTGCTCTAGGATCCACCATATAATGAATGCCACTGTTTAGCAGATACAATTTTTACATGCATAATTTGCTTTGTCCCACAATTTTTTCAAAGACTGGAGTCTTTGCTTTTCCTTTAGTTCATAATTATGGTAAGTATGAGCATGATTCAAAACACTTGTGGGGAAAAAATGTAATTAAAAAAGTTTAGGGAAAGGCATTCGGTTGAGACACCCACATGTTATATAGGGGCGCCCAGGTTTTAATCCAGACTCAACTCCAGATTCCAACTTCCCCGAGAGGAAGTAGGTAATTGCTCAAATAGTTGGGTCCTGGCACCCACATGAGAAACCTGAACTGAATTCCTGGCTCCCAGCTTTGACTTGGCCGACCTCTGACCATTGTAGGCATTTGAAGAGTGAAACAGCAGATGGGACTTTCTCTCTCCCTCTCTCTTGCAAATAAATGAAATAAAAATTTTTCAAGATAAATTTTGTTCCCTCCCCCGAATTTTAAATCCAGCTTTTTTTCATAATATGTACATTTTCTAGAACTTTTTGAAGACCTCCCCCATACACATGGTTTTCAAAATCATTTTGCACCAAAATAAACTTATCTTTTAACTCCACTTTCCATGAAACTTTTGAAGTAATCCATTAGTATAAAGAAGTACAGTAAAATCTTTACCTAAGTTTTCTGAATGTTAACATCTTAAATAACCACAGTACGATAGTCAAATCAGGAGATTAACACTGATATAGTATTATGAACCTGAAAACCTTATTCAGATTTTGCTATTTGTATCATTAATGCTGTTTTTCTGGTGTAGGGTCTACTCAGGTTCACTCAGTTCATTTATCTGTCATGTCCTATAAGTCTCCACCAACGTGTGACAATTCTTCAAACTTTGTCTTTTAAGGGCATGTTAATTTTTTTTAGATTTATTTTATTTATTTGAAAGGCAGAGTTACAGCAAGAGAGAGAGAAAGGAACACAGACAGATAGACAGACAGACACCAGTTTAGTCCCCAAATGGCCACAAAGGCCAGGGCTGGGCCAGGCCAAAACCAGGAACTTCTTTTGGGTCTTACAAGTGGGTGCAGGGACCCCAAGAGCACGCCAGCCATCTTCAGCTGCTTTCTCAGGCACATTAGCAGGGAGCTGTATAAGATCGGGGGTAGCCAGGGTTCAAACCAGTGCCCATATGGGATGTCAGCACTACATGCAGCAGCTTTACCTACTATGCACAGCACCAGACCCAAAAAAATTTTTAGAGAAAATGATGACTTTCCACATGAAATATTAGGTACTGATGTATTTGCTTTTCTCCCTCTTTAAAGTAAACAATTGGAAATGAAATATCATTTTCTGAGAAACCAAAATTGCCAACCCACACCCCTGTGAAAAACAAGCTATTAACAGGAAACACTACTTGCACACAGTCCTTTTAGTCTTTTGCCTTAAATATATAATCAAAAACTGTTTTCCAACGTTGCTTAGGTTAAATATTTTTTCACCCCATTGATTAGTATTACACTATTGATGTGTAATTTATTTTAATTGGTATTCCATTTTAGATTTTCCCACATTCTGGAAGATTTTTTGAACAAGTCAAGCATCAACAGGGTTCTCAAAGTCAGAACTTTATAAAACAGCACATTCTAATCCTCCGCCTTGCGGCGCCGGCACACCAGGTTCTAGTCCCGGTCGGGGCGCCGGATTCTGTCCCGGTTGCCCCTCTTCCAGGCCAGCTCTCTGCTGTGGCCCAGGAGTGCAGTGGAGGATGGCCCAAGTGCTTGGGCCCTGCACCCCCATGGGAGACCAGGAAAAGCACCTAGTACCTGGCTCCTGCCATCGGATGAGCGCGGTGCGCCGGCTGCAGCGCGCCGACCGCGGCAGCCATTGGAGGGTGAACCAACGGGAAAGGAAGACCTTTCTCTCTGTCTCTCTCTCTCACTGTCCACTCTGCCTGTCAAAAAAAAAAAAAAAAAAAAAAAAACAGCACATTCAGAGAAGGCTCACCTCCCTTCCTCTCTCCTACTCCCTTATCCACTCCCCTCTACTCTTTCCCTCCAACCTCCCATATAACCAGTCTCATCTGTTTCTGGTTTATCCATCCTGTTCTTTTTTTTTTTTTTAACCAAAGTATATTTTCTTTTTGACCATTTTTACATATTTTCATTTTATTCGAAAAGAAGAAAGAGATCAATCTTCACTCACTGGTTCACTACCCAAATGCCTATATTTCTTATCTGCCTATCTTTATTACATGAAAAGTACTATGCTATAGATAACTACTTGCTTTGCTTTTCTTAACTTAATCACGTTTTAAGGAAGCCATGCTATTTCAGTTCACAGAAATAATTTATTTTGACATCTTCTGTTTGGGGATAAGATGTTCTTTAGAAACATGGAGGAAACATTATAACTTGTTCAAACTCTAGAATATCTGAATGATTTTCCCAAAGAAAATGTTTCTAAAAAGCACCATGATCATATAAGCATGCCTAAATCTGATAAAATTCCTCCATTTAAAGCACAAAACAGTTCCTCACTCATCTACAATAAAGCAACTCTCCTACAACAATATTCCATACAGATTTCTATTACTTTATCATTTCAGGTGTTTCTTTTTTTTTTTTTTTTTAATTTTTGACAGGCAGAGTGGACAGTGAGAGAGAGAGAGACAGACAGAAAGGTCTTCCTTTTGCCGTTGGTTCACCCTCCAATGGCCGCCGCGGACGGCGCGCTGCGGCCGGCGCACCGCGCTCCTCCGATGGCAGGAGCCAGGAGCCAGGTGCTTTTCCTGGTCTCCCCATGGGGTGCAGGGCCCAAGCACCTGGGCCATCCTCCACTGCACTCCCGGGCCACAGCAGAGGGCTGGCCTGGAAGAGGGGCAACCGGGACAGAATCCGGTGCCCCGACCGGGACTAGAACCCGGTGTGCCGGCGCCGCAAAGCGGAGGATTAGCCTGTTGAGCCACGGCGCCGGCCTTCAGGTGTTTCTTTTGAGTTATATTTTAACTACCTGGTCATTTTATTAAATTATTAATATTTATTGAATACCTTCTAAATGCTTTTAACTATGCTCCAAGATACTCTGGAGTTAGGAAGATAAGGAGTACAGTAAAATAGAACCAGTGAAAAGTCTAAAAGCCCGGCCACATGCCAGGAAAGCACTGTGTAAAATGTCCTAGGAATTCACAAGGAGAGAGCCCTGCCAGAAGAACATTTGGAGAGACCCAAAGATTTGTGGGTGTTACTAATGTCACTGAGCCAGTGAAGGTTTACTGTTGTTTCACTGGTCAAGTGTTAGTTCATTAGTAAATCAGCTTGAAAAAGAACCTAAAAGGAGAAACATTCATCAATAATGGAATGTAACAAAAATCAATAATTCTAAACTCCAAACTACTCCAAAAACTCAGTGGATCTGGATTCTGCTCCTTCAGACACATAATTTAATCATCACTGGAAAACACGAAGAGGTTAGAAAGAAAACAAGAACATTCTCAAGCTAGACAGCAAAAAGAATGAATGACAACTAAATTTCCGCTGGGGCAGTTTTCTGGCAGTCTGAAGATCATTAACACATATAACAGTGTTAGCAGAAGCAACTCTTGTGAATC
Organism: Sylvilagus floridanus; assembly: GCA_949820135.1. Taxonomy (NCBI): domain Eukaryota; kingdom Metazoa; phylum Chordata; class Mammalia; order Lagomorpha; family Leporidae; genus Sylvilagus; species Sylvilagus floridanus. Next base: position 83,092,545 of record OX463229.1, on the reverse strand, counting down.
CCTCAGTTCACACCATAATTTTAACTTTTTTTTTTTTTTAAGATTTATTTATTTATTTGAAAGGCAAAGTCACAGAGAGGCAAAGGCAGAGGCAGAGGCAAAGAGAAGTCTTCCACTACCAAATGGCCACAACAGCCAGAGCTGGGCCAATCCAAAGCCAGGAACTTCTTCAGAGTCTCCTACATGAGTGCAGGGACCCGAGGAGTTGGGCCATCTTCAATTGATTTCCCAGGCCACAGCAGAGAGCTAGTGGAGCAGCCAGGACACGAACATGAGCCCATTTGGGATGCTGGCACTGCAGGTGGTGGCTTTACCTGCTATGCCACAGAGCTGGCCCCAGTTTTAATTTTTTAATCATTTTTTTTTGTTTTTTATTTATTTTTTTGACAGGCAGAGTGGACAGTGAGAGAGAGAGAGACAGAGAGAAAGGTTCACCTTCCAATGGCCGCCGCGGCTGGCGCACTGCAGCCTGCGCACCGCGCTGATCTGATGGCAGGAGCCAGGTGCTTCTCCTGGTCTCCCATGGGGTGCAGGGCCCAAGCACTTGGGCCACCCTCCACTGTACTCCCAGGCCACAGCAGAGAGCTGGCCTGGAAGGGGGGCAACGGGGACAGAATCCGGCGCCCCAACAGGGACTAGAACCCGGTGTGCCGGCGCTGCAAGGTGGAGGATTAGCTTGTTGAGCCACGGTGCCGGCCTCCAATTTTAACTCTTTAGATAAGCACTTCTCAACTTGTTTCATTATTGACACTTCTCAGGTGGTATGTTAGACATATTTTTTGTAACTACCTCCATAAAATGTTAATACAAAAATATATTATATGTGTACTGTACATATACCTACACTTTATACATGAAAAGAATGGGATTTTTCTGCCTGCCCTCTGAATACCAAGTTTTGCCCACTTAGGGAAGAATCCATTTCTCCCCCTGTTGAGAATGCAGGCTCTAGATAGTCTCCACAATGCCATTTCTTCCATTTCCAAAATGAAGACATTAGAAATAGCAAGGTGTCAAACTAATTGGCAACAAATACGAGAAAAGTCTGAGAGCAAAAAATTTCTAATAAAAATAAGAACTAACCTATTATTCAGATATAAATACAGAATAAATGGAAGCTGATTTTGTGCATCAGTAAGATTGCACAGCAGTGGGAAATGGCTACTTGATAAAGCCAGCTATCTCCCAACACTGAACCCCACACAGCGCCACTAAGACAACATTCGTGGGGCAGCGGGTTATGCTGCTATGTGCAGCGACAGCATCCCATATGGGCACTGGTTTGTTTCTCGGCTCCTCCTCTTCTGATTCAGCTCCCTGCTAATGCATCTTGGAAAGCAGCAGAGGATGGCCCAAGAACACTTAGGCCCCAGCACCCACATTGGAGACCCAAGAGAAGCTTCTGGCTCCTGACTTCAGATGGGCCCTACTCTGGCCATTGCAGCCATTTCTCAAATGAACCAGCTGATGGAAGCTCTCTCTCTCTCTCTCTCTCTCTCTCTCTGTCTCTCCTCTTTCTAACTAAGATTTTCAAATCAGTAAATAAATCTTAAGAAAAAAAAAAAAAGAACTACATTCGCTGCTAAGACTGCCAGGGGTGGTAAAACACCAAATGTTTTAGCTTTGAATCATATTCATCTATGTCACTCATATTACTATCAGACAAAAGTTAACAAGTAAGCAAATTAAGTCACCATTTTTAAAATAATGCCCAGAAGGGAATGATTTTCTCAGAGATTATTTTTCAAGAGGAGGCATGTTGGATGCTTATTCCTATGAAATGAGAAAAGTAGGAGATTCCCCTTCACTTAGCTATGGGGATTTCAGGACCTTCATTTCGCAATGAAGTTGAAGACACAATAGTGGGACTTTCCCTGCCTAAAGCCCCAATATCCCCAGAAACAAATGCTAGGGAAGAATTAGCATTATAATCTTTTCTGAAATTATAATAACATAACAGAACTGGAATAGAGAGAAGTAATTCACATTCAATTAACTTGATACATTTATTTCTCAGAAATAATCCCATGAGGTGATATTTTACTTCATTTTAATAGATGAGAAAAATATTGCCTAGAAAGGATCTGATTTGCCTCAAGGTCAAGTAATTATGACAGAATGGGATGTCTATTTAGATACACATCTAATTTCAAAGTTCATGTCTTTGCTCCATAATCAGTTCAAGGCTTTGCTATAGTCACTGCCCTTCCTGACTTTTTCTAGGCAACGTGTCCCTATATTTTCCTATTTTCCACCTTAGGTAGAGGTTTTCACATTCCCTTAAGTGCATTTTTTTCTTTCTCTTGATTAGTGCCTAACTGGCATTGGGTTCCTTCTCTAAAACTCCAAAAAATATTTGAAGATGCAGGTGTTTCTTGCAACTCTTCCAGAGGACTCTTTATTTTTATTTATTTTCATTTTATTTGACTGGGGATGGGGGGGGTAGTAGAAGGAGAATGGGAAGGGAGAGAGCTCTTCCATATACTGGTTTACTCCCCAAATTCCCATCATAGCCAGGACTGGGCCAGAACTCAATCCAGGTCTCTCACATGAGTGACAAGGACCCACCATCTGCTGCCTCTCCAATGTGCTTTGGCAGAAAGCTGAATCAAAATCAGAGGAGCCAGGACTTGAACCAAGCAATTAGATATGGAATGCGGGCATCCTGAGCAATGATGTGACTACTGCACCAAAAGTTCACCCCATTGTGGAGGAGTCATCCCTGCTGAATAACCTGCTTCTCGTTGCTAAGTGATGCAGGTACGGTGATGCTTTGTATCATACTTCTTGGCATTTTACCTTGATTCATTTCCTTTTTATTCTCAATCCTGAGCTTTCATCTTCAAGTAAATCGCCTATATTGTTGCCTTGGGCTCTGTTTTCCAGAACTAAGTAAAAACTCTTACAATATTTAGGACTTTGGGGGGTCTGGTATTGCGGCATAATGGGTTAAGCTGCCTGCTGCCTGCAATGCCATCATCCCATATGGGTGTCAGTTCAAGTCCCAGCTGCTCCACTTCTGTTCTAGCTCCATGCTATTGTGCCTATGAAAGCAGCAGAAAATGGCTCAAGTCCTTGGGTCCCAGCATCCACATCAGAGACCCTGATGCAGCTTCTGGCTCCTGGCTATGGCTTGGCCATTGTGGCCACTTGGGGAGTGAACCGGCAGATGGTAGTTCTCAGTCTCTAACTCTCCCTTTCAAATAAATAAATCTTTTAGGGGCAGGTGCTGTGGTGTAGTAGGTTAAGCCTCTGCCTGCAGGTGCCAGCATCCCATATGGGTGCCAGTTGGAGTCCTGGCTGCTCTACTTCAGATCTAGCTCTGCTATGGCCTGGGAAGGCAGTGGAAGATGGCCCAAATACTTGGGACCCTGCATACATGTGGGAGACCTGCAAGAAGCTCTTGGCTCCTGGATTCGGATCTGTCCAGCTCTAGCCATCGCAGTCATTTGGGGAGTGAACCAGTGGATGGAAGACCCCTCTATCTCTCCCTAACTCTGTCTCTCAATTAAATAAATAAATCTTTTTAAAAATTAAAAAAAATTTTTAAAAATATTTAGGATTTCTTAAATACATGTTACATTAGATTTTTTCAAAACAGACTACTTTACAGCAGTTGTATATACACTAAAATTTTTCACTAAGATAAAATTCTTTTAATTCCATCTTCCATGAACTTTCTGAAGTACCCGTGTAATCTTTTCAGATTGCCTTCTTTTACTTAGTAATCCATATGAATGGATTTCAAAATTATTTTGCACCAAAATAAACCTTTCTTTCATTCCACTCTTCCATGAATCTCAGTTCTTTTTACTATTAATAAGAATTAATTCTTTAGTAACACCTCAATTCTTATTAGCACTAAATAATGTTCCATTATCTCAATGTATCATGGTTTATTTATCCACCCACCTACTGAACAAAAGCCTGGTTGCTTCCAAGTTTGAGCAGTTATGAATAAAGCTGCAATCAATACCTATGTGCAAGATTTTGTAGGGACATGAGTTTTCAAAGCCTCCATATGATTAGAACACATTCAGTTTGTAAGAAATGGCCTATCTTCCGAAGTGGCCATACCAGGCTTCATTCCCACAAGCAACAAATCAGTTCTTGTTATTCTACTTCTTTGGCAGCTTAGGTATTAATAAATAGTGTTTGCTTTTGTAGCCATTCTAACAGGCATGAAATAGTACCCGACAGATAACCATCCCTTATCTGAAATACTTGGAACCAGAAGTGTTCTGAATTTGGTATTTTTTCAGATTTTTTTATTATCTGTTATTATGATTTGATTATTTCTCTCTCCAAACTTGGGAGTTTAGTTTTATATTAAGGTCTTATAGCAATACTACTAAGACAGTCTTATAATCATGGTAGTAAAAGAATGCAAGTTTAATACAGTTTTAGTGCTTTGAGGGGTAATCTTTAGGAAGTGATTAGACTGGGTTAGGTCATTAGAGTGGAACCCCCATTATCAAATTCTGGTGGCTTTAACAGAGACCACACTAACATACAACTGTGTTCCCTGTTCTTGGCACGCGATGTCCTATGCAACTTTGAAACTCTTTCAGCAAGGATGCCATCACAGAGGTCCAGCCAATGGAGCTGGCCCAACCTTGGGTTGTGAATCTCAGAATTATGAACGAAAATACTCTTTTATTGAGAAACACCCTACCCCAGGTGTTTTATTATAGTCATGAAAAGCTAATACTTTTGCATAAGTATGATAAGATATATTGGGGAAGGGAACCAAATCCAAACACAAAATTCATTTATATGCATTTTTTTTAGTGTACCTACATTTTAACTGTAACAGAGAGGTCAAGTGTGGAATTTTTCACTTGTGGTATCATTTTACCACTCAAAAAGTTTCAGACTTTAAAACTAATTAAAATTAAAAATGTAAGAAAAAAATATAACCTTCCTCATGCAGCATTTTTTGTTCCCTCTACCAGAAAGAAGTACAACCTTACCTAACCCTGACAGCACTTCCCTACCCCACTTTCAGCTCTGTATTATGGCCTATCATGCACACGTGTGTATATAACTATCTTCCTGAAACATGTGCTCCTTGACTAGTTTCTGCTCTTCCCAGAAGTCCTCTGAACCAGTCCAGAGTATGTATCGAACATACTCTACAATTGTGAATGGCTGTGATTCTTGCCCAGAATGTATCTAGAGCTATTCTTGTGCATCACCCTGACTCAGAGGGCACGGCACTGCGATGGAACAGCTATAATGAGCAAGGTGAAAAGGGAAGACCATGCAGTTATGGATTTGTAAAACTGCTCAGATTTTTTTTTTTTTTTTTTGACAGAGTGGACAGTGAGAGAGAGAGAGACAGAGAGAAAGGTCTTCCTTTGCCGTTGGTTCACCCTCCAATGGCCGCCCCCGCCGGCGTGCTGCGGCCGGCGCACCGCGCTCATCCGATGGCAGGAGCCAGGTGCTTCTCCTGGTCTCCCATGGGGTGCAGGGTCCAAGCACCTGGGCCATCCTCCACTGCACTCCCAGGCCACAGCAGAGAGCTGGCCTGGAAGAGGGGCAACCGGGACAGAATCCGGTGCCCCGACCAGGACTAGAACCCAGTGTGCCGGCGCCGCAAGGCGGAGGATTAGCCTGTTGAGCCGCAGCGCTGGCCAAAACTGCTCAGATTTTTAATTTCAGTTGAACAATAATATAACGAAACCCATTAAAAATCTCAGGTCATTTGAAAAATTCCATTTATATCTTTCTCAATCGAGTCCCATTTATTCTCTGAAATCATACGTTGGTTTTAAAAACTGGATCACACAAGTAATATTAGTATCTTAGGATTGTCTTTTTTTAATATGAAAATGTATTTGGGTTTCATACATAGGATATTTTTATATGACTAAATATACTCTGAAAACGGATGACAAAAAATTTCAGACTTTTATCATTTCAGATTTTCAGATTAGGGATATTCAGTATATATTACTATTTCCCTAATTAGTATTTCCGTAATGACATGTGATATGGAGCTTCTTTTCATATGCTTATTTTGCCATCGGCACATCCTTCCGTGAAGTGTCTGTCCAGATCTGCTCATTTATTAAATCAGATTGTTTTCTCTTTGTTGAGTTTGATGATTCTTTGTATATTTTGGATAATAATACTTTTCTCCCCCTCTGGATATTAGTATTTTATTGTTTTTGTGTTAAAATAAGTTTTTCTAAACTGTGAGATTTTTAACCCTTTAAAAAGTTTTAACAGGGTGGGCATTGTTGTACAGTGGGTTAAACTACCATCTGGAATGCCCACATTTTATATGAGAGTGTTTGGGTCAAGTCCCAGCTACTCTGCTTCGAATCCAGCTTCTTACTAATGTATATTCTGAGAAGTACCAGGTCATGGCTCAAGTGCTTGGGTCCCTGTCGGAAATCTGGATGGAGTTTCTGGCTCCTGGCTTAAGCCTCAGTCCAACTCTGACTGTTGCAGGCATTTGGGAGGTAAACCAGAGATGGAAAATCTCAGTCTCAATCTGCATACATCAGTTGCTGCCTGTTCAATTTCTGACACCTTAATTTCTTTATCAGGTGAGGTCATGGTTCACTAAAAATTCTTTACGCTGGTTGGTGTACAATGTCATCTACACATTGAAGGATAGCAACTTTTGGTTTCCAGACTTTGTATTCTTTGTATCTGCTTCCCAGAAATTCTAAGCGGTCTATTATCTGAGCCTATGGACACTTCCACTATTTCAGCACAAGGTGGCATCCTGAGTCAAGGTGTGCCACAAATGTGCTGTTTGTGTGCTACAACTTTTTCAGCACTAGATGGTGCACCTGTCTCAGGTCCACCCCAAATCCACAGCTGGTGTGAAGTTGAAAATGAACTCCAGCGCCTGAGCACTGGCCTGAGGACAGAGGCTTAGGGGATTTATCTGGTCCTAGATCTCATACTCTGTCTCAATTGCTATAGTTTTACAGGAAGTCTTGAAGTTAAGTAATGTCAGCCCTACAATTTTGTTCTCCTTCAATACTATACTGGCAATTCTGAGTTTTTGCTACTCCATATAAACTTTAGAATTAGTTTATTATTGTTTACAAAATAACTTCCTGGGATTTTGTTTGAGATAAAAATCAATTTACACATCAAATTTGGAAGAATTTACATCTTGACAATATTGAGTCTCCTCATGCATGAACACTGAATAGTCCTCTATAGTCCTCTATTTATTCATTTCTCTTTTTTAAAAAAAGATTTATTCAAAAGAGTTACACAGAGAATGAAGGAGATGGAGACAGAAAGACACACACAGAGAGAGAGGTCTTCCATCCGCTGGTTCACTCCCCAATTGGCTGCAATGACGGGTGCTGTGCCAATCTGAAACCAGAAGCCAGGAGCTTCTTCTGGGTCTCCAATGTGGGTGCAGGGGCCCAAGGACTTGAGCCATCTTCTGCTTTCCCAGGCCATAGCAGCGAGCTGGATCGGAAGTGGAGCAGCTGGGCCTCGAACTGGCACCCAAATGGGATGCCAGCGCTTTGGGCGTGGCTTTACCTGCTACCGGCCCCTATTCATTTCTTAATTCTTTTCATCAGAGGCTTGTAGTTTTTCTCACATAGATCTATATATTTTGTCAAATTTATACCTAAAGTATTTCATTTTGAGGGATGCTATTGTAATTTATCCATCGTTAGTATACAGGAAAGCAATTTACTTCTGTATACTAGCTTTGTATTCTATAGCCTTGCTATAAATGCTTAGTAATTTCCAGAGTTTTGGAATTTTTACATAGATAATGCACTAGTTTTATTTCTTCCATCCCAATCAATACACTTTTCTTGCCTCATTGCATAGCTCAGTTTCTAGCACAAGTTGAAGAGCAGTGGTAAGAGGGAACATTCTGCCTGGTTCCTGATCTTAGTGGGAAATTCCAGGCTTAGGCATAGTTGTTTGGGGTTTTTGTTTTGTTTTGTTTTGTTTTTGGTAGTTGTTTTTATCAAGGAAATTTACTTCTATGACCAGGTTGCATATAAATAAAAAAAAAACTAGGTTTTTCATAAACAGGCTTTGACTTTTTTTTTTTTTTAACAGGCAGAGTGGACAGTGAGAGAGACAGACAGAGAGAAAGGTCTTCCTTTTGCCGTTGGTTCACCCTCCAATGGCTGCCCTGGTCGGCACGCTGTGGCCGGCGCACCGCGCTCATCCGATGGCAGGAGCCAGGTGCTAGGTGCTTATCCTGGTCTCCCATGGGGTGCAGGGCCCAAGCACCTGGGCCATCCTCCACTGCACTCCTGGGCCACAGCAGAGGGCTGGCCTGGAAGAGGGGCAACCGGGACAGAATCCAGTGCCCCGACCGGGACTAGAACCCGGTGTGCCGGCGCGGCAAGGCGGAGGATTAGCCTGTTGAGCCACGGCGCCGGCCGAGGCTTTGACTTTTATCAAATGATTTTTCTGCACCTATGTTTTTCTGTACCTATTGATCATGTGATTTTTCTTCTATAGCCTATTGATATAATAAATTAAATTAACTGATTTTGGGGTCGGCGCTATGGTGCAGCAGGTTAAAGCTCTGGCCTGAAGCACTGGCATGCCATATGGGCACCAGTTCTAGTCCCAGCTGCTCCTCTTCCAATCCAGCTCTCTACTATGGCCTGGGATAGTAGTAGAAGATGGCCCAAGTCCTTGGGCCCCTGCACCTGCGTGGGAGACCTGGAAGAATCTCCTGGCTCCTGGCTTCGGACCAGCACAGCTCCGGTTGTTGCAGCCATCTAGGGAGTGAACCAGCAGATGGAAGATCTCTCTCTTTGTCTCTACTTCCCTCTGTAACTCTGTCTTTCAAATAAATAAAAATAAAAAAATAACTGATTTTGTAATGTTAAATTAGACTTGGATACCTGGGATAAATCCCACTTAATCATGATAAACAATTGTTATTACACATTGGATTTGATTTGTTTATTACTGTATTTCATTGTTCCAGTGAATTTTTACATAAAAAATGTGGTTTTTCTACTCCAACAGTGTGATAACTACATTTAAATGTAATGAAGAAAATGGGGGTAAAAAGAGATATGACCCAAAAGCCTACCTTCTAAGCAAACCAATGTCATTTTCCTTTATATCTTTTTGATATTTTTATTTGTCTCAGATAATTCCTAATGAAAATGATAAATTTTTTATATTTGAAGCTAAAAGATGAGATTCCAAGATGACAGATTAGGGAACAACACACCGCACTAGACATGGGATAAATGGTTAAAAAAAAAAAAAAAAGGAAGTGTACTGGCAGGGGAGAATTGGAGAGAGAACTGCACTGGAAATCCTACAAGAGAAAGAGGAAAGCCATAGACCTGTGTGGAGGATGCAGACACACAGCACAAACATGAACACAACGCCCAACTGCAGCAGCTGAGAGCCAGAGCAGGCGGCAGCTTGGCGATGGAAGTGAGATCAAACTGCAGCAACCCACAGTGATACAGGTGGGGGAGAACATGGTGTGAGTCTGGACTGGAGCCCTAAGGATTCATGGTTGCCAGCCGAGGCCTGCAGACCCACTGGAAGTAGAGGGGGCTCATTTATCTCATCCCAATTTCCCCACAACAGCAGGAGGGCACCATGTGGGGTTTGGATGGGAGCTGCGGAAGACTTTGTACACACACATAGCAACTGGCTGAGACAGGAAATCATCTTTTTGGCTGCACTGGTGGCAGTGGCAGGGCGAGAACAACATTTGACCAGTGGCTCTCATGTACACATGTGACCCAGAGATTCTAGCGGAGGGAACAATCCACAGTCCCCACTGACTTTGAGCCTGGCTGGGAGGTGACTGGGCAACCACATAGGATGGTGAGGAGCCCAGGCCTCCCAGACCAAGATGCCTAAGTGGAGCTGTGTCAGGGAACATCTGCCTCTCTGTTGACTGGACAGGCTGCAGGGCAGAGGGAAAACTCTGCACCCAGTGACTGTGGGAGCCTGTGTGCTGAGACAATGGGGACTCGGTGGTTACATAAAAAGGTGCAGGGTATAGCTGGGTCTCTAGGCAATCACTGGGTATGGCTCTACACACTCAGAGCTCCTTGGTTGCCTAGAGCAGGTCATTGCAGAGGGAACTGTGCTCAGAGGACTGCACAAATCATTTGTGCAGTTCATACGGTGGCATGGAAATCACTGTGGACTAACATACAGCATTGAGATCTACGACACCCAACTTGAGAGTTACCCTGGAAATCTGTCCCACCCTGCAGCACTGACTAGAACTACCTGGCCACACCCACCACACACTTTTTGATATTCACTGAAAGTGCGGACATTTCACTAAGCCACAGAAGCATAACTCAAAGAAAAACTCAAACAAAAATCAACCCCACAAATGCCTAAAAATAAACACAGAATTTCAAGAAACAGGAACAAGGAAAACACTATGACCTCCCCCAAAGGACCACAACATTTCAGTATTAAAATGTGAAAAGGAACAAATTGAAAAAATGCCAGAAATGGAATTCAAAAAAATTAATCATAGGACTACTCAAAAGCAATTAGAAACAAATCCATGAACTAAAGAAAACCATACATGACATGAATGTTTTTCCCATGAAATTGAGATTTTAAAGAGAAATCAAAATGAAATATTAGAAATGAAGAATTCAATAGATCAAATAAAAAATGTGGTGGAAAGTCCTGACAGCAGATTTGGCAAGGCAAAAGAAAGAATATCCAAACTAGAAGATGAATCTTCAGAAATCATACAGTCAGACAAAAAAAACACAAAAAACAAGAATAAAATAAAATAGAAAAGTTAAAGACAGTGTTGGAGATCTATGGAATACTATCTAAGGCCCAACATGCAGTTCTCCTGAGGGTATGGAAAGAAAGAATGGACTAGAAGGCCTACTTAGTGAAATAATTACAGAAAATTTCCCCAATTTGAAGAAAGAAAGGGATGTCCAAGCAGAGAAAGCACAAAGAACTCTTAACAGACATGACCAGAAAAGATCTTCACCACAACACGTTGTAGTCAAACTCTCCACAGTAAAACACAAAGATTCTAAAATGTACATGAGAGAAACACCACATTACTTTCAGAGAATCTCCAGTTATACTCACAGCTGACTTCTAATCAGAAATCCTATATGCCAAAAGAGAATGGTGAAATATAGTCCAAGTCTTAAAAGAAAAAAACTGCCAACCCAGAATACTGTACCCTGTAAAGCTCTCATTTATAAATGGAGGTGAAATAAAGACCGTCCATAACAAACAGAAATTGAAAAATTTGTCACCACCTGTCCATCCTTAGAAAATACGCTTAAGGATGTGCTATACTCAGAAACACAGAAATACATCCATCATTATGAAAGAATGTGAAGGCAGAAAATACAAAAGAAATCCAAAGTAAACAATAGGAATATTTATGCAAAAGTGGCAGGGCCAAGTTGTTACTTAAAATAGTCACTTTGAATATAAATTGTCTCAACTCTCCAGTTAAAAAATACAGACTGGCTAAATGGATTAAAAACAAAACCCATCCATTTGCTGCCTACAAGAAACACATCTCACCAACATGCAGACTGAAAGTGAAAGTATTTAAATAGATAATCCATGCCAACTGAAACCAAAAATGATCTGGTATAGCCCTCTAATATCAGAAGAAATAGACTTTAACACAAAACTGTTAAAACAAAGAAGGGCACTATGTAATGATTAAGGAATCAAATCAACAGGAAGATGTGACTATAATAAATGTATACCCATCCAATTACAGGGCACCTGGCTATTTAAAAGCAATGCTAATGGGTCTAAAGGGAAACATAGATTCCAATGCAATAGTAACTGGGAACTTCAATATCTTGCTTCCATCAAGGAACAGATCAACTGGACAGAAAATCAACAAAGAAACAACAGAGCTAATTGGCACTACAGACCAAATGGACCTAACTGATATCTACAGAATTGTTCACCCCACAGTTGTATAATATACATTCTTCTCATCAGTGCATGGAACTTTCTCTAGAATAGACCATATGCAGGGCTATAAGGCAAGTCTCAGCAAATTAAAATATATATATATACATGAAATCCTATCATTCATCTTCTCTGACCACAATGGAATGAAGCTGGAAATCAAAAACTCAAGAATCTCTAGATCATATGCAAACACATGGAGAATGAATAACATGCTCCTGAATGAACAGTGGATCATAGAAGAAATCAAAAGAGAAATAAAAAAAATTCTGGAAACAAAAGAAGACAACAATACATCATCTCAACATGTATGGGATACAACAAAAGCACTGTTGAGGGAAATTTATAGCAGTCAGAGCCTACATGAAAAAATCGGAAAGGTACCAAATCAATGAGCTATCAATCCATCTCAAGGACCTAGAAAAATATCAAAAAATCAAACCCAAAATTAGTAGGAGGAGAGAAATAATTAAAATTTTTAAAAAAATTGTAACAACCAAATAAGATCAGTAAAGTGAAGAGCTGTTTTTTTTGAAAAAAAAAAAAAATTGATATACCATTGGCCCAACTAACTCCCCCCTAAAAAAAGACCCAAATCAATAAAATCAGAGATGAAAAAGGAAACGTAACAACAGATACCATGGAAATAAAAAGAATCATCTGGATTTACTACAAAGACTGTATGCCCAAAAACTGGGAAATCTAGAAGAAATGGACAGATTTTAGATACATATAATCTACTAAAATGGAGTCATGAAGTCACAGAAAACCTATACAGACCAATAACCAAGACAGAAATTGAATCAATAATAAAGACCCTCTAACAAAGAAAAGCACAGCACTGGACAGGTTCACAGGTTCACTGTTGAATTCTACCAGATGTTTAAAGAACTAATTTTGATTCTTCTCAAGCTTTTCAAAACAGTTGAGGGGACCGGCACTGTGGCACAGCAGGTTAAAGCCCTGGCCTACTGTGCCGGCATCCCATGTGGGCAACAGTTTGAGTCCTGGATGCTCCACTTCTGATGCAGCTCCCTGATAATATGCTTGGGAAGGCAGTGGAGAATGGACCACATCCTTGGGCCCCTGCACTCATGGGAGACCTGGAAGAAGCTCCTGGATCCTGGCTTCAGATCAGCTCAGCTCCAGCCATTGTCGCCATTTGTGGAGTTAATCAGCAGATGGAAGATCTCTCTCTCTTTCTCTCTACCTCTCTCGTAACTCTTTCAAATAAATCTTTTTTAAAAAAAACTAAAAATCCTTCCAAACTCCTTTTATGAAACCTGCATGAACTTAATTCCTAAGCCAGAAAAAGATACAACAGAGAAAGACCAATATCCCTGATGAACATAGATGCAAAAATCCTCAACAAATATTAGCTAATTGAATCCAACAACACATCAGAAAGATCATTCACCCAGACCAAGTGGAATTTATCCCTGGTATGCAGGGATGGTTCAACATGCACAAATCAAAGATATATGAATCACATATCAAAAACATATGATACATCACATTAATTAACTGAAGAACAAAAACCAAATCATTATCTCAACAGATGCAGAGTAGGCACTTAATAAAATACTACACCCTTTCATTATGAAAACCTTAAGCAAACTGTGTCTAGAAGGAACATTCCTCAACACAAACAAGACAAGTTATCACAAACTCACAGCCAGCATCCTATTGAATGGGAAAAGCTGGAAGAATTCCCCCCTAAGATGCAGAACCAGACAAGGATGCCTACTCTCATCATTGCTATTTAATATAGTCCCAGAAGTTTTAGCATCATTAGGTAAGAAAAAGAAATCAAAGGGATACAAATTGGAAAGGAGGAAATCAAACTATCTTTATTAGCAGATGACATGTTCCTATATGTTGGAGATCCAAAAGACTCCACAAAGAGACTATTAGAACTCATGAAAGAGCATGGTAAAGTGGCAGGACATAAAATCAACATGGAAAAATCAATAGGTTTTGTATACACAGACAATGCCATAGCCAAAAAAGAACTTTTAAGATCAGTCCCATTCACAATATCTCCAAAAAGAATTAAATACCTTGAAAAAATTTAACCAATCATGTCAATTACCTCTGTAGTAAAAATTACAAAACACTAAATAAATAGAAGAGGACATTTAAAAAAAGAAAAAATCCTCCATATTCATGGATTCAAAGAGTCAGTATCATCAAAACATCCACACTACCAAAGCAACTTACAGATTCAATGTGATCCCAATCAAAATAACAATGACATTCTTTGCAAATCTAGAAAAAGTGATGTTAAAATTCATATGGAAACACAAGAGACCCTGAATAGCTAAAGCAATCTTATACAACAAAAACAAAACTGGAGGCATCACAATACCAGATTTCAAGACATACTACAGGGGAGTTACAATCAGAACAGCCTAGTACTGGCACAAAAAACAATGGATAGATGAATGGAAAAGGATAGAAACTCCAGAAATCAATCCACACATCTACCACCAACTTATTTTTGACAAAGGAGCTAAAAATCAATCTGTGGAGAAAGGACACTCTAACAAATGATGCTGGGAAAGCTGGATCTCCACATGCAGAAGTATGAAAGTAGACTCCTACCTTACACCTTACACAGAGATCCACTCAAAACAGATCAAAGACCTAAATCTCCAACTCAACTATCAAATTACTAGAGAATATTGGGGAAACCCTGTAAGACATTGGCATAGGCAAAGACTTGCTGGAAAAGACCCCAGAAGCACAGGACATCAAAGCCAAAATTGACAAATGGAGTTACATCAAGCTGAGAAGCTTCTACACTATAAAAGAAATGCTTCAGCAAAGTAAAGAGACAATTGACAGAATGGGAAAAAATATTTGCAAAACTACGCAACTGATAAAAGGCTAACATTCAGAACCTATAAAGAGCTCAAGAAATTCAACAATAACAAAACAAACAATCCAGTTAAGAAATTGTCAAAGGACTTGAACAGGCAGTTTTTTTTTAAATTTCTTTATCAATGTTTTATTTTTTTATTTAATAAATGTAAACTTACAAAGTGCAACTTTTGCATTGTTGTGGCTTTTTCCTCATAACCTCCCTCCCACCCACAGCCATCCCATCTCCCACTCCCTCTCCCATCCCACTGTTCATCAAGATTCATTTTCAATTATCTTTATATACAGAAGATCAACTTAGTATATACTAAGCAAAGATTTCAACAGACTGCACCCACACAACCACACAAGATATACAGTACTGTTCAACTAGTTGTTTAACCATTAATTCTCATAGTAAAACACATTAAGGACAGAGATCCTATGTGGGAAGCAGGTGCACAGTGACTCCCGTTGTTGATTTAACAATTGACACTCTTATACTCTTATTGATGATGTCAGTAATCACCCAAGACTCTTGCCATGAGCTATGGAAGCCTTTTGAGTTCACCAACTCTGATCCTATTTAGTCAAGGCCATATCACAGTGGAGGTTCCTTCCTCCCTTCAGAGAAAGGTGCCCCCTTCTTTGATGGCCCATTCTTTCTGCTGGCATCTTGTTCACTGAGATCTTTCATTCAGGTCATTTTTGCCACAGTGTCTTGGCTTCCCATGCCTTCGAGACTCTCATGGGCCTTTTAGCCAGATCCGAATGCCCCGAGGGCTGATTCTGAGGCCCGAGGGCTGATTCTGAGGCCGGAGGGCTGATTGTGAGGCCGGAGTGCTGTTTAGGACATTTGTGAACAGGCATTTTTTCAAGAGAGGAAATTCAAATGGCCAACAGATACTTGAAAAAATGCTCAGGATCACTAGCCATTGCATTCAGGGAAATGCAATTCAATACAAAAATGAGGTTTCACCTCACTCCAGTTAGAATGGCTTTCATACAGAAGTCAACAAATGACAAATGCTGGTAAGGATGTGGGGGAAAAGGTACACTTGTCCACTGTTGGTGGGAATACAAACTGGTATAGCCACTGTGGAAGACAGTATGGAGATACCTCAGAAATCTGAATACAGACCTACCATATGATCCAGCCATCCCACTCCTAGGAATTTACCCAAACCCAAAGAAATGAGCATATGAAAGCATTATCTGTACCCCCATGTTCATTGCAGCACAATTCACAATAGCAAAGATATGGAATCAACCCAGATGTCCATCAACTGTTGACTAGTTAAAGAAATTATGCTATAAATATACACTATGGAGTATGATTCAATGGTTAAAAAAAAAGAAAGAAAAGAAATCCTGTCTTTTCCAACAAGATGGACCCAATTGAAAACCATTATACTTAGTGAAATAGGCCAGTCCCAAATAGACAGACATCATATGTTTTCCTGATCTGAGATAACTGAGTATCTGAAATGTAACATACTGGAATAAAATAGACATTTTGAGATTCAATGATAGTTTATAGCACTTGTCTCTTCCATTGAGGAACAGTATGATTTTTTTGTTTGTTTCTTCATACTATTTGTTGAACTCTTTTACTTAGTGTAGGGTTAACTATACAATCATTAAGTAAACTGCAAATGTGAGAGGGAGGAGGAGGAATGGTTAGAACATAGGCAAGAGGTAGGGAGGGGGAAAGAAGTGTCACTACGTTCCTAAATTTGTATATATGAAATATATGAAACTTGTATAACTTAAATTTTAAAAAAGCTCAAAAGCTAAAAGACATCATAAAAGTTACAAATAATAGTTAAAAGAGAACAATATTCAGGTAGCTAAAAGAAAACAAACTATGTTTTTGTATACCTAGTTTATTATTAGACCAAAAAAGTCAATCTATTTTACATGTATTATTTGCTTTAAATACTAGGTAGACTTCAATAATTAGGTTTAACTTTTATCTCATAAAAAATTTTTAAATAAGAAATACAAGCAGTTGAATAATATCCCAAAGATAGCAATTTTCATGCATATTGTCAGTCTCTTAAAACTGTAATTTTGATTCACTGTTAAAGTTTATCCCATGTTCCAGGATGCAATGCTGCGCACTGCTACAGTAATTGCTTTCATTTCCAAATCACTATTCTTGATTAACAAACATATCCAAGTAACAAAGCCAGAAGTCTGCATAAAAAACATCTGCTATCCTTGCTTCTTAGTTAACATACTTAATACAAAGCATATTTCTAAATGAAATGGTTTTTAGGTATACTTACATATTTCATTTGAAATGATACATTAATGCCACCTTTGAGAAAAGGGGCCTGTTTTAAGAAATGAGTTTTAATTCCCACAATGTCTTAGCTCTATTCACATAATGGAACATGAGGTAATCATTTTAAGCGTAGCAAATATCTAAATTCTCTGATGTGGAAAGATGCCCATGACATATTGTTGAGGAATTCCCACTTCTGAAAATAAGGGATTAGCCACGGTTCAAAATTATCCTTCCATTATCAACACTACAAAAACTAGAAAAAATGTATCAAGCAACTGTTTTCACAAAGGTTAGGAGGAGAACAAGGGAAAACAGGCAATAACACAATATAATAAATCTCTCATAGTCAACATTTCCTTCCTTTACAGTTCATTCTCAACCATCCACATGAATATACTTCTTATTCTCCAGCTCCCTAATTCTTATTACAGTCAGACAAGCCAAGGTGTAGATATCAGCCATGTACATTTATCATCCCATTGCTCAGAAGAGATGGCATAAAATCTCTCTCCCATCACAAACTACAGGTCAGGCTTCATTCCTCGCAGAATGGAGTATGTCTTCTCACCAGATTCCTCTTGCGCTACTAAGATCTCACCCTGCTCTATCGCAGGAGCCCTTCCCTCAAAATCTTCCTTACCTCAATCTCGTTCCTATTGTAGAATAGGTCAGCTTCTCCTGCCTTCACCTCCGATTCAATCCCAACCAGTCCTTTTTCTCTTGAGTCTCTCAGCTGTTGTTGGTGTTGGCACAATGGATATGTACACATTATGTCCAGGGTGCAGTTGAAAGTCCATAGAACACAAGTCAGAATAACTGAGTCTGCTCCCTGCTAGGTCTCTGACTAGCTGGTGACCCCCTGACAGAGCTACTTAACATCACTGTACTTCAGTTTCTGCTGAATTAAACAATGAAAAGTGAAATGGAGATCTTTTCAAGCTCTCATACTAGAGTTGTATAGATACTGTCTGGTCCTTAATGACATTCTAGGGGCCCCTAGGCTAGTACACCTGCACTCTAGCGACTAAGCAAGGAAACAAAACCTAACCAGGAGTCAGAGAAAGGTGTGGTTAGACCTTCCCTGCCCCAAGGAGGGCTCCACCTTCAAAATCAAATCTGGTCCCACCATACTGGAACTAAATATGTCTGTCTACTCTTTCCAGGAAACCCCTCCCCATTCTACAGAAACTTTGTCCTGTGAGAGGAACAGCCCACCTCTCAATTTAGATACATACAACAAAGGACATTCCCAGGGCCAGTCTAGGCAGCCCTTTCCTGGAGGAAGCTGCACGTACCTGTGCTTTGCTGGAACTGGCTCTGACTTCTTTCTTTACCAGGTTCAAGAATCAAGGTCACACCTTCTGCACCAGACATCTAGTAACACAGGGAACAATTGCAGATCCTACACCCATAGTGCAAAGAAACAGACCCTTACACCAAGGTTTCTAAACGGCTTATTCCTTTTAGGTGTGGTACATACTACCTTAGTAGCAAACAGAACATTTAAAAAACAATAATCTTCCTAAAATAAAACTTATATTCAAGCCAATGCCATCAAGAGATAAAGGGGAAGAATGTCTTTTTTTTTTTTTTTTTTTTTTTTGGCCATGTGACCTGAACTCTGGGACTTCAAAGCCTGAATCAGAGTAAACTGAATCAGTCTGCACAATGGCTGTTGCTCTCTGAGGCCCACCCTTTTCTTTCCAGGGTGTCAGAAGGCTGCAGGGAGTTTCTTATAGAAAGAAGACCAAAGATAGGTAAAGAACGAGAAAGTAATCCACAGCTACTTATCATTTCAAATTTGCTCTTTGCAGATGTCCCTAATGCCAAGCAGATCAAAGCATGGAATATTCATGAAGCCTCCATTAATTCTATAAGCTTCCATTACCATAAATGAAATCAAATTTTGCAATTGTGGCTTTTATGATCAACACCATCCATTTTCCTTCACCCATCCTAATCTACCCCATTCGAATCCCCCTTGCACATATAAGCATAAAATGTTTTCAGCGGATATGCTCACTTAACACTTTGCAGTGACAAGCCTCCTCCCTAAAACCAAAACAAGTAATGATCAACGATAGGACTTTGTTCTAACCTTTTCGGTGAGCTCTTTGAAGGGCGGGGCTGTACTACTATAAAACAGGGTAAACCAGTTCCTATTAAACCAGTTTATCAGAGATACTGTAATAGAAGACAAGGAACACACCAGCAGAGGGCCAGAAAACAAGTTCTGGTCCCAGCTCTGCTACTTACTTTCTCCTTAAACAAATTATTTCACCTCTCTAAAATTCAAGAAATAGGCTTGAGGTCCCCTTCATTACCAAAATTCTATAGTTTAAGACTTCTTGTAGGGAGCCATTATCAGTTATCCTTGGCTTCTTTCTTCCTCTTATCACTAAGCAACAGTAACAAAAACATGAAATGACAATCTTAGATGTTCCCAGAGTTAATCCTCACAACATCTCTCCCCCATTCTCCCATGAGAACTTGCCTAGTGGTATTAAAAATATCCTAAATGTTTGCAAATTATAGCCATGTTAAACAGAAAATCTGTACCCCAGAGACTGTGTTTGTTGATGGAACAAGGACATAAGCCTCAGCCATTCTAGGCTTGTGCCCCCTACCTTCTTTCAAGAGACCAGTTCAGTCTCACATCTGGTATTGTTCCCCTTCTCACCCTACTCCCTAACATTCTTCCTCAGTTTTGGAAGCTGGTGGGCCAAACCTGAAGGACCTATATGAGGAAGCTTACCTCCTCCTACTGCTCCCCACCCCCACTTAGCCCACTTAAGATATAAAAAGGCCCAGCCTGCTGGGGTCTGGGTCCTCTGCCACATGTTCGGTCTGTGTGCATACTGGCAGTTGGTTGACCTCTGTGAGTTTATTTTCTTGGAATAAATTCGATCTTGCTGCAAGTTGATATTCTGTCTCCTCTCTGTTCTCTGCCCCTTTTTTCTCACATTTGGTGCCCTTTGTGAAGAGGCACCAATTTGCACCCTTTTTCCTTTCATTTGTTTCTGTGGCATTACGAGAATTAACCCAACCTAGAAAGAAAGCTCTTGCTTCATTATTCTAGCAAGAAGGGATTATGATGACCAGATATTCTTCATGGGCCTAATGCCTAGATTCGCAAGTTAGAAGATTGTGCTCGTTCATAGCTTTTCACCAAGCCTATGTCTTTAGTTAGCAGAGTGTTAACTCATAATTGAGTGCTCCTAATTCCAGCACTGAGCACTACATTACTGGTGACTATTTGCTTGGCATGACCCAGTCCTTCAATGGCCTACTCCTTACTTACTTACATGTACAATGGCAGAAGAGAGAATATGGGTTAGGGGAGGAAGTATGGAATTGCAAAAATAAAAGGCAACTAGTGATAGAGTGAGAAGCTGCATTTCACCAGGACTTTAAGCTCTTGAAGCAGTACATAGGCTCAAAATCTCAAATTGAAAATCAGTCTTGAAAATCCATTAGAAAAGGTGCCACATTACAGACTGATGCTTGGCCTCTCAACAATGCTATTTTCCTGAAGGGTTAGAACAGATAATGGCTCTTTCTTGGGTAAAGCAATAGATGGAAAAGTTGGCTTGCACTCAAGAATCAGGTTGAAACTCCAAAATCACCCTCCGCACAGAGACATTCTGCCACAATAGGAGGCCCAAGAGAGCGGAGACAAACCTAGAAGAAGCAAAGGCATATTTATCATCCCCAGGGAGCCTGCGGGGCAGGCCAAGGCTCGCTGAGTGAACTGGTATGCAGAATTATTTACAATATTTAAATTTCTTTCCAAATGCCCTGTGTTGAATTTGTATATGTTAAATGTCACGTGATATAACTTCTCCATACTGTCTCCAGGCAAGCATACTGGATGTTCTGGAACAGGCCAAATTTTGGTTACCTCAGCCTCAGAGTATGTGATAAATTATAGGTTTCAGAAACTGTTAGCTTCCTAGAAAATCATACAGTCCCTTGAAAGACAACCTCATTCATCTTTCAGACTAGAATAGGAAATGACATAGTACTTTTATGTATATACACAGACACATACATGCATTTAAACACACAGTTCCGTCTTATTTCCTATTAAGGAGCACTGGCCTACTTCTGTGACAACTATGTGATATATTATTTTGACAAACAGTTAAATAACAGATTTTTTTAAGTAATTTCAAAGCTGAGACTTTAAAGAAATATTGGGCTTTTTTATTTTTATTTCTTAATTTTTATTTTATTTGAAAGACAGAGTCAGAGAAAGGTCTTCCATCCACTGGTTCACTCCTCATATGCCCAACAACAGCAAGGGGTGGGCCAGGCTGAAGCCAAGCAAGACCTTAGAATTCAATCTGGGTCTCCCACCACGGCTAGCAAGGACCCTAGAATTTGTTCCAACACCTGCTGCCTCCCAGATTGCTCATGAGCAGGATGCTGGATCCGAAGTGGAGGAATCAGTAGTCATACCAGGCCTTCTGACATGGGATGCCAGCGTCTCAAGCACAAACCCAACCACTGGGCCAAACAAATGGACCCAACACATATTTTCTTAAAGTTGCATTAAGACACTTTTTTGTTTTTACACACTTAAACATTTTGCTGATGCTCAAAAGTAGTTTCACCTTCAGTCTTTGTTACCACTTTTCCCTGCGGGGTGAAAAAGAAAACATGAAGATAACTATCCTGTCTAGAATCTCAAAATTCTCTCTCTGAGAATGAAGCATGATCTCGCTAAACCCCTGTGGGTTTTGTTTGTTTGTTTACGGAGGAGCTGCAGGACTCTGGTGGGATTAGGATTTCAGAGCTGGCCTGGAGAGGCAGAGGCCATGAAGACACCAAAGGCCTGCAGTGGAGGCCGGGGCACCCTTTGCCCCCTCTCCTCAGTGCCGCTGCCACCACTCTCCTGTCCAGGAAACCACATCCAAATCAAGGCATCCTTCCCTTCGACTGGGAGTACCCTGCTGGCACACTTTCTCTACCATGAGAAATAAAGCCAACGCACGCTTCCACGCTCCCCTTCTACCACAGGCAGTGAAACCCTGCCAGCATCTCTCAAGGGTCTGCTCCAGACACGCCACTGTAACTCGCACTCGAACGCTGCAAACCTTCCATGTGAGATCAGAAAATGATGCTGGGGCATACAGGACACTGTATCATCAATCAAAAGACACTCTAAATGTCACTCTAAATTTTTTCTAAACTGAAATATCTATGAATGACAGCTAACAATTACTAAGCACTTATAATGTGCTGGGTGCTAAACTAAGCTTTTCATGCAGTAGTTTGTTTCATCCTTACCATAACCATCTAAATAATTATTATATCCAAATGACAGATGAAGAAGCTAGACCACAACTATGGCATGAGAGCTGCCCAAAGCCCTCACAGTGAGTACACGGGAGGTAGGAACAACACCTGAACCTGTAATGTCTGACTCCAAAGCGTGTACAGATATTTCTCATCTCAGAACCTCCCTCTGAAGCCCTGCTTCCAGACACAAGGGTAACTCCAGGCAGGACTCCAGAGGCATCATCTGAGAACATGGGGAGAAGATCAAAGAGCACTGATATCAGCAGAGAAGAGAAGGAATGGGAATAGCAGCAAAGAGCAAAGCAGGGAAAGAAAACAAATGTTTGTCGAGGACCAGCTGGGACGCACAATCCCGTGAGGTATGTACTACTGCTAACTCCCCTTGCAGAGATAAGGGTGCTGAGGCCCAGAAAGTTAATTCACACACCAAAGGTAAGCTAGGCCTCCACTAAGCAGGTACAAGTCTCCATTCAACTAGCAAAAGAGAGGGAAGACATGAGAACCTATAGTGAGTGGGTGAAGTTTTAGGGGCAGAGGTCGGGGTGGGGTCGAATCAGACTGATTGGAAACAGAGAGAACCTCTCATACATTTGGTTGGATGTTCTAGGAAACAAATGGATGAGAGGAAGTGAGTTAGAAGTGACAATGAAGCAGAGACCTAAAATAGAAGATGTATAGAGCAACAGGGGGAACTAAAGGAACAACCAAGGAAACAAGATGTTGATCTCTTCTTCCCCTTTTGGGCTTGCTCTCCTCTCCCAGACTTTCCCTCCAACATAGACTTTGCTGTACCTCCTAATTCCCTACTGTTCTGCTTCCAGATCTTAGTCTTATTTATCTTTCCTCTTTTAGTGACCCAAACGTTGGAACTGAAGCATACTTTTATTTTATATACCTATTGAATAAAATTGGATGGTCCCATTTTTTTCCTAATGTTTATTTATTTGAAAAGCAGAGCAACAGAAAGAGAAAGAGAGATCCCTTCAGTTGGTTCACTCCCCAAATGCCTACAACAGCCAGGGTTGTGCCAGGCCAAAGCCAGGAGCTCAGAACCCTATCTGGGTCTCCCATGTGGGTGGCAGGAACCCAAATGCTTCAGCTATCATCTGCTGCCTCCCAGGGCACATTAGTGAGAAGCTGGATTAGAAGTGGCATAGCCAGGACTCAAACCAGTACTCTGATATGAGATACAGGCATCCAATTCAGCAGCTTAATCACTGTGGCATAACACTGACTCCCTCAACTTTTAAATTACACAGATAATTTTCCACTCTCTGCCACTGCCCATAAACATTACTATAATTAGAACCAAGTTTACCCTCATAAGTAAGGAGGCCTTTTGGATGTTTTCTGTTTCTTTAAAAATTTCTTCTTCCTACCATAGATTAAGAGCTTGGAATATATGCTTCTCCACTTGATCATCATTTTTTTTTAAAAATATGACTCTGGAGCTGTGTTTGCTTGATTGATAAACCCATCAAAAACACTAAGGAAAGAAACTCGTTTGTAAAAGCGTCTGAACCAGAAATTAGCAGTAGAAGCTCTGAAGCAGAAAGCTGTGCTCCAGTCTTGCCTCTATGTGGCTTTACTGATAGGGAGCTGGTTTTCCTTGTGCAACAAGGACCCTAGCAGCAGCCAATTCTGGGGTGCTGCAGGGTCTCAGGGACACCACCAAGGAGCAGAACGTTCTGTCCTCAGAGTGTCAGTACTGTTTTTCCCTTAGAAGAGGCAAAAATGTTATATCTTCTATCTGTATGCATCTTAAAGAAACAATTTGGTTTTTTAAAAACTTTTATTTAACAAATATAAATTTCCAAAGTACAGCTTATGGATTCCAGTGGCTTTTTCCCTGCCATAACTTCCCTCCCACCCACAATCCCCCCATCTCCCACTCCCTCTCCCATTCCATTCATATCAAGATTCATTTTCATTTATCTTTATAGACAGAAGATCAATTTAGTATATACTAAGTAAAGATTTTAACAGTTTGCACCCACACAGGAACACAAAGTGTAAAGTACTGTTTGCATACTAGTTATAGCATTAATTCACATTGTACAATACATTAAGGACAGAGATCCTACATGAGGAGTAAGTACACAGTGACTCCTGTTGTTGACTTAACAAATTGACACTCTTGTTTATGGCCTCAGCAATCACCCTAGGCTCTTGTCATAAGTTGCCAAGGCTATGGAAGCTTTTTGAGTTCACCAACTCTGATCTTATTTAAACAAGGTCATAGTCAAAGTGGAGGTTCTCTCCTCCCTTCAGAGAAAGGTACCTCCTTCTTTGATGGCCCCGTTCTTTCCACTGGGATCTCACTCGCAGAGATCTTTTATTTAGGTCTTCTTCTTCTTTTTTTTTTTCCAGAGTGTCTTGGCTTTCTATGCCTAGAATATTCACATGGGCTCTTCAGCCAGATCTGAATGCTTTAAGGGCTGATTCTGAGGCCAGAGTGCTATTTAGGACATCTGCCATTCTATGAGTCTGCTGTGTATCCCGATTCCTATGTTGGATCGTTCTCTCCTTTTTAATTCTATCAGTTAGTATTAGCAGATACTAGTCTTGTTTATGTGACCCCTTTTACTCTTAATCCTATCATTATAATCAATCGTGAATGGAAATTGATCACTTGGACTAGTGAGATGGCATTGGTACATGCCACCTTGATGGGATTGAATTGGAATCCCCTGGCACGTTGTTTTTTAAAAAAAAATTTTATTAATATCTAAACCAGCTACTTCAGTAACGTGAATGACAGTTTAAGCCCAAATGTAAGTAAAAAAGACCCCTCAAATTTTTCATTCATTCATTCATGCATTCATTCTTGAAATACTGTTTGATTCTTACCTGATCTGAAATTGACACGGGAATGGAGGTTGAGGGAATATAAGTACACTGCAAAATGCACTCTCCAGGAGCTTTACTCTGGGTGCAGAGGACATAAAAAACCAGATCATTACAGGTCCCATTGTCAAGCACTTATTATAAATGAGGAAAAAACAGAGGATGGGGAGCCCAGAGAAGGGGCAAGTACCTGCCTGAAAATGCTGTGGAAGGCTTCTTAGAAGCAGGGCTGGCACTGTGGCACAGCAGGTTAAAGCCCCAGCCTGAAACATAGGCATCCCCCATGGGTGCCG
The DNA here is from genome assembly GCA_949820135.1 of Sylvilagus floridanus. NCBI lineage: Eukaryota > Metazoa > Chordata > Mammalia > Lagomorpha > Leporidae > Sylvilagus > Sylvilagus floridanus. Next base: position 83,067,021 of record OX463229.1, on the reverse strand, counting down.
GTTCAAGTCCTGGCTGCTCCACTTCTGATCCAGCTCCCTGCTAATGTGCCTAGGAAAGCCTCGGAAGATGGCCCAGGTCCTAGGGCCCCCACACTCCTGTGGAGACCCGGAATAAGCTCCTGGCTCCTGCTTTCGGATAGGCTCAGCTCTGGTGGTTGCGCTATTTGGGGAGTGAACCAGCGGATGAAAGATCTCTCTCTCTGCATCTCTACCTCTCTAACTCTTTCAAATAAATAAATAAAATAAATCTTAACAAAAAATAAAAGACACTCCCTACAGTCTTGAAGGATATGCAGACATTTGCCCAGTGTATTTACAAAGTCAGGAGCAATAGGCTCATTGGATAAAGAAGGAGATAGTTGAGATTACAAGAGGCAATAGACACTCAGTGAAGACAAATTGGATTCTATATCTAAAATTGGAAGCTGAAAACTCGTGACAGTCCGAAGACAGGTTTGTACAAAGAAGTGATCAGGGAGGATGTAGTTGCGGTCGTCCCCAAGATGTGACCAAGGATTATGCATGTCAACAGCAACGAAGAATGGCACCAAAGGGAAGACACTGACTTTCTAAGGTCGATATGGCAGAGTCTGATAAGTAATTAGATAGGGAGATGTTGTCAAGGACAATTCATAGATTTTCTGGCTAGGTGGAGGCTAGATGAAAGGTGATATCACTCACAGAGCTTGAAAATAAAGTTCTTGGCAGGAGCGGCTGAGCTCCCTTGTGAAGTGTTGAGTTTGAGGCTCTGGGAAGCATCCAGGACAAGATCCAATCAGAGCGGAGCTTAAGCCAGCAACCAAGCATTCACAGAGTGCACAGGGGTGGCAGGGGCCAGAAGACAAAGGAATAGAAGCAGGAGGCCTAGGAAGGAAGGGAAGGGAAGTGATGAAACAAATTGAGATGAAGGGAGAAAGGAAAAGCCAAAGGGGGCAGCCTTAATAACAAACCCTGAAGCAGAGATACAAATCTACCTCTGGCCTCCCTTATGGCGACTCTGTGTAAAGTAAGACAGCAGAACAGAAGCAGAGAACCTGGACTACAAAAGACAATTGCTGGCAGTAGGGAAGAGGCAAAAAAAAAAAAAAAATTCACTGCCTAACTTACTGCAAAGTATTTAACAGGATTTTTAAACAGATTATTTATTTATTTATTTGAAAGTCAGAATTACAAAGCGAGAAGGAAAGACACACAGATCTTTCATTTTCTGGTTCACCTTCAAAATGGCCACAATGACGAGGGCTGGGCCAGGATGAAACCAGGTGCTTCATCTTGGTCTCCCAAGTGGGTTCAGGAGCCCAGGGCCCAGGGCCATGTTCTGCAGCTTTCCCAGGTGCACTAGCAGGGAGCTGGATGGGACTCAAATTGGAACTCAAACCGGCGCCCACACGTGATGCCAGTACTGCAGGCAGCTTAACCTGCTGCGCCATAGCACTGGCCCTGAGACTTTTTTTTTAAAGCTGAGTAATCTGAGGTAATTTCAAACAGAAGACAATAATTGTACCCTCTCCAATGATTCCTGAAGGAGTTACTCTATTGGATAATTACAAGTTTCAGTTATCTGGAAAATTCACTTAGATGAAATAATGTTTATGAGAGTGTCAAGGTAAAAGTAATACTTCCATTTGTAAATATTCTTTTTCCCCACCTCAACCACATAAAACAAAACAAAACATCACTATTCTACAAATAAATTACTGGGTTTGGTCATCTCAATAGCTTTATATTGCTAGGAAACCAATCCAACCACTTTGGAAGTCACTCTGGTGTGGAGCCTACCAGATCATCCACAGGAGGGCAGACAGTAAATGCCATTTTCTGGGGATGATTAGGCCAGTCCCTCTTCCCCAGCAGGCACCCAGTCTCAGCCATGTTCTTCTCTTCCAGGCATGAGCGTCTCACTGACTTCAAAGGAAGCTTTAAAAATGGATTAAAGCAAAGATCATATATTGACTTCAAAGGGAGCATTGAACACACAGAAGATATTTCATGGGGGAGGGGATGAAGATGGAAATCTTATTCCTCTTATTATTTCATGCTTAATGAATACCATCAGCATTCTCTGTGCATCTAGCCAAAAGTTCCCATTGCAACACTTTCCATTTTGATGACATAATAATAGTTGTTCCGTGTATAATATGGGGGCAGTGATAATAAAATTTTATCACACCAAGCAAAATATTGCCATTGTAATTACATATCATAATGTCACTATGGGAAATAATGAGAATTATTCTTGATAGCATGATGGACTTCTGCTACATACAGCAAGACCTAATTATCAGGACTGTTTCTTTCCCAAAATGCAAATAATTTAATATAATAAAATTCAATGTAAATATCTACCATACCTATTACCCTATACATGATAATGATCGGTGCAGAAATTCAAAAGATGGAAATTCAGGTAATGTACTCTTCATGGCATTGAAGAGATTCTAAAACTAAGAAAGCATACTCCAGGGGCCAGCTCTGTGGTGTAAAGGGTGAAGCTACTTCCTGTGGTGCTGGCATCCCATACGGGCACCAGTTCAAGTTCTGGCTGCTCCACTTCCGATCCAGCTCTCTGCTGTGGCCTGGGAAAGCAGTAGAAGATGGCCCAAGTGCTTGGGCCCCTGCACCCACATGGGAGACCCAGAAGAAGCTCCTGGCTCTTGACTTTGGATCAACACAGCTCAGCCCGTTGCAGCCAACTGGGAAAAGAACCATCAGATGGAAGACCTCTCTCTCTGCGTAACTCTTTCAAGTAAATAAATAAATTTTTTTTTTTTTTTAAAAAAAGCATACTCAAAATAGGGCTTGCGTTCCTCATAAAAGAACCTCAGACTCATTCTAAAACAATAATTACAATTAATGAGGGCTCTTAAACAAGTACTATGAGTTAATAACTCCTACAGAGCTCTCTAAACCCACAAGAGTTCTGGTGTTCTGCTCCAGAAATAAAATGTCCAGCTAGCAAACAAAACTTGAACACAGGTGAAGTTGCTGTCTGCGTGGAAGGAAAGCAGCATTTTTACCCAAATGCTCAGGCCTTTTTGAGGGATCTCCATGCTCCTGTGATTGCCTGCATTCACAGCAGGCCTACCTCTCTCAGCATGGCTCATCTTGGCTTCTCTCTTTTCCTCCTCTCCCTCCAAAGGCACTTTTATATGGTTTAACCACTCATAGGATGCACGATACAGGAAAGAGTGTGAAAGAGAGTCAGAGCAAGTTTTCCTCTATCCCCATGGGGAAAACAGAGGAGGGCACAGCCAAATGTATCATGAATTCAAAGGAGAAAAAGATCAGACACAACATCACATCTTATTAAATTCCATAGACAGATTCACAAATGAAATGGTGAGACTGTTAGGATTACTGCCAATGAGAAGCCATAACAAGCAAGAGAAATTATTGCATAAAACCAGTATGAAAGGTTCAAAGGGTACGGGCATGCAGTGATTTAGCAAAGAAATCCAGGTCTGATTTTAAAATTAGAAGACAAAATCAGAACAGCTCACGAAGACTGATGTTCCCAAGACCTAGTGTTATATCCCATGTACGATCAGTATGGAAACAACAAAAATGTTGTCTTCCTCAATTTACTCCTTAACTAAACTCAAAAGCAAATAGTTCAAACAAAAACAAAAACCCAAAATGTATATTTTCTTATTTTCAAATAAAACCCTGCCTTCAGTCATAATTTGAATTAGACAATTCTTTTAATAAAGAACTAGGTTTTATTTAAAAATACTAATGTTGGGGTAGGTATGACAAATGTGTCCCAGATCTGAGTAAGGGGGAGTAATTTATTCTACAAATAAATTACTGGTTTGGTCATCCCGATAGCTTTATAATACTAGGAAACCAATCAGACCACTTTGGAAGTCGCTCTGGTGTGGAGCCTACCAGATGATCAACAGGAGGACAGACAGTAAATGCCATTTTCTGGGGATGATTAGGCCAGCCCCTCTCCCCCAGCAGGCACCCAGGCTTCAGCCATGTTCTTCAGCCATGTTTAAATCTTGCTACAGCTCCCAGTTGCAGTTTCCTGCTAATGGAGATCCTGGGAGGCAGCAAGAGAGTTGGCTCAAGTCATGGGGTCCCTGACACCCACGTGGGAGACCTGGATTGAGTTCCTGGCTCTCAGCTTGAGCTCAGCCATCTGTGGTAGACATCTGGGGAGTGAATTCACTTGGGCTCTGTCTCTCAAATAATAAACAAATAAATAAACACACTAGTCTCCTCTATGTTTTGTGCATTTTATTCCTTCCTTCAATAGACATTGATCAAACAATTAACGTAGGAAAGGCACTGTACTAGGTCCTCCAGTTAAATACCTGACACAACTAATTTTATACAGAGAAAACATTGCTTCAGCTCACCGTTTTGGAGGTTCAAGTCTAAGACTGAGCAGTTCTATTTTGGCTGCTGCTGAGGATGACAGATGGCAATGGAGAAGCATGTAATGTGTACAAAAGAAGGATCACACCAGCCAGGAAACAAAAAAAGAAGCTGGGTCTAAGTTCAGGCTTTTATAAACCCCCTTTCATAAGAAGTACCTTCTGAGGGCATGCCTCCAGTGACCTAAGGACCTCCCACGAGGTCCCACTTCCTAAACATAACTAGACTGAGTTGCCACCTGCTTAGTACTATTAACTTATGGCTTTGGAGTGTAAGGTACTCTATCACTTCAGGGACCAAATCATATTCAAGTCACAGTATATCCTATATAAGAACATACAATGAGGAAGGGTGACGCTGTGGCACAACAGGTTAAGCTGCTACCTGTGATGCCAGCATTCAGTACAGGCACCAGTTCAAGGTCCACTGCCCCACTTCCAACCCAGCTCCCCACTGACACAGCTGGGAAAGCAGCTCAAGATAGCCAAAGCCTTTGGGCCCCTGCTTCCAAGCGGGAGACCCAGATGAAATGCCCGGCCCGACCCTGGCTAGGATGGCTATTTGGGGAGTGAATCAGTGCATGGAAGATTTTCTCTCCCTGCCTCCTCTTCTCTCTCTGTAACGCTGCCTTTCACACAAATAAATCTTTTAAAAAACACACACAAAATCAAACAGATATTAGACTCAGTTTTTCTGGGGCCACAGGAAGGGTACAAGGTATAATATTGTGGTGAATGCATTATTTGGTTCAGATAATGCTTTGTGTATCATCTCACTTAAAACCAAGGAAAAGCAAAGCCCAATTTCATTTGGAATGTTGCAGAATCCTCGTCCTGAGGGAAGTTTAGAGATTTTCTAGGGGAAAGGAGGGAGGAGGTCCCAAAGTTTAGTAAGTTTGAGAAACATTTGACAAAGTTAAAATAGGTTCTTCGTTTTGTGGTTTGGTTTTTTTTTACTTTCCCCAGAGATTTTATTATCTTATTTTTAAATTTTAACTGATAATTAAAAACTGTACATATTTATGGGATGCCATATGATGTTTTGATACATGTACACGTTGTGTAATGTTCAAATCAGGGTAAGTGTGTCAATCTCCTCAAATATTTTTAATTTTTTAAATAATCATTTTATAGTATTTTTAAAAATATTGAAGTCTTTTTCTTGGAACCTGAATAGTTCTTTTTTATTAAAAATATTATTTTATTTTTTATTTGAAAGGCAGAGTGGAGGGGGGAGAGAATGAAAGAGATCTTCCTGGGGCCAGCACTGTGGCGTGGCAGATAAAGCCACTGCCTGCAGTGCCAATATCCCATATGGGCGCCAGTTCAAGTCCCAACTACTCCACTTCCAATCCAGCTCTCTGCTATGGCTGGGAAAGCAGTGGAAGATGGCCCAAGTCCTTGGGCTCCTGCACCGTGTGAGAGACCTGGAGGACACTCCTGGCTCCTGGTTTTGGATCAGTGCAGCTCCGGCTATTGTGGCCATCTAGGACAAACCGGCAGATGGAGACCTCTCTCTCTCTCTCTCTCTGTGCTTCTGCTTCTCTGTAACTCCGCCTTTCAAATAAATAAATTAATTTTTAAAAAATCTTCCATCTGCTGGTTCAATCCCCAAAATGGTCACAATAGGAGGGATTAGGCCAGGCCAATGCCATGAACCAGGAACTCCATCTGAGTCTCCCTCAAGTCCCTGCGACATCCTCTGCTGCCTCTCAGATGCATTAGCTGAGAGCTGGACCAGAAGCAGAGCAACCAAAGCTGCAGCTGGCACTCCAAATGCCATGCATCCCAGCGGCAGCTTGCCCCACTGTGCCACAATACCCAGCCCATTTATCATTTCTTTATAGTGGAAACACTCAAAATTCTTTTAAAATATACATTATCACTATCTGTAGTTACCCTTCTGAGAAACAGAGCAACAGAATTTCTTCCATCTAACTATAATTTAGTGCCTATTAACCAATCTTTATCCCAGGCCCTTCTCCCTTACTTTCTCCAGCATTTGATACGACTGTTCTGCTCTCAATTTCTATGTGATCAATTTTTTTGGATTCTACATTTGAGTGATATCATATAGTGCTTGTCTTTCTGTGACTGTCTTATTTCACTTAACATAAAGCAATCGCAAACAAAAAGAACAAAGCAGGAGGCAATATATTACCTGACTTAAAAATACACCGGGCTGTGGCATAGTGGGTAAAGCCACTGCCTACAGTGTCGGCATCCTATATGGGTGCCGGTTCAAGTTCCAAGTGCTCTACTTCCAATCCAGCTCCCTGCTATGGCTGGGAAAGCAGCAGAAGAGGGCCCAAGTCCTTGGACCCCTGCACCAACGTAGGAGACCTGGAAGAAGCCTCCTGGCTCCTGGCTTCGGATCAGTCCAGCTCCAACCACTGTGACCACTTGGGGAGTGAACCAGCAGATCAAGGACTTTTCTCTCTCTCTCTCTCCTTCTGCCACTGCCTCTCTGTATCTCTGCCTTTCAAATAAATAAATAAATCTTTGAAAAATATATACCACAAAGCTATAGTAATTAAAAATGTATGGTATTGGCATAAGAGAAGACACATCCATCCATGAAACAGAAGAAAAAGCTCTGAAGTAAACCCATGCATTTTCAGTCAATGGACTTCTGTCTCTGATAAAGATGCTAAGAACATACACTGGAGAAAGAACAGCCTTTTTAATAAATGGTGCTAGAATAATTGGATATACATATGCAGATGCTTAAAATCTGATTCATCTCTCACCAAATAAAAAAATCAAACTTAAGGGGTCACACTCCGGCATAGTGGGTTAAACCTCCACCTGCAGCATCAACATTGCATATGGTGCCAGTTCCCATCCTGATTGCTCCACTGTTTTGTTTTTTGAAGATTTTATTTATTTGAAAGGCAGTGTTGCAGAGAGATGCAGAGACAGAGAGAGGTCTTCCATCCACCGGTTCACAGCAGAGGATGGCTAAAGGGCTTGGGCCCCTGCAACCACGTGGGAGACCTGGAGGAAGTACCTGGCTCCTGGCTTCAGTCTGGCCCAGTCCCAGCTGTTGCTGCCATTTGGAGAGGGAATGAGCAGACTGAAGATCTCTCTCTGTCTCTCTAACTGTATTTCAAATAAATAAACTCTTCAAAAAAATCAAAATGGCTTAAAAATCTAAAAATGTTAAGACATGAAACTACTAGAAGAAAACATAGGGGAAACATTTCAGGACACTGGAACAGGCAAGAATATTTTTTTTTAAGATCAGAACTCAAAGCAAAGGAAACAAAAGCAAAAGTAGATAAATGGGATTCCATCCCACTAAAATGCTTCTACACAGCAAAGGAAAAAACTGACAGAGTGAAGAGACAACTGACAGATTCAGAGAAAACACTTCCAAACTGAAGAGGGGTTAATCTGAATATACCATTTAAGAAACTCAATTTATTTGCAATAATAATTACTCTATTAAAAATGGCAATGGATAAAAATATAAAATTTTCAGCAGAAGACAAATAAATGACTAACGGGTACATGAAAAAAATGTTCTACAACACTAATAATCAGGAAAATGCAAGTCAAAACCACAATGAGATATTACCCCATGCCAAGTTATAATGACTATTATCAAAAAGAGTTGGTGAGGATCCAGAAAAGAGAAACCTTGCACACTGTTAGTGGGATTACAAACTAGAATAGCCATTGTGGAAAACATAATGGAGGTTTCTCAAACATTAAAAATAGAACTATCACGTGTTTCAGCAATCCTACTACCAAATACATCTAAAGGACATGAAATCGGTCTGTTGTAGAGATACCTGTACTCCCATGTTTATTGCAGCACTATCCACAATAGCCAAGAGTTGGAAACAACCATCATTGATGAATAGACAAAGAAAATGTGGTATACATGCACAGTGGAATTCTACTCAGCCATTAAAGAAACGAAGAAATATTGTCATTTGTGATTGCATAGCTGGAGCTGTAGGTCACCATGCTAAGAATAGGGTTTTTATTTGGGGACTTTGCAGCACTTTCGATGGAGCTAATGTAAACTGCACATTCCCAGAGAAGAACAGAGTTGATGGCATCTCTCAAAGCATCAGACCACAGGGCATCTTTCTACACCTCATGAACTCAGTCATTCACACAATAGTTTGGAATCTCCAGCTGATTTCAAGTTTGTGCAGAAGACAGGGAGGCTCTTAAAGTGATCAGTCTTAGGTAAGCAAAGAAGATAAGGTTAGAAAGGAAGGTTAGGATGAGGACAATGAGCTGTTGACTCTTCTCTCCTGCAAACTTCCTTTTTCCTTTGCCACCATGATAAGGCAAACCTGAATGACGTCTCTTAAAAAAAAAAATATGGCTTTCAATTTACTAATTCCAATACCTTCAGCAAATTACTTGACTTTTCTGTCCTTGAGTTTTATTTTTCCCTTGCTTGTAAGTTTGAGTTGTTACAAGGATTCAAAGATTCCATGAATACAAATTACCCACAATATCTGACATGATAAATGTCTATCTATCTGGGACCTGATTTCCTTTCTAGTTTTCTGAATATTCTTCTATGCCTCCTCTAGTGACTTAGCATTTTCTTCAGGTTCCTCAAATACTGGATTTCCTTGGAATTATTCCTGTAGTCTCTTTTTTTCTGCTTAATTCAAAATGTTCTCCTGGGTGCTAGTATTGAGGTATAACAGATTAAGCTGTTGCCTGCAAGGCCAGCATCCCATTTGGGTACCAGTTCAAGCCCTTGCCGCTCTGCTCCCAAGCCAGTTCTCTGCTAATGCACCAGAGAAAACAGTTGAAGATGGCCAAGTTCTTGGGCCCCTGCACCCACGTGGAAGATCTTGATGAAGCTCCAGGCTCCTGGCTTCAGCATGGCTCAGCCCCAGCCACTGTGGACATTTGGAGAGTGAACCAGCAGATAGAAGATCACTCCATCTCTCCCTCTAACCCTGCCTTTCAAATAAATAAAATAAATCTTAAAAAAAAAAAAAAACTGCTCTCATTGAGTGATGGCTTAGACTTCCCCTGGCTTGATGCATCCCACATCTACAAACACAGCCCTGACACTTCTCCAGAACTCCAAACACCACCTACACATATCTACCTGAAATGTGCTGTAAGGCACCTTAACCACAAATTGCATTTAGTATCTTTTCCAAACCTACTTTCTCCTCTCAATTATACATCTTGTCATCAGTTAGACTAGAAACCTTTGAAATTGCTTTTCATTTTTAAAACTCCTCCAATTCTGCCCTTACCTCTAATACAACCACCCCACATTCAATTGGTCAACTGATCCACTGAGTCCACTTCTGATTATCTCTAGAATCAATCAGTATCCCTACATTGCTATCACAAGCTCTCATAATATTCTTGTCACCTCTAATTTAGATTTATAAAGTATGTTTCTGATTTGTTTCCCTCTTCCAATTGACCCACCACATCATGACATTTCTTAACTTTTTATTTATTTGTTTGAAAGGCACAGGCACAGAGACAGAGGTTTCTGATTTGCTAGTTCAATCCCCAAATGCCAACAACAGCCAAGGCTGGGACAAATTAAAGCCAAGAGCCAATCTGGAAGTCAATCCATGACTCCCACATGGGTAGCAGGGACCTAACTACAAGAGCAATCACCTGCTGAATCCCAGGATATATGTTAGCAGGAAGCTGGAATCAGGAGAAGAGCAGGGACTAAAAACTAGGAATTCTGAAATGCGACATGGGCATCCCAGGTGGCACCTTAACCACTACACCAAATGCCTATCTCAACTATGGTATTTCCCAAATAAAAAATGGATTAACTTATTCATATACTTTAAAAGCTATAAGGAAGGGGGGGATGCATGTGTCACAGTAGCTAACTCTGTGGAGACCTAGATTGCATTCCCATCTCTTCATTTCAGCCTGACCAAACCCTAGTTGTCACAGGTATTTGGAGAGTGAACCAGCAGATGGGCGATCTCTCTGTGTTTGTCTCTCTGTCCTTCAAACAAATAAAAACAAACTAAGAAATTTTAGGGGCCAGCCCTGTGGCATAGCATGTAAAGCCGCCACCTGCAGTGCTGGCATTCCAAATGGGCACCAGTTCGAGTCCCATCTGCTCCACTTCTGATCCAGCTCTCTGCTATGACCTGGGAAAGTAGTAGAAGATGGCCCAAGGACTTGGGCCCCTACACCCAACATGGAAGGCCTGGAAGAAGCTCCAGGCTCCTGGCTTCAGATCAGCCCAGCTCCAGCTGTTGCATTTGGGGAATGAACCAGCAGATAGAAGTCCTCTCACTCTCTCTCCCTTTGTATCTGACTCTCTGTAACTCTGCCTTCCAAACAGATAAATAAATCTTTTTTAAAAAAAGAAATTTTAAACCTATACAGGTAATTTTACATAAAAAAATCTTAAGAAGCGGCGCCGGCACACCGGGTTCTAGTCCCGGTTGGGGCACCGGATTCTGTCCCGGTTGCCCCTCTTCCAGGCCAGCCCTCTGCTGTGGCCCGGGAGTGCAGTGGAGGATGGCCCAGGTGCTTGGGCCCTGCACCCCATGGGGAGACCAGGAAAAGCACCTGGCTCCTGGCTCCTGCCATCGGAGGAGCGCGGTGCGCCGGCCGCAGCGCGCCGACCGCGGCGGCCATTGGAGGGTGAACCAACGGCAAAAGGAAGACCTTTCTCTCTGTCTCTCTCTCTCTCTCACTGTCCACTCTGCCTGTTAAAAAAAAAAAAAAAAAAAAAAAAAAATCTTAAGAAATGAAATCTATTTAATGGTAATCATACTGAAGTATTTGGAGAGGAATGTATCAAAACTATTTTGAAATGTGTAAATAATGAAATGGTTTCATGGACTGTAAGGGATGAACAGATAAGGAATTAAACAAGTATAGAAAAATATTAATAGTAAAATCTGGATAGTAATTACACACGCACTCATAGAAGAATTTTATTTGCCATACATTTTTTAAATATTCTTAATAAACTATTGAAGAGGTAGGTTACAACTTGACTCTAGCCTACCACTTGAACCTACATTCTCCCTCCAGTTTTCAGCCAATGTTCTAAACAAATGGAATAGGTCAACAAACCTTTTTTTTTTTTTTTTTGACAGTGAGAGAGAGAGAGAGAGAGAAAGGTCTTCCTTCCATTGGTTCACCCCCCAAATGGCCTCTGTGGCCAGTGCGCTGCGCTGATCCGAAGCCAGGAGCCAGGTGCTTCCTCCTGGTGTCCCATGCGGATGCAGGGGCCCAAGTACTTGGGCCATCCTCCACTGCCTTCCCGGGCCACAGCAGAGAGCTGAACTGAAAGAGAAGTAACTGGGACTAGAACCTGGCATTTATATGGGATGCCATTGCTTCAGGCGGAGGATTAACCAAGTGAGCCACAGCACCGGCCATTATCCCTCATCTTTAACCTGTCATAAGTATGGTATCAGCACATAGCACTGTTGGATTTTAATCTGAGTAAGTTGCATACTTTTCAATTCTGTTATCTATAAATATGGAGAAAGAATCTGTGGCCTGTGAAAGAGTGGAAGGTGGCCCAGATCCTTTTACATGAAAGAGACTTTTACATGGACATGTCAGTGATGAGAAGCTCACTTTCAACTCGCTAACACTTGGTCTATTTCTAGAAGTACTAAAAATAACTTTATACAAAGAGAATTTTTCTTCCATCAGAACTTCGACCAAAACATGCATCTAGCCTCATCTTTCCCTAAAACTTAACAGGCAACAATTAACAACCACACTTCAAACTCTCCTTTCATTTACTTATCTGTCTCAGTGTTCTCATAAGAAATTGCCTCCAGGGATATACATTTGATGCAGCTGTTAAGAGACCACTTGGATGCCCACATCCTTTGTCAGAGTTCCTGGGTTTAAGTCTGGCTCTGCTTCTGATCCCAGTGTCCTGCTAATGTACACTCCAGGAGGCAGCAGGCAATGGCTCCAGTATTGGGTCCATGCAACACATAGTGGGACATGCAGACTGAGTGCCCAGCTCCTGGATTTAGCCTTGAAGAGCCCTGGCTGTTGTGGGTATTTAGGGACCAAACCATCAGCTGGACAATTTCTCTCTCTGCCATCCAAATAAAAATAAAAATAAGTAGAAATGTTTTAACAAAAAGAATGCTATACAAGCAGATATACATGTATATTGAAAGAACTATAAAAATTTTAAAAGAGAAAAATCTTCAAATGTCTCAAAATTCCACATCACTTGTTACCTCACACACATTCACAAACATATGCAAAAGCACAAACAACCCTGAAAATGTGTGGAGATGAAGTTGTCTACAACACTCATCTTGAGAAGTAATGATACTTTGCTTTGGGGGTTCCCAACCCCTCCTACTATCTTCAGAAAAAATCTTGTTAATTAAAAATTCAAAGTTTGATTCCAAAAACTGTAGTCTTGACATTGTCTCTACTTTGCCTCCAGTTTGCAAAAATCAAAAATGTGATTTTTAACAACTATAATGTTAAAAGGAAATTTACTCTAGCAGAAAAAAATTAGGACTGTTTCACAAGTCATTGTTATGGCATTGATCTGGATGACTAGCACTTCTCATCCATTATAGACACTGCATTTGATCCACTCACTTTAAAACCTCCCGGAACTCCTCTACAGACACAGAAACCCACAAAGGACCTATCAGAAGTAAGAGAAAAATATATGTTAAATCAATAGACTCTTGGGCAGATCAAAATTGTAACCACTTTGTAAATGCTAACAAGCCTTCCCTGACTGCCAACTTGGTAACCACGCCCTCCTCAAGCCGGCCTCTGCAGGACCTTGCACACCCTTCCCCATGGCCATTATTTGTTCATCTCCTCTATGAGGGTGATGGGGGGCATTGTCTCTCCCCAGAGCACAGTACAATGCCAGCAAACACGTGAGCAAAGGTGAGGGACAAGGGGAACAATGGAAACAGAAGAAGAAATGTAAATAAACAAACAGAAATAAACAAGGAAGGAGAGTGGGGAAGGGAGGAGTAGAAAGGATCATCTTCGCATCTCAGGTAAGGACTTGCCAGGGGAACCTCCACTCAGCAACCACATCTAGGTGTGCCTTGTTTCTCACTACCTTCCACATCGGAAGTCTCCTACCTTTGTCTGACTTGCTCTTAACAGCCTGTCCAGCAAAAAACAACTCTTAGACCTTTTTTAATGGAGGTTTCCACGTCTATTTCAAAGAAAGACAATTGCACCAGTTTTTATACAATCATTTTGATATAGCACCAAATAATCATAGTTTTCAAGTGTATGTTTTCTTGTTTATTCTTTTTCAGTAAATATTTTAAGGTGACTTTTTTTAAACACATGGATGTTATATATTTCTTAAAATCCAAGTAAATTCATTAGGGGTAAGGGTTATGGCTCATAAGCTTTGCTTATGACATCTTTTAGGTCATAGAAAACAAGATAGTAATTTATTTTTAAGACTCAATGAAGTCATATTTGTGGGCGTTCTCTTGTCATAATTTAATGTATACTCCTCTATTTCTCAATTTTGCTGTTTAAACTACCAAATAGCTTCCTTTAGAAAAAATCAAGCCAAGTGAGTTTAAGTAAGATGATTTGTTGACTCAGTTTTACACCTTCAGTAATATACTGAAACTAAAGTCAAGAGTCATCCATGAGTCACTCCTCCTCCTCTTACATAAGGAAAGAAGAGACAACTACATGAATGTGATACACAAAGAATGAGGCAGCTCCTCACAATACTAAATTCTCCCTACATCTTCGCATGCCTGCAAACCTACAAAATAGAAACCCCAAACAGATCTCTAACCACTTACTCATTTGTTTTTATTTTGACATTCTGTATAAGAGGAATACATTTTAGCGCTAAGAGAACTCCCCATCGCTCCACTATATCCCAATAAAGTAAAATATGTATTTTATGCAAGTTACTCAGTCCATCTTTTGTTTCACCAGCATTAACAGTGTCACTGGTTCCCCTGCCCCAATCAATCAAGTTATTTATAGCTAAACCTAGGATAGTGCAATTAAAGATATTGCAGAACTCTGGGAACAGTCACACATCTAGAACAGTAGTTCTAGTTTGTGGAGACTCAAACTCAGTCATTATGTGGGTACACTCTTAGTAATTAAGCATTTAAATAGCACTCTGCATATCTAGCATCCAGCAACTATTTTTACAAGCATTTCAGGTAAGACCTTAAAACACCAGATCAATAGTTCTATCTTTACAAGCTACAAAGGGATGGTGGCCAAGGACTAAGAAAGTCCCTCCCCTCTGTGAGAAGGTGACACTACTCCCTGGAGGGCAAGCACCAAGTTGCTCTTCCAGCAGCAGTTTCTGGGTTGTGCTGATTTGCCCAGTCTCACAGCACTTTAGTAATCCCCTAGTGATACATGTCAGACATTTCAGAAACCCTGTCCTGAAAAAAGCCATGCCTCACAAACTCTGTGTCGAACGCAGAACAAAACAAACTGGCTTAGAAATAATGCTCATGGAATGACCACATGTTAAGCTGCTCTAGTGATTTATGCTTGAAAGGGAAGTTACATGCTTGGCTTCGTTTTAGATCATGGTAAACAAAAAGAATCTCCATATTTGGAGCAAGTCAATCACCAAAGGGAAACTCAGTGCTTCAGGTGGATTGTTCTGTCCTTCACCTGTGTAGGAAAAGAGCTTTAATTCGATGAGATCAGTGTATGGTGCAACAACCACAAGGCAGAATTTGAAAGGGAAGGAAACAATGATCCCAGGATCAAGAGGATGCTCGCTGTGAATAAGTCATGTCGGACTAACCGCCCTGTGTTGAAGCAGTTCAGAGAATAAAATCTATGTATGTATCAGTTAAGATTTCATACAGAATTTTCAGTTGATTGTGGTATGGCAATAATAATCATAATATGGCAATTGGAAAATAGCAACTTACCTAATGATGCTGTATAACCATTACTTATTTCTGTGTCCTTATCAGTCTGAAAGGAGATTTTTGGAGCCACACTCTATTGCCTGTTGCTTGCCTATTTTGGACAAAAGGTCTCTCCCTCTAAGTGCGTCTGAGAGCCATCCGTTTCTCTCCGCCTCACTGCATATCTTGGTACCAGTCCTGGCTGTCTTTCACCTGCCATGGAACAGCCAATCTCTTCCTATAGTCTGGCTTCCCTCCACATTTAAAAAAAAAAAAAAGATTTATTTATTATTTATTTGAAAGGCAGAGTTGGAGAGGGAGAGAAAGATTGTCCATCTGCTAGTTCAATCCCCAAATGGCCAGGGTTGGGCCAGGAGTCCGGATCTCCATCCAGGTCTTCCACATGGGTGGCAGGAGTCCAAGTAATTGGACCATCCACTGCTTTCTCAGGCACATTAGCAGGGAGCTGAATCAGCAGTGGAGCAGCCAAGACTCAAACTGGTATTCACAAGGGATGCAGGCAGTGGCTTACCCTGCTGTGCAAAAATGCCAGCCCCTCCCCACAATTTAAAAGAGTGCCCATCTTTCTTGCTTTGCTCAGTTTATGCCTATTGTCCTAGAAAAAACAGTAACAAAGCCCTTTTCATTCTCAAAAATGCCCCTCCCCACTCCCTGCAGGTGAAATGATACGCCCGATTTAACCAGTGCAGTGCCAACCACATCACTCCCTTGCTTAACCTTTTCTGAAGCTTCCCTCTGCCCTTGCAGTAAAGCACAAATTAATTTGGCATGACATTTTAACTTTGTGACATGCACTAAATTGTAAGTTACATGAGGGAGAAACTATTTTGGTCTGTTTTGTTAATTGCTATAAACTCCATTTGTTTTCCCAACACTGTGCCTAGCACATAAAGGCACTCAAACACATGCTGAGTGATTTGTTTTTAATGGGCCCACAGATGGGCCCATCTTCATCTCTGGGCCCACCTTCATCTCTGCCTTCTCCCATTCACAGCCTAATCTTCAGGCAGACTGTACTGTTTTCAATTCCTTTCTCGCCTCAAGGCCTTTACTATGTCCCTTCCTGTTGTCTCATGTTTTCCTCCTTTTTCTAGCTCCACCTCTCTCATCTCCCTAATTTCCTGCCAATTCCTTATGGTCCAGCTTTCAGATCACTTCCTCTGGGAGGCCATCTCCAAGCCTCTGGTGTGTAAGCCCACACTAACCCACACTACTATTCACCACAATCCTAGACTCAACAGACTTTTCACTTAAGGATTCTTTAATCTCTGTCTCTCTCTCTGCTGTTTGCTCTGTGATAGCACTTATACTTAGTACCAGCAATCAGATGCCTAGGCCAGTATCTATCATCTGGGAAGCAATTAATAAATAACTGCCAAATTAATGAAAATAAGCTAATAGGCTTCAAAGTGTAGTGTGGAGGCTGACATTGTGGGGTAGCCCATACAGCTGCTGCCTGTGGTGCCAGCATTCCATACAGGTGCCAGTTCAGATCCTGACTGATCCATTTATGATCCAGCTCCCTGCTAATGCACCTGGGAAAGCAGCAGAAGTGCTTGGGCCCCTGCACCCACGTGGGAGACCCAGATGAAGCTCCTGACTCTTGGCTTCAGCCTGGCATATTCCCGACTGTTGCAGCCATTTCAGGAATGAACCAGCAGATGAAAGATCTCTGTCTAGCGCTGCCTTTCAAATAAATAAATAAATATTTTTTTAAAAAAATTTTTTAAATAAAATGCTATGTAAAGATGAAATGGAATGACAGTCTTGCCTTACTCTGCACTGGGTTATGTTCTTGTCCTGGGTAACATAATCCCTGTCTACACAGAGAAAAGCATTGCAGATGGTCGAAAGACTACACAACAGCAACTGACAAAGTTTAGCCTAGGAAAGAGGAAATGAGAAGGAAGGAGAAAGAAAACAAAAGACATAACTGTATTCAAATTTCCAGAAAAAAAGATTAACCATATTTCGTATGGCTCTGATGAGACCAGAGGAAGAAACTTGAAGAGCAACAGGTTTGGGTTTTTTTTCCCCCCAGATCTTCCATCCCCTGATTCATTCCTCCCTGTTGGCCACAACAGCCAGAGCTGGGACAGACTGGAGCCAGGAGCCTCACCCAGGTCTCTCACATGGGCGCAGGGGCAATCTTCCACTGCTCTCCCAGGCCATAAGCAGGGAGCTGGATTTGAAGTGGAGCAGCTGGTACACGAACAGACGCCCAAATGGGATGCCTGCACTGCAGGTGGCAGCTTTACCCACTACAAAACCGGACCCAGGTTTGGACTTCTTTAGAATCAAAGCTACCTGAAAATAAGCATGTTGTCTGGGAGGTACTGAGTCTCCTATCTCCAAAAGCATTCATAATAGGCCAAGTTATGACTGGGTAGAAACATGAAGTAAGAGGCCGTGGCTCAACAGGCTAATCCTCTGCCTTGCGGCACCAGCACACCGGGTTCTAGTCCCGGTCGGGGTGCCGGATTCTGTCCTGGTTGCCCCTTTTCCAGGCCAGCTCTCTGCTGTGGCCCGGGAGTGCAGTGGAGGATGGCCCATGTCCTTGGGCCCTGCACCCCATGGGAGACCAGGAGAAGCATCTGGCTTCTGCTATCGGATCAGCGCGGTGCGTTGGCCGCAGCGCGCCAGCTGCAGTGGCCATTGGAGGGTGAACCAACGGCTAAAGGAAGACCTTTCTCTCTGTCTCTCTCTCACTGTCCACTCTGCCTGTCAAAAAAAAAAAGAAAGAAAGAAAGAAAGAAACATGAAGTAAGTAGTAGGGAATAAAAGTAGTGAAAGCCACAAAACATCAAAAAAAAAAAAAATAGGGCTGGCACCTGCAGCGCTGGCATCCCGTATGGGCACCAGATTCTAGTCCCAGTTGCTCCTCTTTCAGTCCAGCTCTCCTCTGTGGCCTGGGAGCACAGTGGAGGATAGCCCAAGTCCTTGGGCCCTGAACCCACATAGGAGACCAGGAAGAAGCACCTGGCTCCTGGCAGCGCGCCGGCCGTGGCAGCCATTTGGGGAGTGAACCAACGGAAGGAAGACCTTTCTCTCTATTTCTCTGTCTCACTGTCTATAACTCTTCCTGTCAAATAAATAAATAAAAATCTAAAAGAAAAGATAAAATAAAAAAGTAGTAAACATCAAAACAGCTGAGCAACTTGGTTAGATTGGGAACAAAGTGTGAAAAAGGCCCCAATGTGTTCCTCATAGAGCTAGCTGGGCATTCACGTGTATGGGAAGGAAAAGCAGCTGCATCCAGTAAGACAAAAAGCCAAGTGTTATGTGCAGAATGCTGAAGGGGATTCACTCACAGAGAAAATTAAAATCGCAAAAATGTGGACAATGGCGATCCACTCTTTTTTGAAAATACAATAAAAAAAGTACAAACAGATATTGGAATCAGTAGTCAGCTTTTAATAGGAACAAAGATGAGTTACTTTAATTCTAGGTTAATGTTCATAAGCTTAGCTTCCGAAGAACTAATAATTCAAAGAGCAAAAGCAGGCAAGGAGGTGAGCTGACAGCCACTTAATTCCGTGAGCATGAAACCTCAGACCACCGTATCTCCTTCCTCCACACTCCAAGTCGCTAGTGCTGAAGTGCATGTCTCCTGGCCCACACCACGACTGCAGGTGACAGACAACACTGATCGATGTTTGAAGGCTGTGTCGTTTTGTTGATTTAGAGGGATAAGAAACAAACTCTTGGTTGTTGTGTCTGAAATAGCCAGGCCTATCTCATTAAATGGATCCTGTCCCCAGGGAGTGGGACCACACTCTCTCTCAAGAGGGCTTCAAAAGGCCTTTTTTTGTTTTTGTGGGTTTTTTTTTCAGCTTGCACACAAGTTTTAACAGCACAGTTTTACATAGAATGCTAAGAGCACTTTTCTTTGTATTTTACGGAAGGAGTTGAAACATATGGACACTTTCTATTAATATTCATATCATAGCACATCCA
Source organism: Sylvilagus floridanus (assembly GCA_949820135.1). NCBI lineage: Eukaryota > Metazoa > Chordata > Mammalia > Lagomorpha > Leporidae > Sylvilagus > Sylvilagus floridanus. Next base: position 83,047,796 of record OX463229.1, on the reverse strand, counting down.
AATCTCCCAAATAGATCTATTATGGTTTGTTTAGAATTTAAAGGCTTCATGGTAATAATCAGGGTAGGAAAAAGAGTAAGCTTATTTTATATGACTGAAAAATAAATTCAAGAAATAGCGAATAGAATTTAATATGGTCTCACAAGCCCTGAAGGGGGTGGTGCCCAATTTGTCCAAATAATCTCCTATTTGGAACTTCTGTGACTGCTGGGTCATGGAATCATCAGTCCCTTTTCTGCCAGACACGATGCTGCATTCTCCTTTACTCGATGATCAGGTCTTTTAATATTCGTAGAAACAACTGCAAAATTGAAATATGTGCCCTTCTTTCCAGTTTCTGGGTGTATTTCTTTTACTAAACTAGTCAGTTCTATCAAAGTTGCATCCATCCAAGTTTAGACCTGCAGCTCGCTGGACAGTACATTTCCATGGGAGAACTCATGCACCCAGTGGTGGCAGCCATTATGGGTGGTGAAGACCCAAAGCAGCAGCGGGCACGTCTTCTTGCAGTCAGCTGGCTTCCCTGGCTCCTTTGTAATTTCCTCCTGGGTAACCCGGGATTCCACCACCATCTTCCTCCCATGGCCCTCAGGACTCCCGCCCTGACCTCCGTCCCCTGCAGCGAGCACGAAGTCCCAAAAGACCTTCTGAATAATTCTTGCTCTGAGTTGGAGCAGCCCGACTCAGGGGACTTTATAATGCCCCTGTGTTTGATTACCATGCTGGTCCCTTTCAAGAACCTATCCTGCAGCTTTAGGTCGGGCAAATGTGTGAAGCACATGTGTGTACTCTGGAACTTCTTTTCCTCCAATTCCAGCGGAGCAGTATGAAGACCTAGCCCAGGTCTTTTTGCTAGGAGACAAGTCTGAGATTGGAACACCTCAACTTTCATAATTAATATTTTGGCTAAACAGACTAAGCATAAATCAAAGTGCTTTTTGTAGCTTTGAGGAACTTTCCACCACTACTTCCCAACACACCTCCCCCTACCACACACACACATCATTTGTTAATCCGTATGTTACAAGAGAAAATGTTCACTCTCCAGTTAGAAAAGAAACACAGCAGGAAATGAAATATGCAATGTCAGTTAAAGTCAACATTCTAAAAACGTAGAAGCCTGGGTTCTCAGGACAGATTGTCTTGCTCTCACAATGCTTTTCTAAAGACTTTGGACTGAAGTCAGAGCAGAGTGTGTCTGCCAAAGATCACAGCCCTCTCCCCCTCCACCCCACTCCCAGCCACCAGCAGCCACTGGGTGGTGCAGGAGACAAGCTATCAGTGCACAGTCTGACAAGTCATCTGTAGGAGACTTCAAACCCAGAAGGGACTGCCCCATGAAGAACTAACTCGCTCCCTGAGATTCCCAGCATCAAGTTCCACATAAAAAAAAAAGTGAAGGAGGACCTGTCACAAAGTAAAATTATGAAGTCTGAGAATCAGGCCACTGCAAATGGGCAGGAACAGGACAGGCAGTGATGGCCTGGGACCTGACTAGATGTGGCTGTTCACAGAGCAGCCCAACAGGGAAGGGTGGGAGAGAGGAAGTGGTAGTGGAGGGAGGAGGCCAGGGCCAATGGAGTGCTGTGAGATGTGTGTGGTTTAGCTTACATGTTTGTTTTAATGGGAGAGGTTTTGAGGGTATTTATGTCCTAAGGGGAAGGAGCAGTAAAGAGAAAGCGTGCAGACAAAGGAAGTAGAGAAGGGTTTATCCCGTGGGCAAGGAGCCCAGGAAGCAAGAGAGGGGTGTACTAACTGCAGACAGGGCAGACTCCTCTCCCGCAAATGGTGGTAAACACGTCTGGAGCAGCCAGCAAGCTGAGGCATTCTCATCCCCTGATCAACAGTTTTTGGTAAAGAAATGAACATGATCACTCCCCCAAGAGAGGAGGGAGATGAGGTCATGTGAAGAGTTTTGAGGTCGAAGTTAGACTAGCTGCTGCGAGGAGAGAGAAAGGTTGACCAGGAGGATAGCTTGTTGATCCAGAGACCCTCTTAAACAGACAACCTGGGTATAAGTGCACCCAGAGCAGCAACCACAGGAGACTGCAAGAGAGAGTGGAGTCCCTGGGGCTATCTATGCAGAAGAGGGTACAGGTGGGAGAAGACTGAGATTGGTAGTCAAGAGAGTAACTGATCATACAAAGCATGCATCATGATATGGTCAGTTACAAAGGAAAGCAGGATCAGTTTTAGAGTTCTCACTTAAGTCCTGATCAGACATCAGACACCGTTGCTAGCAGGCATCCTTGTGAGTGTTCTACAAAAGAGAGAAACCCAAGTCCCAGCGTGAAGCACTCAGGAGAAAACGCCTTCTGGTCTGCAGATACCTGTCTAGAAAATCTCTCTCCTGATTCTCTTACAACTTATTCGCTAGAGAACTAACTGTATCATCCAGAGATGACTCACTTGTCCCAGGTACTGCTGCCTTACAAAACGAAGGGAGAGAGAAGAGCTACCCCCAGAAGCAAAGGGAAAATGTGGTCCTAAGTCCCCTGTCCTGCAGCACAGCCACATGTCAGGCAGTGAGGGAGTCAGGTGAGGATGCAACAGAAGCCTTCTTTGGCTCAGCAGAGTAACTCGGGCACCTGATGAGTGTCAGCTTCTTCATGTTGTAAAGTAAGGGACTGGTAGAGGATCAAGATAATGTCAAAGCTTCTGCCTGGTTCTATTATTCTTTATAATTCCATCATTTTAGAACTTATTTATTTATTTACTTACTTAAAAGGCAGAGTTAGAGAAAAAGGCAAAGATAAGAAGACAGAGAGATTTTCATCTGCTGGTTCACTCCCCAAATGGCCACAACAGCTAGGTCTGGGCCAGACTGAAGCCAGGGGTGCAGAACTCCATCAGGTTCTCCCACATGAATGACAGGGATCCAAGTACTTGGAAAATCATCCAGTGCCTTCTCAAGCATGTTAGCAGGGAGCTGGATCAGAAGCAGAGCACTGAACTCTAACCAGATCTCCAGTATGGGATACTGGTGTCACAAGTGGCAGCTTAACCCCTGAGCAACAACACTGGCCCCAATAATTTCATCATTTACTTATGAATTAAACACCCATTCCAGAGTCAAAATATCTTTGGTAACCAAAATCTACCAATTAGCAAAAATAAAATAAATATTCTGACTGGGACCCTGAGTCAGCTGTCATGATTTGTTCTTTACGCTGTCAAATACAATCTAGAAAACTTTGTTCCCCACTGGGACAAATTGTGGGAATGATTCTAAAGGCGCCCCCTCCTCAGGCTGTCTTTGAAAAGAAAAATCTTATCTCCTTTCCCTTGAAATACCTACACTTCAGTCAGGGTGGGAACACAAACCTATATGCAGCCTGGAGACTTCTCAGTATCAGTATCTAGAAGAATCCTAGAGAATACTTGACTGAGTTGATCAAAATGGATTTCCCTTCTCCTCAATAATTTATTTTCCCCAAACCTGCCATTTCTTTCTCACACCTTCCTTTTCCTGTTCAGCTTTTACAATCCAGACTCATGGTCTGTCCATCTTCACCCATTATACGGCAGCTTCCCATCATCACCCCCCACCCCTACCCCATTCCGCTTTTCTTGTTCTCTCTTCTACCACTTAGAAGCAAAGCTCCTCACCTCACCCAACTTGCAAACTAATTACGGCAGGGGGGGGGGGGGGGGACACCAGTCATTTTCTCTACAATCTATTCTCTTTAATGACTTTCTGGCTTATGCAAATATTATTCCCACTCCATGGAATACCCACCACCCTCTTGTCTCCATAGTAACCAGCCATTCACCTCTTCAGTTGAAGCTGAAATAACACCTACTCTTCTCCCCAGCTGGACTCAAATGCTTATTTCCCCATGTTTTGGCAGCACCCTCATAGTATATAACACCTGTTATTGGTAGTGGTTTTTCGGAGTGGGGCGGGGCATCTATCCACTCACTAGAGCAGGGACTCATTTGAGGGAGGGAACCCTGTTTTCTCTCTGTAGCTCCAGTGCCCAGAAGAGCAATACCTAACTAGCAAACTAAAAGAAATGTTATCTAATCTGTATCTCAGATAATAGCACTCCATCCATTCAACATTTCAAGCTACAAACCTGAGGGCCATCTTTGCTAATCCTTTTGTCTCTTCCCCAACTCCATCAAAGTCTTGACATATACCTCTGAAATACTCTCTCTTCTGTTCTTAACCCCAAAGTCACAGCCTCATGCCAGCCCTTGTCTTTTCTCTTTGGGCCAATAACAATAACCTTTTCACTAATATCAGTCCTCCAACTACTGACTTAGCACGTTATTCCAAAAGTGATCTCTAAATATAGGTCTAATTGTTTAACTTCCCTATGCAATCCTATAAAAATCTTTAACTTCTTAGTGTGGCTTCAACTCACTTCTCCAGTGCCATGTCATTATCTCACCTCTTGCTTCTGATTTGCCTGCCCCCATCAGCCATTTATTTACCTTACCCAAGTCATAAGAACAAGTGCATGCCATATGTATTCATGTCTCCGTGCCTTCACACATGCTATTCATCCTACCTGGACCTCCACTACCTTTTCCCCCCAAACACACACACAAACCCTTTTCTGGCAAATTCTTATTGTAGTAAGGGTCCAGTTCAAACATCAGCTCCTCTCTGAAGCTTTTGCTGTCTGGCAGAATACATTGGTTTCTTTCACTCTGTACTCACATTATATTGTTTTAACGTGCTAATTTTAATTCAGTCTACACAGCTATTTCCCTTATAATCCTGTAAATTTATTGGTAACACAACATCTCTTACTCACCTTTGAAGGCAGATAAGTCATATAGTACTGATATATGTGAGGCTTTTAATAAGCAGTTTCATACCTGCTAAACATGACTGTGGAGTGTATATATGCCTGGTAATATTCAAAAAGGAAATATAAAAATATTTACCTGAATACTGGTCCACAGGCAGAGGGAGAGACTAGACAATCCTTCTAGGACCCTCTCATGCTAGTGAAATTCTCAGAGCAGCTACTCAGTACTTACAAGAGACCAAGCAATATGCTAAATAAACTTTTAAATCAATCACCTTATTCATTTCTCACAACAGACCTGTGAGGGAGGCAAATTTTCCATTTCAGAGCTGAAGAAACAGAAGCTCAGAGAAAAGACTTGCCCAAGTTCCTGCACTCAGCCAGCAGCAGAGCCTCCTACAGACAGGCAAACCAACAATCAGCCTGCACAACAGGAAGCAGATCTCTTTAAAAATGGAAACACAGCAACACCCCACTGGCCTTCAGTGAATGGGAAAGAGCAATCAACTGATAACGGATGAATGAATAGAAATCAAGGGGGTTTCCCTGTAGTTTAAGTGAGCTCTGGTCTCTGCTGAGATTGAGCCTTATAAAGTATAAAAAAACTTTAATAAAAGCAGTAAGATTCTTTTTTGTATCCCAACTGCAGTTGGAAATATCCCCTGCAGGAAACAGAGATTTCAGATCAGTCCCTCACATCACACTTTACTCAGCAGAATCCAAAACAAAAATCTAGATGGCCTCACTTTAAATGGTCCAGTGATCCGTTAGTTACTGTGCTTTGAAATAGCTGCCAACTCGGCTGTCTGTTTGCTTCCTCCTTTCCGGCACTGGCCTCACTGCCCTGCTGGCCTGTGTTTGTCATCTCCACCCCCTCCTCTGCCATTTACAACATAACCTAACCTCCAGTCTCCAGGCCCCAAAAGGATCCTCCCCAGTGAGATCATGGCTCACACTTCTCATTCCAAGATGACCCTCCCTAGCTTCGCAAAAATCTATATTTTGTGGTCAAAACAGGGACAAATCTGAGTAATTGTAACCTTACTGTATTATAATAATCACCTTATTGAATTATAAAAGAGAATAAATATCCATGAATCTAAACTGATATAAATAATTGAATAAATGCACAAAACATGACAAATATTCCTCAAAGAAAAAAATTCCAATTAAAAAATGTAGAGGAATGAAGCAAACAGAAAATCACCATTATAAAACCACACTAGTAATTACTGTAGGCGATTTCCATTGATTAATGCTATAATTAGCGGGCAAATATTTAAGAAAAATAAGATACTTCCATAGCATCTAACTATCCCCCCAGCCCAATTTATTTAATGAGTCTTGTGATATTGACACATACCCACAGACCCTTGGACAGAGTTTCCTCTAAGAGGTGGAACTCAATTTCTGTCTTCTGAAATATGTCTGAACTTAGTGTTTTGCCTCTAAGAAATAGTAGCATTGAAAAGGCAAAAGAGAAATCTTGTTGGCAAACACCACCTTAACCATGTGACAAAGGTTAAAATCACTATTAATCAGTTGTGTGGATGTTATGAGGTCTCTAATAAGATGTAAATAGAAAGGTCTATCACTTCTGTGGTATTCTCCCTGCCAGTCTGTTTGCTCAAGTGAAAACACCAGAATACTCAAATTCTGACAGTCTACAGAACATCTGACCAGTAGTCTTCAAAAGTGTCAAAGTCATAAAAGACAAGGAGAAACAAAGGGTCATAACTGGAGGAGACTAAAGAGATATGACAACTAAACACAATGTGGACTCCTGGATTGGATATTTGAATAGAGAGGGGACATTAATGGGAAAACCAGAAAAATCTGGGAAAAAAAAGTCTATAGTTTAGTTACTAATACACCATGTTAACTTCTGGGTTTTGGTAAATACAAGTGGCTAAGTCTGGTGTTAACATTAGAGGAAGCTCAGAGATAGGTAAAATAGTCTATTACTTTTACAACTGTTTTCTAAATAAAATTATTTCAAAATTAAAGTACATCTTTCTACTTCTTACATGTATTTTGTACTTTTTGTTTCCTGACACAACCCTGTCCTCCTTGAAAAATCAGGAGTGAACTTTCATTTTTAAAGATCAACTTCCTGAAGAAAGCTCCTCTCAGGAAGGTAAACTGGTCTTTATGCTGCATTCCCTCAACATTTTGTCTGTTCAGAAACTCCTTTGTAGCACTCAGCTCATCCTATTTTATTGTTGTTACAGCTCTCTTTCTGGCAGCTCTACAGAGGCAAGGGCCCTTTTAATCTCACCCAGCACTTAGAAACCAATGAATGGAAGCTGAGTTATTATGGAAGGAAGCCTCCATCCATCTGAAGCCGGTCACTGAGCCAACCCTAGCTTTGGGACCAGCCTGCCATCTGCTCTCTTCTCCAGATCTCTGCACCTGGGATCTCAGTAGGTGTCTGCTCTGATGTAAGACTGTACAGCGCTCTCAGGCCCATCAGTTCCACAATCATTCAAATCCCTGTCACCCCTGATCCCCACTGTAAACCTTCATACAGCCTGTATGATCTCTGACCCTGACCCAGTGGGCTTCTTGTGTTCATCCAGGCATTTTCTCTTCTGACCCCTATCCTGTATATTCCTCCCTTCTCACCATCCACTAGGAAACTCCACTCATCACTCAAGCTCCAAAGTAAACAAGCCCACCCACAATCTGTACCTATCCTCAGAATGTTCCACCCACCTCCAAGTTTTATTGGAACCTTGGCTCTCAAGTTAGGTCACCCTTCCCCTAATCAATAAACAAGTCAGAGACCAAACACAGAAGTAGGGGAAATAAACAAGGGAAATCAAATACACTCAAATTCTCTTACAACAAAAACTTCATTTTTTATAAGAAAATTATTATTAAGAATAATTCATTTTAACTTGGGGAAAATGGTTTTCTGGCTTCCTGTGCCAAGTATCAACCCCAGGATTTTTACTACAGGGATTCCAAGCTCTGGACCAAGGGAGTGTAAGAAGTGGCAATGATCAAATTCTGGCCATAACTTCTGATGTTTTACCATAGTCCTAAAATTTGTATTTAAAAATCTGTCCCAAGTTTCTAGAATAGAAATTTGAGAGTTGAAAGTATACCTCTGGGGAGCCACTGTTAACACATGTACTGTTGTAGAACCCTTGAGTCTGTAACACTTTCCAAACCAGGGAAACAGCAGTCAAAACACAGTGCCGTTTGGTGCCCTGATTCAATTCTGTAAGAGACAATGGTCTACATGTGATTTCCATGTCACTTGGATGCACTGAAAATTAATTGCTTCCTTGTAGTAAAAGGAAGCTGACTCTGTTTTTCATCTGCAAACCTTCCCACCTTTTGAACAGTAATTGTAACCAAACCACACACAAAGAAAGAATACTACATAGAATTCTACAGCTCAGGCTGCCATCAATGCCACAATGCGGCACTATTTTTAAGGGGCTGCCCATTGCATCATAGATACCATGTTTCTACCCTGTTCTAATAGGATCTGTTAAAACATTTTCCTAAAGGTGGAAGTAAAGTTGAGGAGGGGATTTTTTTTCTAATTTACATAAACATGTCACTAGGCTAGCAGTGGCCATGATCCAATTGCCTATTTTTCATTCAGTAATTCTATATTTAAATTCTCACACATCAGTCCACTGTAAGGACCCACAACTATTCCTAACTTTTTTTTAAGCATCTTTATTTATTTATTTATTTATTTATTTTTGACAGGCAGAGTGGACAGTGAGATAGAGAGACAGAGAGAAAGGTCTTCCTTTTGCTGTTGGTTCACCCTCCAATGGCCGCCTGCGGCCAGCGTGCCGCGCTGATCCAAAGGCAGGAGCCAGGTGCTCTCCTGGTCTCCCCATGGGGTGCAGGGCCCAAGCACTTGGGCCATCCTCCACTGCACTCCCGGGCCACAGCAGAGAGCTGGCCTGGAAGAGGGGCAACCAGGACAGAATCCAGCGCCCTGACCAGGACTAGAACCCGGTGTGCCGGCCCTGGAAGGCGGAGGATTAGCCTACTGAGCCGCGGTGCCAGCCTATTCCTAACTTTTTGGCTATTTGTCTAAGAGTTTCTGCTTGCATTAAATCTAACCTCAACTCAGATAAACATTCACAGATATAGAGAAAAGAACAATAGCATACAAAATAGTAATATATCTAGCTAAAACAGTACTTTAAAACAGACAATGGTTGGCTGAGCTTTTATATACAGAAATTCATACCAGTCTCTCAAATGTCTACAATTTTGTTCTTCCTGTACCACAACAGTTCTTTGACCTAGTTTCTCCAGTAGACAGCTCCAATTATGTTACAGAGAGGCTAAAAGTGTGTCCTACATTTATAATGGAAGAGATTAACTTGCTCTTGCACTCTGAATAAAAAAAAAACCTACTGTTTGCATGAACCACATTAACAGTTATTTCCTTAGGTTAACACTAAAAATGTCAACAAATTTTTTTTTTGAACAATCACTATTGCTAAGAGCTCTTAACATGCTAGGATGGGGAAATATACAAATGAATACAATATGGTTCCCTTCTCCAAGAACTTTATTGATAAAGAGAAATATTTGAATACATGATTGTGATTCAGTGTTATTACTCACATGTTTGGTTCAAAATAACAAGTGCTGGCAGGGATGTAGAGAAAGGGGAACTCTCATACACTATTGATAGGAATGTACTTCAATATAGCCGTTATGGAAAACAGTGTGAATATTTCTCAAGAAAGTAATTCTACTACTGAGTATATATCCAAAAGATTAAAAAGGAAATCAATGTGTCTAAGGGCTATCTATACTCCTATGTTTATTGCAGCAGTGTAAACAAGAGCCAATATATGAAATCTATCAAGGTGTTGACTAAAGGATGAATAAGCGAGATGAATACATATACATGGGAATATTGTCCTGCCATTAAGAAAGGACAAAATCCTGTCACCTGTGGCTACATGGATGAGCCTGGCAGATGTGATGTCAAGTGAAATAAGACAGGCACAGAAAGACAAATTCACACCTATATGTGGAAGCTGAAAAGGTTGATGCCATACAAGTTAGAGAACAGTCTGTTACCAGAGATTGGGGAAAACAGGAGAAAGGAATATGGATAACATGTGAGAATATGGCTAACAGGTACTGGGGTGCAGTTGACTAGGAAGAATAATTTCTAATTTTCTACAACATGGTAGCATAACTGGTTCATGACAATTGAATATTTCCAAATACCTGTTAGAAAGGATTTTGAATGTTCCGGGGGCTGGCACTGTGGTGTAATAGGTAAAGCCACCGCCTACAGTGCCAGCACCCCATATGGGCTCAGGTTCATGTCCTGTTTGCTCTACTTCTTATCTAGCTCTCTGCTCTGGCCTGGGAAAGCAGTAGAAGATGGTTCATGTCCTTAGGCTCCTGGCTTTGGATCGGCACAGCTCCAGTCCTTGCTGCCAATTGGGGAGTGAACCAACAGATGGAAGATCTCTCTCTCTCTCTCTCTCTTTCTCTCTTTCTCTCTTTCTGTGTGTGTGTATGTGTGCCTCTCCCTTTTTCTCTGTGTAACTCTTTTAAATAAATAAATAAATCTTAAAAAAAAGAAAGGATTTTGAATGTTCCCAACAGAAAGAAATGATAAATATCTAAGGTGATAAACTAATTATCCTGATCTTACCATTACACACACACAGAAATATCATACTGTACCTTATACATGTATAATTGTTATGTGTCTATTCTGATAACATTGGGTAAGAAAACCTTGGGAAGAATTCCACCTATTTCAATCCAGGAAAACCTTTTGTCTAGGAAAAGACAGTGGGGGAAGGAGAAACGGCAGAAAGAATTGGACCCCATAACCTTATAAGCCCCAGTCTGAATGCAAAATGGGCTCTTAGTTCCTTGACAAGACACCCATCGAGCTTGTTAGGTGTATTCTCTTTACTAAACTTTGCAACCTTGCTTACCCCAGTTTGAATGAAGACAGTACTTACATTCATCTGAAGAGGTTGTCACCAGTTCTGATGAACGTCCTACCTAATTAAACATTGCTACCTCATTCACCACTTAAAAATTTAAAAATATATGTGTATTTTTAAAATAAAGGCAGGATCAAGAGGATTTTTTTTGGTTCTGATGTTCCTAACCCTGAACAAATCTGAGCATATTTATAGACAGTGTTAAGAAGTCCAAACAATTGGAGAAACTTAAGATTTGGATGAGTCCTGGAAGACGACTGTATGTGAACAGAAAGTAATTAACATTGTTATTTCCACACCAGACACTTACTGTGCCAGACACAATGGTAAACAGACTTCATCTGAATTATTTTTCATACTGCCAGGCAGGTAATATTCCCATCGTACAGAATGGGGAAGTAAGTGTTAACAAGCTTTCAGTAAACTGTGCCAAGTTACACAGCAGCAGTGGCAAAACAGGGAGCAGACGACATTCCTTCCTGATTCCAAAACTCCTAACAATATTTTGCCTCTTTCTTTGAAACCTACAGAAAGAAGAAAAGAGGAGTATTGCAGCTTACAAGTGTGTAGCAGGAAGGGAAGGCATGGGAGGGATTCCTATTGCTTGCTTCACTTTGCTCTGCAGGGAAATGCCAGCCTTTCCTTGCAAAATGGGAAGTTGGGAACAGCGCAGTGAGACTGACCGGAGAAGAGGAGTTACATCCAGGCTGGAAATGGGAAAGGACTGGCTGGGACAGGAGAAAAATCCTCAGGACCTCACTGAAGACTCCTCTACATACACAGAGAGCTCCCCAAAGTTATACAGGAACCAACACCCATAGCTGTGTAACTGTACAGCTTCTTCAGCAAGGCTACGGGACAGAGAAAGGAGAGCAGACAGCTCCAAGTTCAAGTCCCAGCTCTAGATGTGCAACAAGGTGGGGGGAGAACCCATTTATAATCATTTTGATTAGTAATTTCTTTGACTATGAACTCAGACAATTAGAGGTCATTATTCTTATCCTATCAAAGCCAGCAGTAATGCTTTAAAATTTCATATACATATACATGTATGAATATATATATATACATACAGATACTCAATTTTTATAACAACTTCAGATAAACAGCCATCTACAAAGTTATAACATAAATGTGGTCAATTAGCAGTAGCATTCCTCAAACATCTATTTTTTAAAAAAGATTTATTTATTTGAAAGAGTTATACAGAGAGAGGAGAGGCAGAGAAAGAAAGAGAGAGAGAGAAGTCTTCCATCCGATGGTTCACTCCCCAATTGCCCACAATGGCTAGAGCTGCACCAATCTGAAGCAGGAGCCAGGAGCTTCCTCCAGGTTTCCCTCATGGACGCAAGGGTCCAAAGACTTGGGCCATCTTCCACTGCTTTCCCAGCCATAGCAGAGAGCTGGATGGGAAGTAGAGCAGCTGGGTCTCGAACCAATGCCCATTTGGGATGCCGGCGCTTCAACCCAGGGCATTAACCCACTGCGCCACAGCACCAGCCCTTCATACATCTATTTTTTAAGTTATTAATACATTTCTTTCCTTAGTTATTCCTTTTTAAAAACCCTTGATTACCAAATACTATTTTTACAGCAGAGTAGGTAAAAACCTTGAGTAATATGAAAAAATCTGTTTGAGAAATGTCTAAAAGGTCCTCTTAGGCTTCCAAGCTGGAAGAAGGGAAAAAATTATTTAATGTCTAAAAGACACTAAAGGCTTATAAATAAAGGATGATGTAGACTTGAGAGTTTAATACCTTTGTGGAAGCAATATTGTCTCACAAACATTTTTAAAATGCCTGGAAAATCATTATATTCTGTCTTGAAATCAAGACTATGATATGGTATTTAATAGAAAGTAAGTTACAGGATATAATGAAAAGCAAGATTCCAGTTTAATTACTTTTAAGTATGTACCTATAAGTCATAGACAACATCTGGAAAAATTTAGGCCAAACTGTTAAACTATTTACCTCTAGGAAAGGAATGGGGTAGGCTTGGAATTCCTACTCAGAAACAAAGAGAATTGTTAGTTTTCATTTTATACAATATTCTGACTCTCTTTAAAAGGTTTATTTTATTTATTTGAAAGAGTTAGAGAGAGGTAGAGACAGAGAGGTCTTCCATCTGCTGGTTCACTACTCCCTAAATGGCAGCAACAGCCGGAGCTGGGACAATCTGAAGCCGGGAGCCAAGAGCTTCCAGGTCTCCTACACAGGTGCGGGTGCCCAAGTTCTTGGTTCATTCTCTGCTGATTTCCCAGGCACATTAGCAGAGAGCTGGATGAAAGTGGTGCAGCTGGGATTTGAACTGGCACCGATATGGGATGCCAGCACTGCTGGCCAGGGATTTAGCCCACTGCACTACAGCATTGGCCCCAATATTCTGACTTTTTAAAGTTTAAAGTTTGAAAGTACTTTTAAAAGTTTGTGGGGGCCGGCACCGTGGCTCAATATGCTAATCCTCCGCCTGTGGCGCCGGCACACCAGGTTCTAGTCCCAGGCGGGGCGCTGGATTCTGTCCCTGTTGCCCCTCTTCCAGGCCAGCTCTCTGCTATGGCCCAGGAGTACAGTGGAGGATGGCCCAAGTGTTTGGGCCCTGCACCCGCATGGGAGACCAGGAGAAGCACCTGGATCCTGGCTTCGGATCAGCATGGTGCGCCGGCTGCAGCACACGGGCCACAGCAGCCATTGGAGGATGAACCAATGTCTCTCTCACTGTCCACTCTGCCTATCAAAAAAAAAAAAAGTTTGTGGGAAAATAGAAATAAATGATAAATTTTGAGGTCAGCATTATGGTGTAGGAGATTAAGCTGCCACCAGTGACACCAGCATCCCTTATAGGCACTAGTTTATGTCCTGGTTGCTCTGTGCTAATGTGCCTTGGAAAACAGTGGAAGACATCCCAAGTACTTGGTCCCTGGGCATCCATATGCGAGACCTGGAGAAAGTCTCTGGATCCTAGCTTTGGCCTGGTCCTGCCCCTGCTGTTGTAGCCATCTGGGGAGTGAACTAGTGGATAGAAAACAGATTGATCTCTCTTGCACTCTGTGTGTGTGTGTGTAGGTGTAACTCTGCCTTTCAAATAAATAAATCTTCAAAACATAGATATTTTTTGTGGTACAAAAAAATTCTGAAATCCATAATTTTTTCATTATATTCATTTCCCATAAATTTTTTGAAGAATCATGTATGATATATTTCAAACCAAAATAAACCAATTGTTTAACTACCCTGTCCATGAACTTTGTGAAGTACCCTTAAACTACTTTTTAAAATCTTCAGCTGTTTTATTTAATAAACTTTTTATTTTAGATCTAGAAAACTTGCAAATGTAGTACAGAGAGTTCCTATAATATTTTATACTTGCTTTGCTAATGAATACTAGTCTAATAAACATGCACATGGCTGATTTTGGTCTGAAGTTGGCGTTCATTGCCATTTGGTATCAGAGCGGTGTAAGATTAACTATCAGCTCTGCAAATTACTAGGGTGACCACTATGAGTTCCTCAAACACTGCAAAATTGAGTATGATCAAATTGGCTTTAGTCAATTCTCAGTTTCCAATCTTCATACTCCACAGAGTTCTTCAGACGTTATGTATGAAAGTGGTTGGCAGACTCTAAAATGCAGTACAAATATCCTGCATCAGAAATAGTTTTGATGTTGTACAACTCAAATTTCCCCAAAGTTATCACCCTGGAGGTACAGAGTTACAGTATTGGCAATGTCCTATGTTCTTGTGCATCTTACTCTTCCTGCCTCACTAAGTCTAGCTTGCTGAAAAATGGTCCTAAGCAGAATTTCACAAAGTTCTAGCCCGGCTCTCACTGTATGCCCACTCGTTACACTGTGGGCACCTTTACCAGGAAGAGCTGCTAGTTCTAGTTCTAGGCACCACCAGGCCCCTCCTACTCATGGTGTACAGCAGTGATCTTCTTGGTGGGGGGCTTGCTCCAAAGGGGATGGCATGATAAGCTTTGGAGATGTAAGGAAAAGTAAAAATTAAACAGAAGTTTTAATGTTACCATTTTTAAACTCTTAAGTATGCTTTATGAAATACATGAGAAATTAATACAAGAGAAACCCTACACATTTTTAAATAAATATAACTGTGAAGCCAGAATTTGGGAACCTCGGGTTTACAACATCTGTGGATAGAAGGGCACATGCCTTCTTCCCTCCCATACAGTATTCTATGCTGAAGCCGACTGAAAGCCTTGGTCTTGTGCTCAAACGACACAGACTCTGGAAGACCAGTCTTATGTACAGGCCACCTGCCTCTCCGCAGCCTTTATAGGACTCAGCCCCGAGTCCAGGAAGTGACTGCAAACACACTTCCTGATGACGCATCTTATTGGCCTTGGAATCACCACACCCTGTGGTGACTGGAGATTCCCATAGCCGACTCTCCCTCTCAGGATAAGTTCACTCCAGAGGCATCTTCTGACCCTGGTGCCAACACAATGATGGGACAGACCACTACCTCATCACAAACACAGAGACAACGCTCAGTGGACACGCCTAGATTATGTCTGGAGCTCTGTGTTGGAGAAACTGAATAATACTGGCCACAAACTGAAGCTAGCCTGAAGAAATATTAACCCTTCACTGCTAAGTCATATAATAATTTCTAAGGCAATGCTCTACTTGTATCTGAGAGAACTCGGGGCAATTTCTGCTCTCTGAGAGTAGATACACTGTCTACCCATATATTCAATACCTGTTGGCAGGGTGGGGGAGGAAGATGTGAAGTTAACTCTGTAGAATACTTTAATACCTGAGTGTGCAATAGACTGAAATGAATCTGTTTTAAAGAAGTAAAAACACACATTTTTTTTTTTTTTTGACAGGCAGAGTGGACAGTGAGAGAGAGAGACAGAGAGAAAGGTCTTCCTTTTGCCGTTGGTTCACCCTCCAATGGCCGCCGCGGTCAGCGCGCTGCGGCCGGCGCACTGCGCTCCTCCGATGGCAGGATCCAGGTGCTAGGTGCTTTTCCTGGTCTCCCCATGGGGTGCAGGGCCCAAGCACTTGGGCCATCCTCCACTGCACTCCTGGGCCACAGCAGAGGGCTGGCCTGGAAGAGGGGCAACCGGGACAGAATCCGGTGCCCCGACCGGGACTAGAACCTGGTGTGCCGGCGCCGCAAGGCGGAGGATTAGCCTGTTGAGCCACGGCGCCGGCCGAAAACACACATTTTAAAATGTGTAACTTCCCTTGACAGCATTTTAAGTTTTAATTGTAAGTTTATTATTTGTTGGGCCCAAAAAATTTTTTCTATGGAAATATTTCCCCAAATAGTATAAGAAAAATGAAATTTGACACATAAATATTCAATTTGCTCAGCCATTTTGTGAAAAACTCTAGTGAATCCTGTCCAGGTCTTCTTTTCGAGCTTCATCCCATGTCCTTGCAACACCATTGTTCTCCTTACCTATACTCTTATAGCCTGCCTGCACTTAAACTCAGGAGTGTCCTGTCTCCATCTATCTGGGACCTCCAGTCACTCCTCAAAGTTCAGGTCAAATTTGCCTCTTGTTTAGAACCTGAACCTGGAATGAATTACCTGCCTCCTCACCTACTTTTGCACAGCAGATTGCCCTTACTGGAACTAACTGGAAGCTTTTACAATTTCTCTGAATTCCTCACTATCTTGCTCAACTACGTTTGTTCTGTATGATCCTGGTCACTGATCAATGCATGTTGAATTGAATTGCTAGCTCCCAATACATCACAATTGGACACAGGCATCTGGGTGGATCATGAGACATTGCCCATGTCTTAGTTCATTTGCTGATCCTGTAACATAATAGCTTAGATTGAGAAACTTACTAAAATAAATGTGGGGCCAATATTGTGGTGTAACTGGTTAAGCTACTGCCTGTAACGCTGGCATATATTGTTTGAGTCTTAGCTGCTCCACTTCTGACCCAGTTCCCTGCCAAAGTAGCAGAGTGCTTGGGTCCCTGCATTCATGGGGGAGACCTAGAGGAAGCTCCTGGCTTTGGCCTGGCCCAATTCCGGTCATTTGGAAGTGAACCAGCAGATGGGAGATCTCTCTCTCTCTCTTTCCCCTCCCCCCAATACAGCCTTTCAAACAAATAAATAAATCTTCAAAAAAAGAGTTTTATTCTGCTCACAGTTCTGGAGATAGGGAAGTCCAAAATTGAAGGGGCACATCTGGTAAGGGCTTCCTTGCAAATGGATCTCTCTGCAGAGTCCCAAGGCAGTCAGTGGCACCACATAGCAAGAGGGGCACACACGTGAGACAGAGCCAAATTGGATTTTGTAACAGACCCACATTCAAGATTATCCATTAAACCCTGAAAGTATTCATCTGTCAATGAGAGCAGAGCCCTCATGAGTAATAAGAGTATATATATATATAAATATATATGAATATAACATATATATATACACACATACATACATACATACACTTATCTCCCAACTGATCTCAACTAATAGTACCTCACATGGGCCGGTGCTGCGGCGCAGCAGGTTAATGCCCTGGCCTGGGGTCCCGGCATCCCATTTGGGTGCCAGTTCGAGGTCCGTCTGCTCCACTTCCTATCCAGCTCTCTGCTATGGCTGAGAAAACAGTAGAGGTTGGCCCGAGTCCTTGGGCCCCTGCACCCACGTGGGAGTCCCGGAGGAAGCTCCTGGCTCCTGGCTTCGGTTCGGCGCAGCTCCAGCCTTTGCGGCCAACTGGGGAGCGAACTATTGGACAAAAGACCTTTATTTCTCTCTCTGCCTCTCCTCTGTGTAACTCTTACTTTCAAATAAAATAAATAAGTCTTAAAAAAACAAAAGCACCTCACAATGAAATTTCAACCTGAGTTTTGGTGGGGAAATTTAACTATAGCACCTTGGGAAAGCAAGACTGATGGCAAGCTATATGAATAGCTTCCAGGCATCTATGAGCAGCAGGACGGACCCAAAACACTGAGTTAAGTTGCACCTGTCCCCATTTCTACACAGGGCCAGCTGTGAGCACCTTTGTGCCAGAATATATGGGGAATATGAGAACAGTCAGAGTTGCCATTGTCTGAGGTGCTTTCAACTGCTTGGGAAGACAAACTTTAACATGTGAAATGACTCAGAATATTCGAACAAGCAGTAAATCATGATGAAAATTATTATTGCATCAGGAATTCAGAGAACTAGAGGAAAAAAAATTTATTTTTGCTTTTCTTGAAAGGCAGAGAGGGACAGAGGGACAGAGAGACAGAGATAGCAAACTCCCATCTACTCGTTCACTCCCAAAATGCCCACAACAGCCAGGATTAGGCCAGGCCAAAGCCAGATGCCTGAAACATCTTCCAGGTCTCATGGGTGGGAGGGACCCAAGTATTTGGACCACCACCTGCTACCTCCCTGGATGGTCATTAGCAGGAAACTGGATCAGAACCAGTTACTTCAATATAGGATGTTGGTGTCCCAAGCAGCATAGTAACTGCTGAGCCAAATGCTCAAACTTAGGAAAGAATTTAAAAAGGGTGTGAGGCTTGGGTGGGGTATAAAGCAGGGGCCAAGTTCATAGGCAGAGTTCTTGCTAGTCTGTCCAGTTCTTTAGTGTCAACGTGATCCTGTGACATGGTTGTCTCAGTCTGACTTAGCGAGGAAGCAGGCCAACTGTATAAGATGCTAGTATAAAACTTATTTGAGCATTCATAACCCACAAGCCTGGAACTGAAACAGAATTCTCCTAAAACAAGGGCCAAGCAGGGAGGCTGGCCACCAGTTAGCCCCTATTTACATTATGAATAGCTCCAGTCCCCACTGAATCTCCTGAGCACTTCCTCTATCCCAGGCCCAGTGCCAAGGGCTTGACACACATTGTTTCTAAGCCTCCCAATTCTTAACAAAGCAAACACTATGAAGAGAAGCACCCAGAAAGGTCAGGCAATTTCCCTGGGCTCAGAACTAGTCACAGTGGGACCGGGATTTGGACTCAGAAGATACAACTAACCTTGAGCCCAAACTCACCATCATCCCACCTGCCTTCCTCACACGTCCAGTCCTCTTAATCCTCAGGAAGAAGAAGACAAAGAAAAGGTGCTATTTGCTTTTTTGTGATCATGACTGTGAATGAAAATGCCGGTGTTGTGGGTCAGAGTTAAAAATGGGCTCCTGTCCAGTGAAGTTAATTCACAAACAAGAGTCGTTGTGCTCACAGAAACACATTCTGTTGCAGACGTCAGCAGTATGTGATCCCCTGGAGTCAGGACATGCCAACTTTGGGAACTCTGATCAGATACTTTTATTTCAAAACTGAAAAAAAACAACAAACCTTATGCATCTGGGGTAACAGATAATTTGTGCAATGCAGCCCTTATCCCTCTTTCCCTGCTCACCATCAAAGTGCACTTGCCACACAGGATACTTGAGGCCATCCTAGACACGAGTGTTCACAGAGCCGGACAAGGTTGACAGCAGCGAGGAAGATTATGAAGATAGCAGGGCCCTTCATGAGAGAATGTTTAACAATATCAGGTGCATAGTTTAGAAAAAGGGAGGCCAGGAGGTGAGGAAGCATGACCTAAATCTATCACACAATATAAAAATCATATGGAGTGACTCTAGCTCATTTTCACTAAATCCCAAAGGCTAAGAAACAAGATAGGACTTGAGCGAGGGGACAGATGGAACAGAGGGCTGAGGATGACTCCCAGTCTCCACCGTGTGGGACAGGATTGAAGACAAGGCTTTATTTCAGACAGGGAGTTCATGAAAAGCTCCAGGTTTGCAATAGTAAGGAGATGAGATCATTTGAGGGATGTGGACACAGAAAGCAGGAGGAAATTTAAGTCCAAATCTTGGAAAAAATTACCAGGAGTTAGAAATCTGAAAGTATGAGTCATAAGCACATGAGTATAGGAGAAGCCACTGACAAGTATAAATCATGCCAAGAAAGGAAGAGAATTAAAGATCTGCCCCTTCCCATCTGGGACCAGGCTCCTGGTTTCATGAGAGTCATTTCAGACTAAATAAAACATTAGACCGCTTACGTAGTATACATTACATATGTAGAACACTTGTGAACACATGACCAACAGTGTCCTTACTCTACGAATTTTACAGAACAAAACATGCAATGTATTGTTACAAATACACACAATTTAAGACTATGGTTTCTTTATTAAATGTTTGTTATTGATACCCTCAAAAAAAAAAAAGAATATATTTGCACATGTCAGACAAACTACAGAATTATTGCTTCAAAAACAGTTACTAGAAAGAATGGTTACGTGAAAGGTGATTTTCTATCCTCCCCAAAAATGCCCCCCTTGAAAACCTTGTCAAAAACATACACTGATTTGCAGTCATGACACCAAGCCATGCTACCAGGAAGGCCTTCTCTTCCCAGGACTTCTCTTCTCTTGTAACTTTTTCATTTCTAATCTATATTTAGGTCTACTTGTTTCTTTATAATTTATTTATTTACTTGAGAGGCAGAGAGTGCAAGAGCTCCCATCTTGCATCTACTTGTTCGCTTCAAAAATGCCTATAATGATAGGGAAGTCGGGAAGCAGAGGCCAGGAACTGATTCCAAGTCTCACACGTGGGTGGCTAGAATCCAACCGTGTGAGTCATCACTTTTGCACAGGGTCCACATTATCAAGAAGCCAGAATCAGGGTCCAGAGCTGAGTATCAAATCCAGGTACTCTGATGTAGGGCTAGACATACTAACTGGCACCTTAACATCCACCTCTCCTTGTTCTTTTAATTATGGAAACATACAGATGTTTGTGACCAAGGGGGTACTGTGATGGTTACAGTATCATGACCATTTACAGAGTGTCAAGCACATACCAGACATCATTATTCTCAGCAAGCTTGCAAGGTGGGAATTGCCATTTCTATTTTACAAACAAGGAGATAAAAGCTCAGCAAAGTTGAGCAATTTTCCCAAAGTTACAATGTTGGTAGCAGAAAAGCAGAAATCAATCCCAGATCTGTGTCTCAGGTTCTTTGCACTGCTTTTTCAGCTCATTTTAAGGACTGGCTTTCATCACTGGGTTTCAAAAATAACGGAGACTAACACTATCATAATAATAAATAAGTTACTGGGTTAAGCCACATGAACTATGTATAGTTCAACCTAATAAAAGCATATTCACTCATTTTATATGTCTAGGGCAATAATATGAATTTTCAAAGACATTCTACACTCAATACTCAGAGTAGAGCAGAACTCATCCAACTCATTAACAGCAGTTACATGTTGTAGCTAAAAAGAGAACAAAATATTCACAAATTTGTAAGATAAGGAAACTCTGGGGGAAAAAATGTGAAAGACAGTAACTTGTAGCTTAAGTGAAACCTTATGTGTTGAGTACAGGTTGACCACCAAGAGCACTGGGAAATACAAGCTAATGAAACACGCAAGTATGACAATAAATTGGCATATGTGTAAACACTCTTGTTTGAATGTTTGTATCCCTCCAAAAATTCTTACATTGAAATTCTAGCCCCCTAAGTGATAACAGAATTAGGAGGTACGGCCTTTGGGGAGTTATTAGGTCATAGTGGGACAGCCCTCATGAGTGGGATAGGATTAGTACCCTTATAAAAGAGATCAAAGGGAGACCCTATAACATGTAAGGACAGAGCCAGAAGATCCCTTGTCCTGTCTACCATGTAAGGACACAGAGAGGAGGTGCAGGCTGTGATCCAGGAAGTAGACACTCACAAGACACTTAGTCTGTGGTGTCTTAATCTTGGACTTCCCAGCCTCCAGAATTGTGAGAACTATATTTGTGTTGTTCCTAAGCAAACCAGTTTATGGCATTCTGTTATAGCAGTCCAAACAGGCTAAGACAATAAATCGTTTCCATCAACATGAAGGCACAAAGTCAATTTAAAATATGTTATCAAACATCTTTTTGAAAACTAACAAGGCTGAACAACAGAAAGATATAGAAAGATATGGGAAACTATAAGAAACACATAAAGTATTAGAGCTAACAGGAAACAAAAGTCATTTAAATGCAACCCTTTTGTTTTATTGTGAAGGAAGCTCTGCAAGGCTCAAGAGGGTATTTCAGCAGGTACCAAAACTCCGGTGCTTAACGGCCAGTCCAGGGCTCTCTGAAATAGGTTAACACCCTATTCAAACAGTGTACTCTTGTGTATTGCAACTGGCTATGCCATGTACTGAAAATACAAGAAAATTTTCATGAGGCATAATTTTTATCTTGTAACATAATTACGTTGTTAAAAGAAAATACATTAAATATGGTTTCTAAAGTAAAACCATCGTGAGTTTAAGACTTAACAGCATTACATTTTCTCATTTGTCCTGCTGTTTGTGTGGTAGAATCAGAACACTGCCTTCTCCCAGGATGTTTTTCTAATTGCTTTCAGATATTGTTTGTCTTTTTTTTTTTTAAAGAGGAAGGCACTCTAAAAATAGGTTGCTGTCAAAATGGTTTGAAATTCAAGAGAAAAAAAAAAGCTCACACCTGCTCCCTGAGAAATAAATATTCAGTTTCAAACACATGACATTTAGAATATGCCTTTGGTACAAAATTCAGCTATAGATATGCCCAGCTAAAAGGTATTTAGCCTCTAATTCAAAAATAAACAGCAGAAACCAGCTATCTTAATTATTTCCTTCGTTTATGAGGCTATATGTACTTCTGGCCAAACAACTCTACCACTGTGTTCCTGTGCTTTGCTCTATTTCTCATTAGAGCACTTTTAATAGCAACAGGGAATTAAATTAGCAACAGGCAAGGACTGACTGGCATGGCTTATCTTTCCCTTATCTTGGTGCTTTCATTGAAGATCTTTCAAATGCCACTGATCCATCAGAGGTTTACAGCTAAGAGTTCATGGTTTAAAGAATAAGAACTTTTAGAGAAAGAGACAACCACCAGTACAAGAATCAACTTATCTTATACGAGGAGGAAACAAACAAGTAAAGTATGTAGTTTGTAGATGGTGATAAAGGTTATGGAGAAAAATAAAGCAAATTTAATAACATACGTGCTGGGCACAGTATAAGCATTCAAGATATCTTAAAGGGTTTGTCATTTGTTAATAAAATCTCTAAAAATGCTTTCCTTAGTTTCATGAATGGAGTTGAGGAGAAAGTACATTTTTTTCTTGGGGGGGGGGATAATATTCCATCTCATTTAGTATGTGAAATAGTAACAACTTCCATTTATCAAATCCCCAACTTTGTGCCAAAAACTTTGTATAAAATATTTTATCCTGTAAAATTAATATTCTCCCTACTTTATATTCAGAGAAAATAAAACTCTAAGGACCTCAAAGACAAAAGATCTAATCATTTTGTGGCAGCCCTTAGACTCCAAAACCTGGGTTCTGTTTTCCTTAGGTGTTTCAGTACTAGGTCTCGGGAGATAGACTGAGTCTAGACAGGAAACATGGCACTGCCCCCATTCCCCACCACTACTCACATGCCCAGAGCCCATTACTCCATATACATATGTGCACACTGTAAGATGTTAGGATTCCAAAACCCAAAATGGAGGCTTCCCATTTGGTATAAGATATTCAAAACAATCACTTTAGGTTTGGTAACTTGATATTTTCCCCATCATTTGAGGTTCTTGGGTATTTCTGAAAAGGGACATTTTGTTTTCTACTCAAGCTGACAGCATTTAATTTACCTCTTCTTATTTGGGTATCTGAGCATACACTGCATTTAGATAAAGATGATAAGAGTTAAGAAACAAGAGAAAAACATGTCAGAGATGATGATTTCTATTTTTTTCTTAAAGCATAACTTTCAATTAGTTATGCAAAAATATGGGTTTATTTGCGTTCATGAGAAGTAAACTAAATCCTGCTAACCACAGCAAAGTAAGTACAAAAGAAAAAAACTAAGTAAAAGCATAAGCTGGTTATATTATCTTTTTCTTTGATCCTCTCTACCTCTCGATCTATCTATTCCTTTTGAGTTAAAATGTAAACGTTTAAAAATCCTGTTAATCATTTATTATGAAATTAGTCTAAATCATACCATCTTTTTTTTTTAAGATTTATTTATTTGAAAGTCAGAGTTAGAGGGAGAAAGGGAGGGAGGGAGGGAAAGAGAGAGAATATCTTTCATCTACTATTTTACTCCCCAAATGGCTACATCAGCCAAAGCTGAGTTGGTCTGAAGCCAGGAGCTTCTTCTGGGTCTCCAGTGTGAATACAGGGCCCATGGAATTTGGCCTCTCTCCACTGCTTTTCCTGTCATATTAGCAGGGAGCTGGATCAGAAGTAGAGCAGCCAGGACTCGAACTGGTGCTGTCACAGCACAGGCCCCATAAACCATACCCTTAATTCATCAGTGTGAGTCTTCATTAGTTCTCAGACAATCACAGCTGATTTTTCTAGCTGTTTTTTTTTTCTTTGTTTTCATATCTGTCCCTTTTTCTTGGAGGAGCTACCCTTTTGAGGCAGGTGTTTGCTAGAGTCTTCTAGAAACTACACAACATTCCTAGACAAGGCTGCATCCTCCTGGCTTCTTGCTGTTGTGCTCACCCCCCTATTACCACTCCCCTCCGCTTATTTTTGTGTTATTAATTTAAAATGGAATGTAGCAATAACACTTAGGAACATTTTTTAAAAACTACACTGCACACCTGTTTTCACTTTTGCATATAATAATCTGCCACATATGGCCCTGCTGCTTCAGTTATTTCCAGCTGATTCCCCACATAGATTTCCAGCAAGAGTAAATAGCATGAATTTTAAAGGGTCATTCCCTTTTAGTTCACACAAATATGGAAAAGCAGATTAAACACAGGGTGGTATTTGAATAAACTATTAAAAGCTAAATCCAAGTGGATTACTGCACAAGGGCCATATCTGAGAGACTGGTCTTAAATCAGCTGTGTTTTTGGTAACAACGGAGGCCTGGGGCACTACTGGTGAAGAGGCCTGTGGGGCTTCAGGACTGTCCCAGGAGGTAAGAGTGGCTGGAGACTGGGTGGGACAGAAACAAACTGTGAGCAATAAGGACTGAGAAACCTGAGAGTGGCAAGCAAAGGGAGTGACTTACTAGAAAAGCATTTCGACCGAGACATTTAACGAGGAAGATGGAAGATGAGAGGGCAATGGCAGAGGCGCTGGTGCTCCACCTCAGGGTATGTCCAGAGCAAGCAGAGAGCTGATCAGGATCATCTACACAGAGCCCAGACAGCACAGTGCTAACTCTGACCAGCTCGCCAAGTACCACACACGTCCTTGCCTTCAGTACTCTTTGTCAAAAGCTTGTGCCATGGGAGACATCTGAAATATTTGTTGATTGTTGACAATTAGTGAAATTATCTGAAATAGCTGATTTTAAAGTTGGTACAACAGTGGCCCTGATGAGCATCAGAACTTCTAAGGATTACAGTACAAGGCCATGAGGCTTGATCCTTGGAGAAGATTCTACAATTGAGGTTTACAAGAGGTAACAAGAGTACATCATGGATTTGTCAGGTCCTGGATTATTCACACAGTCAAAAAAAAAAAAAAAAAAAAAACCCCACACAAAATAAAAACCTTACTTTTTTCTTGTGCTGCAAGTGCTTTCATTCATATCAATTTTCCAACAATTCTTCAAATCTATAGATTAACACAGCCATTTCTCACTGTTACAAAATGGGTAGAAATGTTTTAACTATCAAAAAAAATGCTTTAACTATCAAAAGTTCCATGAGTCTGTCAACATCTCATTATTATAAACAATAATGGTGAATCTGGACTCCAGAAATTAACATGGCTAGAACTGCCTTGCTGGAAAAGTGTTCATTATGAATATGGACTGTAATTCCTTTTCTAATTAAAAAAGTGAACTCTTCCTGCAGTAATATAATCTCAAATTATAGGCCCCCAGCCTCCTGGAGGGAAAAAACAAAAAGTACAGTAAAAAAAAAAAAAAAGTGTCCAGAAAGCATAACTATATTGTGTAATTTAAATGAGTTAAGCAAAGGTGACAAAAATAACTAAGTGGTAAACAAAGGGCAGAATTAATATAAAAATTGAACCAATAGGATTGCTAATTAGCTTGCTTTGCACAGAAGATTTGATTTCTCCCCTGAAAGCAATGATAATGACAAATAAACCTGACCTACCAAACATCTTCAGGTATAATGTAATATGTCCCCCAATGCCTATAAAATAAATGCCACTGAATTATTGTGCCAGCTGCTGAGTTCAGACACAGGGGCTTTGCTCTAGGTTGCTCTGACAACAATGGTCCCTCAGTTTTTAAAACTCAATTCTTTCTCTTTGAATTGTTCCAGAGATGGAAGAAAGGAGTTTCAAATACAAACATCTACAGGGCTCAGAAGTCCCAGCTGGGATACCAAAAGCACAACACAGGACTGCATACTTAACAGAGTCCAGTGTAAAAGAAAAACATGGAGCCCCTTAACCAAAAATTAAGAAATTCAAAAATGTTCACAGCAAGGACTGGCATGTGGTGCAGCAGTTAATCCTCTGCCTGTGGCGCCAGCAACCCATATGGGCATTGGTTCGAGTCTCAGCTGCTCCTCTTCTGATCCAGCACTCTGCTGTGGCCTGGGAAAGCAGTAGAAGATGACCCAGGTGCCTGGGCCCCTGAACCCTCATGGGAGACCCAGAAGAAGCTCCTGGCTCCAGGCTTCAAATTGGCCCAGCTCCGGGCATTGAAGCCATTTGGGGAGTGAACCAGCAGATGGAAGACCTGTCTCTCCCTCTCACTGTCTGTAACTCTGCCTGTCAAATAAATAAGTAGAATCTTTTTAAAAACAAAGAAAAATGGTGACAACAGAGCATTAAAACAAGTGTGGGACCTTCTTAATGCAGGGCCACATGCCATGGCACAGATGCCTGAGCCACAGAGCCTGCCCTGGAGCCATTTAAAGCAAGATACAGGACAGTTTCAACTCAAATTTTTGCCACTTTGAGACTCTGTTCTAAGAGTTCCAGAATCTCTCCTTAGTTCCCTTGTGACTCAAAGCACACACTTACAAGATAGCTAAAGAGATTGGAACATGTCCTGTGCATGGCTGAGAAGCAGATAAAAACATGACTGATGGCTTGCAAGGGGAACAATGTCATTCCCTTATTCTCATCAAGCCTTAAAACCAATTTGAGGATGCAGATACTTACAAGTACGTGCTTGAGGAGAAGAAATCTTGGGCCTCATTAAATCAAAATATCTGTAAGTTGTTGTTATAGTCAAAGTCCTCTGAGAAGGTGATATTTTGCTCAAAAGCCTTCTCATTCATGGCACCTCTACAGTGGTCATCATGTACAATTGATCAGAGGTGGACATTTATTGCAGAGGTTATACTGCTTGGGATGCCTGCATCCCAAATATGAGTACCTGGTTTGAGACCCTGCTCCTCTACTTCTGATCCAGCTTCCTGCTAATGCACACCCTGGGAGGCAGCATGTGATGGCTCAGGGACTTGGGTCCCTACTACTGACATGGGAGACTTGGATTGAGTTCCACACAGGCTTCAGCATAGCCCAGCCCTGAGTATTGTTGCATTTGGGGAGTGAACCAGAAGACTGGAAGACCTCTCAGGCTGTCTCTCTCTGCCTTTCAAACAAAGTGAAAAATAAATAAAAGCTTTATTAAAAAGGAATACTCCGGGCCGGCACCGTGGCGCACTGGGTTAGTCCTCTGCCTGCGGCACTGGCATCCCACATGGGTGCCAGTTCTAGTCCCAGCTTCTCCTCTTGCAGTCCAGCTCTCTGCTATGGCCTGGGAAGGCAATGGAGCATGGCCCAAGTGTTTGGACCCCTGCACCCGCATGGGAGACCAGAAGAGGCACCTGGCTTCTGGCTTCAGATCGGCGCAGCTCCAGCCATTGCGGTCATTTGGGGAGTGAACCAGCGGATGGAAGACCTTTCTCTCTCTCTGCCTCTCTCACTGTCTGTAACTCTACCTGTCAAATAAATAAAATCTTTAAAAAATAAAAATAAAAAAAGGAATACTCTATCTGCAAGTGATTGTTTTTTTCTGCTTGAACATACCAAACTTGACACATGTTATGCATACATGAATTTGTGCCTAAAAATTTGCATGAAAATACAATTATAGTTGTAAATACATTAATACGACTGTTTGCAGAAATGCCTCCTATTTCAAGTGATGTTTGTAAGGCACACTAAGGCAATAGACAAGGCTGGAGGTAACTGGTACACTGACATCTCTGTGGAACATGCCTCCACCAATGTCTGAACTAGAATGCTCAATCTCTGGACAGTTTTTAAAGGTGATAACTATCTCTGATAAAAATGCAAAAAAAAAAAAAAGCCCTCTCCTTAGTTGATTTGTCACACATACTTCATATCTCCACATGTCAGTTTTGTTGACTGATGTAGGTGCTTAATTATTGATTGTATCTCTCATACTAGTTTATACTAAAACATGCTAATTACCATACTTGCCTTGACCATACCTAGCAAGATTCTAATTCAAATATAAGCAGGAAAAAGCTATTATTCCATTTATAAACCACATATAAGAGTACTTCAAGAAGTCCATGGAAGATAAAATTCAAAAATAAATTTCAGTGTAAAATCTTTTTACATCTATGCCTTATTTTTTCATAATTCACATTTTCCATGACATGAAATATAAGTAAGTAGAAATCGTATTGTAGTATCAGAGGGAATAAATTATTCTACTAAAAATTTACTTATTTATTATGGCTTCTCCCTCTAGGAAGCAGTAGGGGAAGAGATTTGCGTCAGTCTTGTTCATTGCTATCTATGTTCCCTAACAATGCCTGGCACATAGAAGATACTCAGCAACTATTTCTTGAATTGAATTAGATCCACAAGATCAAAACAAATTGCTTCTCACTGGTTCTAGAACTGGAAATAAAAGGAAATCAGAGACCATGTAGCAGGATCACCAACTTCGCCAAATTCCACTGGCTATTTTATCCCCAATTGGAACATAACTCCTTCAGTCACCACACCTTGAGGGTGTGTTGCTTTCTGATCAGTCTGTCAGTCTGATGAGTCTGTTGTTGCTGTACCTTATACAGACACAAGCTTTTGCCTCCTTGGAACAATCTAGGACAAAGGTTAACTTCTTCCCAGAACCTAGAACAGACTAATGAGCCCCATGGAATAATATTTCTAAGTATTCACCCTACTGGAATCAATATCAGTGTGCTGTCAGTGTATCCATTAGCCCCACACTCAAACAAAGAGCAGCCCTTGGTGCCCAGTAATGACACTGGGCGTGGACAGCTGGGAATAGGCAAGACGATGCAGAGATGACTGTATCAGCTCTCCTCAGACACAGAGCTTTCAGGATATTGCACAAGACTGCCATTCTTGTACTTTTTCAGAGACAGACAGCTTTTGGTATCAGCCACTGATACATTCAGCAAAATACACCCTGTTTTTATCTTCTGGATCCAAGAGATGGATTCAGATTACACTTCAGGGCTGTGAGAGAAGTTTTTGTTTCTATTCCTTGCCTGAGAGGGAATGTAAATGTCTTCAAGTTGGGAGAATACTATATATTTGGCAGATAAGACCAATACAACAAACTTGAACCATTACTGACTCAGGTAAGACCTGCATTAAGCACAGCTCCATTGTGCCCATGCTCATTCATGTAGCATTTTCCATATGCAGATCCTGCTAGAAAAACAAGCCAAGGAAGGGTAACAGTAAAATGTCCAAGGATCAATTCTTTAACCCTTAACTCTCAGGGAGCAGAGTAAATTTTCATATCTGACCAAAAAGAATATGCTCATCTTTACAGTAAAATTGATTTTCGTATTGTAAATGAGACTTTGTCCTACATGAGCAATGTGATTTTCTGGCAGGCATGAGAAGAGTCAGATGAATGTGATGGGGAGGGTATATACAACTAAGGTGTCATAAAACAGAAATGCCTGTGAGTAGGAACATGCACTTCGCAGCCTGGTCACATTGATTTGGAACCCCAACCCAATCACTTATAGTAAAGTTTATTAACCTAGCTAAGGATTGGCTTCCACAAAATATGAATAAATAACACATAATCTTACAGAGTGAAACTGTCATCATGATTTATGTCATTATATAGCTAAATAAAGTTATACAAAGCTTGGTATTGTACCTACAACATAATAAAAATTGAATAAGTGATTGCTGTAGTTGTTTTAATGATTATTTTTTTACCATTCTCACCATGTCCTAGTTACCTGTAAAGAATCAACTTCTTTAAGACTTTGTAATTCAATCATGAGAGCCATAGCCAAAAGGAATGAACAAAAAGGTTAACTTTGTGTGAAGATTCCAGGGTCTAAATGTGGCCACACGGTAAACATGGTCTTGATGATCTATCAGTCATTACTGTGAAACAAAATTTTTTAAATTCTAAAAGTTTCAGTGAGGCACTAACAAATACAGTCATAGATTAGTCTCTCCCTTCCCCTACAAACACCACACACACACACACACACAAAATCCACCCCTTGGGGATATATTAAAACTAAGGCAACTGAAATAGCCTTAACCAGTAATTAAGACACACAGCTAATCAGAAAGCAGCACAGGCTGTGGCCCTCTGAGAAGGAACGAAGCACCAGGATGACAGCTCCCATTACCAGGGCTTTGTTCTCCAAGAGCAAAAAGGGCATAAGAACAGAAAGTTGGGGGACTACAACAATCGCATTTTGAACATTTGCAGGAAGGTGGAGGCAGAGGGAGAAGCCCTAGGCTTGTCTGTACCGGCGGATGCTGCGCTCGGTAACTGCGTCAGCCTACACCCACCAGCGCCCTTCCCCACCCTCAAAGCATGACTCCACTTTTTCTAATGCTGCCCTTAAGGAATCCGGCCTCTGTGACTTCCAGTAATTGTACAGATCACCCATGATGAAGCAGCTTAGGGAACGGTTAGACAAAAGAGACAAGAATTAAGCAAACAGAAAACTCATTAAAATGCTGTCTTCAGTTGTATCACTCCTGGCAAATCATGTTACCAAACAAGTCTTGTTTTGTTGCTTTTCCTTGGAAGTAACACTTTAAAAGAATCCTACCAGGCACTGATTTATAATCTGGCCACTAGATGCAATTTCCCTTCCCCCATCACCATCTAGCACTCCTCCCTGCCACCTTAGAGCTGCAGACTGAGCTGTGCTCACACCCAGCAGTCCCAGCAGAGCTCTCTGCTCACATTATACGACATTAAAGAGCAGGCAGCAAACAATTCATGGTCCTAAGCGCTTGTGATAACACCAGGCTGAGCCGACCTCTCCCATCCCATGCAGCTGCATGTCAGCCACATAAGCTTAAGGGACTGAGAGGAGCATGTGGTAGAAACAAAGTAATTAAAAAACCCAAGGTCTTTTCATTCCGGTTAGTGCCTGACGGAACCAATATGCTCAACTCTGGAAAAAAAAAAGACAATCAAGCTGGCTAGAGGTCTTGTTTCTCCCATTTCCTATGATACATCTTATTTAGGTTCGATAAATAGCCTAGAAGGAGATGGTCTCTGGGGTTCCCATTCTTCCCTGTAGGACTTTACCAATAAAAATTATCAACTCCGCAGCACTGAGCCACAAGACCACTCCCTGATCCTAAGTGGACATATTGATCAATTGGACTGACATGTGCCTCCCTCCTTTCTCTCTCCTTGTAGCAATAAACTGCACCAGGGAAATTCATTTTCTTTTTCATAAAAAAGATAACACACTGCTCCTTATCTAACACTGTCAGGATATATATATATATATTTTTTTAAGGAACAAATAGTAATGATGTAGATGCCGGAAGACAGAGCTTAGAGTTGAAATGAAAATGACAGAGTTTCAGAATTGAGTTGAGGCTAAAACTGAGTCCAGAGATCCATAATCCCTACAAGCATTGAGGATCCTGATATTTATGCATCACACCAGATTTCAGGTAAAGTTAAGCAAGAGATGGCAACACCAATGCCACTTCCAGAGGCTCTCTCCAAGGCTCATCCCTGACTGCGACTGCCGCAGAGACTTGTGCCTTTCTCAGTTACAAGTCAGCCTGCAAACAACTCCAGCTATTTTCGAGACTGGCTCAAGATGGGAAAATAGCGTGGCAGTGTTTCAATTAACTATGAAGGACATAGGCTAAAGAACTACTGTATAAATTTAAGGCTCAATTCATTTCATTTGGTTTAGGTCTTAATGTTTTTAATAAATTCTCGCTTGAACGTCCAAGAGATCCCCTT
This sequence comes from Sylvilagus floridanus, assembly GCA_949820135.1. Lineage (NCBI taxonomy): Eukaryota > Metazoa > Chordata > Mammalia > Lagomorpha > Leporidae > Sylvilagus > Sylvilagus floridanus. Next base: position 83,015,906 of record OX463229.1, on the reverse strand, counting down.
TTACATCAGGGTTATGTCAAATGCTTATTCAGCATTCATTCCCTGCCATGAAGAAACTGAAACCCAACCAAGGAAAATACTGAATTTCATAGTGCAAATCATTAAATATTTCATAAATCACAAGAACAAACAGGGGACCAATTAGCTCTGCTCCATAAAAAAGAAAAACATATCTTTACAATGTTTAAATATTGTAAACTACTCGTTTCAGACCTTAACTGGGGGTTTTATGAGAGAAAATTGTTGTATTTATGAACAATTCCATGAGAACACTAAAAATAACAGACTAAGACGGAGCAGAAATAATTCTAGGTATTTGGATTCCCGTACGACTCTTACAGGCCTTTGTCTTAACCCAGCAGCCTGAAAAACAGATTTAGGTAAAACAGCCCTTCTTTTCTCAGTCCATTTTAAGCACACAAACATCCCCCATCTCCACCTTAGCAGACACCGACTAACCAACAAAACAGCCAGGCAATTAAGGCCCAGACATGTAACACTCACCATCTCCTGCTCCCACCGTCTTCTTTTGATGTTTACGGCACATCTGTAGGATGCAATACTAGGAGATGCCTTGTTTGACCTGCTGCATGATGCTGTGACATCAGTTCAGATGATGCAGCTCATTATGGGAAAGACTGCTGTTGCTATGGCAACTGGGATGTGCTAGGAATCCTTGCTGCATTTCCAGTGGAGCTTGAGACAATACGGAAGCCCTGTAAGAAACAGACGACATGCAAAATTTAGACCAGAGAGAGAGGATTCCTCATTGGATTAAAATCTATAGATTTAAAAGGGATTTCCTGAAATCACTTTGGAAAAAATTAAAATTACCTCCTCCTTGTTATACATTTAGGAAAAAAGGTGGTAGGGGAATAGATTTAGTATGAAACAAAAACTCAGACACAGTGCTTCCCTGGTAGGCAGGGTGACCACTTTTTCCTCTCCAGACACTGCAACACCTTTTTAAAAGTTATTAAAAACAGTTTTTGCTCATCTCTCAATGAATAAAAGAACAAAGCAGGGAATAGGAAAATAATTTGAAATGGATTATAAAGAACTGACAAAGTAACTGTAAGTCTAAAGTAAATAGGCTTTAATTCTTAAAAAATGGGCACTCCAATGAAGTCTGCCTGGATCAGTCCCTCTAATGGACACCAACCCACAGAACCTTCTCATACAGAGTAATTTTGGGTCGCACCTGATCACTGGACTGCAGTGGAATGTTTGGAATGGAGGGGCACACAGTATTCCACCCTCAACTTCTAGGGACCCTTCCCATTCATGGGCAAAATGCGAGAGTCTTTTCTGGGGCAAACCCTAGTGGTTGGAACAAGTGGCAGACCCGCCAGAAACTTCCTAAGTCATTGGCATTCCAAACATTGGGGTCTGTTTTCTTCTCCTCAGGGCAATTATACAGCCTACCACACAGGAGGAGATTACTCACACCCCTCCCCCAGTGAAAGCTGGAACTGTGTGAAAAGCCACATTTAAACAAGACACAGTGAGGTATTTCCCCAGTTGGTAAAAGAAAAGCAAATCTAAAGCAATCACTTCTTTCCAGTCCTGAGCAGAAACAAACATCACGTGGTGAGAAGCGGGTGGGGAAGGAGACATGGACGGAGCAGCCCATCTCTTGCATATTTAATACTTGCAGACCATTGATAAGACACAGACTCAAGCTGACCTACATCCACTCTAGTTTTACAACTCTGTGCAAGAACAACACTCTAAAAGCCCAAAATATAATGAGACGATTATGTTGTCCCCTCCTACTTGACATTTTAAATGACACTGTTAACTGACAGCAAGGAGGGTGGGCAATGAGTGGCAGAAGGAATTCAGACCCCGTCTTTGTAAATAAGGGCTGACAAAATGTCTGAGAGGGGCCAAGATCCTAGCAGGGTGCACCATCAGCCACACACAGAGCAGCAGTGTCCTGGATGGGGATGGGAAGCTTTACATAATAAGAAATCAAAAACCAAAAGAAAGGTGAAGCTGCCTGCCCAGGTCATCCATGGGCTGCACAGCAGGGACAGAGCCTGACTCTTCTCTGCGTCTTAGCCTTAGACCACATACCACACACACTGAGGAAGGCAAAAGGCAGCCACTCCAGCACAAAGAGTGCTTATCTGGGATTCAGCAAACGCAAATATGAATGCCAATTCCTCCCAGACATCTGTGTGACATTAGGCCAATCAATCAGACTAACCTCTCTGGGCCTCAAGTTTTTCTCTGCAGAGATGATGGGTTGAGCTAATAATCACGGTTTTCAGATTTTTTTTTGGTAGAATGCTTTTTCTTTTAAAATTTTTATTTATTCATTTATTTGAAAGTTTTGGGTGGAGGGAGAGGGGAGGAGGGGTAGAGAGACAACTTCCGTGCACTAGTTGACTCCCCCGAATGACTATAATAGCCAGGGTTGGGCCAAGCCAAAGCCTATAGCCAGGAACTCCATCATGGGGGGCAGAAGTCCAAGCATTTGGGCCATAATCCACTGCCTTTCCAGGCACACTAGCAGGAAGCTAGAACAAAAGCAGAACACGTGGGACTTGAATCAGCACTCCAAACTGGGATGCCAGCACCACAACACTGGCCCCTGGAACTCATTTTTTTTTTTTTTTAATGAAAATTGGTTTGGTTAAGGGAGATAAGAAACCTTGAGCTAAGACTGATAGCCTCTCCTTATCTACTACATCCAACTTTGTCTGCTATGAGCTGACCCCTAGAAGTTATCTCTTAAAAACTCTTCAATCTCTGGAGACAATGAAATAAAAGCCATGGACCTAGCACAAGATTAGACTTTCCAGAGCTAAAATACCATGATTCTGTAAAGAGAAGAGGGCAGGATGGAATCAGGTGTTCTAGAATTGAATATGGCTTCTCAAAATGAGAAGAATCTTATTAGTCTCCTTTGCTAGCAGCAAGTCATTTGCTTAATAAGAAGTAATGAATGGTTCACTAAATCTGGGGCCAGCTGAGACTTTCAACAACTTGAACTAGCTGAATAGCTGGCCCACAGAATAGCCCATCACTGCATCCTCCCCACCCATTCTCAGGATCTCAGCATACGGAGGCCCAGAGAAACAGAAGCTCAGACTTGCCCAGGAAGCCGCTAGAAAGACCGCTCTGAGCAGCTCAGCCACTGGGGGCCCTGCAAAGTCATCATGCAGCCCTTGGACCCTCTATGACCTGGTCCCTGTGCAACCCTCAGGCATTGACAGACACCCCCCTGCACTACTGAGCATGCTGCACCACACCCTCCTGGGCCCATTGTCTACATGGTGGACACATAGTCCAGAGAAACTAGTAAGAGCTCCCACTCCCGAAGAGTGTACAGTGTACCCAGAGTTGCCAGAAAAGCCACTCTGCCTAAGGGACCTTCATACTAGTTCCTGGTACAATTCCACAACCCCTACAGACTAGGCCAGTGAGATACTCACAGACATCACGAATCACCTACATTAATTACAGCTAAAGAAGCTTCGCAGACATTATATTAATGCACTCAGCTGGAACCAAAGTCAATGAAGCTTATCTAACCGATATCCTCAGACAGATAGCTAGCCAAAAAAAAAAAAAAAAAAAAAAAAAGTTTTACTACAAAAAATCATGCTATAAAATTAGCAACTGGCCTGCCAGATGCAAAAAAAAAAAAAAAAAAAAAAAACCTTAAGGACATAGAAAGCATTAAAAACAAGGTAGCTTGACATCCCCAAAGGAACCCAATAACTCTCTATTAACAGGTTCTTAAAAAAAAAAAAAAAGAAATTGACAAACTGCTTGACAATGAATTCAGAATTATGATGATTTTAAGAACACATAATACCAACAGGATAATTCAATGAAATTAGGACAATAATATGAATGAAAAATCCTGCAGAGAGAGAGAGATCATAAAAATGAACTAATCAGAAAAGTTGGAGTTCAATAAATGAAACAAAAAATACTCATACAGTAGAAAACCTCAGCAGCAGAATCAATCAAGCAGAAGAAAGACACTTTTAAGCAAGCAATCACATTAGGGGTGTTCCAGAAGAAAAGAATCTGTTCAGCTGAATTATTTCTGAAAACTTTCCAGATCTTGGGAAAGATAGAGACATCTAGGGTCAGGAAGTCCAAAGAACTCTCAACAGATGTGAACAAAACACAAAATAAATTAAAATGTTCCCTCTGATAATAGAGTTGAATTGTCAAAACTACAATATAAAAAGAGAACTCTAAAAACAGCAAGAGAAAAAAAGCACCAAGTCACTTACCTGGGAATCCTCATTAGTCTAACAGCAAACTTCTTACAGAAACCTTGCAGGCTGTGAGAGAATGGGATGATTTACTCAAAGCCTTAAGGAAACAAAAACAGCTAGCCAAGAATACTACACCAAATAAAGCTATCTTTCAGAAATGCAGATGGCATAGATGGTGCATGATAAGCAAAAACTAGGATGTTTACCACCACCAGTCCAGCACTGCACAAAAGACTTACGGGAGGGGCCACAGCTGTGGCATAGCAGGTAAAGCTGCCAACTGCAGTGCCAGCATCCCATATGGGCGCGGGTTCAAGTCCTGACTGCTCTACTTCTGATCCAGCTCTCTGCTGTGGCCTGGGAAAGCAGTGCAAGATGGCCCAAGTCCTTGGCTCCCTGCACCCATGTGGGAGACCCAGAAGAAGCTCTTGGCTCTGGACTAGCTCAGCTCTGACCTTTGCGGTCATTTTGGGAGTAAACCAGTGGATGGAAGACCTCTCTGCCTCTCAAATAAGTAAATAAATCTTTAAAAAAAAATTTAACGGAGTCCCACACTACAAGTAATCATTTAGAATAATAGCTATCATCACGAAAACACAAAGAAGTTTAAAACTTAACAATTGTATAGGTTAACAAAAAATAGACTAGAATTAAAACTTACCAATATCAAAAACCATCAAATCACAAAAATGAACAACAGAAGAGGAAGAAAGGGACCAAAAATATATAAAACCATGAGAATAAAATTAACAGAATGCCAGAAGTGTTCCTTTACTTACTAGTGATAATCTTGAATGTAAACATATTAATTTCCCACCAAAAGAAGACTGATTGAATGATTTCAAAAACAAGACCCAGAGATATGCTACCTGCAAGAAACTCACTTTATTTGTAAACACACAAACAGACTGAAAGTAAAGGCATACTATGGGAAAAGATATTCCATGCCAAAGGGGGGAAAGACTAAGAAGTAGCTATATTTTATGAGACAAAATAGACTTTAATTTAAAAACTGTAAAAAGAGAAAAAAGGTCACTGTATAATGATAAAGGGGCTAATTCAATAAGAACAACTGTAAATATACATATGCCTATGAATGTGTATATATATATATATATACACACACACACACACACACACACTAAACAATGGAATACCCAATTATATAAAGCAAACATTATTACATCCAAAAAGAATCTTTTTTTCAAAGATTTATTTACTTATTTGAAAGGCAGAGTTACAAAGAAGCAGAGGCAGAGAGAGAGTCCTTCCATCCACTAGTTCACTCCCCAAATGACCACAATCAACTGGAGCTGGGCTGATCTGCAGCTGGGAGCCAGGAGCTTCTTCCAGGTCTCCCACATGGATGCAGGGGCCCAAGGACTTGGGCCATTTTCTACTGCTTTCCCAGGCCATAGCAGAGAGCTGGATCAAAAGTGGAGCAGCCAGGACTTGAACTGGCACCCATATGGAATGCCAGCACTGCAGGCGACAGCTTTACCTGCTATGCCACAGCACCAACCCCAAAAGATTCTAACAATAATAATTGTTAATTTCAACACACAATATTCCTCAATGGATGGATCATCCAGACAAAACACACAAAGGAATATAACAGCTAAACTATATTGTAGACCAAATAGATTTAGCAGACATTTACAGAGCAGTTCATCCAGTCACTCCAGAATTCACATTCTTCTCAGCAGCACAAGAAACATCAAAGATAGAACATATGTAGCTCACAAAACAGTCTCAAAACATCAAAAATATGAACTCATAGCTGGTATCCACTATGACTACAATGTAATGACTAGAAATAAATTAAAAAAATAAACTTTAGAAATCACACCAACACATGGAAATTAAACAGCATTCTCTTCAACAATGAATGGATCAATGAAAAAATCAAAACAGAAATTAAAAACCTTCTTGAAAAACGTAGGCATTTGACACAGCAATCAAGAAATAGCTTGGGATGCCCACATCCCGTATCAAAGCACCTGGGTTTGAGTCCTAGTTTTGCTTCCAACACAGCTTCTGGTTAATATAAACCCTGGGAGGCAGCAAGTAAAGGCTCAAATAGTTGGGTCCCTTCTAACCAAATGGGAGACCCAGACCGACCTCTAAACTCCTGGCTTGGGCCTGATCCAACCTCAGCTGTTGTGGGCATCTGGAGAGTGAACCATGAAAAATACAGATAGATAGATCTCTCACTCAGTCTGCCTACCAAATGAGTAAAAAATAATTTTTTTGAAAAAGTAAAATTTCTTGAAACAAGTGAAAATGAAAACACAGCATACCAAAACTTATAGGAAACAATAAAAGCAGTACTAAGAAGTTTATAGCAAAACAGCAAGATTCTAAATAAACAATCTAATGATGCAACTCAAGGAACTAAAAAAACAAAGACAAATCCAAGATTATTAGAAGGAAAGACATAAAAATGATCAGAGCAGAAATGAATGAAATAGAGTACAGAAATGCAATCACGAAATTACTTTTTAAAAATCATAAACAAAATTGGTAAGCCTTTAACTAGAATAACCAATGCAAAAGAGAGAAGACCCAAAAAAATAAAATCAGAAATGAAACAGACACTACAACCACTACCACAGAAGCACAAAAAAGGGGGGGGGGGATTGTTTCAAACGACTATATACCAACAAGTTAGAAAAATCTACAAGAAACGGATATATTTCTGTGTGTGTATAAAACCAATCCCCATGAGGACACAAAAAATCTTAATAGATCAATAACAAGTAGTGAGAATGAATCAATAATATAAAGTCTCCCAACAAATACAAGCCTAAGACCAGATGGATATACTGTTGAATTCTAACAGTCTTTTAAAGAAGAACTAATGCCAAGTTTTTCCAAATTATTCCAAAGTATTGAAAAAAAGGGGCTGGGGTTGTGGTGTAGCAGATAAGGCCGCCGCCTGTACTGCTGGCATCCCATATGGGTGCCAGTTTGAAACCCAGCTGCTCCACTTCCCATCCAGCTCTCTGCTATGGCTTGGGAAAGCAGTAGAAGATGGCCCAAGTCCTTGGGCCCCTGCACCCACATGGGAGACCAGAAACTCACTCCTGGCTCCTGGCTTCGGATCAGCGCAGCTCCGGCCAGTGTGGCCAGTTGGGGAGTGAACCAGCAGACGGAAGACCCTTCTCTCTCTCTCTGCCTCTCCCTCTCTCTCTGTGTAACTCTGACTTTCAAATAAATAAATACATCTTTTAAAAAGAGGAAAAAGAAAAGAAGGGTGTCTTTACAAACCTGTTCTAAATGGCCAGGTTACTCTGATACCAAACCCAACAAGATCATAACAAAAAATAAGAATCACAAGCCAATATTCCTGATGAACATAGATGTAAAAATCCTCAACAAAATGCTAACAAATGAAATCCAGCAACACATCAGAAACATTATACAGCATGAACATGTAGGATTTATCTGAGGCATGCAAGAATGGTTCAATATACGCAAATAAAGGTAATGTATCATATCCACAGAATGAGAGATAAAAAACATTATCATCGCAACAGTCACAGAAAAAGCATCTCTCTATATAGCTTTCCCTCTCTCTTTCTTGAACTTTGCTTTTCAAATAAATAAAAAATAAATGAATCTTTAGAGTAAAAAAGAATCAGCTTTTTTTTTAAAAACAGAAATAGTGAAAATGTAGGGAAAGAAATGAAAACAATCCTACTTACAAAAGCTACCAAAAAAGTAAAATACTTAGGAATAAATTTAACCAAGAAATTTAAGGATCTTCACAATGGAAATTACAAAAAAAAACTCATAAAGAAAATCAAAAATGACAGTTAAGAAATGGAAAGTTATACCATACATAAATGGATTAGAAAAATTAACGTTGTCAAAATATCCATATTACCCAACACAGTCCACAAATTCAGTGCAATTCCTACCAGAATATCAATGACAGTCTTCACAAAAAAAGAAAAATCCTAAAATTGATATGGAACCACAAAAGACCTTGAATAGACTAAACAATCCTGAACAAAAGAACAAAGCTGAAGGTAACACAGTATCTGATTTTAAAAAATACTACAAAAGAGCAGGCCTTGTGGCACAGATTAAGCCACGGCTTGACACACCAACATCCCATATTGGAGTGCCTTCTGCCTTCCTGCTAACATTCCTGGCAAGGCAGTGGAAGATGGTATAAATACTTGGGTCCTGACACCCATGTGGGAGACGGGATGGCATTCCTAGCTCCTGGCTCTGGTCTTGCCCAGACTTGGCTCTTACGGCATTTGGGAACTGAACTAGCAGGTGAAAACTAAGCTAGTTAGCTCTGTCACTTTGCCTTTCAAATAAATAAATAAATCTTTAAAAAAAAAAAAAAAAACAGTGACCAAAACAGCATGACACTGGCATAAAAATAGACACATAGATCAATGGAGCAGAACTGAGAACTGATAAAGAAATCCACACATTTATAGCTAATTGACTTTCACAAAGACAGCAAAGACAGACATTGGAGAAAGTAAAGTCTGATAAATGATGCAGGGAAAACTGGACATCCACATCAGGGGAAACAATGAAATCACACCTGTATCTCTCAACTCAGAATAGATCAACTATGACTTGGAACTACAAAACTACTTGAAGAAAACACAGAAAAAAACTGCTTCTAGACACTGATCTGGGCATAGGTTTTTTGGATGTGACCCCAAAATCCCAGGAAACAAAAGCAAAATTAACAAATGGAATTACATCAGACTAAACTGTTTCTGCATATCAAAGGAAACAATCAATATAAACAGCCTTCAGAATAGAAGAAAATATTATATTTATTAAAATATTTAATATATTCATTCCAACAAGATTAATTTCTAAGTATACAAGAACCTCAAATAACAGGAAAAAAAAAAAACCCAAGCCAAAAAAAAAAGATCTAAATGTTTCTCAAAAGACGACACAATAGCTAACAAATGTATGAAAAATGTTCACCATCACTAATTATCAGAGAAAAGCAAATCAAAACCACACTGAGATATCAGCTTACCCCAGTTAGAATCCCTATTGTCTGACAGAAAAATAACGAATGCTGGCAAAGATACAGAGAAAAGGGAACTCTTATACACTGCTGGTTGGAAAGAAAATTAGTACAGCCACTAAGAAAAGCAGTATGGAGGTTCTTCAAAACCTCTAAATAGAACTCCTATATGGCTCAGCAATCCCACTGCTACGTATATTTCAAAAAAAACTAAAACCAGGATGTCAATGATCCATCTTAACTCACATGTTTATTCGAAACAGTCAAGATGGGGAGTCAACCTAGGTATCCAGCGGAGGATGAATGGATAAAGCAAATGTGGTAGAGATCCACAATGAAATATTATTCAGTTATAAAAAGAAATAGTTTTGTCACTTGCAGTAACTTGGATGGCACACAACAACAAATACTGCATGTTCTCATTTATAAATGGATGCTAAAAAATTCATCGCAATGAAATGGAGACTAGTGATTACCAGAGCCTGAGAAAGGTGTGGGGGAGGTGACAGGTATGCCAATTACCCAATCTGATTTTTTTTAAAGAAAGCTTTTATTTAATAAATATAAATTTCATAAGTACAACTTTTGGATTATAGCAGTTCTTCCCCCATACCCACCTTCCCACATCCAAACCATCCCACCTCCTACTCCTTCTCCCAACCCATTCTTCATTAAGATTCACCTTTAATTATCTTTATATACAGAAGATCAACTCTATACTAAGTAAAGATTTCAATAGTTTGCACCCACACAGACACAAAGCATAAAGTACTGTTTGAAGACTAGCTTTACTGTTAATTCGCATAGTACAACTCATTAAGGACAGAAGTCCTACATGAGGAGCAAGTGCGCAGTGACTCCTGTTGTTGATTTAACAATTGACACTCTTATTTATGATGTCAGTGATCATCTGAGGCTCCTGTCATACGCTGCCAGGGCTATGGATGCCTTTTGAGTCCACAAACTCTGTCAGTATTTAGACAGGGCCATAAGCAAAGTGGAAATTCTCTCCTCCCTTCAGAGAAAAGGACATCCTTCTTTGATGGCCCCTTCTTTCCAATGGGATCTCACTCAGAGATCCTTCATATAGATCATTTTTTGCCACAGTGCCTTGGCTTTCCATGCCTGAGATAATCTCATGGGCTTTTCAGCCAGATCCAAATGCCTTAAGGGCTGATTGTGAAGTCAGAGTACCCAATCTGATCATTACACATTGTATACATGTACTCATATGCCACATTGCACCACATAAACACACAAACGCTATGTATCAATTTTAAGGGGGGGGGCCTTGTTGGTACAGTGGATTGGGCTGCTACCTACAACACTGGCATCCCATATGGAGCTCCAGTTGCAGTCCCAGCTACTCCAGTCTGATCCAGCTCCATATTAGTATGTCTCTCTCCCCTCTCTCTCCCTTTCTCTCTCTATTATTGTCTTTCAAATAAAATAAATAAATCTTTAAAAAGGAAAGAGGGGCAGGCACTCTGGCATAGCAGGCAAAGCTACCACTTTCAATGCCAGCATCACAACGGGCACCAGTTCGAGTCCCAGCTGATTCACTTGCATTTCACCTCCCTGCTGATGCACCTGGGAAAGCAACAGAGGGTGGCCCAAGTCCTTGGATCCCTGCACCCACATGGAAGACACAGAAGAAACTCCTGGCTTCAGATCAGTCTAGCTCCGGCAATTGCAGCTATTAAGGGAGTGAACGAGCGGAAAGAAGATCTCTTTCTGTGTCTCTTTCTCCCTTTCTAACTCTGCCTTTTCAAATAAATAAATCTTAAAAAAAAAAAAAAATGGAAAGAGTAGAGGGAGAGGGAAGGAAGAAGGTGGAGAGGAAGGAAGAAAGGATAGAAGGACTGACAGACGAACATATTCTCCAACCCCTGGTCAGATAACACATATTATCAAAAACTCCCAAATCACTCATCAAACATAAGTATGTGTGCATACAAATACACACACACACATATATATATTTACATTTAAAAACATAGGTGAGAAAAAGGTTTTGCTCAGAACATCAATCTTTGCCTCTTACTCTACTCAATGACAGCATGATATTTTTCAATTTACCAATTTACTACTAGAATAAACATTCTATCAATGTACTTATCATGAAAATATTTCAGCATAAAATATTTTTGCTTCATGGGGTTCTTTAGAAAAAGATTACACAAACAAAAGTAAATAAATAGTATTAATACATTTACATATTACAAAAAGAACATACAGAATAATATATAGAAATATCATAAGCACAACAAAATCAAGTAATAAAACTATTGCTTTCCTTAGCTCTGTTTATAGTGCTTACCTGGCTTCTATGTAGAATTTGGCAAAAGAGGTAAATATTTTCCTCACTAACATAAAATTAAAATACTCTAGAGCCTGTCCCTTGGCTTAATGGCTTAAACCACATAAGAAATATGACCTAACTGCAGAGGAATTACTGTGGTTGGTCAGAACTCTAATAATATGGAATTCAAGGTTTTAAACAATCATATGCTGTAGCATACTGCCAATATACCACATCGGGTAGGTTAAACTAAAGAAAAAGATGATGTCCCAAGATGAAAATGAGCCAGTAGCATTTACAAATGTGGAACTTCAAGTATTCATTTATTCATTTTAAAGATTTATTTACTTGAAAGGCAGAATTACAGAGAGAGGGAGAGACAGGGAGGGAGAGAGAGAAAAGAAAATATATAAGAATCTTCCATCTGCTGGTTCACTCCCCAAATGGCCGCAATGGCAGGGGCTGGGCCAGGCCAAAGTCAGGAGCTTCATCCAGGTCTTCCACATGGGTTGCAGGTGCCCAAGTACTGGGGCCATCTTCTGTTGCCTTTCCAGGTGCATTAGCAGGGAGCTGGATTGTAAGTGGAGCAGCCAGGACATGAACCAGTGCTCATATGGGATGCCAGCATCATAAGCAGAGACTTAACCTTGTGCCACAGTGTTTAACCCACTGCCCCTCAAGTGTTTACTTTGAAACAGGTAAAACAGAAGTCCCTCCCCCAACCCTCCTCGAAAGAGAGGCCACTCTGAGCTCCCGAAAGAAGTAGTCCTCCGCCTTGCGGCGCCGGCACACCGGGTTCCCGGTCGGGGCACCGGATTCTGTCCCGGTTGCCCCTCTTCCAGGCCAGCTCTCTGCTGTGGCCTGGGAGTACAGTGGAGGATGGCCCAAGTGCTTGGGCTCTGCACCCCATGGGAGACCAGGAGGAAGCACCTGGCTCCTGCCTTCGGATCAGCGCGGTGCGCCGGCAGGGGCGGCCATTGGAGGGTGAATCAACGGCAAAAGGAAGACCTTTCTCTCTCTCTCTCTCTCTCTCTCTCTCTCTCTCTACTCTGTCAAAAAAAAAAAAAAAAAGAAGCGCTGCCTCCAATGCCGAGTAAGGCTCCCACGTGCTGCTAGATGGTTGAATCAGCCTTGTCCCCTCTTCGTCTGCTGGATTCAGCCTTTTGAATAACTGTCACTCATAAGATGGGTACGAGAAGAATGCAAGTCCCACCCGCCCCACAGTCTCCCTCGCAAACTTGCTCTGGTTCTGAAAGTACCTCAGAATTCAGTCCACTCAGCTGGAAGCTGATGAAGGCTTTGGAGGATTCATTGCCACCCACAACCTGGGTATCTACAAGGCCACACAGGATGTGGGAAAGGCACTAATGAGACAAGCAGCAAGACAACTGGGTCAAAGCACCAGCACCAACAGCCATGGGCAGTCGGGACAGGACTTAACCTTTCAGAGCTGAGGAATAACTGCTCTGCTTACCTAGCAATACCATTACAACCTAAGAAGTAAAATGCTGTATTTATAAGTGCTTTAAGGGTAAGGTAGAATGGATAAGGGGCAGGGAATAGAAGGAAAGGAAAAAAGAAAAAAGAGGAAAAGAAAGAGGAATAAAAGCGATAGAGATAAGAGGTTGCTCCTCTTCCAGTCCAGCTCTCTGCTGTGGCCCGGGAGTACAGTGGAGGATGGCCCAAGTGCTTGGGCCCTGCGCCCCATGGGAGACCAGGAAAAGCACCTGACTCCTGCCATCGGATCAGCGTGGTGCGCCAGCAGCAGCATGCCACTGGGGGATGAACCAACGGAAGGAAGACCTTTCTCTCTTTCTCTCACTGTCTAACTCTACCTGTCCAAAAAAAAAAAAAAAAAAATTCATTGATGGAATAAATTCTGAGGTATTATGAAACACAAAATAAAATAAGCCCAATTTTTTTTTTATTTATTTGAAAGGCTGGGGGTGGGGGAGAGAGAGAAGGTAGGAAGCAGAGAATGCACATTTTTTTTTTTTTTTGGACAGGCAGAGTGGACAGTGAGAGAGAGAGACAGAGAGAAAGGTCTTCCTTTTTCCGTTGGTTCACCCTCCAATGGCCGCTGCAGCCGGCGTACCTCGCTGATCCGAAGGCAGGAGCCAGGTGCTTCTCCTGGTCTCCCATGCAGGTGCAGGGCCCAAGGACTTGGGCCATCCTCCACTGCAGTCCCGGGCCACAGCAGAGGGCTGGCCTGGAAGAGGGGCAACCAGGACAGAATCCAGCGCCCCGACCGAGACTAGAACCCGGTGTGCCAGCGCCACAGGCGGAGGATTAGCCTATTGAGCCACGGTGCCAGCCAGAGGATGCACTCTCACCCTCTGATTCACTCCCCAAATCCCTGAAAAAGGCTTCCAGATGGAGCCAGCTGTGGGCAGGGAACTCAACCTAGGCCTCCTACACATGTGGCAAGGACCCGACAACTTGAGCCATGACTGCTGCTTCCCAGGCTCCGCATCAGCAAGAAGTTGGCATCAGAAGCTGGAGCCAGGTATCAAACCTAGGTCCTCAGTTGTGGGACATAGGCTTCCTGACCAGCATCTCAGCTGCCAGCCCAGACTCTGACCCCAGAAGAGGAAGACCTTGATGAGGAAGGGAAGAAGCTGACACACTAGATGATATGTGGGAGAAAGACTAAGGCGGGACCTTGTTTGCCCCCTAGAAGACTAACACTGCATCCGAAAAAATTTCTGACCAACCAGAAACACCTACTGTAATTGTTAAATGAAGAAGAAATCACTACATTATTTAGCTATTATGTATGCTTTCTCCAAGTCCCACAGGTTCAATCATCCAGGATTGAGAAACAATCAACAATTCACGTTTGAATAATTGAGAGTCGTTCCATTGTACTATGTGAAATATAAAAACATAATAATTAATCTACATGAAGAATCAGGGCTAGAACAGAAACATTTGAGTTTTCCTAAGAGTGACAGATTTGTACTAACCCACAATCTTCTTGTTCACTTGACTTACAGGCTTAGTAAGTTAGGCTTAGTTAGTGGTTAAGATCCCCATATCTCAGAGCAGAGTACTTGGGTTTGAGACCAGGCTCCACTTCCAACTCCAGTTTCCTGCCAATGTGCATCCTGGGGGGTAGCAGATACTGGCTCAAGTAGTTTGATTCCTGCCACCCCAAAGGGATACCTGAGTTGAGCTCCTGGCTTCAGCCTGGCCCCTGGCTGCAGTAGATATTTGAAGAATGAATCAGCAGATGGGAGTCCTATGTGTGTGTGTCTCTCCCTTCCTTTTCAAATAAGTAGAAATAAATTTGCTTTAAAAAAAATCTTGCCTATGAAAAGTTGGTTGGTACAATCTGACACTAGTGGTCACATAATAAGTATTCAATAAATCCTTGTTGATTAGAGCAACAGGCAAATAGTCAAACTATTTAGCTCCCATGTCAATTCCCAACAGGCTTTTACTTTCATACTTTAACACCAACACTGCTAAAGGGGCAAAAATGCTATAAAGAGAATGCTTTTGATCAAAATGACCATGGTCACACAAAGTAGTAACATGACAAACAGACAAGAAAATACAGTCCCAATAATTGCTCAGAGTCTGGACATTCTGGTGTAAGTTAGGTATTAGGCCTGGACTAATTTTCAGGGTTGCTTTACAAAGGCAGAGTCAATAAAACAACTGTTGCTCCATAGGGAAATAGAGCACAGGGCTGGGAATTGAGTGCCCTGAGTCTTGGTCCTGATAACCAGTTCAAAAGGTCATTCACATTCTCCCTTTGTATTTCATCTTTTTTCATGACACATGTCCCACCATTTCTGGGACCACTGTGAAGTTCCCAGAGATAACAAAAGGAAGGTTGCTTTCTGAATTTAAAGACAAAAACTGGTCTACTGACCCAAGTTTAAAACCTAACTCTATCATTTACAGCTTGCCTTCCCTGAACCAAGCAAGACCTGTCTCCGTATTCCCAAGATAACCAACAGAAGGGCTGGCACAGTGGTTTAGTGGGTAAAGCCACTGCCGACATCCCATATGAGCACTGGTTTGTGTCCCTGATGCTTGCTTCCAATGCAGCTCCCTGCTAATGGCCTGGGAAAAGCAGAAGATGGCCCAAGTGCTCAGGCTCCTGCCACCCATGTGAGAGAGTAGGATGAAGCTCCTGGCTTTGGCCCTGCCCAGTCCTGATTTTTTACAGCCATTTAGGGAGTAAATCAGCAGGTGGAAGATCTCTCTCTCTCTTTCTCTTTCTCTCAACTAAATAAATAAATTTTTTTAAAAAAAGATACCTAAATGAGCAAGCTGGCACATAGTGGTACTATATAAATGAAAGTTACTGTGCTTGCTTGCCCATCACTTCTCAGGTTAGTCTTATGTAGACTACATACATCTTGAAGGCTTGGACAATGAATTGTTTGTTTGTTTGTTTGTTTGTTTTAGAACTGAAAATGTGAATGGGGGGCTGGCACCATGGCACAGTGGGTTAATCCTCCTCCTGCGGTGCTGGTATCCCATGTGGACACTAGTTCTAGTCCTGGCTGCTCCTCTTCTGATCCAGCTCTCTGCTATGGCCTGGGAAAACAGTAGAAGATGGTCCCAGTCCTTGGGCTCCTGCACCCATATGGGAGACCTGGAAGAAGTTCCTGGCTCCTGGCTCCTGGCTTCAGATCGGTGTAGCTCTGACCATTAAAGCCATTTGGGGAATGAACCAATGGAAGGAAGACCTTTCTATCTCTCCCTATATGTAACTCTACCTCTCAAATAAATAAAATATTTAAAAAAAGAAAGAAAGAAAATGTGAATGATGACTAGCAGCACCAGAATTACCAATAGTAGCTACAGCAGAAACACCCACGGCAGCACCAGCAATAATCACTGTTAGGGTAAGTGCAGCAATGATGATAGCAGTAGCAACAGTAGTAGGGCAGTAACAGTAATAGGAACAACAACTGCAAAACTGTCACAGCCTTTTCTGTTTTATACTCCGAGTTATTAAAAGATAGTCTCCCATACTAATGAGCACTCATCTGTAGCCACTGGGTCAGCAAACAAACCCTACAAGTTAGGAAGTTCAGTTGCTAAAGGATGCTAAATACATTTTTCACCATACTAGTCCACCCCCACTGGTACCAGATACAGCATCTCCACGCCACTGTTCGAGGCAGAAGTCACTAATGAAAGGAACTGGTAAAATTTTGAACAGACTTGTGACCTAGATTCACTCAATGCTGGAAGAGAAAAAATTCCCAGGTACTTGTGTTCTCCAAACTTCACCTTAGGTCAGATTTTTCTTCTATGATCCTCAAAATGCCCAAATCTTAAGAGGCTACACTCCTCCTAGTTCAAAGTCACTTTTCAGATATCAGAAAAGGAGCACAAAGGCCCAGATCACTATCTGAAAGGCCCGAGTTCATCCTGGATACCATGGGGAAAAATGACAAAGAGGCTGAGAGAATGACTATTGTGTAGCCAACAAAATAAACTTAAACACTGGATGGAGTCCTCCATTTATCTCACAAGCAAAGTTTTCCTTCTATGGGAAAGATTTTAATCATTGTTTGAGAAAGTAACCAAGAGCACAGGTGAACTAGAAGTCCTGCTTTTTTATACAACTTTTCTTAGTGAAAATTAGGGAGCAACGGGGATCAGTGTTGTGGCAAAGCAGGTTAAGCCAATGCCTGTGATGCCAGCATCCTATTTGAGTGCCGGTTCCCATTCCAGCTGCTCTACTTCTGATCCAGTTCCTTGCCCAGGAAAGTCTCAGAAGATGGCCCAAGTGTTTGTGTCCCTGCCACCCACACAGGAGGCTTCAGCCTTGCCCAGTCCCAGTCATTTGTGGCCCTTTGGGGAGAGAACCAGTGGGCGAAAGATCTTGATTTTTCTCCTAACTCTGCCTCTAAAAAAAAAAAAAAGTGCATAAGTTTGTTTAATAATATTTGTTTATACATGGGCATGTATTTTAAAAGACTTTTTTTAAAAGAAAAAAAAAGTTCTAAAAATAAAAACATTATAAAAGATCCTTATGTGAGCATAACTTGACCATGGCCACATATAAAGAAACATCCTCCCAATAAGGTCATTTCTAAAGGGGAAAACACATTTTCTGGTTAGCAAATACATGTATAAAGTCATGTATACAGCTGTCCAAATACACATATGGAAGACTCAGTACAACCACAGAAACTCAGTACATCAAAATGACAGCATGCCATAAAATAAACTCCTAATGGACTAGCTCAAGCAGCTAAAATAAAACACACCAGGAATACTCTCACTTACCACTACCGGATAGTATTTTTATTAACAAGAGGAGGAAGATCAATCTGCCCACTGAAAACAAACAAGTCAGAATCACTGTTTTCTCTACAGGCCTGAAGAGCTCTTCAAAGCCCAGCACCTTCCTCTTTCCTCACCAAGGTCGGAGGAAATCAGAGGTCACAAAGAAGGTTCGGTTAGGCTGAACCTCAAGGGGAGAAGCAGTCTGCTCAGAGCTCTCTAAGCAATCCAAAGGTTAGGACGCTCAGTAGACACCTACAAACAGTGATCTTTGTGGTTTAGTGGGCACACACAGAAATGTGTTCTTTCTGGAAGAAAACATCCACAAAGCAAAATCCCATCCTCAAGGTCAGTTAGAGATCAAAGGTCTTGAATTTTCCCTTCATCCACCCAGGGACAGATTTCTTGATTCTAGATCCCTAACCTTGACAAGTTCAGCACTGGCCAAAAGTGGGTCTCAACTGACTAATGGAAAAATATAGAATCTGACAGCATCGGATGCAAATCTACAGGCCAACAGAATTAGAAGATGAGTTTTATTTTGGTGCAAAAAAAAAAAAATACTTGAAATCCAGTTTTTTCATTATACATGTTTCCCAGGAACTTTCAGAGGGTCCCTTATATACACAGATTTCAAAATATTATCAATTGGATGACTCTGAACTAGGATGAAAAAGTAAATACAAGGTCTTAGATTAAGGTCTTTGTGCTCAGTATAGAGACGTGGTTATCTCACAGACAGGTATTTCTTTTGGATGCGTAGATTTCCTCACCCCTTTTTGGTGTCAAAGGCAGGCAGTGGCAGTGCAGAGAGAATGGACTGACTTAGCAGAAGCAAAGGCAAGCCCCTATGCCCAACCCCACCACAAACATCCATTCAATATTTGAAGTTACCAGTTTGGACTGGACCAAAGTACACCTCCCCAAAATGAACCAACTGGTAAAATGCAGCTTATGTGAAATGTCATTTTTCCATTCAATTACTGTTTATAGCTGTTTTCTGTGTTCCTACTAAACTAGGGTCTTTTTGTTTTTTGCTTGTTAAACTTCTTATTTGGTAAAGAATTAAGCCTTTTACTGTAATGTAAATTTAAAAGACATTATCTCAAAAACTAGAAAAAGAAATGGAGAAGGAATGTTGGTGAGACGGAAGGAGGAAGGGAATATCATTATATTCTTAGAATTCTTATCTTGGGACTATATAGAAACTATTAAAAACTAATTAAAAATTTATAAACACACACACGAAGATATAGCTTGTTATCTTTTACTATCATTTCAAAAAAGATAACATCCAGATTCAATTATTTGTAAATTATAATTTACTCTTATTTTTTTTAAGATTTATTATTTATTTGAAAGAGTTATACAGAATGAGGAGAGGCAGAGAGAGAGAGTCTCCCATTTGCTGGTTCACTCCCCAGATGGCCGCAATGACCAGAGCTGTGCCGATCCAAAGTCAGGAACCAGGAGCTTCTTTCCGGTCTCCCACATGGGTGCAGGGACCCAAGGACTTGGGCCATCCTCCACTGCTTTCCCAGGCCATAGCAGAAAGCTGGACAGGAAGTAGAGAAGAATGGGCACCCATATGGAATGCTGGCGCTTCAGGCCAGGGCATAAACCCACTGCACCACAGCGCTGGCCTTTATTCTTATTTCTTTTCTTTAAGCTGTTAACGGTCTAGGTTTCTTCAGTGAATTTTGCAGTACTTATTAGTTATCTTAAATATTCCTCACAGACATTCTACATGAATTAATCGGTCAATTGAGGAAAAAGAAAAAAAAATTTTAAGATTTTATGTATTTATTTGAGAGAGAGAGTTACAGACAGCAAGAGGGAGAAACAGAAAGGTCTTCTATCCACTGGTTCACTCCCAAAATGGCCACAACGGCCGGAGCTGGGCCAATCTGAAGCCAGGAACCGGGAGTTTCTTCTGGGTCTCCCACGTTGGTGCATAGGCCCAAGGGCTTGGGTCATCTTCTACTGCTTTCCCAGGCTACAGCAGAGAGCTGGATCAGAAAAAGGAGCAGCCAGAACTAGAACTGGCACCCATATGGTTTGTTGGTGCCACAGGCGGAGGATTAACCTACTGTGCCACACAGCACCAGCCCCAAAAAACACTTTTAAAAAAATGTATTGTGAATTGTGGCACAGCAAGTTAGGTCACCACTTGCAGGGGTGGCATCCCATATGAGTGCCAGGTCAAGTCCCAGCTGCTCCACTTCCTATTAGCTCCCCGCAAATGTGCCTGGGAAAGCAGTAGCAGACGGCCCAAGTCCTTGGTCCCCTGCACTCATGTGGGAGACCTAAATGAAGCTCCTGGCTTTAGTCTGGCACAGCACCAGCTGTTGTGGTCATCTGAGAGGTGAACCAGCAGATGGAAGATCAATCTCTCTCTCTCCACTTCCCCACCCTGTACCTCTGTCTTTCAAATATTTTTTTAAAAAAAGTTTTTCCTTTTAAGAAATATTATTTTCCATTATCGAAAAGAACACTCATTACACAGCCTGAAGTATTTATATTTAGATGATTTTACCAATATTCAAGGCTATTCTGAGCAACAAAGTTAATTGTTTAATTATAGTTACATGCTCTAAAGAATTTTCAAAACAAAAAACCACTATGTTCCAATTATTCCTGCTTCTACCCATTACATACACAGAAACGACATTTCTGTGTATACCTTTAGAATGGGGAGTTTTTCCTCCATTCCAGGCACTAGTGGTTCTGGGATATAGAGGGCCAGCTTTAGAGGCCCACCTGTTGCAATGTGTGATTCAGTACCAGGCCAAGGCAATGAAAACCACAACATGAGTTCTGGCTACTCTTAAGATTATTCAATAATTGACAGGTAAAACCTGGGGAGTGGGGGAAATGGTAGGGGGAGCTACCATTTAAGTCCTGGAAGCAACTCTATCCTTGCAGATACAAAGATAATGAGTTCTCTTTGGGGTGAGCAGAATCTTTGAAAGAAAAAACAATCCAAATGGAACCTTGGACACACCTACCAAATTCTCTTGAGAAAAATGTGAGATAACTTAAACATAGATTCTTCAAATTAAAAATCTAAGTATTCTGTTTTCAGATTTTAATTTTGGGTTGAGCATGAGTGATCTTTAGAGATAATTTTGTCCTTTCTTTGGAAGGGAGCTATAGACTGAGAATAAGGTTTCCCTCAAAGGAACGGATACTCACAATCACTGTGTGAGAGGGATAGTGAATCAATAATAGAGAGACCTGGAGAGCTGATGAGACTGAAAGCAAAGGAACTTCTCTTTCTGGCCCTTAGAATTCTTCTAAGCAGACATACTCAAAGCTCTCCTAGTGTTAGTTTGCCTCTGCCACACAGAAGCATGCAGAAAATTAAGCAGGTAGGCACTAGAAAGTCTCCCAAAGATATTCTAGAGCTAAGTATTCTGAAAGGAGTTACATTGCTACACATTGAATTGAGTCCCTCACCCCTGAATTCTTATGTGGAAGCACCAAACTCCAATGTAACTGTATCTGGAGAAAGCCCCAAACGCCAGTGTTACTGTATTTGGAGATAATCAAGGTTAAATGAGGTCATAAGGGCAGGACCCTGATCCAACAGTATTGATGTTCTTTTAAGAGTCCTTAGGGGCTGGTGCTGTGGCATGGTGGGTAAAGCCACAGCCTGCAGTGCCAGCATCCCATATGGGCACTGGTCTGAGAGCTGGCTGCTCCACTTCTGATCCAGCTCTCTGCTATAGAATGGGAAAGCAGTAGGAAATGGCCCAAGTCCTTGGGCCCCTGCACCCGCATGGGAGACCCGAAGGAAGCTCCTGGCTCCTGGCTTCAGATAGGTGCAGCTCCAGCCATTGTAGCCATCTGGGGAGTGAACCAGCAGATGGAAGACCTCTCTCTGCCTCTCTGTAATTCTGCCTTTCAAATAAATAAACCATTCTGAGAGAGAGAGAGACAGACAGACAGACAGACAGACCGACCCTAGACAGGTTACTCAGTCTCCCTTCACCATGAGAACACAGTGAAAATCTGCAAGCCAGAGAAAGGGCCATTACTGGAAACCGTATTGGTTAGCATGTTGATCCTGGATGTCTAGACTTTAGAACTGTGAGAAAATAAATGCTGTTGCTGAAGGTATCCAGTCCAAGTTATTATAACAACTTGAAAAGACTAATACACACATCTAGTAACTCTTTCAGGATTTTGTTTTATATTTGTTTCATTATTCCTTCACTTTTACTATTTTCATTAAAACTGTTACTATAGCAGAATTTTTAAGTATTTGGATGCTTAGTCCAAATGGTCACGACAACATTCTATTGTAAAGGAAAACAATGATGAATAACATAGTCACAGTCTCAGCTTTTATGAAGAATCTATAGAAAAAGACATTAAACAGATAAGTACCCAAGTAATTCATAACAATTATGACAAGTGCTACCAATGAGAAGTGTACCTTATATGTATGAGCATATGGAAGTCATTCTCATGCTGTCTAAAACTATGGGAAGATCCTGCTCCCTGTGTTGCACAGCGAAGCAGAAGGCAAGGCCACATGGTGGTGTGGCCATCCATGCACCAAGATCAGAGATCCTTGGGCTACAGGAGGCCATGGGCAAGCACCAGCACAGCAGCTCCGTGAGGAGACAGGTACACTAGCCTGAAAGTACCATGAGGGCAGTGACTCGCCTGCTTTCTATCTTGTTAGACACTCAGTAAGCTTTTCTTTGATGGGTGGATGGGCACAAATGACAAGATAACCTGAGGAGACTATAGTCCTATATTCAGCATATAAATTCACAAAGTTGCTATAGTAAGAGTATGAAGAGAAAGTGACACCTTATTGTAATTCCAAGGGACACTCCAATAATATTACATTGAAGGATATGTTTGGGAACCACATAAGAAACACTTTGTAATAAACACATCTGTTGTTTCTGTCCAGTATCTGCTTTCAAAATTTCTAAGGGAATGCAAAGTTGAAAAGGGAATCCAAAATTCTTTCTGAGAAACTACTTTCCACCACTCTCCAGTCTTGTGGTTTCCATGGAACCAACTCCAACCCTAGTGTACGAGGGTGGGGGGAAGGAGCTGTCCCTGACTTAAAATAACAGCACATCCCATCCCTGAGGCTGCACTGATTAATTCCAGAATGGTACATAGCCTCGTGACAGCCAAGAAAACATGCTTTTTCTTCTGCAATTGGCAGTGCTAGGATGAAACCACAGGGTGAGCCAGTGAAGCTGACAGCCAGACAAAGAAATCATAGAGATGGATCCTGGTGATGGTATTTGAGCGCTGGATTAAACTGCATTGGAAGTTCAGCCTGCCTGTGGACTTTTTGCATGAACCAATGAATTCCCATTTTCTTCAATGTACTTTAGGCTGCCTTTTCTAACACCTACAATCTGAGAATTCTTTTTTTTTTAAAGCTAATGAGCACATATTAGGTTTTTTTTTTTTTTTTATGTGACAGATAGAGTTAGATAGTGAGTGAGAGAGTCAGAGAGAAAGGTCCTCCTTCCGTTGGTTCACCCCCCAAATGGCCACTGCGGCCAGAGCTACACCAATCCAAAGCCAGGAGCCAGGTGCCCATGCAGGTGCAGGGACCCAAGCACCTGGCCCATCCTCTACTGCCTTCCCGGGCCACAGCAGAGAGCTGAACTGGAAGAGAAGTAACAGGGACTAGAACCCGGTGCCCATATGGAATGCCAGTGCCACAGGTGGAGGATTAACCTAGTGAGCCACGGCACTAACCCCACAATCTGAGAATTCTAATGGACACATGCCTCATCCTCTACTCTTATAGGTTAGAGCAGGCTGGGTCTTTAGAGCAAAAGGTCTCCCTGCCTTATGGCTTCTCAGCAAGGGCTGCAGGGATTTCTCAGGCATGTCTCCATGGTTATCTGGCCAGCAGTGAATAATCCTGGAGAGGGCTCCAGCTTGCAACCTGCCCTTTTTGTATCTGTTTCCTATGGCAGGAAGGCAAATGCCTAATATAAGATGACTGGGGAAATTTGTGGACTTAAAACTAAGAGTTATGATTGCAAGCACAGAACAGCTATCTCCTTTTTTGTCCCAACCATGTTAGTATCATAGCTATTATTCAAAATCAAAAAAGGAGACCCTCAGGGGCCCACTGAAATTACAGAGACAGGGAGCAATCAATGCCCCTGAAGGCAAAAGGAAGTGTTGACTCGTCCAACTCTGTCCTACAGCCTAAGATTAAGGGGCCATGACCCTTTCCTTCAGTTCAGCATCACAGTTTTCTAGCCTATAGCCACATCCAAATGGCCACAGGATGCACAGGCTTAATTGTTTCCCTGCAACATGCCCATGTTGAAGCTCTAACTCCCAATGTAAACATATTTGGAGACGGCCTAAAAAGATTAAGTACAATCATAAGAACAGGACCCTAATCCAATGAGATTGGTGTCCTTAAAGAAGAGATACCAAGAAAGTCCAAGTGAAGATACAGCAAGAAGGAGACCAACTGCAACCCAGCAAGAGAGCCCTCCCCGAAACCACATCAGCTGGAATCTTAATCTTGGACTTCTAGCCTCCAGAAGTATGATCAATTTCTACTATCTAGGCCACTCAGTCTATGGCACATTCTTATGGCAGCCTGAGCCAACTAATACACATAGGTTATAGTTACCTAAACTAAATGGGAACAAACTGTGATAAGGCTGTCCAAAATTTAATAGCATGTCAACTTGCATTGAGAAAAGAATAAAGTGCTATTAGTGGACAGTAACAGTCATATTTTATTCTACCATATACAAAGAGATAGAAATTGGGCCAATCAAAATGATGAGTCACTTTTGACAGAAATTGGAGTTGCCAAGCTTGGAAAAGACAAGATAATGGTTTTCAAATAGCAAATGGAGTGTCGTGGTGACAAGGGAGCTGATATTATGCTGGGCTCCTCAAAAACTAGAAGATCAATGAAAAAGCGAAAGTTAAAGCTGATTTCAGATCAACATTAGACAGCGGTTACCACAGCCAATGCCGCGGCTCACTAGGCTAGTCCTCTGCCTGCGGCACTGGCACCCCAGGTTCTAGTCCTGTTTGAGGCACCAGATTCTGTCCTGGTTGCTCCTCTTCCAGTCCAGCTCTCTGCTGTGGCCCAGGAGTGCAGTGGAGGATGGCCCAAGTCCTTGGGTCCTGCACCCGCATGGGAGACCAGGAAGAAGCACCTGGCTCCTGGCTTCAGATTGGCACAGCGCACCGGTAGTAGCAGCCACTTGGGGGATGAACCAACGGAAAAAGGAAGATCTTTCTCTTTGTCTCTCTCTAACTCTGCCTGTCAAAAATAAATAAATAAATAAAGCGGTTATCACAAAGATTGCATCACGGGGTCAACAAGCACCTTGTTGACAGACAAGAGAATCTGAATAAGCAGCTTTGAAAACTATCGAGTAATTCCCACTGTGGGCATAAGGTTGAACTATAAAATCTTGACTTCTTCCAACTTTATAATCCTCTAAATCAACAAATAACAGCATGGTAATTAAGAACTAGAATACTGATTTCAAATCCAACTCTGTCACTTACAAGCTATGTTTGACTATGACAAATTATTCAACACTTCTTTGTCTCAGTTTCCTCACTTGTAAAATTGGGGCACTAAGACAGTCTCCTTAATCTTATGGTGATTAGAAGATCTAAGTGTCTGTCCTATGGCAAGCCCCAGGAATTTTAGCCACTGTTACTATCAGCTGGGTAACAACTTTGTGTGTAATCCCTTTACAACTAAAAAGTAGCACACCAACATTTTGTTGTTTTTAAGAAAACTTGTAATAACTATAAATTTCGAAAGTACAACTTTTGGATTATAGCGGTTTTTCCCCCATAACCTTCCTCCAGCCCACAAACCATCCCATCTCCTACTCCCTCTCCCATCCCATTCTTCATTGATTCATTTTTAATTATCTTTATATACAGAAGATCAACTTAGTATATACTAAGTAAAGATTCCAACAGATTGCACCCACACAGACACACAAAGTATAACTTACTGTTTGAATACTAGCTTTACTGTTAATTTGCATAGTACAACACATTAAGGACAGAGATCCCCACATGGGGAGTAAGTGCACAGTACATTTTATACATAGTCCAGAATAATGTATGAAAACATCAGGGCCAGCGCTGTGGTGCAGCAGGTTAAAGCCCTGGCCTGAAGCGCCGGCATCCCATATGAGCGCTGGTTCTAGTCCCAGCTGCTCCTCTTCCCATCCAGCTCTCTGCCATGGCCTGAGATAGCAGTAGAAGATGGTCTGAGTCCTTGGGCCCCTGAATCCATGTGGGAGACCCGGAGGAAGCTGCTGGCTTCAGATCAGCACAGCTCCAGCCATTGTGGCCAACTGGGGAGTGAACCAGCGGATAAAAGACCTCTCTCTCTGTCTCTACCTCTCTCTGTAACTCTTTCAAATATATAAAACAAAAATCTTCAGGATATAAAATCAATGCACAAAAATCAACAGTCTTTGTATACACAGGCAATGCCATGGTTGAGAAAGAACTTCTAAGATTAATCCCATTCACAATAGCTACAAAAACAATCAAATACCTTGGAATAAACTTAAACAAGCATATTAAAGATCTCTATGATGAGAATTACAAAATCTTAAAGAAATAGAAGAGGATACCAAAAAATGGAGAAAATCTTCAATGCTCATGGATTGGAAGAATCAACATCATCAAAATGTCCATTCTCCCAAAAGCAATTTATACATTCAATGCAATACCAATCAAGATACCAAAGACATTCTTCTCAGATCTAGAAAAAATGATGCTGAAATTCATATGGAGACACAGGAGACCTCCAACAGCTAAAGCAATTTAGTACAACAAAAACAAAGCCGGAGGCATCACAATACCAGATGTCAGGACATACTACAGGGCAGTTGTAATCAAAACAGCATGGTACTGGTACAGGAACAGATGGATAGACCAATGGAACAGAATAGAAACACCAGAAATCAACCCAAACATCTACAGCCAACTTATATTTTTTAGATCAAGGATCTAAAACCAATTCCTGGAACAAGGACAGTCTATTCAATAAATGGTGCTGGGAAAACTGGCTTTCCACATGCAGAAGCATGAAGCAAGACCCCTACCTTACACCTTACACAAAAATCCACTCAACATGGATTAAAGACCTAAATCTACGACCTGACACCATCAAATTATTAGAGAACATTGGAGAAACCCTGCAAGATATTGGCACCGGCAAAGACTTCCTGGAAAAGACCCTGGAGGCACAGGCAGTCAAAGCCAAATTTAACTATTGGGATTGCATCAAATGGAGAAGTTTCTGTACTGCAAAAGAAACAGTCAGGAAACTGAAGAGGCAACCAACAGAATGGGAAAAAATATTTGCAAATTATGCTACATATAAAGGATTAATAACCAGAATCTACAAAGAGATCAAGAAATCCACAACAACAAAACAAACAACCCACTTAAGAGATGGGCCAAGGACCTCAATAGACATTTTTCCAAAGAAGAAATCCAAATGGCCAACAGACACATGAAACAATGGTCAGGATCACTAGCATTTAGGGAAATGCAAATCAAAACCACAATGAGGTATCACCTCACACCGGTGAGAATGGCTCACATTCAGAAATCCACCAACAATAGATGCTGGTGAGGATGTGGGGCAAAAGGGACACTAACCCACTGTTGGTGGGAATGCAAACTGGTAAAGCCACTATGGAAGTCAATCTGGAGATTCCTTAGAAACCTGAATATAACCCTACCATACAACCCAGCCATCCCACTCCTTGGAATTTACCCAAAGGAATTTAAATTGGCAAACAAAAAAGCGGTCTGCACCTTAATGTTTATTGCTGCTCAATTCACAGTAGCTAAGACTTGGAACCAACCCAAATGCCCATCAACAGTAGACTGGATAAAGAAATTATGGGATATGTACTCTATAGAATACTATACAGCAGTAAAAAAAACAATGAAATCTGGTCATTTCCAACAAAATGGAGGAATCTGGAAAACATCATGCTGAGTGAAATAAGCCAGTCCCAAAGGGACAAATATATTATGTTCTCCCTGATTGGTGACAACTACCGAGCATCAAAAAGGAAACCTGTTAAAAGTGAAATGGGCACTATGAGAAATGGTGACTTGATCAGCCCTTGCTTTGACTGTTGATGAACAACTTAATACGTTATCCCTCTTAGTATTTTTTTCGTCTATTCTACTTAATACTATTGGTTTAATTCTGTAATTAATACATAATTATTCTTAAGTGTTGAAACTTAACTGAAAAGTTATCCCTGTTAAATATAAGAATGGGAATAAGAGAGGGAGGAGATGTACAATTTGGGACATGCTCAAGCTGACTTGCCCCAAACGGTAGAGTTAAAAACATACCAGGGGATTCCAATTCAATCCCATCAAGGTTGCATGTACCAATGCCATCTCACTAGTCCAAGTGATCAATTTCTGTTCATAATTGATCATAATGATAGGACTAAGAATCAAAGGGATCACATAAACATGACTAGTGTCTGAAAATACTAACTGATAGAACTAAAAAGGGAGAGAATGATCCAACATAGGAAGCGATATACACAGCAGACTCATAGAATGGCAGATGTCCTAAATAGCACTCTGGCCTCAGAATCAGCCCTTAAGACATTCAGATCCAGCTGAAGAGCCCATGAGAGTATTTCAGGCATGGAAAGCCAAGACACTCTGGCCAAAAAAAAAAAAAAAAACCTAAATGAAAGATCTCTGTGACTGAGATCCCAGTGGAAAGAACGGGGCCATCAAAGAAGGAGGTACCTTTCTCTGAAGGGAGGAGAGAACTTTCACTTTGACTACAACCTTGTCTAAATATGATAAGAGTCAGTGAACTCAAAAGGCTTCCATAGCTATGGCAACTCATGACAAGAGCCTAGGGTGATTACTGATGCCATAAACAAGAGTGTCAATTTGTTAAGTGAACAACAGGAGTCACTGTGCACTTACTCCTCATGTAGGATCTCTGTCCTTAATGTGCTATACATTGTGATTTAATGCTATAACTAGTACTTAAACAGTATTTTTTATTTTGTGTTGCTATGTGGGTACAAACTGTTGAAATCTTTACTTAATATATACTAAACTGATCTTCTGTATATAAAGAGAATTGAAAATGAATCTTGATGTGAATGGAAGGGGAGAGGGAGTGGGAAAGGGGAGTGTTGCGGGTGGGAGGGAAGTTATGCGGGGAGGGGGGAGGGGGAGAAGCCATTGTAATCCATAAGCTGTACTTTGGAAATTTATATTTATTAAATGAAAGTTAAAAAAAAATCTGTAATCTTCAAGAAATCAGCAAAATTCCCAATGAAGATGAAGGAATGAAAAATTAAAAACGGAGTAATCTGCAGATAGTTATAAAGTGATGGTAAAGATTCACCTGTATCAGTCTCCTAAAGGTGAACTTTTTCCATTCCAGTAGCCATTTCAGAACTTGTCTGCTCCTAATACCCAATTTCTCTCTTGCCACACACTCTGAGGTACACAGAGTAGACAGTATCATGCGAGAATTAAGTACATAGGCTCCGGAAACAGGCAACCCAAGGACAAACGGCAGCTCTATCATTTACTAGCTGGATGACAGTAGGTAAGCTACTCAATTCCAGGCTCAGCTCCTTCTCTGTAAAATGAAGAGGAGGATAATAATAATAATACCTCTATTGAAGGATTTCTGGAGGATTAATAACAGAAATTACCTGGTACTTGGATAATTCTAGTAAAGTGTTAACTATTACTAGCATCTCCATTGACAAATAAATTGAGAAAAATTCGTGAAATAACCTACACTGAAAACCAGGTTTCTTACTTCTCAGCCATTTTTCCACTTGGTTGTATATGGTCATGCATGGACTAATGATGAGGTTATGTTCTGAGAAATGCATTATTAGATTTCATCATTGTACCTGCACACACCCAGATGATGCAGTCTATTACACAAAGTCTATATGGTATATAACAGGTTATTACGGTATAGCCTATTGCTCCTAGGGCCATGCTGAGTGAAACAACACAGATTAAATTAAGCACAAGAGAAGGTGGCTTAATCAAGAGATGTGGTAAACATGGAATATTCAAGGCAGCTGCCAGCACAACACAGCCTACTTTAAACTTTTTATATGTAGAAGAAATCAAACTAAAATGACAATATAAAACATGGTATAGTAAATACATACCTTTTAACAGTCACTTATTTTCACTAACAAGTATTATGCACTATATATAATTGTATGAGCTATACTTTTATACCCCCGGCCATGTGATAGGTTTGTTCCCATGAACATTAGCATATGAGTAACACACTGCACTATGATGTTATGATGGCTACAATATCAGTAAGAATTTTTCAGTTCCATTCTAATGTTATGAGACCACTATTGTACATGTGGTCTGTTGTTGACTGAAACATAGGTATGTGGGGCATGACTGTGTGTGTATTGACATGACATATTAGTATTTCTCTTCTAAATAAAAAGACAGGATACGGCCGGTGTTGTGGGGTAGCTGGTTAAGCCTCTACCTGCAATGCCAACATCTCATATGGGTGACAGCTCCAGACCTTGCTGCTCTTCTTCTGATCCAGCTCCCTGCTGATGTGCCTGGGAGGGAAGGGGAGTTTGGCCCAGGTGCTTAGGCCCCTGTACCAACTTGAGAGACCTGGAAGAAGCTCTGTGCTCCTGGCTTTGGTTTGGCCCAGCCCCAGCTATTGAGCCACATGGGGAGCAAACCAGTGGATGGAAGGTCTCTGTCTCTCCGACACTCTCTGTAACTGTCTTTGAAATAAATAAAAATACATTAATAAATAAATAAATAGGGGCAAACACTGCGACACAGTGGGTTAAGCTGCCATCTGCAGCTCCAGCTTCCCATATGGGTGCCGATTCAAGTCCTAGCTGCCCCACTTCCCATCCAGCGCCCTGCTAATGCACCTGGGAAAGAAGCAGAACACGGCCCAATTCCTTAGGCCCCTACACCCATGCAGGTTACCTGGAAGAAGCTCCAGGCTCCTGGCTTCAGCCTGACCCAGCTCTGGCTATTTCAGCCACTTGGAGAATGAACCAGTAGATGGAAGACTTCTGTCTCTCCTCTCTCTGTAACTCCTTCAAATCAATCAATCTCTCTCTCTCTTCCAAATGCAATAAATAAATCTGAATAAAAATAAAAGACAGGAGCCAGTGTTCATCTTAGCAGTGAAGATACCCACATTTCGCATCAGAGTACTTGGATTCAATTCCCTGCTCTTGCTCCTGACTCCAGCATCTGCCAATGCAGATCCTGGGAGGCAGCAGTGATAGCTCAAGTATTTGGGTCCCTGCCACCCACATAAGAGATCTGGATTGAGTTCTCAGCTTCCAGCTTCAAACTCGAGCAAACTCCAGGCTTTGCAGGCATGGAACCAATAAATGTGCACACACATGCATGCATGCCTCTCCAATACAAAAAAAGTAGAAACAAAATAAGAACATATCATATTTTCACAAACTTAAGCACTTCTAACACTGACTGGTCAAAATGATTTTATTTCCACTACCTCTGCAAACCTCAGGCATCCATTATGTTTTAATACAAACATCTTAATCTGTAGCCATAACCAGTTAGATCCCTGATACATCCTCCTCTGCCCACCTCTCCAGCATCACTCAGTAAAAGATGCCTCTGGTGCTAATTGTGCCCCTAATCACAGCCTCCACAGACAAGGACACTTCCAGGCCTCAACACCCCTGCTCCTTGCCCTGTTACGAATCCAGGGATCTGGATATTACAGAAATGCTACTTGCCTCACACTGGTTTCTTTACAAAACAGTAATGTTTTCACCTTGTGATCTTTCCAGTGACCACTGCTAGATTTGTAATAAACCAACCATTAGTGAGCGTTTCCTCTTGGCCAAACTCCTTGCCAACCTGACACTGATTATTTTTTCCTTATTACAGACCTCTCTCCTACTGTGGCTTGGGAACCAGAATAACAGTCCGTGAATTAAAAATGCTTTTATGAGAGACAATTGGGGATTAAAAGCACTTATTTTCCTCGCACTCTAACCCTTAAATCAGGCCTGTGAGCCACACTTTCACATGGACGAAGGGGTTTCTACCAGCCTGGAATCCTAATTCCATGCCAAATCTTGTTCTCTCATATGGTAGAAAGGGTTACTGCCATAGGACAGCTGCTAAGCTGCAGCTAAATCCTGTACAGAGCATTTACGGCCCGGAGGGTGTCACCTCCAAGATGTGCAGGGCTCCATCTCTCCCTCCCTGCCTGCCCATTAAGCTTGGAAGCTGGCAGGCAGCATAATCACCCTGCCTCTCCTGGATCCCTGAGGAGAACCCCTCCTCGGGGTAGAGCGTCTGGCAGATGGCTTCCAGGCATCTGGTTTTAAGCAGATTTTTGTTGGGAGGTGAAATGGTGCCAGTATTGTACTCTTTCCCTACCCTGTGGACATTCATCAGAGTAAATGATGAGGGAAGATGAGACCATCAAGGATCTGAGTTCCACTTCGCTAACATGGACTCTTTGGATCCAGAGTCTTAAATCATATGTACTAGGGCCCCTTTCTAGTGTCCGAGCGTCTGGGCCTTTAGTTATCTTCCAGAGCTTATATCCCTGTCAAGTTATCCCCTACAAATACACATTTTTCAATCCTTAGTTTGTTTTACTTTTTCCTTATAATTTCTCAGTGCCCTTGTTAGTGATGTGGAAACATTTTTTACCTCAAACTCAGGTTGATGAATATTACGGATTTCAGGTTAAATCAGCAAGAAGTTGGGCAATAGCAAGGGCAAAAGCATTCTCCTTCCTCAGCATCACAAAGTCCTGAAACTGGCGAGTTAGCTAGGTAGTCTAGCTGGGGACAGACACAAGCGTAGGAAGTGGCAAAGAGTGACACTATTCAATGCTATCAAGAAAGCAAAGAGAAAAAAAGGACAGAAGGTAGCCAAAACAATGAAAAAGGGATATGAAGAAACGAACATTAGCATCTACTGTGAATCAAACTATTACAAAATGATTCCATATTTGTTTAATCCCCATAAGGGTTCTATAAGAGAGATGGCACCTCATTTTCATAGAGAAATAACTTGCTGGCATTGTCTAATATTTGTAGCTACAAAATATTAGAACAAAGTTGAAGTTTGTTCTATCTAGAACCACATTCTAATGCATTACTCAATCTCAAGTCTAAATGACTATTTATGCTCAGTCACTAAAAAAAAAAAAAAAATCAATGTAGGAACAGGAGTTTAGCACAGTAGTTAAGTAGCCTCTGAAATGCACTGGTTCAAGTCCTGACCACTCTGCTTCTAACGCAGCTTCCTGCTACTGCACAACATGGGAGGCAGTAGATGATGGCTCAAATACGTGGATTCCTGCTTCCCAAGTGGGAGACCCAGATGGAGTTCAGACTCCTGGTTTCAACCTGCCCAGCCTGGCTGTTGCCAGCATTTGGGGAGTGAACAAGTACTTAAAAGATCTCTCTCCATCTACTTCTCTGTCCTTTTGCCTTTCAAGTAAAATAAAAATAAATATTTTTTAGAAAAAATGAATACAACTCTGAAAAAAAAAAGTTAACACTATTGTTTGCAGCTTTGTGTGTGTATGTGTGTGTGTACATTACTATCAATGCTATCAAGAAAGCATGTTGAAATCTTAGAGTTGGTCTTACTTTAGAGTTGGTCTTCTGGGTACAAAGTTAATTGAAGATGAATCTTAATGGAAAATGAGACTGGGAAGGGGAGAAGGAGGAAGAGGAAGGGTGGGAGTGTGGGTGGGAGAGCAGGTATGGTGGGAACAATAACTATATTCCCAAAGTTGTACTTACAAAATTTGTACTCATTAAATAAAAGGTTTCTTCGGGGAAAAAAATGTTAACACTAGAGAGAAAGCCAGGTGACAGGTATATGGGAACTCTATATTATCTTTGTAACTTCTTTAAGTCTAAAATTTTTTCAGGATAACAGTTTTTAAAAATTAATATGAGAGCATTGCACATGGTATACATGACCCAGAAAGGATACAGTGATATTGTAGATTAAGAGCCTATGTCCGGGCCAGTGCTGTGGCATAGCAGGGTGAGGCCTCTGCCTACAGTGCTGGCTTCCCATAACGGCGCCAGTTCAAGTCCCGGCTGCTCCACTTCCAATCCAGCTCTCTGCTATGGCCTGGGAAAGCAGCAAAAGATGGTCTAAGTCCTTGGGCCCC
The DNA here is from genome assembly GCA_949820135.1 of Sylvilagus floridanus. Classification (NCBI taxonomy): domain Eukaryota; kingdom Metazoa; phylum Chordata; class Mammalia; order Lagomorpha; family Leporidae; genus Sylvilagus; species Sylvilagus floridanus. The sequence goes on along the minus strand of OX463229.1, from coordinate 82,981,854 downwards.
TGTACCCGTGTGGGACACCTGGAAGAAGCTCCAGGCTCCTGGCTTCTGATTGGCACAGCTTCAGCCGTTGTGGCCAACTGGAGAGTAAACCAGCAGAGAGATCTCTCTGCCTCTCCTTTCTCTGTGTAACTGACTTTAAAATAACTAAATAGAGCCTCCGCCTCCCGACCTGCAGCTGCGGCGGGAAGTGCAGCGAAGACGCGAGGGAGGGGAGCGCAGAGGGCCGGGGCTCTCGGGGGCGCCACACAGGCAGAGTGGACAGTGAGAGAGACAGAGAGACAGAGAAAGGTCTTCCTTTTGCCATTGGTTCACCCTCCAATGGCTGCCACGGCGACGCATCACGCTGATCCGAAGCCAGGAGCCAGGTGCTTCTCCTGGTCTCCCATCGGGTGCAGGGCCCAAGCACTTGGGCCATCCTCCACTGCACTCCCCAGCCGCAGCAGAGAGTTGGCCTGGAAGAGGGGCAACTGGGACAGAATCTGATGCCCCGACTGGGACTAGAACCTGGTATGCCGGCGCCGCATTCGGAGGATTAGCCTATTGAGCCGCAGCGCCGGCCGGTATTAACTAGTTTTAAAATTCTATTTGAGAGGCAGAAGGAGAGAAAAAGAGAAAGAGAGGAATTTGTTGGTTTTCTTATAAAATGCCAAGGAGCCAGGAACTCAATCCAGGTCTCCCAGGTGGGTGGCAGGAATCCAAGCAATGGAGCCATCACTGATGCCTCCTAGGGTATGTGTTTGTGGGGAGCTGGGGTCAGGAATTGCATTCAGGAAATCAGGTGTTCTGATGTGGGACTCAGGCATCTTAAGACACAATTGGTGGGGCTGGTGCTGGTGCTGTGGCATAGCCGGTACAGCGCCTGCCGCCTGCAGTGCATCCCGGTTCTAGTCCGGATGCTCCTCTTCCGATCCAGCTCCTATGGCCTGGGAAAGCAGTGGAAGATAGCCCAAGTCCTTGGGCCCCTGCAGGAAGGGTGGAGGAAGCTCCTAGCCCCTGGCTTTGGATCGGCCCAGCTCCGGCCATTGCGGCTATCTGGAGAGTGAACCATCAGATGGAAGACCTCTCTCTCTCTACCTCTGCCTCTCGGTAACTCTGCCTTTCAGATAAATAAATATATCTTCAAAAAAAAAATACATAATTGGTGACTTGACTGCTATGCCAAACCTCAACCCTAACAATTATTTTTAGCTTTGAATCTACCATTATTAAATGAAGAGAAATTTTCCATCTGAGATTGGCAATAAAAAAACAAAACAAACAAACAAACAAAAAAACTAAATAAATCTTCTTAAAAAAATAAAAAAGAGCCTATGTGGACAAAAAAGAAAGAATATCTACAATTTATCTCTTTACCTGTTGATGAACAAAAAATAAATAAATAAAATAATTTAAAAAAAAAAAAAAAAGGTCTGTGACTTGTGGCTGGTTCTATAGCACAGCAGGCAAGCAGCCACCTCTGATACTGGCATCCCATATGGACACTAACTAGTTCAAGTCTTGGCTGCTCCACTTCCAAACCAGCTCTCTGCTAATGTGCCTGAGGAAGCAGCAGAGGATGGCCCAAGTGCTTAGGCCCCTACACATAGGTGAGACACCCAAAAGAAGCTCCTGGCTCCTGGCTTCAGCCTGGCCCAGCCCTGGCTGTTGCAGCCATTTGGGGAATGAACCAGCGGATGGAAAATCAATCTCTCCCTCTCTCTCTCTCCACTCTATCCCTGCCTTTCAAAGAAATAATCTTCTTCAAAAATTTCTTTGAGAGGCAGAGTTACAGAGGGAGGGAGAGACAGAGACAGAGACAGAGATAATCTTCTATCCACTGATTCATTCCCCAAATGGCTGCAATGGCTGGAGATAGGCAGATCCAAAGCCAGGAGCAAGAAGTTTCTTCAGAGTCTCCCATGGGGGTGCAGGTGCCCAAACACTTGGATCTTCTTTCAGTGCTTTCCCAGGCCATCATCAGGGAGCTGGATGGAAAGTAGACATGAACCGGCGCCCACATGAGATGCCAGCTCTGCAGGTGGTGGCTTTACCTGATACACCACAATGCCAGCCCCAAGACAGAACTTTTGAGCGGAATTTTGCCTTCTGCTAAATCCCTTGAATCTCCCTCTTCTGATTTCATTATCATATGAGCTGACACCAAACCAGAACTTAATTCATTTTGTAATTAATTGTTGTATGACTCAATCTGCTCTACTACCTTCAAATTAATCAGATCCTTGTTCTCAGTCATGTGTCCTTCCGTGGGTTTCTCATGGGTTCTGGCGAGTATGAAAGCATCCTCAAAATGGGAGCCTTGGGTTATCAGGAAAGAGCATCAAAGAGCAGTCCTCTTTTATAATACAAACATGCCAGTGACGTAGGGTCCAGCTGCCAAGAAGAACATGATGTTTCTGACCCAAACAAGGCCATTGGTCTGGTCATCTCTAAGATCTCAGGTCTGAGATTATCTCTAGTAAGGCCCAAGGTCTGAGCGCCTCCCACCTGGCACAGTCCACCCTGAAGAATAAAGCTCTCAATTCCCGGTTTCCTGATGATTACACACAAACACAATGCCTTCCACAGAGAGGGAGGGGAAGAGCCAGCAAGGGTGGGCCAAGCCAGCAGGCCTGCTTCAGAGGCAGCCAGTGGGCTGGGCTGGCAACGGCTCAGAGCCTGCTGCCTTCCACGGGGGTTTTGCTGACCAGATCAGAGTGACACTTGAGAAGGCAGCAGCTGTGGCTGGAGCCAACGCCCCGATTCCTTCTTAGCTAATGAACTGGAAGGATCCAGAGGGAACCAGGGCAGAATGGGTCCCCTGGGGCATGCAGGGAGGCCTCTCCTTCCATGAATTTTCCATTTTTAATTAGGCTTGATGGTTTGGTCAGGATAAGACTTAGATGAAACATCAGACTGAGCAGGCATGCCTAAGGCCTAATTCATCAGATCCCTCAGGTTTTCAAACCCAGAACTCCCCTCATCTGAGCCTCATGACTTGCCAAGAGGGAAGAAATAAGATATCTTTTAATTATGGTTCTTATTTCAAAGGGAGCACATGGTAATTATTTAAAATGGAAGCATTTTTGAAATATACAATAGGGGGAAAAAATGTGTTCCATAAACCTACCTCCCCAGAGGATACAATTGTTTTTACTTAGCTTTTTTAAATAGATATACAAAAATACATGTGCATTACCTATACAAATATGTAGATGTTTAAGACAACATTATGATATTCTACACTCTTGCAATTTGTATTTTTCCAGTTATTATGTTCCATTCTATGTTTATGCCTTTACTTAACCAATATTTTACCAATTACGACTATTACATACTTCTCAAAACGTTTCAGTAAACTAAACCCCTGATAGAAGAATTGTTAGATCAAAACATAAATATACTCATATACCAGTAAATATATATATAAATATTCTAATAGATACTGCCAAATTGCAATATTTTTAGCTTTTGTTCATATAAATATGCTTCAAAAAAACTCTAGGAAAATTATTTGATTAATTTAGCCAGGAAATAAGGCCATCAGCAAAGTCGCTACCTAGGTAACTTTTTTTTAAAATTCAGGCATGTGGCAAGATCACAGAGAATCCATTCCAAATATACAAAGCCATAAACGTTTATGTGTATATATAATTGCAATTTTACATTCAGTTTCTGATCCTAGAAATTACTCACATTATATAGTATTTTTTTTTTTTTTTTGGACAGGCAGAGTGGACAGTGAGAGAGAGAGAGAGAGACAGAGAGAAAGGTCTTCCTTTTGCCGTTGGTTCACCCTCCAATGGCCGCTGCGGCCGGCGCACCGCGCTCATCCGATGGCAGGAGCCAGGTGCTTCTCTTGGTCTCCCATGGGGTGCAGGGCCCAAGCACTTGGGCCATCCTCCACTGCACTCCCGGGCCATAGCAGAGAGCTGGCCTGGAAGAGGGGCAACCAGGACAGAATCCAGCGCCCTGACTGGGACTAGAAACTGGTGTGCCGGCGGAGGATTAGCCTACTGAGCCACAGCGCCCACATTATATAGTATTAACTTCTTTGAAAGTCAAACTCCTGCCTCTTCATGTTTCTATATGAAATGCAGTCTAGGCAGTTTGAAAACTAGAAAAGGAACAGGATCTGTTTAAAAAAAAAAAAAAGAAAAGAAAAAAGATAACATCCAATGCCACAATGCTCATGGCATGAAATAAGGAGTGGGGAGTGAGGCAGGTCCCTTTCTACAAACACTTCTCTTATGCAGATACCAGATGCCCCTATCTTGGCTACTGAATAAGCATCAGTGGTAAGTATAATAATAAGTATATAATAAGTATATAATAATAAGTATAATAAGTATCAGTGCATTCAATCAGATGGAGAAAAGAAGCCAAGAAAGCTAGCCCCAAAACTGCTGCCACCCAAAACTCAGCTCTTTTTACCCTCACAAACTTCCCTTCCAAATGAGACAAGTCTGTATCCTTGCTTTCTTAAACCACAGCTAAACCTAATGCAAACTAGCCCAGATATAATCCCAAATTGTTTTTACTAACAGAAGCATTTCTTTATTTTAAATTAATTTATTAGCAAGGAAGAGAAACAGACATCTTCCATCTAACTATCAGTCCCCCAGTGCCCATACCACCTGGGGTTAGGCCACACCAAAGCCAGAAGTTAGGAACTGGGATCTCAATCCCAGGTCTCTCACATGGGTTGCAGGTATCCAACTACTTGAGCCATAATTTGATGCCTCCCAGTGTGCGTAGTAGCAGGAAGCTGGAATAGGAAGCAGGACTCAAACTCAGGTACCCAGACAGGGGATCTCAACCAGTATCTTAATAGCTACATCAAATGCCTTGCCCTAGCATTGCAACTTTTTTTTTTATAATGCTTTTATTTAAAGAATATAAATTTCCAAAATACAGCTTATAGATTACAATGGCTCCCCCCCCATAACTTCCCTCCCACCCGCAACCCTCCCCTTTCCCACTCCCTCTCCCCTTGCATTCACATCATTTTCAATTCTCTTTATATACAGAAGATCAGTTTAGTATATTTAAGTAAAGATTTCAACAGTTTGCCCTCACATAGCAACACAAAGTGAAAAATACTGTTGGAGTACTAGTTATAGTATTAATTCACAATGTATAGCACATTAAGGACAGAGATTCTACATTATATATTTTTTAATTGATTAATTTTCTATGCAATTTCCAATTTAACACCAAGATTTTTTTCATTTTTAATTATATTTATATACAGAAGATTGATTCAGTATATACTAAGTAAAGATTTCATCAGTTTGCACCCACACAGAAACACAAAGTGTAAAAATACTGTTTCAGTACTAGTTATAGCATTACTTCACATTGGACAACACATTAAGGACAGATCCCACATGAGACGTAAGTACACAGTGAAGTTGATTTAACAATTTGACACTCTTGTTTATGGCGTCAGGAATCTCCCTAGGGTCTAGTCATGAGTTGCCGAGGCTATGGAAGCCTTTAGGGTTTGCTGACTTCAATCTTATTCCAACAGGGTCATAGTCAAAGTGGAGGTTCTCTCCTCCCTTCAGAGAAAGGTACCTCCTCCTTCTTTAATGGCCCCATTCGTTCCACTGGGATCTCACTCACAGAGATCTTTCATTTAGGTCTTCTTTTTTTTTTTTTTTTGCCACAGTGTCTTGGCTTTCCATGCCTAAAATACTCTTGTGAGCTCTTCAGCCATATCTGAATGCCTTAAGGGCTGATTCTGAGGCCAGAGTGCTATTTAGGACATCTGCCATTCTATGAGTCTGCTGTGTATCTCGCTTCCCATGTTGGATCATTCTCTCGCTTTTTGATTCTATCAGTTAGTATTAGCAGACACTAGTCTTGTTTGTGTCATCCCTTTGACTCTTAGACCTATCAGTGTGATCAATTGTGAACTGAAATTGATCACTTGGACTAGTGAGATGGCATTGGTACATGCCACCTTGATGGGTTTGTATTGGAATCCCCTGGCACAATTCTAACTCCATCATTTGGGGCAGTTCCGATTGAGCATGTCCCAAATTGTACATTGCAACTTTTGACACCAAAGGAACCAAAGATCATCAGAGAAGAACTAATCCATTCTCATTCAAGTGTGTTTCAATCTTTATCGACCATAAAATTGGTGTCTGGTGTTTGAATACGAAGGAAATACAAGGAGCCGGCACTGTGGTGCAGCTGATTAAATCCCTGGCTTGCAGCAACTATACCATTAATGGTATTCAGAACACCCTTCTCTTTATCAATCCATATTAAACTATCCCAATAGATTATTAGCAACCTCATATAGTTCTTATATAAACTCCAAGAAACAGGGGAAACAAAGACACACTGCATACTCAGAACCACAAGTAACTTAAGCACGTCCTGTGGTATCACAGTTTGCTGAGAAGTTTTAGAACGAATTTGGCTCATGAACAAATTCCAGGACCTCCATGAGTGAACGCTCCTTAATTGTCTGTTTCCCTTGCGCATTGTATAGTATGCCTCTGTTCTGAACGGACCAGGAAAAAGCATGAACTCTAAGCCGTATCAGAGTCCTTTTAACCTATCTAAGAATTGAAATAGCAAAGAGGATAAAGAAAGATAGTCTTTCGGATGTCTCACCCAGTTTCCTCAGATACAGGCTTCGGACCTCGTAGGCTGGCCATCTAACACTTGTCATGTGGATCAAAAGGCAGAGAACGAAGCAGCTATGCCAAGAGACAACAACGATGGCATCAGGATGATGCGCCATGCCTGGTTCAAGGTCCTCCAGAGGCCTGGCTGCATTCTTTCTCTGGGTTGAGCCAATCCTGTACCTTGCAAATTATTTTTCCTTAGATAATTTTAATCGGAATCTGATACTTGCCACCTCAAAAGACCAAAAAAAAAAAAAAATCACAGTAGTACATATTTATGGTGACTTTGTAAAGTGTCAACTTGGCTATACTGAACTACATTTCCCAGGATTCCCTTCCCTGTATATTTGTGACAAGATAATTCCAATAAGAGATGTAGCGGGCAGAAATGATACAGCAGCCATGTTGTTGCTCACACAGGTTGCTGCTTCTCTGTCCTGGCCCACTTCACGGGCAGGATGCAGCAAGGTGCTCTCCCTTTCCCTGGCTTTTCCTTCAGCTGTTCTAGTTCTTAGGCTAGGTGCATTTAGTTGTAAATTTAGAATCCTAAATGTGATTTTACCCATATATTATTTCATCCTATTGAAACATGACCTATCCTCCTAACATATTAAGACCACTATTAAAATTTTATTTTTATTTATTTCAAAGGCAGGGTGATGAGAGAGAAAGAGAGAGAGAGAGAGAAATTGATCTTCCATACACTTGTTCACTCCCTCAAATGCCTGCAACAGGAACTCCATCCAGGTCTCCCATATGGATGACAGAGACACAAGTACTTGACCTACTGCCTCATTGGGTGTGCATTAGGAGAAAGCTAGATTGCAAGTTGAGATGGGACTCAATTCCAAGCAGCAGCTTAACCCATGATGCCACAAAGTTATCTGTTATTCTGTGAAGTTAGCTACCTACACTTTGTTATAGTTACAATCTGACCCCTGGCTATCCTACCCATACCCTTATTAATATTCCTGGAGCCCCTCCCCATATTCTAGAAATCTATTAAATGCATTGGGCAAGATTGGAATGAGAGCTAATACATGAATGTACTTGTCCCTTCCTTATTCATTTAATGAGTATTTCTGAAGAAAATGGCAGCCCAAGGAGTAACTTTTGCAGAACTGGAAATATGACTCAGAGTATCGGGCTTGATGGCAGAAAGGGGCTCCAAGGTAAAAGGTCACTTACTGTGACTGCTTTTGCAGTGAGCTCTGGCCACCAAACCAGAAAACAGGAAGCCCCAGCTTCTTCCATCTCCTACACTGAGGAGATGAACATTCCTTACTTTTTTCTTGTCCTTTCCCATAGGACTGTAAGATCATGAAGTCAGGAAGAGCTGTGGCTGGGCCAGCATTGTGGCATAGCAGATTAAGTTTCCGCCTGTGATGCCAGCATCCCATTTGGGTGTTGGTTCGAGATCCACTTCCAATCCAACTTCCTGCTAATGTCCCTAGGAAAGCTTAGGCACCTGCACCCACATGGGAGACTCAGAATAAGTGCTGGGTTTTGGGCTCCAGGATCCTGGCTTCGGCCTGGCCCAGCCCCAGCAGTCCCAGCCACCAGGGGAGTGACTGAGTGGATGGAAGAGCTCTGTCTTTCCTCCTCTCTCTGCGACTCTGCCTTTCAAATAAATAAAAAATCTTTACCAAAAAAAAAGTGTCTGGCCTGTTTCCAGCCTTATCCCTCATGTCTTATATATGCCTGGCATATGCAGGTACTCAATGATATTTGCTGTTCCCTGCTACATAAGCTTATAGAAGGTCCATGTTGACATTGACGACTCAAGACATCCTAGCTAGCCCTGAAAAACTGAGGTGTGAACACACACTTCTAGTCCAGAGTAGAAGACACATTTCCAGCACTAATTTGAAACAATACTGTGGAGTAAGAAAGAAAGGGGATAAAAGGTGGTGATTTATTCTTTCTTATCAAACTCACAATTTTAACTAAAAACTGTAGACTAGTCAACTATATTACTATTCTTAAGCTCTAATGAGTCTTTGAAATTAAATTAAAAAGCGCTTCTGGAGAAAACTCTATTATGTTCACAGTTTAAGATTGGAGACAAAGACATGAGATAGATAAACAGTGAAGTGGATATACAAAGATAGCTATCAAAAATAGAAAGGGTTATAGAGGGAAGAAGGGAATAAAGTCAAAGTATAAAACATAAAGGTAGATTTCTTTGCATGTACTTTGCTGATTTGGCTGGAATAAGAAATGTTTTGTATCATTATCAAACAAAACTAAATTATTTTTTAAAAAATCCCTGGATATTATGCATCTATACTTTAAAAACCATATGCTGGGACCAACATTGTAGCATAGCAAACGAGGCCACTGCCTGCAATGCCAGCACCCCGTATAGGCACAGGTATGTGTCCTGGCTGCTCCACTATCAATCCAGCTCCCTGCTAATGGTCTGGAAGAGGCAGTAGAGGATGGCCCAATTGCTTGGGCCCCTGCACCCACTTGGGGAACCTAGAAGAAGTTCCTGGCTCCTGACTTCTATGTGGCCCAACCCCAGCCACTGCGGCCACCTGTGGAGTGAACCAATGGTTGGAGACCTCAATCTGTCTCTCCTTCTCTCTTTGGTCTTTCAAATAAACAATCTTTAAAAAAAAAAAAAGTACCCTATGATTTCATTTATGTGACATTCTAGAAAAACATAACTATAAAGACAGAAAACGGAATCATGGTTGTCAGAACCTGGAGGAACAAGGAAACACTGATTACTGAAGAGCTCGGGGCAATTGTAGAGTTAAAGTATTCCATATCTTCATTTTGGTAATTTAAGCATTGTCAAAGCACATTTAAAAGTGTTAATTTTACAGCATGAAAATTAAGCTTTAATAACATAAAAAGCAATCCTTAATAGTAACAGGAAAATGAACCTAAATGAATGTCCACTTGGTAACATAACCATCAGAAACAAATCGTTCCAGGTGACTTTAAAATCTAGTCATATATCTGGTCATTTGGGGCTGGAGGTTGGGAGGGGTACTATACCTCCACCAGGGATAGACATTTAGTCTAGCAGTTAAGATGACAGTCAACACACCCACACCCCACATGAAGTACCTGGGTTCAATTCCCAGCTCAGGTTCCTGACTCCAGCTTCTTGCTGAAGAGAAGCTCTGGAGATGGTCTAAGTCATCGGGTCCCTGCCACCCTTGTGAGGATGCTGCTCCCAGCTCCAGCCCCCAGCCAGTGTTGCTGCAGGCATTTGGAGAGTAAACCAACGAGGATCTCAATCTCGATCTCTCTCACTCTCTCACTCCACCCTCCTGTCCCTTCTTCTCTCTCCATCAAATAAACATTTTTAATTTACAAAAGATATAATTCTTAACTCTTTTTTGACAGGCAGAGTGGACAGTGAGAGAGAGAGACAGAGAGAAAGGTCTTCCTTTTGCCATTGGTTCACCCTCCAATGGCCGCTGCAGCCGGCGCACCATGCTGATCCGAAGCCAGGAGCCAGGTGCTTCTCCTGGTCTCCCATGGGGTGCAGGGCCCAAGCACTTGGGCCATCCTCCACTGCACTCCCTGGCCACAGCAGAGAGCTGGCCTGGAAGAGGGGCAACCAGGACAGAATCCAGCACCCCGACCGGGACTAGAACCCAGTGTGCCAGCGCCGCAAAGTGGAAGATTAGCCTAGTGAGCCACGGCGCCGGCCTAATTTTTAACTCTTTAAAATTAATTATACTGATGGAAGTAGCATTAGTAATATTATTCTCAGAATGTGTGGTTTATGTGAGATAGGGGAAAATGAGTAATCAAATTGGTGTTAAAAACAGATTTCTGGGGCCAGCACTGTGGCGTGGTGGGTGGGAGCACTGCCTGCAGAGTCAGCATCCCATATGGTTGGCAGTCCAAGTCCCAGCTGCTCCACTTCCCATCCATCTCTCCGCTATGGCCTAGAAAAGCAGTGGTGGATGGCCCAGGTCCTTGGGTCCCTGAACCCATGTAGAAGACCTAGAGGAAGTTCCTGCCTTCAGATTGGTGCAGTTCCAGCCGTTGGAATGTCTGGGAGTGAACCAGCAGATGGAAGACCTCTCTGTCTCTGCCCCTCTTTAACTCTGCTTTCAAACAAATAAATAAATCTTAAAAAAAAAAATTTCTGTGAAGGAAGGAAGGAGATATTGATGTAAGATCAATAAAATGGGGGCCAATGCCATGGCATGGCAGGTTAAGTTGCTACCTGCAGTACAGTATCCAATATGGGCAACAATTTGAGTCCCAGCTGCTCCACTTCCAATCCAGCTCCCTGCTAGTGGACCTAGGAAAGCAGCAGATGATGGTCCAAGTGATTGGACCCCTGTACCCAAGTGGGAGTTCTGGATGAAGCTCCTGGCTCCGGCCTGGCCCAGTCTTGGCTGTTGCAGCCGTTTGAGGACTGAACCAGTGGGTGGAAGATTTATTACTGCTTTCTCCCTCTCTCTCTGTAACTCTGCCTTTCAAATAAATAAATAAATAATTTCAAGAAATCAATGAAATAAGGGGAAAAAATCCTGCATTTTTGAGTTAGAAGCACCAGTATGAATATATAACATTTTATCTTTAAAAATTCCTACCTTAACTACTAAAAAGACTTAGAAATAATTACTGAACTGGAATCAATAAGCACCCTTAGCATACAGGAGAGGTCTCTAATGTAACTCAAGGCTTCTCGAAGAAACAGCAGGTTCAAATTTGGGGCAGGAAACATAAAAGATGAACCTGAAAAAACTGGATATGTCAGAAAATAAAAAGTCACACCATTAGAGTTGTATCCAGAGGACACATGCATCAACTTGAACGTTCCTACTGGCGAAAAAAAATATTGGGCCACAATTATGGCCGAACACATCACACGTAAGTTTATATTTTTTAAGGTGCTTAATAAAAGCAAAGAATCAAGCACTTCCCCTGCCTTGCCTGTACATCAGAGAACCCTAGTAGTAGTGCAGGGGAAGTTATTCCAGACAATAAAGGAAGAAGTAAACAGAATGTCTCCCTTTATTACCTTATGAATTAATGGACCTAGAAAACAGTCATTAGTAGTTGCTAACATCCTCAAAACAAAGAAGATCAGACTTTGTGTACCTCCTGGTAGAGTACCCAAAACAACCACCTATGAAATAGCTAAATTTAACTACTAATTTAAAGGAACAAATCCAGCAATACCACAAAAATACAAACAGCAAATGCAAAATGTGAGAAGTTATACAGGCCTAATTACTCCAACAACAGCAACGAAAAATTGCAAGAGGCGGAAAAAGAGATAAAAATACAACCATAGATTAAAAGAAACTTAAGAAATGCAGTCATGCTTGGAGATGCTATGACTGAATAGCCCTTGTCTTGACTGTTGAGGAACAGTTTTTTTTTTTCCGTATCATTTGTTGAACTGTTTACTCAGTATAATCTTCTGTGTATAAAGTTAATTGAAAACAGATCTTAATAAAAAATAAGAATGAGAAAGGAGAGGGAGGAGGAAGAAGGGTGGGAACGTGGGTAGAAGGGTAAATACGGCAGGAAGAATCACTATGCTCCTAAAGTTGTATTTATGAAATGATGAATTTTGCATATCTTAAATAAAAGGTTTCTGGTTCACTCCCCTAAATGCCCACAACGGCCAGGGCTAGACTGGATTGAAATCAGGACCTGGGAACTCAATCCAGGTCTTCTGTGAAGTGGCAGAGATCCAACTACTGGAGCCATCATTCGCTGCTTCCCAGAGTGTGAACTCAAAGGAAGCTGAAGTCAGGAGCCAAAGCCAAGAAAAGGCTCCAGGCACTCTGATACGGGACATGGGCACCTAAATCGACATTTTAGCCACCAGAGCAAACATATACCCCAACACCTGAATTTAAACGACAAAAAAGAGAGAGCAAAGGATAAAGTGGGTAGTTGGAATCAGTGTAGATAAACAGCATTTATGTTATGAAGCAATTCATATTAATGTTGAAAATGAGGGCTCTGAGACTAGACTAGCCCTTTATGGAATGGAAACATCAGCCAAATCCTAAACTTATTAGAGAACTCTAAAAGCACCATTATAACTTCTTGACATACTAAAAGGTTGGAAAAGGCCATGGAGAAAATTTTAATTAAATATTTAGGCAGGAGTCTGTGCTGTGGCAAAGCAGTTTAAGCCACCACTTGGGATGCCCATATCCCATATTGAAAGCCTCTGCTTCCAATTCAACTTCCTGCTAATGCACACTGTAGGAGGCAGCAGATGATGACTTAAGTACTTGGTCCCTGTCATCCACAAGGGAGGTGAAGATGGAATTCCAGGCTCCTGGCTTTGGCTTTGCCCAGCCCCAGATGTTAAGGGCATTTGGGGAGTGAACCAGCAGATAATTGGTATCCCTCTCACTGTCCGCCTTTGAAATAAAGTGGGGAAAAAAAAAACTATTTAGGGAAATCAAAGAGATTTAGTTTAACTGGAAGATAAATTATCTAATTCAGGTAAACTAGTGGAACAAAAGTAAATAACCTAAGACTATTAGATTTGGATATTTTAAATGTGGAACAAGCCTTACTAACACAAGAATATGGAATAAACCACCTAGTATCCCCAAAAGAGAAGGTAACTGGAAAAAGTTCTTAGAACTGACTGAGCTATTTTTTAAAGGAAAAGTAGAATTTATGAAAACGGACCTACCATAAGTTCAGAAAACAGATGTTGGTGCCATCATCCCAGAATAAGTGAAGCAATCTCTGACACTGTGTTTTGGAATCCCTCTTCCAATACACTAAGGAAAACTCACAAAAAGGATAGTTTTCTGTCTTCCAGGAAGAAGAAAAAAAGGTGAAAGAGTAAGGTGAAATTAAAATAAAGGAAATATCCAGAAATATGAAAGAAGAAGGCTTCAAGGTAAAGAATATCTTTCTTAGGAATATTATACGGACTAGATAGCTCTTTGAAACCTACTGAGAATTTTTTCAAGTACAGAAAATCAATGAGACCAAAAATGTCTCAAAAAGAGGTAGGTTATCTATTTCAGAGGGAAGAAGGAAAGCTAAAATAAAAATGATGTCTTTGAAGAGAAAAGCCAAAGAAAAGATGGAGGAGGAGGGAATACGGGAATAATCTGAGAATAACTTGATTTACTCAAGGAAGTATTTGAGGTAGGCTTTTAAAGTTAGGTGGAACGTAATAAATGTGAAAACACCACATAATGGCAAGATAAGGAAATGTATTACTGATGAAAAAATATTTTATTAAATCATTTTGAAGGAAAAGAACATCAACAAAGATTATGAGAGTACTCCATAAAAGTTGTGAAGAGTCTGGCAATGGGGCTCAGCAGAGTAAGACACTTTTTCTGATGCCCAAATCCCCTATCAGAGTAACTGGTATGAATCCCAGATACTCAATTTCTGATCCAGATTCTTGCTAATGTACCTGGGAGCCAGCAGATGATGGCCCAAGTACTTGGATTTCTGTCACCCATTTGGAGTTCTTGGCTCCTGGCTGCACCACACGTGACTGTGTGAGTACATGGGGATAGAAGATATCTTCCTCTCAGTCTCTCCCTCTCTCTCACCCTGGGTTTCCTATAAATAAATAAATCTTTTTAAAAATGCTTTTTGGAAATGGAATTAAAAGGTAAATTTATTTTGTTGTAAAAATTTTGAAATCCATGCAGTTTTTTATAATATGCATTTTCCATGAACTTTTGAACACTCATTACATCATTAAGAAAAAAGGTAGCTGGTCTTCTTTTGGAAAAAAAAAAAAAAGCAAACCAATAGAAATGGGGGTGGGCAACATGGTATAGCAAGTTTAGCTGCAACTTGAGATTCCCACATCCCCTATAAGAGTGCCTGTTCAAATCCTGGCTCCTCCACTTCTTATCCAGCTTCCTACTAATGCACCTGAGAATCAGAAGATGCTGGCCCACGTACTTCAGTGCCTGCCATCCCTATGGGAGTTCCAAGCTCCCAGTTTTGACCTGGCCCAGCTGTGGCTGTTGCAGAGATTTGGGGAGTGAACCAGCAGCTCTCTCTCTCTCCATGTCTCCCTCTGTTTCTCTCTCATTATACCTTTCAAGTAAATAAATGAATCTTACAAAAAACCCTCTTTTTAAAAAAAGGAAAAAGAGAAATGAATAAAAATAGAGAAACTCATTCTTTAAGGCGAATAGCAATTGTCATCTACAGATCAAAATATGAGTTTTTCATGCATCTCAAACACAGTGTTTATTCTGTATCGCCTTCAATAATTACAAAGTCTTTTTTTCCTTTGCAGGCAAGAATTTTTCAGCCAATTCACTCAGTTGATTGTTTCCTTTCCTAGGCAGAAGCTATTTAGCCCCCACACTCTTACACAAGGAAAATACTGCGTAATTCTACTACATGAGGTGCCTAAAATAGCCATGCTCACAGAAACAGAGTAGAATGGTACCTTCTGTGGTCTGCGTGAAGGAGAAAATGGAGAGTTGCTGTTCAAAAAGGACAACATTTCAGTTACACAAAAAAAAGAAAGTTCTAGAGACCTGTAGCACAGCAGGGCTATGTCTCTGGGAGAGGCATGAGATCTCCATTTTATGGAGATCACACTCATCCTTATCAGTCTAGACTAGCACATAGTATGTGCTCAAGTAACATACTTTTTTGTCACTTGAGTAAGCGACAAAATGAATTAACAGAAAAAACAGACATGTTTGAAAACACTACTTTTTCTGATGAAACAGCACTCAAGACTTCTAAGCCACATCAGAAAACACCAAAAACTATTTTTTTCTTCCTGGTTGGGGCACCAGATTCTGCCCTGGTTACTCCTCTTCCAGTACAGCTCTCTGCTGTGGCCCAGGAGGGCAGTGGAGGATGGCCCAAGTGCTTGGGCCCTGCACCTGCATGGGAGACCAGGAGGAAGCACCTGGCTCCTGGCTTCAGACTGGCATAGCGCACTGGCCACAGCAGCCATTGCGGAGTGAACCAATGGAAAAGAAAGACCTTTCTCTCTTGTCTCTCACTGTCCACTCTGCTTATCAAAAAAAAAAAAAAAAGATGATTCTACTATTTAAAATAACCCTTTTAGCAGATCATGAAAACCAATTTCAGAATTAAAATCTTGGCTCTCACTGAATAAGATACCACTGCCTATATTCTTGCCCAAGAATACAAGCAAGTGAGCACTTGATTTTTTTCTTTCACTGCTTTCACCAGCCCTAGTTGAATCCTGTTTCCTGTTTTAATACTTTTTTTTTTTTTGGTAATGCTGCAACACATTTTATTTACATTTTATTTATTTTTGTGAAAGTAGCCTGGAGATAATTATGATTAATTAGAAGCTTTCATAATTAGTGTAATTTTTCATTAATAGAAATCTCTGCATTTTTAAACAGGTTAATCATTACATTCTAGGTATTGATATTTTTCAGCTGAAATCTATACTCTTTTGTTAGACAGAAGATAGGGAAGATTTTAATACCAAACATGAGGCCAGAGCCGTGGCTCACTAGGCTAATCCTCCACCTGCAGCGCCGGTCCCCGGGTTCTAGTCCCAGTTGGGGGTGCCAGTTCTGCCCCGGTTGCTCCTCTTCCAGTCCAGCTCTCAGCTGTGGCCTGGGAAGGCAGTGGAGGATGGCCCAAGTGCTTGGGCCCTGCACCTGCATGGGAGACCAGGAAGAAGCATCTGGTTCCTGGCTTCAGATCAGTGTAGCTCTGGCTGTGGCAGCCATTTGGGGGGTGAACCAATGGAAGGAAGATGTTTCTGTCTAAACTCTGCCTGTCAAAAAAAAAAAAAACAAGCATGATACCCAAAACAGGCTTCAACTTTACCTCAAAGAAAGCCTTTCTGGACTAAATGATGCAAGAGAAATCTACCTGGCCCTGCCATTACTCACAGCACGCCTCACCTTACCTCTACCGTATAAAAAAAGGTGGGGGGACTGGGGAGGAGATGACAAAGATCATCTGTGGCACACCTCTGCCTGCTTCTAATCACTAGACTGAGTCCTTAAAGCCACAGATTAAATAAGACTCCTCTTTGATCCTATTCCTAATATAAGATGTTCTTAATTTATCTTAGGTGAATGAAGAGTCATCAGTTTTGGGTATAAGATCCAAATCAGGTATTAAATTGTGGAGAGATTTGCTGTGCTACCAGGTTATGGGGTTAACATTCTATTTAGTTTTGTATCCTAGAAGGCTCACTCCTTTGCCCACCAAACATTAAGCATCTTCTAGAACCAGGCACTGTTAGTTTGTTTGGGATACAGCAGGAAACAAAACAAA
Source organism: Sylvilagus floridanus (assembly GCA_949820135.1). Classification (NCBI taxonomy): domain Eukaryota; kingdom Metazoa; phylum Chordata; class Mammalia; order Lagomorpha; family Leporidae; genus Sylvilagus; species Sylvilagus floridanus. The sequence goes on along the minus strand of OX463229.1, from coordinate 82,965,001 downwards.
AATTCCTTTCCCTTCTAGCCTACTTTCATGTGGAGGGAGACAGATAAAACGAAATAAATACTAATAATTTATATCTGATCTTAGGTAATGACTACTATGGAAAATAGAACACAGCAGGTTAAAGGGGATCAAGAGTACGGGTAAGTAGATATGACTGAAACTTTAAGTGCAGTGGTCAAGGTAGGTTCCCTGAACAAAAACCTAAGACACAAGAAAACGAGCCATGTAGGTATCTGGGGGAAGGGCAGCGAGCAGAGTCAGTTTATGCCAAGGTTTTTATGTGTAGAGAGCTTGGCCTACTTGATGACTTAAGGGAAGCAGCTAGAACGCAGTGGGCAAGGGGAGAGTTGAGGTCAGAGAAGGGGGAGAGCATGTCATGTGGGCTTTTGTACAGACTTCAGCTTTTATCCTAAAATAGAGATCCTCTGGATCATTGTGAGCTGAAGAGTGATATAACCCAGTTTATACTAAGCAATGTCATTCTTACCTCTGTTGTAAAAGGCTAAATCAGATCAACAGGGAGGATCTTGCAGTAATCCAAATAAAGGTATTATCTGTACTGGTTTTCTAGGGCTGTTCTAACAAAGTACTACAAACAGGGTGGCTTACGCAACAGAAATGCATTGTTCCACAACTCCGGGGGCTCAGTACTCTAAATCAAGGTATTGGCAAGGACACCCTTGCTCCCTCTGAAAGTACTGAGAATGAAGCCTCTGTACCTTCAGACATTCCCTGACTTGTAAGTGGCCATCTTCTTCCCATATCCTTTCATATCCATGAATAGTAAAGTAAGATTTGATAGGTTTGGTCACAGTTTATCTAGACAAATTTAATATAGGGAATGTAAAAGGAAGATTAAAGGATGATGACACAATTTTGACTGAAGCAATGAGATGTTCCCATTAAAATAGGCTAGAATTGGGACTGGCATTGCATCCACCACCTGCGACATGCACATCCCATATGAGCACCAGTTCGAGCCCCAGCTGCTCCACTTATGATCCAGCTCCCTGCTAATGTGCCTAGGAAAGCAGCTTATAATGGCCGAAATACTCAGGTCCTTGACACCCATGTGGGAAACTCAGATGGAATTCCTGGCTCCAACCCTTGCCATTGCAGCCACTTGGGGACAAAACCAGCAAATGGAAGATATCTCTTTCTCTCACCCCCACTCCGGCCAACCTGTAACTCTGCCTTTCAAATACAAGTAAAAATAGGGAAGGAGGGAAGGAGGAGAGGGAGAGAGGGGGAGAGGGAGAGAGATCTTCCATCCGATGATTCACTCCCCAGATGGCCATAATGGCCAAAGCAGCACCGATCCGAAGCCAGGAACCAGGAGCCTCCTCCGAGTCTCCCACACGGGTGCAGGGGCCCAAGGACTTGGGCCATCTTCTACTGTTATCCCAGGCCATAGCAGAGCTGGATTGGAAGAGGAGCAGCCAGGACTAGAACCGGCGCCCATATGGGATGCCGGTGCTTTAGGCCAGGGCTTTAACCCACTGTGCCACAGCACCAGCCCCAAAATTTATCTTTTCATATGCTTTTGTGTTAGAATTTAGCATGTTTTCACTTCAAAATGAACTACTCCTTTTGCCATTTCTCTTAAGGCAGTTTTAGTGAAAACAAACTCCTTGGGTTTTCTTTCCTTTAAGACTTATTACTTCAACAGGCTAATCCTCCGCCTTGCGGCGCCAGCACACCAGGTTCTAGTCCCAGTCAGGGCGCCGGATTCTGTCCCGGTTGCCCCTCTTCCAGGCCAGCCCTCTGCTGTGGCCCAGGAGTGCAGTGGAGGATGGCCCAAGTGCTTGGGCCCTGCACCCCATGGGGAGACCAGGAAAAGCACCTGGCTCCTGGCTCCTGCCATCAGATGAGCGCAGCGCGCCATCCGCGGCAGCCATTGGAGGGTGAACCAACGGCAAAGGAAGACCTTTGTCTCTGTCTCTCTCTCTCACTGTCCACTCTGCCTGTCACCAAAAAAAAAAAAAAAAAAAAGACTTATTACTTTATTTGAAAGGCAGAACAACAAGTTGAGGGAAGGAAAAAAGGAAAAGGGAGAAAGAGGGAGGGGGAAGGAAGGGAGGGAGGAAGGGAGAGGGAGTAAGAGCAAGAAAGAGCACGCAAGAGAGAGAGAATGAGCGCTTCTATTGATTCACTCCCCAAATGGCCACAAAAGCCAGGGATGGGACAGGACAAGATCAGGAGCCAAGAACTCTATTCTGCTCTTCCCCATTGAGTGGCAGGGTGCAAGTACTTGGACCATCTTCTGCTGCCTTCCCAGATGCATTAGCAGAAAGCTGGATTGGAAGCAGGGCAGCTGGGACTTGAACCATCACTCCAATGCGGGATGCCAGTATCTCAAGCAGCTGTTTATCCCGCTGCACCACAGCACCGTAGCACCACTCCTTCAGTGTTTGTGAGTTATGGCAGGTCATGTGCTAAGGTAAGGACAAGGACAGCACTATGGTCTCCTGAAGCTCCATCATCTGAGGTCAGTCAGCCAAGACCAAAGTATCCTCGGAGCAGCAATTGCTGTTGGCCTCCTCAGTTGTAAAGGCTCCTCGGCTCCTATTTTTTCCCCACAGAGGGACGTCATGATGTAGGACATCCATCTTGGCATCAGGTTCAGTGTCTAAAGCAAGGGAATACATGCAGTGACTGTGGTTCTGGGGTCAGGGAATAGTCGTGCTCACTGTATAAAGCACAGGTACCACAAAACCACCACAGAGCCAGGGTCTGGAGGTGTGAAAATGTGCATACCAGTGGTTGTGTTAGTGTGCAAGGCATGGGCACTGACGAAGTGGCTGTGCAGCATGTGCACAGCAACCATGCCTCCAGGGACTAGACATGCACACAGTTGTCAAGGTAGGGTGGCATCTCCAGATTCAATCTTCTCTAGCATATTAACAGAATTTTCAATGGTTATTATGGTCCTTGGTGGTGAAAACTGCTGGAGTCCTCTGCAGAGCTGTCTACAGGGGACAATGCTGGCACCTGCCATGTGGTCGATACTGATATCCCACATCCTTCCCTATTGTTCCCAATCATCTCCAAATATCTCATCTATGCCAATTTGCTCAGCAACCTGGGTGGGGTGAAACTGAAGATGATCCTCTGGGCAGTGGTTTCAAAGTGTAGGTGCTCATCCAACTTTCCTTTGCTGTAGGAGGGGAACTCCTGGGATAGGGAATTCCTTCTTTGCACTGAGCTGTGCTTGGTAGTTATTTCTTTCTTCTCTACAGGGTTGCTTCTAGACTTGGGCTCCTGGACTCCCCCAGAGATCTATCTATTCATGTATAGCTGTCTAGTTATACTTTACATGGGGCACTAAGGTTGGAAACTCCTACTACACCATCTTGCTGACATCAATCTCCATTCTCCCTCAGCTATCATCTATAATTCCACTTGAAGATCTACTCACAGAGGATCTAGACTGACACAGAGAAGGAGATCAACAATTCAGTTTTAAACAGTAATTGAGTTATCTATTAGATTTCTAAGTAGAGATGTCAAGTAAGATACACAAGTAGACATAAGGAGTAAGTTATGGGCTGGACACATAAATTTGGTACCCACCAACATATATGTAGTATTTGAAGCCACAAGACTAGATGAGGTCCCAAAGGGAGTGAACCTACAGCATTCCTAGGATTGAGTACTGCATACACCAATTTAAGAGTCCAAAGAAAATAAGAATCAGCAATGGCCACCAAAAGGAGTGACCATGAAGGCAGAAGAAATCCAAGAATATGGTGTCCTGAAAGCCAAGTGGAAAAAAAATATCAGGAAGGGAGGAATCAACCATAAAAAATTCAGCTGATAGGACAAATTAGATGGCTATAAAGAACTGACCATTGGTTTTAACAAATTAGAGATTACTTGTGATTTTTGCAAGAGCAGTTCAGTGAGGTAGGCAATGGGGAGAGTGGAAAAATTAAATGCAGTTTAAGAGTGAGTGGAGGAAGAAGAACTAGGTCACCAAGTGAAGTCAACTTTTCCAATGCTTTGTTGCAAATGGGAAGCAGAAAAACGGTGATTTTTGGCAGGAAAAGTGACTCAGAAGCAGGTTTTCTAAGGTAACAGACAAGTTTGTGTGTAACAAAAATGCTCCTAATAGAAAAGGGAAAACTGATGATATAAGTGTTATAAGGGGCCGGCGTTGTGATGTAGCAGGTAAAGCCCAAGACACCAGCAACCCATACAGGTGCCATTAGAGCCCAGCTGCTCCACTTCTGATCCAGCTCTCTGCTTACAACATGGGAAAAGCTGCAGAAGGTTGTCCAAGTATTTGGGCCCCTGCTACCTACGTGGGAGACCCAGATGAAACTCTTGGCTCAACCCTGGCCACTGTGGCCATCTGCGTAGCGAACCAGCAGATGAGAGAGCTCCCTCTCTCCCTCCCTCTTTCTCTCCCCTTCTCCCCTACTCCCCAACTTTCAAATGAATAAATACATCTTTAAATAAAATAATACATGAGAATTTCTAGAGCTATGCTCTTGATTAGGCTAGAGGTGGCAGAATGCAGCACAGAAACGGAGCAATTGAATTTCAACAGAAGCCCAGATATTTCATCTGCAGTAACGGAAGGCAAGACAGGATGCTGGTATGTGTATGGTTGAGGACATGAGAGTCTGTGGACTCTATGCCTTCTGATTGCCTCAGTGCTCTCAATGAAATAGGACAAAATGTCATAAATTGAAAACAAGGATGACGAGGGAAGAGTTAGCAGATGTGAATGTGTGAATGTTTATTTTACCAAGAATACAGATAAGCAACAGACAATATCCAGAGTACCAGGCTTCCTCTGTATAGCTCCTGAAATTCTCTCATCTATGAGGAACATGCTATTTTAAGTGAATATTCAGTAGGACTAGATTTTTCATTTAATACCATCTGAGGTCCGATTCTATTAGCTTACTTCAACACTGCTGGGAGGAGAGCTTACTAGAAGACTTTGTCTGACTGTTGCCCTATAGATACTCAGTATAGACACTGAGGATACTCTTTCTTGCTCTTTTCTTGCATCTGAAGTACTGTCAGGGCTCTAGGCTAGTGACAACAATAACAATTAAGACCTTAAGAATTACTGAAAGTAGTTGTGTACACATTGGTACAAGTGTGCATGTGTGGGTGCCTGTATGTGTATATTTCAGTCCCCATTTGCAATGGGGCTGACCATTCTTAACTGTCTTACATCTAGCCTGGTTCACTAGAACATTATCTGCATGCCCCCTGAAGGTACTTAGAGTCACCCTTTTTTCAAGAGATAACAAAGGAGTTAAGATGAACTAAGATTACTAATAATCTTAAATATAAATGTCCATATATTTAATACCTGGTCATGACTACACTTTAGCCCTAGTGTTAACTGCCTGCTCCCCAGCCCTGACAAAAACAGCTATGTAAGCCCCAACCAAACACTAGCAGTCCTGATCCCTTTTTATGCTCCTAGTAATGCATTCATCCTCCTGTTCAGTTTCAGCCTGATTCATCCACTCCTTGATCCCAGACTGGCAGCTCTCTTTGGTATTATATACCGCCTACTAAAAGTATACCCCCTTAATCCCTTTCTTCAGTTTGGGATTCCAGACATAGGCAAGACATTACCAACCACATTTCCATGGCTCATGAGTGGACGGTGCAGAAATTGCATGACTGAAATCTCTTGTGCATCCGGCTCCACCACTACTTTATGTTTGAGGCATGAAAACATGATCTATCATCCACTTTACATGCATGCTGCTTATTTAATTTGCCTTGAGGGCTCTTTCTTGTAAAAGTCACAGTTTAAGGAAAGATCAAAAGAACCACCTGCTGCCTGGGGCCAGGACTGAGTTGGTTGGTGAGTCACAGCTTGTCTATTTAATTCTTTCCCATTCGCCAGATGTGAATGACACTGCCTCCTCTTAGGAAGCAGAAGAGGAAACAGCATTGTAAGAAACATCTAAGACATATAAAATAGGCTTCTGCCATGATGAAAACAATGTTAGAAATCATGTTCTTAATATGCAGAAGGGAAGATGGCATGTTTCCTTTTCTGTAGTGAATGAGAAAGTGAGCAGGTGCTTCTTGATTACGATAGGAAAAAGAAGGCAACAATCTAACGATATGGGGAACTGAGTAGAGAGGTAGGTAGGAATAAATGAAGCTGGAAATTTTTTCTTCATAATTTCTGTGTAACACTGAGTTGTAACTCTACCCCCTTACCTGTCAATCCATTATGTTCATTCCCCCATGATGCACCTGTGTCTCATCCAGGGCCAGTAAGGACCATCATGGCCATACAGAAGTTAAGCTCCTTGTGGAAGGGCCACAAAACTCCTAGAAGGCTTCATGTACAGTCAACTCCAACCCATTTGTACATTCAATTAGGTACCACTGCCTGCCTCATAGAAGGGACTGATAAACATGGGAGGGGCCCCTTTGCTTTTTGTCTTCTGGACCTTGCTTATAGGTTTTTCTCTGGCCTCCTCCCATGCTCTCTCCTCACAGGCAAGTCTCTGGCCCGTCCTTAATGGGTCTATCTCTGTGTGGAATTGTTCATACCCACACTCCCTCTCTCTTAAATAAAGCCTGCTCTCATTTGTGCAGTATATGTATACCTCTGCTTTGAATTCTTATTTCTGTAGGGGCAAGAACTTTTATTCCAAGTTCTTGCCCATAACATGACCACACCCTTCCTCCTAAAACTTAGAAAATATGTGATATTTTGTTGTGATGGGTAACTAGGATATCTGAATGTTTGAGATACAGAAGAAACTGAAGAGTTAAATCTCACCTCACAGAACAAAGATAAATGGAGATCTTAGATGTCACTTCCCCTTCCAACACAAACAGTGCATGGGCAGGCATTTAACACATAGTCTGAAGGTAAATTTTTCACAAACTGTATACAAAGTGTATGTGTTCTACAAAATCATTCCTTCTCGAAGATCCACAATCAATGAAGTAACAATACTGCAGACAGCTATTAAGATCAAAAATAGGGCCGGCGCCGTGGCTCAACAGGCTAATCCTCCGCCTTGCGGCGCCGGCACACCGGGTTCTAGTCCCGGTTGGGGCGCCGGATTCTGTCCCGGTTGCCCCTCTTCCAGGCCAGCCCTCTGCTGTGGCCCAGGAGTGCAGTGGAGGATGGCCCAAGTGCTTGGGCCCTGCACCCCATGGGAGACCAGGAAAAAGCACCTAGCACCTGGCTCCTGCCATCGGATGAGCGCGGTGCACCAGCCGCAGCGCGCCGACCGCGGCAGCCATTGGAGGGTGAACCAACGGCAACGGAAGACCTTTCTCTCTGTCTCTCTCTCTCACTGTCCACTCTGCCTGTCAAAAAAAAAAAAAAAATCAAAAATAGAGTCAGTCAAAAAAGCACCCTGTCTCTAGAATAAGCTTAACACTCAGATACAATTTCATGCAGGGGTGGGGAATGACCAGCCTGTGGGCCAGGTAAGGCCCATGAGACCATCTGGTCTGCCAAGGCAGCCACAGGCAGGCCTCAAAAATCACTGAATCTATAGCAGGTTAATTTTTAAGTTGGCAATCTTGTATGGCCCGTACATTACTTCATAAATATCCAAACGGCCCATGGCAGAAAAAAAGTTCCCCAGCAGTGGCAGGCAGAGGGTCTAAAGAGAAGGGCTAGGTTTGTAAAGACAAATAGGGTCGTGTCTAGACATCGGCCCTCAAGACGCCACTGACTTGGCTTTGCATACCTTGACCTTTTGAGTCAAAGCCGTAACTACAGAATGAAACAGATAGTTGTTGATTTTAAGGTCCTTCAGTGGAGTTTGAACTTCCTGGCACGCCACGGGAGGAAAGTTCAGGCCAACCCAGCCAGCCTTTTCTGAGAGACAGCCAAACCCTAGTGATAATCGGATGTAGGCAGCCAAGAAGTCTTCATTTTGATCTAAGGGAAAGTTGGGAACTTGCCCAAAGCAACAGAGAAGGGAAGAGGCCAAGGCAGGGATAAAGCCTGTGAGATGCTGCCTGCTGACACGCTGGGCAGGCAAGTCCCGTTTGCCACCTCCTGCTTGCCTACTCCTCAGGACTGTGGTCAATACGGAGCTGCTGCTGAACCTTTACATAGAGGACAGACTCATATACTGTGTTCCTGTCATGCTATTGCAAAAACATCTCTGAGAGAGCAGTCTTGCAGTGACTGATGTCCCTCAGCTAGACATTAGGATCTTGCCACCTTTCTAGAACTCTTTATCTAGGAGGTCCAAATCAAATTCTTGTTCTTCAATGCTGGCCATGGTCAGGCAGCTGGATTCAACAGGCCTGTGGAAGCTGCTTTCTCTGTAGCATATTACTAGGCAGGATGTGTGATGCAATGGTTTCAAAAACAGGTCATGAAATCAGAACTGGGTCAGTTCCCAGCTCTGCTGCTTACTAGATATATAAACTCCCACAAGATATTAAATCCCTATAAGCCACTCTTTGCTCATCTGAAAAAAAAAAAAAAAAAAAAAGGAAGGAAAAAAATAACACACTGTCTCACCAGAAAAAAAAAAAAGTAACATAGGTACAGAGTTAGGCATATAGTAAGTTGTTGATTACTAGGTTTTCCTTATTACCAACAGAACAATGGGTTTAAGGGAGACAGGAAAGCAACTCCTCATCTGTGACTGTTTCCCAAGTTTTAAAATAAGCATGAATACCCTACCCCTCTCTTTAATAGATATATGAATGCCAAATGAGATGACAGAAATGAACCCTATTGGAAAAGAAATACAAGATGGTATCATGAACACAAAGCTAGGACCCATGTAAGCCAGGCCATAGCCCTGACATTTGCCTTCCAACTCTCCTGCTACGTAGAAAAATTTAAACATTCAGTTGCTCTTGAGACACATACTGAAACTTAAAAATAAAGGTGACATCAAAATCCCATAAGCCCTTTAAGATAAGAGTTTTTGAAAAGGAAAAACTATGGGGCCGGCGCTCACAGCAGGTTAATGTCCTGGCCTGAAGTGCCAGCATCCCATATGGGCACCAGTTCAAGTTCCGGCTGCTCCACTTCTGATCTAGCTTTCTACTATGGCCTGGGAAAGCAGGGGAAGATGGCCCAAGTCCTTGGGCCCCTGCACCCACATGGGAGACCCAGAAGAGGCTCCTGACTTCAGACCAGTGCAGCTCCGGCCACTGTGGCCAACTGGGGAGTGAACCATCAGATGGAAGACCTTTCTCTCTGCCTCTCCTCTCTCTGACTTTAAATAAATAAATAAGGAAAAACTACCAGTTAATAAAAAGTAAAGCTTCCATATACCAAGACTTCACTAAGTTAACAGGCAAATTGTAATGAACTTTTATAGGGCATTCTCTTCAGTGAAAGAGAATTTAAGTTGACCCAATGCCATCAGATATAATATAGGCTCTCCAAAAAAAAGAAAAGCAACTCATTCACATAACAAAGTTCTGATTCAAATGCTAACAATCCTGCAGTATTTTATTTTTGCTGGAAGAAAAAAAAAACTGTCTACAGTGTATTGCCTTTCCTTGAAAATAATATACACAAAGTCTTAAATATTTACCAGATGATATGATCTGCCCGAGTTTTTGGCCAAGTTCTAAAAGTTTCATGAAATCACTTTTGGACACATTTCTAGCAATCTGGCCCATGAAAATTAACTAGAAGAGATTCTTCTACCTTTTTCACATAGCTGCTAGGTCACAAACTCTGTGTGTGTCCATAAGAAACACATTCTGCAATCACGAATCTCTGTTCACTCAAAGCAATTGTTATTGACAAACATTTTAAAAGTTTAGTTTTTGTGAACATCTATTTCTAATGAAGATGCCATGAGTACTGGCTTCAGTACAAACTAATTTTCTCAGTTCCCACCTACTGAGATCTCAACTATCTGTCCTCATTAACTAATTTCCTTCTCCAAAATAAATTTGATTCCAAGTTTTTCATAATGACAATTTTCATTAAACCTGTCTCAAAGTCACTCCAATTTTTCCCTCTAAGCTTCATAAATGTTGTTTAAATTATGGCTTTAAAACATTTAAAAAAATACTCTTCCATAATTATACTCTGTAATAAACAAATGAGTTTTATTATGTCAGTTGTGAGATTTCTTTTAGCTAATCACATATATGAAAATGTCATGCTTTAAAAATCTTTCAAAAGTATCGTACGCCTATGAGAAATTTCAAGAAACAGGGAAGCTGGGCCTCCTCATCCTGTCCCAGTTGCCTTGAAGGTCTGGCTGCCAAAAATCTAAGCCTTCCCCCTGGGAGTTCCACATCCAAATCCAGCCAGGAAGGTCACATTCCATGGAGAAGTCCAGAGGGAGAAAATGATCCAAAAGGGTACAAAACCAGGCCAAGCATTTACTACAGACCAAAATTCATCTATAAAGCAACGACCCACTTAGTGAAGAAACATTATCCTCATTCTACGACATTCTTATTTTTGTGTTTCTATGTGGGTCACAGCACAGAAAAATCCACGGAGAATTTGCCAGGGAAAATATGGAAGTTACAATCGAGGATTGTTGACCCCACTTTTCCTCTCAAGTTGTCACATGAAGGGAAAGGTGAGGCCACACAAGGAGCAAACTGCATTTGCCCAGACTTTGGGATTTCATGACAGGAAAAATATGTTAAAAGAATTAGGATACTTTTTCAAAATTTTTGCTTATTTTTCATTCTATTTGGAAGGGCAATAGAGAGACAGAAACAGATGGAGCGAGATCTCCCATCTGCTAGTTCACTCACCAAATGCCCACAACAGCCAGGAGGCAGAACTCCATCTAGGTCTCCCACATGGGTTGGCAGGGACCCAAGTCCTTGAGCCACCATCTGCTGCCTCACAGGGCACACACCACTGCAGGAAGCTGGATCAGAAGCAGAGCAGCCAAGACTTGAACCAGACACTGCAATATGGGTTGTGTCACCAAGGGGTGACTTAAGCACTTTGTCACATGTCTACCACATTTTATTTTGCCAAGTAAATCTAAGATTCTAATGGTAAGTTTCATTTATCTGCACCATTTTGTAAAAGGGCATTTGAACACTATCATTTCAGGGAAAAAGGGGAGGGGCATTCCTTTTCCTGAATGCCAGTTGCCCTGAAGGCAGTCTTTGTGCTCCCTATTTTGGATTTAATGTTTTGTTTTGTTTGTTTCCACTTTAAACCAGTGAAAAATACTTCAGGGCAATCCCAGTTAAAATACTGGGTCTCCAGAGGAATGAGGCCAGATGATGATGTGAGGCAGGATCCCAAAGCAGCCCAGCCCTGAGATGGGTGGCCTCGCTCAGCAGGCTGGAGAGGAGATCCCCGCTGCCAGTTACGGAGACCCAGCAAAAACACAACCAAACAAAACACCAGGCAGGCCGTGGCGTTTCGCGAGCTTTGTGTACCCTGCCTGGCCCTCGGGGAGAGATGGAAGGGCCGAGGCTGCACACCCTCCCCAGCTCTGCCAGTCAGCATTCCAAGCTTGGTGATCCTTTTCCAGTAGGTGGCAGAGCACACACATAGAAAGTCGCAAAGCCACCCTAACTTTCTGCCTTTCGGTTGGTCCTTGGTGTTATTTCTTTAAAAGCCAGCCTTGTGTGGGAAGAAATTTGCAAATAAAAAACCCCGCCCACATTCCACCCTGCAAGCCTGTTTACACAGTACTTGAGTTTTCACAGAGTCCTAGAAACTGCAAAGAAAAAGGCCACAAAGTAAAGAAAGCCTGGCCAGAAAACTGCCGGGACCAGAATCAATAACTTCTAGCTGCTGCAGAACCTAGCAAAAAACACCTGCATTGTTTAAACCCAGTCAAAGCTTTCATTAATCTCCATCACACGGACGTTTGAGGGTACAGTTATGAAGTGTCTTCTCTAAAGGAGCTCAGGGATTTTTACATGTGTCTTTCCAAGGAGAAGTCATGCGGTAACCAAAGTTACACAATGGGTCAGGAAAACAGCCAAGAATACCAGCTGGGTGTCTCTCTATTGGAACATGTGCTCTCAAAAGCAAAATCATGCTTCAAACTCAAAGTATTTCCTAAAATATACTCTAATTGAATATTTCAGGTACAACAGGAAGTAAGCCTCATGCTCTCTAGGATCCGAAGAATATGGGTAATATGGGTCGGCAGTACCCTGTGTCTACCCTAAATAGGAAAGTTAAAGGTGAAACATTCAAAAATCCACACCATAGAGCTTTTGAAGCAGCGGCGGCAGCTTGAAGGTCAGGCCTAATTATTGTGAACCGGGAGGCAATTTTGAAAACTAATTTGACCTATAAAAGTAAAACCAATTGGGCTTTCTAAAAAAAAAAAAAAAAATCCAAGACCACAATATTGGTACCACCACCCTTCCTTTCAAGGCTATTTCTAGTCAGAAATTGAACCCGGCAGTCAATACCCTAGAAACATTTTTTAAACAGGCTAAGTTTAATTGTCAAATCCTATTCCTTTTCTATATTCTCTTTTATTTAGCATCCAAGCTGGTCCCACCCCAGCCCTAAATAGTTATCCAGATTTCCCAGTGGTGCCCCATGCTCTGCGCCTCCTTAAATGCTGCCTGCCACACAAAGCAGAAGGTTAGAGCTAGAAGGGACCTAAGAATTAGTACAGCTGTTTGTCTAGAGGAGGAAATCTTGGCGCCGAGACAGACTCCACAAGGCCACAGCTTGCCAGTCCTCGAGTTGTCACTCTACCCTCCAGTCCTTCTATCCCTCCCAGTCTTGTCATTTTGACTAGACAGCATGTGTGCAGAGGAACTCCATCAGTGGTACCTGTCTCAGAAAGCAGACTTTAATGAGCAAGGGGTCTGCCTTCAGAAATTTCAGAAATTGGTCAGAGAGGACACAATTTTGAGTACTGGGTATTTTCTGTGTCCTCAAATCACATCCTTGGCAGTCATAAAGCATGAAAGTCCATGAGGGGAGGAACTCTGCTTTATCCATATCTATACCCCTAGCACATAGAACAAAAGCCATTACTGAACAGCAACTCAAATAATTGCTAGAAGGACAAAATGAAGGAAGGAAGCATCCCTCTGCCTTCTCTCTCGTCCCTCTCTACACTCCCTCCCTTTGTTCTCTGTTAGACTTAAGATCTACTTCTTTGATCAAATCTTTTTTTTTTTAATCTGGTAAGTATCATTTACACTTACGTCGCCTTTAAACTGCCCCTTGGAATACGAGTTTCACCTCTAAAAACAAGCTTTGGCCCCTAGCGTAGGGCCCTGGTCTCAGCAACCAAAGGCCTCTGTGGCAAGGCCCTGACCATTCTTTGGACTCTGAAGAATGAAGAAGTGTTCATAGGATCATCTCCTTCCCCAGGGACCCGATTCCTTCCCATGGCTCCTTTCAGCCTTTACATTTTCATAAAGTGCTCTAAAGCCCCATCTAAGGCTATCTCTAATCTTCCTCTCTCAGCTGCTGTGGCATATTTCCCCTCGGCTAAACTGTTTAATAAATGGTAAGCTGCCTGTTCCCCACACCCAACACTTCGCCTTATTAAATGAAGCAGGAACATATCCTTACCCTGTAACACTAGGGGGTGCTGTTGCGATAGCCAGACCCAGGCCGCTTGGAAACTAGAGTGGAAAAGGAAGCCAAGGTGCCTTCAGAGTCCTGGGAGACATTTCTAGCTGGGCCTCTCTCTGCACAAACCCTCTGAACAGTTCCTCAGCATCACAGAAGAACATACCTCATGGAGTCACAATTCCAGAACAAAGCCCACAAAGGGTGCAATACAAAGGGAGAGCTGAAGATCAGCAAGCTAAAGGTTTTCAAGACTCAGGTAGATCTGTGGACATACATAACAGTATTTATGATGAACTGCTGGATGTGCCTAATTAGTCTTCAGTCACCATCAGATAAGAAATTTTTGTTTAAACATCCAAGTGGCCACACCGTCAGACAAAATTAGCTATAGTGGGGCAGCCAGGAAACACTTGGGTGTGGGGTTTGTCCCTGCTTTTCACAATCATCTTTCCTGGTATGTGATGTCTAGGACTCTGGGAATGAAAGCTTTATATACAAACAAATGAATCGCAGTCTCTTTCAGCCCGCAGCTTGGCTATCTGCACAAAGCTTCCAGGCTGCAGAGGAGTGTCTGGGCCTTGGTTAACCCTTGCTGTGAAAGAGCGGTGGACCCGTGGACCTGCATGGCAGCGAAAGCACTCTTACATCAAAAGGCCTTTACAAATTCATCAATAAATCATTGTCACAAAGGAATCATTTTCTTAGGCTTGTGGATGTTTCAAGATGAGTTAAAAAAAAAAAAAAAAGATCTGTGTTTTAAAAATTCTCTGAATGAAACGTTCACCTACCAGAGGAACATTAAACATTCCCACGCAAAGAATGGATCTGTACCATGGGAAATAAGTCTGGTATTAATCCAAGAAGAAACAATACTGCTCACCCCTCCTCCCCCCCAACAAGCTAGGGTTTCACACCCTTTGTTGGTGTGATTTGGGTATTCCTCACAAATGTTAATGAGCAACAACCACTAATGCTAATGATCAGAACTCCGGCCGCAAAAGCAACCCGGCCCAACTAAACAAAGCTACTCAGGGACTCAGCCACAGGTGCCATTCTAGGGCAAATCTTATACTGAATGGTTTCCTTTTTCCCCTTAACACTAGCCCTAAAATGGACAGGATCAGAGCCATAGCTGCATCATACTTGCAAATAAAATGTAAGGAATTTCCTCTCCCAGGTTTTTGGCAGCTTCTACACTGGCACTTCCACAGAGCTCTAAAGACAAAGATGAATATGCTATACTTAATAAGAGTGTCAAGGGACCTTTTAAGAAAGTGGCTCTCAATAGAATTTCTGCCCTCACATACCCAGAAGATACACACCATCAACTGCCCACTGCAGTTGCATAGCTGGGGCCCACACTAACCTCGGAAGCAGACCAAGATGGCAGAAGAGGAACTCAACTCTGATTGGTAAAATTTTGTGCAATTATTGGGCTCTGCCAATTTGACAAGCCTTATTCTTAGGCTCTTACAGGATTCCTACCTAAGTGAATTAATATCAATCAAGAATGTTAAAATAACAGCATACTGGGGGGTGAGATAGGGGAGGAGTAGTTTGAAAAAGTCAATCTGAAAAAGCAAGTATGCTCTGAAAAAGAGATACTCCCCCTTCCCCCAGGGTCACTGAGAATCACTGGAGTAAACATGATCATACTCCAGAGTACACAGGTGTGTAACACCAATACAATCACAGTTTAAGGCCCTGATAAAAGATAAGTTAACATTTCCAAAGTGTGGAGGGTTGCCCCAGGGCCCTTGGTGCCCTGGGAAAACCCCCTAAGCTAAAAGCTGTACAAACTCTCCAGGTCCACCCATAAATGTAAATTACCTTCCTGGGAAAACCTGTTGGACCATGGGAAAACTCATCCTAAAATAAGACTTAAGATTATATAAGATTACTGTAAGATTACACTATAAGATTACACTATGTTGCAGCAGTCAGCCTCTGGCTGTCCTGCCTGCTGTCCTGCAGCACTTTCTAATTCTGCTCACTCTGATGCCTCTGGTGAATTATCTCACCACTCACAACACTGGCCTCCAGTTGGTCACTACCCACAAGAAGTTCAATTCTGAAACTGTGCCCTTTAAAAGGGAAACCCTTTTAGAACTACTGATATCCTGAAAACATCATCTGTAAAATACTGATTGGTTTGAAAAACGACAGCACAGAACAAGTTTTAGTTTAACATGATCAGTTACATTCTTTTAAAAAACTGCATTATAGGAGCAGGCTTTGGTACAGCAATGACACTTACGACTCTAGTATCCCACATCAGAGCACTGTTTTGAATCCCAGCCATTCGGCTTCCAATCCAACCTCCTGCTATTGTGCCTAGGAAGGCAGTGGATGACGGCCCATGTACTCTGGTCCCTGCCACCCCTATGGGAGACCTTGATAGGGTTTCTGAATACAGGCTTCAGCCTGGACTAGCCCTGGCTATTGTGGGCTACCTGGAGAATAAATCAGAGAATGGAAGATCCCTCCTTCCTTCCTTCCCTCCCTCCCTCCATCCCTCTTCTCTGGCTCTCACTTTGTCGCTCTGCCTTTTGAATAAATAAATCTTTTTTTCAAAAAATTTCTTTACATTCAATGCATGTAATTTCCTAATCCAACAGTGAAAATGAAAATCCAACCATAACTCTCAAGTTTGTTTGCTCAGCATATCCACCTGAAAAATGGAAATCCTTTGCCCCCAACACCATCCCAATGGATTGTCATTTTCAATCATCTATGAGGACTCAGCCATCAGTACATTTTTAAACTCCTCAGGTCCAAGGCCAGGTGGAAAACAATCTCTGATTATATGCAGGCCGACCACCTGAACATAACTGTTTTCTTTAAACTTCCTCCTATCTGAATATTATTATGCAAAATGAAGTCAAACAAGGGTTTGTTTTTCCTATTTGGATATAGTGAAAAATAAAACTAATCATAAAGAACTTTGAGGTAATAAAAAAAAAGGAAGTGGTTACTTTGATCTTGATATTTGAAACCAACTGGCTTTGCTGAAATGAAGTCACAAGATTCTAATGAGATGGTGAATTATATAACAAATGTGTTCCAAATCAGTAATTTTTAAAGAAGATTTATGAATGTATTTATATGAAAAGCAGAATGACAGAGACACACAGATCTTCCATAGGCTGGCATACTTCACAAATGCCTATTAAAGTTCAGAATAGGTCAGGCCGAAGCCAGGAGCCAAGAACTCCATCCAGGTCTCCCACATGGGTGGCAAGGGCCCAAGTACTTGGGCCTTCATCTGTAACCTCCTGGACACATTAGCAGGGAGCTGGATCAACAGTGGAGATGGAAGCCAAAACCAGGCACTCCAATATGGGATACAGGAGTCCAAAGGGTCAGTTTAACCCTCTGTGCCAGAGTACCCACCCCTGCAAATCTGTAATTTTGAAGTGGAGGCATAGTACATCTCCTTACCAAAGAATTGACCACATTATGGAATTTAGCATTAAATTCAAACAAAGAAGGGGGATAGGAAGAAAGATAAGTTGAAAACTTTGGACCATGAAAAACGTAAACAGATTCAGATGATGGTAGAGGAGAGGTCACCCAGAGGCGAAGTCATTCATGCGTACGCCTACCTGCCTCCTCTTTGCTCTTTATTCCCCTTCCCTACCTGGTGGGGATGGGCCTTAGTGGGATTCCTGACTGAGCCCATCCCGAAAGTCCCCTCTGTCCTGAATGGTGGCAAGCAGTCAGCCCCTCATCCATTGGTAGAGGTTAGAAGGGAACATAGACCTCCTGGGACAAAAAACATGATTCAAGACCAAATCAGGTCTAAGGAGTGGGGACAGAGATCCCCTAGAAATCAGGACTCCCTGAGCCCCTGTGGAGCTTCAGAACGAGAAGCCACGTTTCACCTGAGATACACAAACTCCACACTGGGAATTTCACGTTCTCCGAGAACAAGAATCACTGGCAGAGGACTGTGCATCTCTGCTCACCCACACCTGCAGCATCACCATGACAGTAACACAGCTGCTACACAAGGACAAAACACAAGCAACACCTTACATAACCAGAGATACACAGAGAAGTGACAGGTATGGACCTGTGTTGGAATTTCACACGGGCAAAAGTCTCCAGCTCCTTTCAAATTATTTAGAGTGACCTAATTTGGTCAGGATTTTGGCGACACAGCTTAGCAACCAACACAAAGTAACTTCCTTATTCCTTCCCTCAATGCACCCGTAATCCCCGATTCAACTCTTCTCTCACTGTTTCCCAGTTAGGGCTCAGGCTTTTAGTTTTCTAACTGGGACCTGGGCTACTGCAATGAATCTTTATGTAGACACCCTCAAACTCCTGCTTCTGCGAGACTGAAACATCCACCAGGTATCAGGCCCACCCTATGTTCTAGGTTCTGAGCTCAGTTTCATCTACACAACAATTTAGAAAGCAGGCCTATTTTCCCAACTTTACAGAGAAGGAAACTGGGGTACAGAGAAACCAAATAACTTTGGTCACATAATAAATCAGTAAGCAATAAAGCAGGCTTTGAATTCAAGTTTGTCTGATCTGAAGCCCATACCATAATAGCCGGTGCTTTGATAGCATTATGTGCCAGGCACTGCTCTAAACATTCTTCAGATAATTACTTAAACTAAATGCTTACAAAAACCCTGAGAGAAGCATTATTTTTCCCCACTGCCATTATACAGATGCAAAAACTGATGAACACAGAGGTTTACCAACTCTTTTGAAATTACAAAGCTCATAACCGGCAGTACCAGGATTCAAATCCAGGAAATCTGATTTCAGCATCCATTTAGATCGTAAACATTACACATACTACTCCTTTCTAATTTACTTCTTTCTATATTCAATTCTTCATTCAAGAACTGCTTATATCATGATGGGCACCTAACATCTTACCAGATTTACAGAAAGGAAACCAGTATGTGATGGATTTCTTCCCTCAGAAAGCAGCAACCTGGATGGGCAAATATCAATTAAGTGATATAAGGCAGCTACCAAGAGACTAGTGCAGTGGTACAGTGGGCCAAACCACCACGAGCAATGCTGGCATCCCATGTTGCAGTGCAGATTCAAGACCCAGCTTCTGCAGATCCAATCTAGTTCCCTAGTGCACCTGCGAAAGCAGCAGAACATGACCTAAGTACTTGGGCTTCCCCCACCCTAATGGGACCCCTGTTGGAGTTCCAAGCTCCTGGCTTCTGCCTGGCCCAGCTTTTGCTATTGTGGCCATTTGGGAAGTGAACCAGCAAATGTAAAGATCTCTTTCTCTACCACTCTTTGTATTATTCTGCCTTTCAATTAAAAAAATAAATAAACAAAAAGAGCAGTTAGCAGATTGTGAGGCCAGGCAACGTGCCCCTGGGGCAGCAGCATGACTCAAGCACTAAGACAGAGAGGAGGACCTGCCTGTGGTGACTGTGAGCTCCAGACAGTGGGAATAACGCACAGGAGAAGGGCAAAGTGAACAGCACTGGGATCAAGGGAGGCAACTCCTGTCACATCAGACTCTCTACTGCTTTGTTCTGTTTGTATTGTCTTATCTTTCTGCAGGTCTGTGAGGAATTCTCGTTTAAAAGATAGAGAAAATAAGGTATAGAAAGTTCAGCAATTCATCCAAGGTTACACAACAACAAAATGTCTATCTCCAACACCCTTTCTCTTAACCCATAGTTCCTACACCCAGGTAAACACAAACTGATGAGGCTGGGTTATCATCAAGGACTGGCAAGGCCAGGCAGAATCTACCGAGTATGACTTGTAGGCCACTGAATGAGCAATTAGGGCTCTTCACCTTCCTCCCAGTCCCCAGAAGGTAGGTGTATTTTTCTTTTCTTTTTTTTTTTTTTTGAAAGGCAGAGCAGACAGTGTGAGAGAGAGAGAGAGAGAGAGAGAGAGAGAGAGAGAAAGGTCTTCCTTTTCTGTTGGTTAACCCCCCAATGGCCAGCAGCGGTACACTGCAGCCACGCACCATGAAGATCCGAAGCCAAGAGCAAGGTGCTTTTCCTGGTTTTCCATGCAGGTGCAGGGCCCAAAGACTTGAGTCATCCTCCACTGCACTCCCAGGCTGCAGCAGAGAGCTGGACTGGAAGAGGAGCAACTGGGACTAGAACCCAGTGTACCAGCGCCACAGGCGGAGGATTAGCCTATTGAGCCGCGGCACCGGCCAGTAGGTGTATTTTCAACATTGAGCCTCTTCCTATGGTGTTCCCCCTGCAAGCAAGCTTCCTCTCTACCCAATCACACATGGAAGCTTTCCTGGTCCAAATACAGCACAACCCTCTGGAGGCAGCCCAGCTTACCAGGGAAGGGACTGGCTAAAGGTTAAGTGCTAGTCTTGGTGGAGACACAGGCTAGGTGTGGGGGACCTCAAGGATCCCCTAATCCAGCTTCTGTGTTAGGAAGGAATAACAGGCTGAGAGAGTAGAATGTGTCTCTCAAGGCTACACATTCCAAAAAAAAAAAAAAAAACAAAAAACTGAACTCTATAGAAGTGCTTTGGCAAGCAAAGATCTGAATTCCTGTGACAGCTTGGAGAGGAGGTAACTAAGGATCTGCCCTCCCACAGAGACTGTCTTTAGACTCCAATGCCGCAGCAACTAAAAAGAGCAAATGTTTTCTTAGCAAGGTTCGAGCTTGACTCAAATTTTGTGTTAAGAAGGACATGGAGGCGGAGGGGCATCTAGACGTGAATCATCAGCTCTGAAACAGCAACTTGGGAAGTGGGATGCTTCGGGAAAGTGCAGCTTCTCGAGACCTTGAGTTCTCTTCCCCCTGCAGTCAAAGCAGGCCCTGATGTTACGGCACCCACTTACAGTCTCCGATAGCACGCCTGTGACAGCACCCACTGCCTGTAACAGGAACACAGATGTCGTGATGTTTCTGCCTTTGTACTCCAAGGTGGCTTGAAGTAGTGAACCTAGTCACAGCAAGGACGATCTGTGATCAGAGAGTAAAAGGAGCACCCATTACCTCACTGTCAGAATGTTAAGATGTATATCAAGGTCATTACTCATCAAACTTTCCCTCTGGGAACATTGCTCTTTCTAAGGCCAAAGGACTGTGCTCTACCTTCCATTAATACTTCCTGTCACTCTTCAGTTCCATTTCCACCAATCATCACATTAGACCATAGCCAAAAGACATAACTGTTTTTAAAATGTACTTACCTTAATGTGCTCAGAGTATTTATAGGTCAGCTTCCCTGCTGGCTACTATTAGTGTGGCTGTACAGTCTGTAAAGAGGATTTCTCCTCTTTAGCTTTTGGTAAAATCTTCAGAGGGAGCAGAACCTAAATGTGTTTAAATAGACTTATGACTTTGGGCTATGTTATCCACATGGTCATTGCTAGATATGCTTCCCCTACCCCCCAACCTAAACTTATTCACCAGAAATAATTTGAGATATTTGGGAACCTAGAGACTTAATGACATAAAGGTGAGCAAACTGGGACAACCACTGGCTCTCAAAATCTCGTCCTCTCTCACCTCCCTCACCTCCCTATGTTTACCTCCTACCTCTCTAATCACTCATGGTTAGATTTCGTTATGCATCCCTCTCTACAAAGACTTCTTTTTTAAAAAAGATTTATTAATTTACTTAAAAGTCAGCTACAGAAGGGGAGGGAGAGGAAGAGAGAGAAAGAGAGAGAAAGAGATTTTGATTTCCTTCCACACACATGGGAGACCTGGGTGGAGTTTCTGGCTCCTGGTTTTGGCCCAGCCCAGCCGTATCTGTTGCAGACATTTGGGGAATGAAAAGATGTCCTCTCTTCCTCTCTGTTACTCTACCTTTTAAATAAAAATAAATAAATCTTCAAATGCCTTAACTGATTGAAGAGCTTGTA
Source organism: Sylvilagus floridanus (assembly GCA_949820135.1). Classification (NCBI taxonomy): domain Eukaryota; kingdom Metazoa; phylum Chordata; class Mammalia; order Lagomorpha; family Leporidae; genus Sylvilagus; species Sylvilagus floridanus. Next base: position 82,943,671 of record OX463229.1, on the reverse strand, counting down.
TAACTTGGCTTCATGTATACCACTTCAGCCTCATCTCTCATCAGAATTCCTTCACATTGCATTTTCAAGCCACATTGATACCAAAATCACATCTTTCCACCAACTCCCTTCTTATCTTCAGAAAACTCAATTCCATTTATTTATTGCATGTCTGCCAAATGCAAAAATGCTACAGACACATAATGAGTAAGGCACGATCCAGTCCATGCCATGCCTATGGTGTCTGAAATCTCATTGCTTTCCTTAAACCTCAGTTTAAAACTTGACATTCCTGAGTGGGGTCATTTAGCCTAGTAGTTAAGAGCCATATGTTCCACATTGGAGTGCCCGAGCTCAATTCCCAGCTTGGGCTCCTAGTCTACTTTCCTGCTAATGTGTACACTAGGAGGTGGTGGTGATGGCTCAAGCAACTGGGTTCCTGTCACACTCATGGGGAACCTGGACTATGTTCCTGGCTCCTACCTCTGGCCCCAGCCCAATCCTGGCCATTGCAGGCATTTGGAGAATGAACCGAACCGACAGATGGGAGAGCACTTACTCCAACTTTGTTTCTCCCTCTCTCACTCCCTCTTAAATAAGTTTCTTCTAAAAATTTAAGTCCCCGAAATGCAGCTCTCTTCTTCAAACTTAAGTTCAAGCCTAAGAATCAACCTGTCCCTGCTGATACAGTTTTACCAGAATGTTTCATCCTCTTCTCTGCCAGTTTCAAAGCCCACACATCTCCTCCCAATCTCTACACCTCAAGGAAGCTTTCCATCATAGCCCTACCTGGTTGTTCACACTTAGATCTGAAAACTTAAGTTTCTGTTGGCTTTCTAAGCTGTTGCTTAGGGCACTACAGTTGGCACCAATCACCAAGGAGTCTCAGACCAAAAACCCTACATTTAGTAGTAGCTATGTATAGTGTTGCATCAGACAGGGTTGGCTAGGATTTTGAAGTTTAAAATTATAGGGCCCAGAAGGGAAGTAGAGGGAAGATCCTTCCAGAAGAAATTTAACAGCAACCATTTCTGGATTGCTCCTGGGCATGTATAGGGCAAAATGATGGAACTGGGCAAAAACATTTATCTGCAATTGAAAAGCTCTATTCTGTATCTTCTGATTCAAGGAATGTGGCTTCCTAATGGAGATATGAATCTTGGTGGGAGTTTTCCTTCTGTAGTGACTGGAAGGCTTGGTGTTATTATAATTGCAAAAAACCATCCACTTGGAGTTGACGAGTTATAAAGTAGTCTTCCATACTCAGCGACTGGAGGCAGGCTTTGTGCATGGATACTACATGCCTACATGGAGTTGGCCCTGTTTGACACTTTTCCCTACCAAATTCATGGCTTCTATTACATAAATGATGGATAGTACCTAAATTTCTTACCATCCATCACTGAATAAGAGGAAGTTTTCTTTCCCAACAGAGAAAGCGGCTACAACACATTCTGTACACTACTGTACTTCAAACTTATTTGAGCTTTCCTAATAACTGAACCTTCTTCATTTGTTTGTAATGGCCCATCCCCACACCACTAGCCATATCAATGAATCAGAAATATGGATTGTCAAGCACAACAAAAACAGAATTCATAGCAACTAGAGTTTTATGCAGAGGTAGTAATGAAGCATAATAATCCCTGTTGACCAGAAGTCCAATCACTACTAACAGAGAAAAGAAATGCAAAAGCGTCAAACAGGGTAGAAAACACACAGCTAGGTTCAAATACTGAATTAGGGACAGTGCTGTGTCATAGAGGGTAAAGCCACTGCCTGCAGTGTCAGCATCCCATATGGGCTCCATTTCAAGTCCCGGCTGCTCCACTTCTGATTCAGCTCTGCTATGGCTTAGGAAAGCAGTAGAAGATGGGCCAAGTCCATGGGCCCCTGTACCAGAGTGGGAGACCTGACAGAAGCTCCTGGCTTTGGATCAGCTCAGTGCCGGCTGTTGCGGCCATTTGGGGAGTGAACCAGCAGATGGAAGATCTTTCTCTCTGCTTCTGCCTCTCTAACTCTGCCTTCCAAATAAGTAAATCCATCTTTAAAAAAATACTAAATCACTAGAAATAGGATCAAGTGGCCATTTGTCCTACATCTTATGCCTTTTTGTTTTGCTTTGATTTCCCCAATGGAGCACATACTAGCCTAATATTATTTCAAAGCCTACTGAGGATTTTAGATGCTCCTCCTAAGGCATGCTCTGGGCTCTAGTTTAGCTGAATGTTTATGAGTCTAAGACACCTTTCTTCTATCTATTTCAAAATGGGTGTGTGTGTGTGTGTGTGTGTGTGTGTGTATAGTAGAAAGACCAATAAGCCCGAGAGTGAAATGATTGGATATAACACCAACCCCATGTTTTATCCACAACCCTAGAGGACTAAAGATTCTGTGACCAAGATAGCAAAAACTCCCCATAAAACTGCCTGCAGAGGGGCTGGCACTGTGGCACAGCAGGTTAAAGCCCTGACCTGAAGCGCCAGTATCACATATGGGCGCTGGTTCTAGTCCTGGTTGCTTCTCTTCTGACCCAGCTGTCTGCTATGGCCTGGGAAAGCAGTAGAGGATGTCCCAAGTCCTTGGGCCCCTGCACCCACGTGGGGGACCTGGAAGAAGCTCCTGGCTCCTGGCTTCAAATCAGAGAAGCTCCTGGCTCCTGGCTTCAGATTGGCGCAGCTCTGGCCATTGTGGCCATCTGGGGATTGAACCAGTGGATGGAAGACCTCTCTCTCTTTCTCTACCTCTCTGTAACTCTTTCAAATAAATAAAATTAATCTTTGAAAAAAAAAAAAAAGACTGCATGCAGAGTGACTTCCATATTTTCCACACCTCTGGTGTGGTCTTATTATTGCTCAAAGCACATTTGAGTGATAACACTCAAGTTGATACATTGCATTCCATCTAGGAACCTTTCAGTGAGTGTTTCTGTATAAAGCAAGCATCAAATAAGGGAACTATTAGATTTGTAGACCAAAGATATTTGAGTTTGGAAAACATTTATCAATTATCTTCTATTTGGAAAACAACAGATTTAGCACTAGGGTTAGGGTGGGCTTCAAAGACGACAGAGACACAAGAACCTTACCCTCAAACTTACACAGAGAGAAAAGGACAATGAAATACATAAATACAAAAGAAGGACAAAGTCCAGCTATCTAGGGTTGAGATTTCTGAAAGAGAACCAAATTTGGAACTCCAACATCAACACCTTTTAAATATTAATTCTTCCCAAGAAAAATCTTTTAATATCTGCCAAAGAGAGAAACTATAATAAACAGAATATGTGCCTTGGAGAAAGCTGTACTCTTTTACTATTTTCTGAACAGAGGCTCTGAGACCTACCTTTCTTTTTTATTAGAAAGGCAGAGTTACAGAGAGGAGAAGGAGACAGACCGACATGAGAGTGTGAGAGATACCCATCTTCCATCTGCTGCTTCACTCCCTAAATGGTCACAACAGCCAGGGCTGAGCCAGGCTGAAGCAAGGAGCTTCATCTGGGTCTCCCACATGGGTACAGGGATCCAAATACTTGGGTCAATCTGCTGCTGCTTTCCCAGGTGCATTAGCATGGAGCTAGGCCAGAAGTAGAGCAGCCAGGGCTGGAACAGGTGCCCTTATGAGAGGCCAGCATCACAAGCCGTGGCTCAATCCACTATGCCATAATGCCAGCCCCAAGACCTACTTTCTAATAAAGTTGGTTTTGATATGGATGATTTGGTTTAAAAGATAGTAAACTAGCCAACAGATCAAAAGGATCAGAACGGCCCATTGAGGCAAGATCACAATTCATCTACCAGCAGATACTTAGATTCTACAGCAGACTGGCAGGCATACAGACTTACTGATCCAGGAAGATGTCACCATAACCATGTGCCCCAAGGCCCTGTCACTATTTTGCACCCTGGGAAGACAGTAATTGTGGTCCTAGCAGGAAAGTCTGAAAAAAAATCAACTGCATGGCTTCCTAGTACATTGTATCTTAAAAACAAACAAACAAACAAACAAAAAAAGCCTTTGCTGATATGTAGAGCATTCAAGAAACTCAGGATTCTGAAAACCCCAGCCAGACTCACTTCAGCTTGAATGTAATTCTTGACTCAGGCTTAGCTCTGAAAGATATCAAACACAGAAAGAAAGAAGGTCTGAGAAAAAAATATGACTTACTCCATGTGGAGGATAAAGAATGAAACGTATAACAGATGGAATGGGGAAGGGCAAAGGGCTTAATAAGATTCACTACAGGATTAGGCATTCATTTGATTAAAACCAGCCTATGCAGGGCAGAAGCAGAACAAAACCACACTGCTCTGACTCATCATGCTTCAGGCTGTGCAGCCACCACCAAGGGTGCAAGGCCAGGTGGAATCTATTTACATAGAAGCACTGCTAAGGAACTTCACAACTGGTGAACTGGACTGTGAAAGTTTTGCCTTACTCTTCAGTGTTGAGAAAAGTCTAGGGCAAAGAAAAAACAACTTATTTAGGATAAAAGAAAAGGGTGGCGGGGGGAGGGGGTCAGCTTCACATCCTCAATGCAGTGCCAGACACATCATTGCTTAATAACTTAACTCAATGTTTTGAGTAAGTGAAGATTCTAACTTCTTAGCTACACCCATACTGTCTGGGATGATGTATAGGTACAGTCTGGGACCACATTAGAGCACTTCAACAAGTCTATGGAATAATGCAATTAAAAGTGTATTCTTTTAATTGCAAAGAAATGTTGAAATACATGCATAGTTTTTTTTTCCATAATAAATGTTTCCATGAACTTTTTGAAGACTCCTCTACATAAGAGTTTCCAAAGTTTTTGTGCCAAGATAAACTTTCAATTCCTTTTTTCCATGAATTTTGTTGAAGTATGCTCATGTGTTCAGATATGCCTGACAGTCTTATAACTGTCTCAGCATAATCAGTAGTACCCCCTTTCATTTGCAAAAGGCTATCAGCTTGGACTACAAACTGTTCTTAGGTATTGTCTATCACCAAAATGAATCATTTTGCATCGATTAGATTTTCACAATTCCTGTGGGCCCTTTACTCTTCCTGTCAAAGCACTCCTCAGTCCTCACACAGCCTCTTTGTGGGCTTTACCAAGTGCTTTCCTCTCTGGTCTCCATTATTTCCTCTATCTCTGTCTTACCCTCAAATGTCCTGGCTCTATCACTGGGGAAAGGGAACACCAATCAGCTTCTCTATATCCTATTAGTCTTGACTATTAGTAGTCCTTCAGAGTTGCACAGAGACACCACATACGACACCACATTTCCTTAAGATTCACTATTTTTAATAGTACAACTTCAAAATGCCACTGTGCTAACAGTCTCTCTTTCCTCCAACTTACCAAATAATCCTCAAATAAAAATAAGTGATGAAAAGAGGGAAAGAAAGAGAGGAAGAAAACTATTTCCTATAAATAAATAAATGAACAAATAGTTTGAAGGAGGTCATACATGGGGACAAGGAGATAAGACTTTTAGCCTTATAAATTTTTCTCATCAAAAAAGAAAGATCCAAATTATATGCTTGCTTTTTAAGTAAGCACACTGATTCATTCCTTATATCTATTTCCATTTATTTAGCATAGAGTTTACACCAGCAGGATTCAAGAACAAATTCTACTTTGTTCAAGATAAATCATCATTCACTCCAGGAAGCCCAAAGTCATCACAAAAATAAAGAGAAGTGGGAGGAAAAGGGAATGTAAGAATTGGATCTATCAATAGGTTGGGATTTTGATCTCCCCACACACACACACACATATATAAAATTTTTTCAATCTTTCTCTCAGACCATCAGTGAGAGTTTATTATCTAGTGGATAAACTTATGGGAATTTACATCATTACTAAGGAAATAATAGATACATATTATTTTTCTTATTGAAAGAAAGCAAGAAACTCATTTGACCATGTCAGACGCAGGGCTGAATTAGGAATTTTTTTTTTTTTTTTTTGACAGGCAGAGTGGACAGTGAGAGAGAGAGACAGAGAGAAAGGTCTTCCTTTTGCCGTTGGTTCACCCTCCAATGGCCGCCGCACTGCGGCCGGCGCACCGCGCTCCTCCGATGGCAGGAGCCAGGAGCCAGGAGCCAGGTGCTTTTCCTGGTCTCCCCATGGGGTGCAGGGCCCAAGCACTTGGGCCATCCTCCACTGCACTCCCGGGCCACAGCAAAGGGCTGGCCTGGAAGAGGGGCAACCGGGACAGAATCCGGCGCCCCGACCGGGACTAGAACCTGGTGTGCCGGCGCCGCAAGGCGGAGAATTAGCCTATTGAGCCACGGCGCCGGCCAGGAATCTTAAGATAAATTCAAGGGTGGGCATTTAGAAACACAATTAAGACACTGATTAAGATACTGATTTCCCACACTGGAGTACTTGAGTTCAATACTCATATTTGGCTCTTGACTCAACCTTCCTACTAATGCAGACCCTGGGAGATGGCCATAATGGCTCAAGTAACTAGGTTCCTGACACTAGTTTGGGAGACTTGGGTTGAGTTCCCAGCTCCTATTTCCAGCCATTGTGGATATTCAGGGGGCAAACCAGCAGATAAGAGTGCTTGCTGTCTGTGTGTATGTGTGTTCGCCCCACAAATAAAAAAAATAAAAATAAAAATAAATTCAAATCTGCACAGTATGATGTAGCATCAGACTCTCAAAACATGGATTAGAATCCTGCTCTGGGGAGACCAAGATGGCAGAATAGGGAGGGACCTTACTGCTGTAGATTGGGGAAGATAGTTTAAAACACGTGGAGAGAGTGCAATCTCAGGAAAGAGTTAGGGAGAAAATAACAGAGAAAACTCCATGCAAATTAGATGGACATCTGGATCTACCTAAAGGGTGTGGATGCACTGAACTCAGGACCCCAGGAGCTCAGAGCCTCAGTATCAGCTTTGGAGAGTGAGGCGAGACCAGACTAAAGCAACCCAAGCCACTGGCAATAAAGCTGTGGGAAGAGCCTGAGTCTGCCTTGGAGCCCCATGTGGGGTAGTGTACCTGCTAACCTAGAGGAAGGGGGAGGCATGCACATTTCTCTCCCTGACCACCCAGCACCATGTCCTGTAACTAGCTGAGAGCGAGCAGGTGCCATTTTGGACATATGTAACAGCCGTGACAGCTCATACCCGTACATCCAGCAACCAGCTGAGAGAAGGTGCCCAAATCTGGCTGGGAGAATTGGCAGGGGCTTATGCTGGGACTGTGAAAACAGTTTGATTATGTGTGAGGATGCAGGCTGTGGCTGGGACTTTGGGCAGTCACTGTGGGCATATGCTCAGGGAGCCATTTTGGGCATATGTAATAGCTTCTCCAACTATTGTCCACATGCCCAGCAACCAGCTGAGAGGAGATGCCCGAGTCTGGCTGGGGAATTGACAAGGGGATAGGTGCTTGTATCTGTGGGAGCCTTGTGTGCTGGACTGTGAAAATACTAGCTGCATGTGAGGATGCAGGGTGTGGCTGGGTCTTTGGGCAGTCACTGTGAATGGCTCCACACGTTCAGGGCTCCCTGATTCCCTGGTGAGGGTTATTGCTGCAAGATCGATGCTCACACCAAGGACTGCATGGATCTTTGTATGGTTCTTGTGGCAGTGAGGACTAATATTATACCCACTAGGGCAAGCATCCAGGCACTGGTCTCCTTTGAGGAAAGGAGGTGAGTGTGAGATAACACCAACAGAGCTGAATAAACCTCTCCTCTGATTAAAAAAATAAATAAGAAAAAAGAAATTACAAAAAGAGATTTACTGTGCCCAATTTGGGAGTCATTTTAGACACTCTCCTCACCCTGAAGCACTGAACAGAGCTCCCTGACCACACTCAGCACATGCCTCAGGGTATTCATTGAAAGAACAGGCACTCCACTAATCCATAGAGGGATAGTTTAAAGATAAAAGCCATCACAGGGAAAGAAATTAATGAGCATCTCCACAAATGTCTGAAAATAAATGCAGCAAATCAACAAGAATAAGAAAGACAACAAAATACCCTCGAAGGAACACAACATTTCAATTCTAGAATGTAAAAAGAGACTGAAAAAATGCCAGAAATTCAATTCAAAAAATTGATTTTAAGATTACTGAGAAGTAATCAGAAGCAAATCCAAGAACTAAAGAAATCTGTACATGTCATGAAAGAAAATTTTTCTCATGAAATTGAGACTTTTAAAGAGAAATCAAAATAAAATATTAGAGATGAAGAATTCAATAGATTAAAAAAATGCAGTGGAAAACTTTAACAGACTCAGTGAGGAAGAAAGAAAATCCAAGTTAGAAGACAAATCACTGGAAATTTTACCATCAGACCAAAAGAAAGAAGTTAGAAAGACAAAAAAAACAGAGTCAGAGATCTATGGGATACTATCAAATGACCCAACATATGGGTCTTAGGAGTTCCTAAAGGTGTGGAATGAGAGAACAGCTTAGAAAGCCTTTTTAGTAAAATAATTACAGAAAAATTCCTTACTTTGGAGAAAGAATGGAATGTCTGAGTATAGGAAACACACAGAACTCCTAACAGACATAAGAAAAGATCTTCACTATGACACACTGTAATCAAACTCTCCACAATGAAACAAAGAAAAGATTCTAAAATATACACAAGAGAAATGCCAGATGACTTTCAGAGGATTTCCAAGTAGATTCACAACAGACTTCTCATCAGAAACCCTATAAGCTAAAGAGAGAATTGCAAGATACATTCCAAGCATTAAGAGAAAAAAACTGTCAATCCAGAATAACATCCCCTGAAAAGCTCTCATTGATGAATGAAGGTGAAATAAAGATTTTCCATAACAAACAGAAATTGAAGACATTTGTCACCACCTGTCTAGCCTTACAAAATATGCTTAAGGATGTGCTATAACACAAACACATAAACATGGTCATCGCTACGAAAGAAAGTGAACGTGGAAAATCTCCCAGTAGAAGTATGAAGGAAATCTCTAGTAAAAAATAGGAATATTTATGGAAAACCAGCAGGGCCAAGTCGTTACTTATCAATAGTAACCTTGAATGCAAATGGAAAAATAGGAAAAAAACATAAAACATCTACTTGTTGCCTACAAGAAATACATCTTACCAACAAAAATACATGTAGACTAAAAGTGAAAGGATGAAAAAAGATATTCCATGCTAATAGAAAGCAAAAAAGAGCTGGTGTAGCCATCCTAATATCAGACAAAATAGACTAACACAAAAACTGTTAAGAGAGCCAAAGAAGAGCACCCTGCAATGATTAAGGGATCAGTTCAACAGGAATATATGACCATAATAAATGTATACACACCTAATTACAGGGCACTTGGCTATTTAAAAGAAATGTTAAGGGATCTAAAGGGAGACATAGACTCCCATGTAATGGTAATGAAGGACTTCAATATCCCACTTTCAGCAAAGCACAGATCAACCAGACAGAAAATCAGCAAGGAAACAACAGTTAATTGACACTATAGACCAAATAGACCTAACAGATATCCACAGAACTTTTCATTCTACAGTTGCAGAATACACATTCTTCTCACCAGTGCATGGAACTTTCTCTAGGATAGACCATAGCCCAGGCCATAAAGCAAGTCTCAGCAAATTCAAAGAAAATCAAAATCATACCATGCATCTCCTCTTACCACAATGGAATGAAGCTGGAAATCAACAACTGAATGATCTCTAGAACATATGCAAATACATGGAGAATGAAAACATGCTCTTGAATGAACAGTGGGTCACAGAAGAAATCAAAAAATTGTTGAACATTTTTTATACTATTTGTTGAACTCTTTACTTAGTATAGAATTAATCTTCTGTTAATAAAGTTAATTGAAAATAGATCTTAATGAAAAAGTAAGAATGAGAATAGGAGAGAGAGGAGGAAGGGTGGGAGTGTGGGTGGAAAGGCAGGAATGGTGGTAAAAAATCACTATGTTCCTAAAGTTGTATTTATGAAATGCATGAAGTTTATAGACCTTAAGTAAAAGGTTTCTGGGGGGACGGGGGAAAGAATCGTATCCTGTCCATTCTTAAGTATGTGACCTTTGAAAAATCCCTTCAAGTTTCAGTTCTCATCTGCACAATTAGGTACCTGTTTGCTAAACCTCAATCCACCACTGAAGCTCTATGAATCTGCGACATTTCATTTGGCCAGGGACAATTTCTTTCTACAATCAGTCCCTTGGGAAAGAGTTCACACTCATCTTCTGTAATCACACCATACAAGTTTATTGTCCAATACCCCTAACAGAAACCCGTGGGATCTCTGTGCTCTCTCATTGTCCCTACCCTTTCCTGGAATCTGATGCTTTGGCTATTTCTGATAAACAAAAACTTTCTCCCATCATAGAACCTGGCTATACCTTGGCTAACAGCTCTCTGAAAACAGCACTATCTCAGATCAAAGGGTCCATCATGTCTTGAGCTAGGAAACAGTCTGAATAACCAAGTTTACTACAAATTGGCCAACTCGGGTTCACCTCTGAGAAATCAATTGCTCAACCTTCCATGTCTCTTCTGAGTCAGCACACATTCAGTGGATTCACCAAGACAACAGTTTCCATGCCTGCTCCTCCTTAGCAGGGAATGCAACTTCATTACACTTGCCTAGAAAGGCACCAAACTTCTCTGACTTGTTGTTAGCCAACAAGTCAAACTTAACTCCCAGATGTGTTTGTTAAAAAGAACCTAAGTAAAGCACATGTTACTCATTTTCCATTAGAGAGGAGATTTTGCAGGATCTTCTGCAGAAATCCTTACCAACATGGTTGAAAAATGATGGTCACAATTTGCTAATATTCTCTATTCCTATAAGATGGAAACACCTTTACGTAGTCTGGCCCAGGGATTTTAAATGCTCAGGGATTCTGATACTTCCTAAAAGATCCCTTATAAACCTACCTCATGGAACTTCTGGGACCATGAAAAAAAGATGATGTGAACTGTACAAAACCCAGAACATTATAGGAACTCTATTTTCCCTGCAGTGGGTGGGAAAGATGACAGAGAAGAGGTAGACTGCAAAAGCTCTTCAGGTAAAGTTGTAGACAAAGATTACCATGAGTAAGTGGTAAAATTTTAAGGGTAAGAAGAGAAAAAAGAATGGATGCCTAAGTAGATTGAACAGTAGAAACAAATAGAAACAAATGTGGACTAAACCATGAACACAGTGTGGAAAAGTTCTCCTAGCTTCTGGCTCCTTAACATCCCAATGGCCACAATCATAAGAAAGGTTTTTCTGGGAGGTCTCAAGTTCCAATCTTATCACAGAATCTGTGTTCTACCTATGTATAAATGTCCTTTTTCTGTTGACTAAATGTCGCAAACGTAAGAAGACACTCTCCATCCTGGAACTCTTATGTGTGATTCAGACATCTCCCCAAGGTATCTCTACATTTGATTTCTGTGGTCTGAAATCAAACAGGCACTGGAGATTATTTTACAGGTAATTTGGTAAATTCTACAATGTCAGAGCCTCTGCCCTAATTCCTAGTTCCCTAAGAATTGTATTCACCACTGCTCTTCTATATTCAAGGGCCTCTGATTGGTACTTTCTTTATGGCAGTCATAGAAGGCATACATAGACTTCCAAATACTCTGACTAGCTGAAAACAGCTTCCGACTCAAGAACTGTCCTGCTCCAAACATCAGTGCTGCCCCTCAACCCCAGGCACACAAACACACATATGCATGTACCAGTACTCTCTCCTCCCCAATAAAGTACTTTCCAGAAGAGAAGTTCAACAAAAAGCCTCCATAGCCCCAGTTTTAAGGCAGATTCCTCCTGGTCCCTGAATTCCACTCCCTTGTCCCTACAAGCCAGTTTCCCAAACAGCAGTTGGCCCAAGACATTCTTGAACTGAAACCTCCAACTCATATCTCCCACAAAAATCTAACTTTCAGATTGACTGGACTTTCTCCAAGTCTCTTTTCCTTGATTTACTTTCTCTAGTTTCCTCTGTCCTCACAATTACTGCTTTGCCTCCTAATTGCAAATCAGTAAGCCTTTGGCAAGTTCTGGCAATTATATAAAGTAGCAACGATACTTTTAAGAAAAGAGAAATGAAAACAAAAAGAAGGGGAGTATGCATTTAGTTCTGGAAAATAACATGGTTTTATGCTATCTTAGCCGCTATCACTAAAGAGCCCCATGAGGAGAAATCAGGCTATGGGGAGTATCCAGGCAGACCTGTAAGGTGATATTTACCAGGACCTTCATTGTATAGGGACTGGATTTCCAGCAACTCCTTCCCTGGGGCCAATTACTAATAGCTTTATGACCAGAAGTCATTGCACACCTGTATATGGAGGAAAAGGGGCAGGGTGAGAATTAGATTCAGGTCCAAAATGGCAGGGGCACAAAAAGCTGCCCCTGGAGGAATAAAGTCTGGGAACTGATCTGGTCACCTGGTAGCTTGAGAGTGTCAATAGTTGCAGAAAACGTCTGAGGTCTACACTGAAGAAAGCCTAGCCTTAGATGCTTCTTCCAGAAGAGTGGCAAGACAACCTGGTGTCAAGCGCTAAGCCTCCTTTACCATACCCAAGTAGGAAGGCATCCCTACTATGGGGTACAACAACATTGTCTTTACAGATGACAGATGAGAGATTTAACAGCCTAACCATCTTATGCAATGTGAAAGAAAAATCTGGAAAGTAGCTATAGCTGTGTTTCTGTATGGTCATCCCAATTTAACTTATGTCTTTGCGTAAATTGTAAGGTCCGCACTCCCGTACATGCAGAACCATGAGTGATCAGCTTAAGCAGAGCACATCTTGTTTTTCTGCTCCCATGGCTTCCTGTGCTCAAAACAGTGCATGACACACAGGCACACACAGCCCCATTCCATAGCTCAGGGACTAAAAATAAATTAGCTTTTAGACAGTGCTGGAAAACACAGCAGGTGTCAAGCCTGATTCAGGTAGACCCAAAGTCAGCCTTTCATGTCCCTCTGCACATTGGGACATCAGTCTGTGCCACATTACTTAAGGAGAGAGGGTGCTAGGGAGAGTATGGGGAGAGAGAACATGGTGGCCCTGCCAGGACTCACTGTGAAGCCAGCTACCAAGATGTGGCTACCAAGACCCAGTACATTCTCAGCATCAGGGTTAGTTATTACCATCCATCTCTGAGGAAAATTTTCAAAAATGACTCATGCACCCTTGCTCTGGGTACAACTAGGGATCCAGCAGTGATAGCAGGTGTAAAAACTGGACCCAGCATCTTAGTCACCAACTAATAAACAAAACAAAGAAATAAAAGCTCTCAAATCAGGACACCTTGGTTACTGAAAGAAACAGGATGGGACACACCCCTCCTACCATTATGCCAAATGCAGAGAACAGAAAAAATATAAAAGGCTAATAAAAAGTTAAGCTGTAATGCAGTAGAAGATGGCTCAAGTCCATGGGCTCCTAAACCCACGCAGCAGACCTGGAAGACGCTCCTGGCTCCTGGCTTCGGATTGGCCCAGCTCCGGCCATTTGCAGCCATTTGGGGAGTGAACCAGCAGATGGAAGACCTCTCTTTCTCTGTAACTCTCTCTCTCTGCCTTTCTATATCTGTGCCTTTCAAAAAGATAAATAATTTTAAAAATAAAGGGTTAGTGCCAACAATCTCAAAAAATGGAGAAATGTAAGTCAATAGTTTCACAATAGATTCTGAAAGAAAAAATGAATCAACAAAAATAAATGCAAAACCATGGTGTGTTACCAAACTATACAAATCATAAAAGCTACTAGAGAGAAAAAACAGATTCCTATAAAATAATGACAAAGAGACAAAAGATTTATTATCGGCCAGCGCCGTGGCTCAATAGGCTAATCCTCCACCTTGTGGCGCCGGCACACCGGGTTCTAGTCCCGGTCAGGGCACCGGATTCTGTCCCGGTTGCCCCTCTTCCAGGCCAACTCTCTGCTGTGGCCAGGGAGTCCAGTGGAGGATGGCCCAAGTGCTTGGGCCCTGCACCCCATGGGAGACCAGGAGAAGCACCTGACTCCTGCCATCGGATCAGCGTGGTGCGCAGGCTGCAGCGCGCCAGTCGGGGCGGCCATTGGAGGGTAAACCAACGGCAAAGGAAGACCTTTATCTCTGTCTCTCTCTATCACAGTCCACTCTGCCTGTCAAAAAATAAATAAATAAAAAGAATATTGTATCCACCTTGAATTTTACACCTAGCTATTCAGGTATAGTGGACCAAAAGGTTTTACCATCCACAGACTCTCACTAAAACAAAACATTAACAACAAAAACCAACACTTAAAGAATACGTTTCAGCAATGGAGTCCAGAGGACAACTCATAGACAAAAATATAGTGATAGATTTCTTAACCATAAAATAACTCCTGTGGTGGAATGAGAAGGTGAAAAGGTCATGCCAAGATGGCCACTGAGGTGAGAAGGTCATGCCAAGATGGCCGCTGACAACAGAAACTGCCTGGCAACAGGCCATGACTGGATGGCTTTGGAAACCACATGACAACAGAGCCTGACTGACAACAGGCTGTGATTGGATGGTTTCAGAAACTGCCTGGCAACAGAGCCTGACTGGCAACAGGGTGGCTTTGGAAACTGCCTGGCAACAGGCTTGATTGGTTAGGGCATAGACCGCACCTTGACTGGACTGGCTGCCTTGGCTATATAAGCTGTTGTACCAACTGAAATAAACAAGTCTGCGGACTGCTTGCCTCCAGCCTGCTTTCACCTGACTCCCAGGGTCTGTGTGGTGACTCCGTGGCGTCTCTTACCTCCACCATGCTCCTCCTGTCAGAAACAAATCCTCTCAGGAACGAATCAACTGCAACAAACCACTTCGTATTTTTTGTCAAAATTGAAATAAAATTCTAGACAAAAAGTAAGTATAAAATTATGTGTATGGTATCTGCACAGGAGTAAAGCTGTCTGTGTAATATCTGTATGGAGGAAAGGAGAATCAAAAAGATTCTTTTCTGAGAATAAACACACCAGATAAATATATTTTATACAAACTTTGAAAGTTAAATGCATGTTCAAAGTGTAACCAAAACAAAAACAAAATATATCACATATATTCCAAACCAACAAATCAAAGAAAGGAAAAAAACACACACAACTAACAGTCCCACAGAAGGTGGGTAAAAGCAGTGAGGAAGAAAGGTGGTTGTGGCAGAAGTGTCCAAATGTGTGTCAAAGGCCTGTGTTCCTCAACCAGAGTGCAGGACTGCTGTTGGGAAGTGGCTGCCACACTGGGAACTACATTTCCCAGGCCCTTCTTGCTTCTTGGTAGGCCCTCGTGACTAGTTTGCACCAATGAAATGTGAGAAGTGAACTGTAAATGGCTTCCAAGCTGGTGTGGTTAAGGAGCAGGTGGTCCCTCTCTACCTTCTTTCCCCATCGGAGTGATCTTCGAACTTGTGCTATAGGAAAAACAGAGCCACTAGAACAAAGTAGCTTGGGTTCCTGAACGATTGCTGTGGGGCAGCCCAGCCCTTGTGCCACTGACTTGATTTCACAAGAGAAGATACCTACTTCTTTTGTGCTGAGCTGCTGAGAGCTCCAGGTTCATCTGTAACCTCAGCTGGCACTGTCCCAAGAAATACAGAAGGTAAACAGAGCATACAAAATGAGATGAGCAAAGTCCAAACATATCACCCATCACAAAAATATAAGTGGATTAAGCCAGACACTGGCAAACTATGCATGGCAGGCCAAATCTAGCCTGGCCTATTCATCTATGTATGATCTGTGGCTGCTTTAGAAAAGTTGCAACAGAAACTACCTATAGTCCACCAAATCAAAAGTGTTCACTACCTACCCCTTTATACACACACACACACACACAAATTGCCAAACTTTAGATTAAATCCACATGTTTAAAAAATAGGATAAGAGAATGGGTTGGTTTTTAATATCCCCTAATTCTGTTTTTACTTATTTTCATCTACTTGAAAGGTAGAAAGAGAGAAAAAGGGGTAGGGGAGAGGGAGATCTTCCAACCATTGGTTCACTCCCTAAATGTCTACAACACCCAGTGATGGGCAAGCAGAAGCCAGGGGCCAGCAATTACATCCCGGCCTCCTACACGGGTGGCAGGGGCTTGAGCACCTCAGCCAAATCATCTGCTGCTTACCAGGATGCATTGGCAGAAAGCCTAACCAGAAGCACAGGTGCTAGGACTCAAACCAGCACCTTGATATGGAAGGTAGGCATCCCAAGCTGCAGCTCAACCTTCTGTGCCACAACCCCTGCCCCAACAATGCTATTTATGAAAAACATGATTTTTAAAACTCACACCAAAGGTTTGAAAATAAAGATGGATAAATATATGTCAAGCAAACACTTGCCAAAAGAAAACATATGAATAGTTAGCAATACTAATATTACACAATATAAAAATAGCATCAATAGAGATAAAGAAGTATACTACTTGGGGTCAGTGCTGTGGCATAACAGATAAAAGTCGATGCCTACGGCACCAGCGTCCCATGTGGGGAGTGAACCAGCAGGTGGAAGATCTATCTCTCCCTCTCTAATTCTGTCTTTCAAATAAATATGGTCTTTTAAAAGGAACACTAAAGTCAAAAAGAAACATCTCAAAATGATACAACAGGGGCCAGCGCTGTGGCATGCAGTCATCCCATATAGGCAGTGGTTCAAGTCCTGGCTGCTCCATTTCTAATCCAGCTCTCTGATTTGGCCTGGGAAAACAGTATAAGATGTCCCATGTCCTTGGGCCCCTGCATCCTCGTAGGAGACCTGGAGGAAGCACCTGGCTTCCTGGCCGTTGTGACCAATTGGGAAAGTGAACTAGAGGATGAAGGACCCCTCCCTCCCTCTCTCTCTCTCTCTGCCTCTCCTTCTCCCACTGTGTAACTCTTTCAAATAAATATTTTAAAAAATGATACAATATTGACCTTGTAAGCATTGATTATATAAAGCAGAAGTGATAAAATTGCAAAGAAACTTTTTCATAACCTTCACCACAAATATTTCAGAACATGAGAAAATCATGGCAATAAATTTAAGTTTATTAAAGGAGAAGAAATTAAATGATTTGAAAGCTATGACTCCCAAGGGAGAGTTTCATGGGTGAGGGTTTCACAGGCACCTAAAGAACTTACTCATGGGGCCAGCACTGTGGTGTAATGGGTGAAGTGCCGCCTGCAGTGCCGGTATCCCATATGGGCTCCTGTTCCGGTCCCTGCTGCTCCGTTTCCGATCCAGCTCTATTTTATGACCTGAGAAAGCAGTGGAAGATGGCCCAAGTCCTTGGACACCTGCACCTGCATGGGAGACCCAGAAGCTCCTGGCTTCAGACTGGCGCAGCTCTAGCTATTGAGGCCTTGTGGTGAGTGAACCAGAAGATAGCAGACCTCTTTCTCTGCCTCTCTGTAACTCTTTCAAATAAATCAATCTACCTTAAAAAAAAAAAAAAAGAACTTATTCAAATAGTATATATTCTTCACACCTGACCCAGAGAGGTAGCAAGGGAGAGAGTCTCCAAGAACAACTGATTCTGCACACCTGTTACTGTTAGGAAGCAGTGTCCTTTAGCAGTTTTAGGCTATGGTCTCAGCCCATTTTGTGTGGCTGTAACAAATTACCTGAGATTGAGTCATTTATAAAGAACAGAAATTTATTTTCTCACAGTTCTAAAGGCTCAAATTCTGGGGCCAGAGCTGCAGCATTAGTGGGTTAAACTGCGGCTTACAGTGCTAGCATCCCCATGTGGGTTCAAGTCCCGGCACCCTCCTAATGCACTTGGAAAAGCAGATGATGGCCCAAGTCTCTGGGCACATGCACCGTCGTGGGAGAACCAGAAGCAGCTCCTGGCTCTGGCCTGGCACAGCCCTAGCCATTGGGGCCATTTGGGGAGTGAACCAGTACATGGAAGATCTGTCTCTCCTGCTAGCTCTACCTTTCAAATTAATAACTTTTTAAAAAAGGCTCAAATTCCAAGGTGTGGACATGTTTCATTTCCTGGTGAGGGTGCAGTCTCTGCTTCCAAGGTGGCACCTTGGACACTGTGTTCTCACAGGTCAGAGGGGCACTCCCTTCCATCAAGTCTCCCCCAAGCACACACACTTTTGAGAAGCAGAGAGACAGAGAGCTCTCATCTTCTCGATCACTTCTCATTGTCCACAGCTGGTGCCCGGAGGAAGGACAAGACAATGATATTTGCAAAACTTAGGTCTAGGCATGATGACAGCAAAGAGAAACCTGTATTTATTCATGGAAGATTAGTTTTAGGCTCCCTGAATATAAAATAAAGGATAAAAAATTAAACTTAAAATCTAGGCCAGCAGTTGGAGAACACAATGGATCTCAAAGGGTAATCTCGAGTTCAGCCTCAGAATCTTGAGTGCCTGCTGAAATACAGAATCCAGGCTTCTCTCCACACCTACTAAATCACAGTCTCCTGGGTTGTGACCCAAAAATATGCATCAAAGGGGTTAGGAGAGAGTTACTAAAAGATGTAAATATGCACATTCTATAAACCAAATCCCAACTGCTAAGATTACCCACAGTTATCAAGCAGCACAATTCAAACACTAAGCCCCAGGTTTGTCAATAATTACAGGTTGTGAACAAAGGGTAACCAATGAAGGCTACAGAAAACAAGAGATTATAAACTTAGCATGGACATGAACTATTAGCACACGAGTGAGTTTCCAGCAGAAACACCACTAGGAGTTTGAATGCTGGTTTTTTAATCGCTGTTGTTCTGAAGTTCTAGATGATCACATTGGGACTTATAACTGACAAAGAATAAAATTTGAGCCTGCGGATACCCTAGACAACATCAAAGACTAATAAGATGATACTAGATACAAGTACTAAGACATTTGAAGTCTAAACTTCCTCTAAGTAATGGAAGATCTTATCTTGGCCATTTTCATCATTTAAAAAATTATTTATCTTAAAAGGCAGAGACAGAAATGAATACGAGTATCTTCCATCTGCTGATTCACTCACTAAATGCCTCCAACATACAGGGCTGAGCCAGGCTGAAGCCAAGACCCAGGAACTCAATTTGGGTCATCCGCATGAGTGACAGGGGCCCTACTAGAGCCATCACTACTGCTCCCCCAGGGTACACATTAGCAGGAAACTGGAATGAAGAATGGAACCAGGATCCAAATTCAGGCATTCTGACATGCAATGCAGGTGTTACAAGTGGTGGCTTAACAGCTGCACCCAACACCCTCCCCTCATTTATTTAACAAAGATGCCCCAAATGTATATAGCATTTGGGTTTTTAAAAAATAATTAAGAAACCTTTTCAAGCAGGTGCCTAACATTTTAAGCTTGGGGGTGAGGTGGTTATTGGTCCCAAGTGGGCTTTCCCTCAAAGTTACACTGTTTCCTTTCCAGTGTTGTTGTTTTTAAATGTGCATAGTTTCCAAGGTAACAGCTAACAGTAATTTCCTTGTATTCCTTGGCTAAAGAGTTATAGGCAGGTGCTCTTGAGGATGGAGTGAAGGTCTCTGATGCAATACTCAATGATCTTCTTGGATTACTGAGTTAAAAAAAAAATCCAATCACTGTAAACTTCGAAGTCTAAAGAGCTTCTCATTACAGTAACAGCAATTTGCACACCTCCCACGCTTTCCAATGCATAAGGTACCATGCATTTCACATAAATCCTGTCAACCCCAAGAGACAAGCAGGGCACACATTATGATTATCCCTACTTCACAACGGCATGTGGGATATCTAAGCGCTGAGTGCCCACCAGACTCAAATACTTTCCATGATACCCAGAATACCCACTTGACTAAAAAGATGTATTTTCCCTCTTCAATCAGAGGATTTGATCAACATTTTTTGCAGTTAACGTTATCAAATACTAAAATGGGGCTACATTCATTTTCCTGGGGGGTTTCAAGTTTATATTTCCTGGGAAACAAAAACCTTTGGCTGCATGAAGAGTTGGGGAAAGTGAAACCACAGAGTGGATAAGGAGATGTCAAACACAGCTGCTTTATACAGCTGGGATCCTGGCTTAAGAAACTGCTACTCAACTAACAATGCAGGGACACAGCAGTGAGGCTGGCCCACAGAGTCATCCAAAATGAGGACCCAAGTGGCCTCCTGAGGAAGGAGTGAGTAGAGATCCAGGATTAGGGACCAAGAACTGGGTGTTTGCCACTTAGATGCACTGTTCTGAAATGATTCAGGAATAGAGCCTAGCTTGAGCAGAGATTTTTTTTAAAGAACATGTTAAAGAATTAGCTCACTCACTACCCTCCTGAGATCCTGAGAACTTATGGTCACACTGCTTTGTGGTGCCGACCGTACTGGAGAATAGTGAGAACACCGTGGGTTCTAAGAATTCTAAAATGGCCCATGTAAGCAGAAACCATCTTAACATGGACCAAGTACAGTCATGGAAATATGCTCTACAGTTGTGTGGCTTTATTACATATGAACTCATTCAGAAAGTAGTACCGAAACCAGACTTATGACAGGCACCGTTGTGGGTAGTTGGGATATTAGCAGCAAACAGAATGGACGAAGTCTTCTCTCTGGAAGTATTATTCTAGTGAGAAAAGACAGAAAATAAACAAATGCATGAGTGACGGAGACATGTGCCATTGGAAAAAGTGAAGGAGGACAAAAGGAATTTGATTTGGCAAAACATAAGTTGTCTTTCTATTTTGTATTTGTTTTCATAAATCAAATATCCATTTGATTAATTGTAGTAGTTGTGGTTGAGCAGCAACATTTCATACTGACAAACAGAATTCATTCACAAGAAGACACAGAGATCCTGAATATGCATGTAACAACGAAGCTTCAAATACATGAAGCAAAAACTTTCAGAACTGGGGCCAGCATTGCAGCACAGTGGGCACCAGGGTTTGAGCCCCAGCTACTCAGCTTCTGATCCAGCTTCATGCTAATGAGCCTAGGAAGGCACAGGAAAACATCCTGAATGCTTGGGCCCCCGCCACCCACACAAGAGACCCGGACAGAGTTCTTGGCTCCTGGCTTAGGCCTGGCTGTTGTGGCCATTTGGGTAGTTAACCAGTGTATGAAAGATGTGTCTGTCCATCTGTCTCCCTCCCTTTTCCTTTCTCTGTTGTTCTGCCTTTCAAATAAATAAATTTCTAAAAAGTGTCAGATCAGAACAGTCAACTAAAGAACTCCACAATTACAACTGCTCATTAACAGTTCTCACTAGCCGATTGGAGAAATACAGAACATCACTAAGGATAAGCACAATTTAAGAGTTATCAACTCATATTACTTATTCACATTTATACTGGTAGTGGGTGTTTTGGCACAGTTGGTTAATCCACTACTGGGAATGCTCACATCCCATGACAGAGTGTCAGTATGAGAACTGGCTACTCGGCTTCCAATCTGCTTCCCCGGTAAATCTGCCTGCGAAGCATCAGATGACGGCTCAAGTACTTGAGTTCCCACCACCCACATGGGAGACCTGGATGGAGTTTCTGGCTCCTTGCTTCAGCATAGCCCTGTCCAGGCTGCTTTGATCATTTGTATGTGTATGGAAAAATGTCTGTCTCTCTCATTGCCTTTCAAAAACATAAATCTTTTAAGAAGTATATACAACAGAAGAGACATATTGGTTTTCTGTGAACATGGAACATCCACTAAGGCATTCCGATCATGGGGTGTGAAACAAGCCTTGATAAACAAAATAAGCAAAAACACATCACAAGGGAGTTGATTACAAAATAACACAAAGATACATGGAAAAATAATCAAATATTTAAAACTAAAAACATACACCTAAATAACTGATCTGATAAAAAGGAAAAGGAGGTAATATTTTTAACTAAATGAAAATATAAACATAGCATACCAGAATGTGTGGGATGTAGCTAAAGTAATGTCTAGAGGTAAATGTGTTTTATATTAGCAAAGAATGGTCTAAATTAATAACCTAAACTTTTACAAGAGCAAATTAAACCTAAAGTAAATGGAAGGAAATAATCAAGAACTGAAATCAATAACAGAAAATGAACAAGCAACAGGATAAACAAAGTTTTTGAAGAACATAAAATTCATAATGTCTAGCCAGACAGATCAATAAGAGAAAATATAGGAATGAAAGGAGAGACCTAACAACATTTATTAAAAAAAAAAAAAAGATAGTGGAGAGATTAAAAGAAAATAAAGCAGTATTAAAAACGCTTCATGTTGCTACTTAGAAACATAGTTAATGGTTTTTCAGAGAAGTTTTAAGTGTAATCTTAACCATTTATAATAATCTAAACCATAGTAATTTCTATTTTGCACGGAAAATTTTTTGCACAAAATTACTTTTATTAAGAAGCACAGAGACAGAAAGCTCCTATCTGCCCGTCTTCCCTTTAACTGTCCCAAATGAAGCTGGGATCCCAGAACTGAAGTCAGGTCTCCCCCACGGGTAGCAAAAACACAAGCTCTTGAACCCTAACCACTGCCCCCAAGGTTGTATTAGCAGAATCTGGAATTTGGAATCAGAGCCAACGATTTCACACAGGCACTCCATTACAGGACACAGGTGTCTTAGCCACTCAGCTCAATTCCCACCAAAACCAAATCATTGAAATAGTCTAGTTCACCAAAGACTTACTTAAATTATGTTAATTTAAATTATTGAAAGGTTTCTGAGATGGTTGCTTTAGAATACTTTTTAAATTTAGCACATTTGAATTTTTAGCTATTTCATTTTCCTATTTTCTGAGAAATACAGAAGTATTGTATAAGCAGTTATTTATCTCATTAAACCAATTAGAATAGGGCTCCTCTAATTTAGGCCAGATAATCTAAATCAATATCATCTGGATTTAGGAAGCTATTATACACTCATGAGATAAAGACCTCTCTGAATTAAAAAATAGATTTTATAACTTCAATTTTAAAATGTCACAGGAATCAGGAGTTAACATAGAAGCACAAAAAATTTACTAGTCAGGTATCAAAGAGTGGTTCCCTTGGTGAACACAACATTCTTAATTGATCTGTGCCCAAAATAGATGAAAAGCATACAAATAAGACTAATAACCAGTTTTTCTGTAGTCTCTCACCCACCAGAGACTAGATCTCTATAAATCATTAATCCATTCAGAGAACACCAAACTGTCAAACCCTACCACCATATTCCCCATCATCACCACCAAGAGTCAGTGACTTATTCAACCTAAAGGAAACAAAGACCGATGAAATATATGAAATCTGCTCTCTATATCAATAAAAAGAAAAAAAAGAAAATGAAGAAGAACTGCAAAACTAAGAGGTTATTAGAATTAGAAAAACAAAGTCAGCCAAGTGTTATTGTCATTTGGAAGCCAAGAAAAAAAAAAAAACATGTCTGGGCATACACAGTCCATTTACATATCAGGTGAAACCATTGAGCAACTCAGTGGAGCACTTCAAACTTTTGTTTTTTAAAACAAAAAGCTAAGCTCATCTTCCATATGGATAAATGAACACGTGTTAAATTATTTAGCACATTAATCAATGAAAGAGCATGGTAGATGTTATAAGGAGAAATCAAAACAGCACAAGTTGATATGGAAGAAAAAAATGTTGAAATAAATGTGCAGATAGAAGTAAAACTACCTCACTTCCAAAGCAGTAGAGGTAAGTCAACTGAACTTCTACTGGTCAAAACTTGCATAACTATAACCAAGAACTGTGTTGCATTGCTATCAGTAATCCACAATTTACAGAGTTATGAAATAGCTTCCACAGAACAGGAATCAGATACTGGATTCCGAACAACGCAGTTTTCCACCTGGGCACAAGTTTTCTCCCTGAACAAGGCCCATCTCTCCTCTAAAAATAAAGACTGGGAATAGAGGATATGTGTATAGATAGGTAAGTCTGTAATATTTATAAAAATTAAGAAGTCCATCTCTGACAGTCTACCCCCACCTCACCCAACTCCCTTCAGTAACACAGAACACGTTACCTACCACAAATTAAGGGAACTAGTTACTGTGAAGGGCTCCATTCACTTTTCACTTCGTCCTTACTCAGACTGACTTTGTTTCATTAAAGTTTAAAAGGTCATCTAGGAGACAGTCCAGATCATTCTTTAAATTCAGTGGCATATACCAATCTAAATCATTAATATCATTAACCACCCCTTTGGAACCTGTAAGGAGTTGGCTCTGGGGAATCTATTAACTAGGCCAGCTTGGGTAACACTGTTCTAATTTACTGTAGTGTATTGGATTAGCTGGAGGAGTCCTGAAAAAAATAAAATCTAGACTGGAGAGGTTTTAAAGATCTTCGTGGTGCTTTCCAGGTGGGACATTGAGGAGGAATCCTGGGAAGACCCTGGAAGTAACACGAACGAAGTGGGTTTGGCCAGTAAAGGAAGGAAGTAGCAAAGGAAGGGGACAGGTGAGGAACTCAGACAAGATTTTACCTGATGCACAGCACTTCTGACAGAAAAAGAGAGGGAAGAAAAAAGGGTGCTGACAAGTTTGAAACAAACATTATAAAGGCTAAGAGTCACAGGAGAAAGGAAGGGTGGGAGGTAGAGGGAGGAGGAGGCACAGAGAGAATCCAAAAAAAGATCTGACAGATGCACAGGCCCCACCGAGAGTAACTGAATCAATCTCCAGTGGAGGGCTCAGTCACCTGTATTTTGAAAGACCCTTTTATCATAGGTACAAGCTGAGGTCGGGGTTGATAAAGTCTCCTCCCTGGCTTCAGTGCATCAGTTTCACCCTAGGCAAACCTCGGTCACCGATGCTGTGGTTCTAAGTGACTCATTTGTTCCCTGCTAAAGAGGATGGAAAAACTTAGGTTCAATTCCTTCTTTTTAATTAGAGCAAAATCGCCGAAGACAAGATGAATTTTAAAAGACTTTCAACAGTGTCACATCACTGAACATTTCCTTTCCATAAGTCAAAGGAAAAGAGAACAAGATAGAAAGTCCATCTGTTGGTGTGTGCTACCCACTGCTGGATCACATGAGAGAACTCAGAAATGCGGTTGTAAATGGAGGCTTGAAGCTTTTATCCATTCCTTTGTAACTTATTGCAAACAGTATAACCTAGTGACACCACAGTGGAACAGTGGAAAATGCAATGGACTTGGCCTTGGAAAATGGTAGCACCACTGCCATTATTATGAGGGGATGTTGCTATAATAATCTCAGCCTCAGCTTTCTTCTCTGAAAAATGAGACATCTCTTCAGATCTAAAATGCCATTAAGATGTGCCATAGTTTAGTATACCACTAAGAAAGCATAGTTTTAATTCATTGTTAATGTACATAGTTACAACTATTACATTTATTTGTAATATGAGTCAAACTGTTCTAGAATATAAAACAAACTTTTCTCATTAAAAAAAAAATCTGATAAGCTGAGAAAAGTCCTTTAAATTCCTCCTAAAGTCAACTTGTTAACAAGGTCTATTAAGAGTCATACTCCTTAAACCCAATCATTTTTTTCTTTTAAAGATTGATTTTGAAAGTCAGAGTTACAGAAAGAGAGGGAGACAGAGTGACCATCCACTGGTTCATTCCGTCAGATGGCTACAATGGCCAGTGCAGGGATAGGCTGCAGCCTGGAGCTTCATCTGGATCCCCCATGTGGGGGTGGAAGGGGCCCAAACATTTGAGCCACCTTCCACTGCTTTTCCCAGGCCGTTGGCAGGAAGCTGGATCAGAAGTGAGAAGCCGGGACACTAACCAGCACTCATGTGGGATGCTGGCATCTCAGGCAATGGCTTTACATTGGCCTCCAAATGAACCAAATTGTTAACTCAAGATAGGAGGATTATTTTATGAGGCTTATGCTGTAGCGCAGCAGGTGAAACTGCCACCTGCATGCCAACATCCCATATGGGCACCGCTTCAAGTCCCAGCTGCTCCACTTCTAATCCAGCTCCCTGCTGATGTGTCTGGGAAGAGAGAAGATGGCCCAAGTCTTCGGGACCCTGCACCCATGTGGGAGACCCGAAGAGGCTCCTGGCTTCGAATTGGCCCAGCTCCAGCCGTTGAGGCCATCTGGGAGTGAACCAGCAGGTAGAACACCTTTCTGTCTTTCTCTCTCTCTGCCTCTGCCACTCCACCTTTCAAATAAATAAATACTTTTTTTAAAAAAAATAGTTTACTAAAAAGCCACCTACCACATAACTTTGCTGAAGACATGATAAGGAACACTAATCCGGGGACTGCATTGTGTTTCAGCAGGTCAAAGCAACACTGGCATCCCATATCAAAGTCGCTGGGTCCAGTTCTGGTGGCTGCACTTCTGATCCAGCTCCCTGCTAATGCATCTGGGAAAGCAGCAGAGGATG
The DNA here is from genome assembly GCA_949820135.1 of Sylvilagus floridanus. NCBI lineage: Eukaryota > Metazoa > Chordata > Mammalia > Lagomorpha > Leporidae > Sylvilagus > Sylvilagus floridanus. The sequence continues at coordinate 82,917,449 of OX463229.1, read as the reverse complement.
GTTCAAATGCTTGTGCCCCTGCAGTCATGTGGGGAGACCAGGATGCAGTTCTGTATTCCTGGCCTCCGCCTGGCTCAGCCCTAGCCACTGAGGCCATGAGGGTGTGGAAGAGCTTTCTCTGTCACTCTGCCTTTCAAATAAATGTCTTTTTCAAAAACCCACTATTTCCATCTGAGAAAGTGACTGGAAATTCATATATTCTCAACCAAGGATGACAAGAGCAAGACTTTTTAGGAGAACGTCAGTCCAGGACCTGAAGTTTGATTTTTCAGTGTCACAGACGCCAGTAGTATTTTAACATTGCCAAAGGTGGAGCATGAAGACCTGAGTCTCCATAAAGGCGTAAGGCGAACTGGGCAAACGTGCGGTTACCGACGTAGGAAATGAGGTAGGGGGCACAAGCAATGGGAGGACAGGACTGCAGGGAAGGCGAAGGGTTTGAAATGAAGACAGCAGACAGAACAGACTTGGGAGAACAGATTAAGGACCTGCGGGACGGTCGGGCTGAACGCACCTGGTCCGAGTCCTACTGCGTGAAGACGTCGATATATGCTTAGCCTGACAGAAAACATCCAGGAAAGAACCAGCAGCCCACATCCAGAAATGAGAGGAGGAGCTATTTTCGCTTATCCACTCGACTTTCCAGGACAAAGGGTAACTAACAGAGAGCAGAGCAGAACAAGGCGGCCAATGGCTCCCCAAGAATGTCTTAGCTGTAAAGACAGGAGGCTTCAACGTAGCCTAAGAACGGTACATTGTTAGCGCGAGTAATCGAACTCTGCGAAGCACCTGGTCCCGGGAGCGCGTGATTCAGAGACTCATACAACACCGCCACCATTCATTTCTTTTCCAGGTCTTATTCTCTCCATTCTTGTCCACGCTAGAGCCAAACCAAGCGCTCCTGACCTGGACGATGTTCATCAGCGATGCGACAACGATTCAGCCAGAGGCGCAGGCTGCTGGGCCTGCCAGAACCGCGGGCCGGGCTGGGCCGGGGCAACGCTACAGAGACTCTGAGGCCAAGGAGGCTTCCAGACGTGCTCACAAGCTTTCAAGGAACGTCGAGGACACGTTTACCACCACCATCTGTCGGAAATGAGCCAAATCCAAGGCTTCCACGGGGCAAAGGTCCCACCTCCCCCAGAAACCAACCCCGAGTTCAGAGGCTGAGGCGGGGCCGCAGGCACAGGACCCAACACCAGGTGGGGCCCCGTCTGAGCCCTCACGACTAGCAACCTCGAAGCAACGAGGAAACGTGTGAACGCAGACCGACTAAGGGTGAGATCAGGGAATTGCCGTCGCTGTCCTAAGTACGAGGAGGGCCAGCTGACTGCGTCTGCTTTTCAAATGCACTCAAAGGAAGTGTAACGACGTGCTCCAGACTTGCGTCGCTCCGCCGCAGCCCTCCTGGCGGGGCGGCAGCCTCCTAGGCGCCGAGCGCCTCCTGCTCTCACGAGCACCGCAACGGCGAAGCGCGCATTCCCGTCATGCCCCGCGGGAGGAACGCGCCAGCCTTCCCAGCCTGGAGCTTGGGTCCGGCGAAGAGGCGCTTACCCATGGTGCACCGGGCGCTCATTTGCATGGCCCACGCAACAGGTAGACCCCCACAGGTCGATAACGTGCCGGACCGGCCTGCGGGAAAAGCGGGCAAGCCTCGGGAGGCAGTTTCCTGGCAGGGAGTCGCCCCAAGTGCTCTCAGATGCTCGCCAAGGGGCGCGGCCTACTCACCATACCTAGAAAAGGGGAGCGTTGCCCGGCCTTTATATAGGGCCTGGGCGCTGCTCGTGTCGTGCTCGCTTCGGCAGCACATATACTAAAATTGGAACGATACAGAGAAGATTAGCATGGCCCCTGCGCAAGGATGACACGCAAATTCGTGAAGCGTTCCGTATTTTGCACCTTCTCCCTCTGGAGAGTCTCACAGCATGTCTCAGGTACCCACCTTAAGACAGTGTACCCAATATTCCTGTCTGCATCTCGGTGCTTAAGCTTCCTAAACTCTTAGCACAGGCAATGAGCTCTGCATCGAATTTCTCTGCACAGAATCCACCCTTACTTACGTAAATCGGCATTTCTCCGTCTCCTAAGACTCCTGGAGCTCAGGAGTCCACAGGCTGAGGTCAGCCCCGGGTAACAGGGCCTCCGTGGAAGACGGGGTGCCACACTCAGGTTCCCAGAGAGCTCGGTAGGGTCGCAACGTAGGCTCGGGAAACGAGCTTCAGTGTTGCTTCCCTCGCTGCTTTTGCAGCTCCTCTTCGTGAGGCAGGGGCCTTCTCCTGAAAGACCCAGCTCCTCGGGTCTCAGGAGTTGGTGATGAGGCAGACAACACCGGGAGGCCACCTCAAAAGAGAAGTTTAACTGGGGAAAAGCAATGACATCTCCTCACCCCGAAGATGCGCACTACGTTTGCACACAACTCAGGTCCGCTCACTTGGCAGCCCGCTTTACGCCGATCTCCACATTTCCTTCGAGTGAGACGGTAAAAATGCTTTGGCAAAATATGGAACGCTTCACGAATTTGCGTGTCATCCTTGCGCAGGGGCCATGCTAATCTTCTCTGTATCGTTCCAATTTTAGTATATGTGCTGCCGAAGCGAGCACGACACGAGCAGCGCCCAGGCCCTATATAAAGGCCGGGCAACGCTCCCCTTTTCTAGGTATGGTGAGTAGGCCGCGCCCCTTGGCGAGCATCTGAGAGCACTTGGGGAACTCCCTGCCAGGAAACTGCCTCCCGAGGCTTGCCCGCTTTTCCCGCAGGCCGGTCCGGCACGTTATCGACCTGTGGGGGGTCTACCTGTTGCGTGGGCCATGCAAATGAGCGCCCGGTGCACCATGGGTAAGCGCCTCTTCGCCGGACCCAAGCTCCAGGCTGGGAAGGCTGGCGCGTTCCTCCCGCGGGGCATGACGGGAACGTTGCCACCTGGGCAGTTGCCAGTTGCCGCGGAGTGACAAGCGCCGGGCAAGCTGTAGCGGGCGGTATCTGAGAACTCGGGCCTAGGTCACTGGGTTCCTGCTTCAAGCACAGGTCCCCAAGGGAAATACGGGATGTGGCACCGATATTTCACCATGACAGACAAGCCAGAAGGCTTTGAAGTGAGAGGGGCCAGACCTCCCCGATTCCCCCCAGCCACTTGACCTCTCAGCTCTGGAACAGCTGGCGCCACACTCTAGGTTGTCCGGGACTCCAAGAGCATCGGGCACGGCTGTCTCGGGTCCATGTCCACTCCAAGCAGTGACCGGTCGGGTCGGAGGCGGGCCTGCTTGGCCTGGACGGTCACCACAGGTAATCCGAGGCCTGGGCTTTTGTGCGCAGGCGCCAATGCTGTCCGGAGGCGCGGCCGCGCCCCTGCCCTGCACAGGTGTCTCTCCGCCCGCAAAGCTGCTGGCAGCCAAGCTTCCCGAACGCTGAAGAAGGCCAGGCAGAAGCCCACCTGGCTGGCTGGAGAGGTGGAATTGAGGACTCGGACTGTTCATTTGCACCTGGGCTGGAGCCTCATCCTGATGCTTCCTTGTGGCTCCCTGTGCTCCAGCCCTCGCACTGTGGGGTACAAACGTGCAGGACGGGCCTCCCTGCAAGAAACGCTCTATTACATGTCTTTAACTACAGCCAAAATCATTCTGTTCAAGTCCCAGCCTTGCGCGTTGAGAAGGGGGAAGGGCAAACGTTAAAGTCTGCGAAAGTGATTGCTTACAGCATTGGACACATCGAGGGGCAAAACGCCCGCGTGGCCTTACATGGGATCTCACTGTAATACCGTGTATTACAAAATACGCTGGAGTTTGCCTTTTTCTCCCTGTCGTCCTAAGTCCCTCCCCCTCCCCAGACGGACAGGATACTTGAAGTAAACACCTGCTAAAGATTAGTAATTTGGGGGCATTTTTTAATTGGTACCGAATTTTCTGATATACAAAAATAAAATAGTGTGAAATCATATAAGAGTTTGTTATTACAGAAGGAAAAAAAAGAAGGCCCTCAGGGATTATTGCTAAACCTGTCTTTGTGTTTATGGTTATAATTATTTTCTTTCACACCTTTTGAAAAGTAATAAAAACCTCGTCCCTTCCCCCTCCCCGTAAAAAAAAATCAGACAAAAATAGCATGCCTACTGAGTTAAATTGCCGAATTACTAATAAAATACACTTTGATGTGTTTCTCCTAATGGCCTGTCTTATGCTAAGCTATTTCTGACTTCAAAGCTATTAAGAAATAGTAAGTTGATGTTCAGTTTTATCATTTGAAGAAATATATCAAAACTCTTTGATTTTCTCACATTCTTAAAACCTTAGCAACTAAACAGTTTATTAAAGGATACATGGGTAGGGAAATCTATAGTTGGAAAGAGGGTCAGAATTTCGGGGTCATGAATTTAAGGTCCCTCCAAGTCGTAATCTCTGAGAATCAGGCTACATGCTCAAATGATCACTTGTAAGCCCTTTGTACTCTAAAAAGAGGAAAAATGTGTACCACGTGCAGAAAAAAAAAAAAAAACACGGAGGTTGTCAGGAGATCAGATTCACTGGGAAGAGATAGGAATGACTTTAAATTATCACAGGTGTACAGGAATAGCAGGAGAACTTAATTTGAGAGCCATGGCTTTTACTGAACAATGTAGTGTTACCAGAGCTGATTTATATGATCAGCTGATTTATGTCATCTGTATAAGATCTATTTTAAAGCAAGATATTGTTTCCAGACTTGCAGTGTTGTTACTTCTTTTGTTAGTTAAATATATATAAACAGAAAACTGGGTGTAAATTCCTTATTTAAAAAAACTGAGAGGCATGGAGATAGAAAGCTCCCTTCTGCTGGTTCACTCCCCCAAGTGCCTGAAATGGCCAGGGCTGAGCAATCCAGGTCTCAGCTGGGTGGCAGTAACCCATCAGCACCTGGAAGCTGGGGTCAGGAGTATAGCAAGGCACTGAAACCAGGCAGTCTGGTGTGGGACACAGGCACCCTAACTGCTAGCTAAATCTATGCCTGCTCCCAAATTTCTTACATTTGTTACACAGCTCTGAAAGCAAACCAGATTTACAAGTTAAATACTAAACTATAAATCAAGGCATTCAAATTACCATTCGTTTATTGCAGTGTGTGGTGTTGGACACAGCACACAATAGATTTGATCTGAGAGTCTCAAAAAGAAGACAATCAGGCCTCGTAATATTGCCAACAAGCAGTCCTTGAATGCCAAAGTATTACTTGATGACTCTTTAAAGCTGTTACTACTTCATTCAACGTGGGGTCAGCATGACAATATAGTTGAAATCATCACTAAATATAAACCCAGCCAAAATGCACCGAAATTCAGAACCAGGAAAATAACCTGAAGTTAGCTGTAAGTTCTTAAGAAATATTTTTTGAACATTTTGTTGTCATTTCAGTCCTGACTTCATAGTGAGTGAGACTATTGAAGATAAAGAAGGAATAAGACTTCTTGTCATGTTTTATTTATATCTGCTTGGGATTCTATTTGGCCAATATTCCAGTAATTGTTGGCAAGAGAGAAAAGGATTAACAGAAGGCATCTGTGTACTCAAAAATTCTCTCTTACCCCCAAAACAAGGCAGTTTCGTGTAGTGAAACCAGTCTGGCACAGACATCACACACCTTGTGGTTTTTCAAACAGACTCAGCATCACATCTCCCATGAATGAGGTGAGGCTTGAAAATGCAGAATTTCACAAAGCCCATTAGTACATCCTGAAACTGATGCACTGAAACCACTTCAGAACTTCTCATAAATCAAATTTCATTGCTTCCGTTCTGCTTATCATATAGAGTATTCAACTGACAATTAACCTTGATTTCTACAGCATGTCTTGAAAACATTTGCTTTGGTGCAAATACATTATTTACATTGTTCATCGCTCATTTCTCATTGGCCCCTACAAAGAAGTACATTACTCAGTCACATGTTATTTTCATAATGTAAAGTCAAAGTACCAATTTATTAAATATAATAGTCTTGCTAACTGGAAATAGTACTCATATGTATATTTTCACTAGGAAAAAAAATGTTGCTTTCATAGATAAATAATCTGACATAAGCATAGTGGCACGTACTGATCACTGTGATCCTTTGGAAAGCAGGACATGCCAACCTATCAGCAGCAAGGTAGGAACAGTCCTGAAGGTCCTTTGGCTCTGTGAGATGACGTGGAAAATGTAAATGTCGATACATACTGAAATCTCATAGCAATACTTAGTTATAAGGTGAAAATTCAGATGTTTTAGACTGTTTCTTTTAACGCTTCAATATTTCCAACTAAAAGCCATTTCTTTGATTTATACCTGAAGAAAATCCTCTGGCCCCTGAGAATCTTTTTGGAGACTCCAAGAGGCTCTAGATCCTAGTTTGAGAATTTCTAGGCGGTCTGCTATAGAAAAATCTAATTTCTGAAGTGTTTGTAGCTCTCTATATATTTTTTCCTGTGAAGAGTCACTCAAGGAATAGTTGAAGAGGCAGTGGGGTAAAATTTATGAAATGCCAACTACTTAAAAGGTATTTCCCATGCAAGTTTACATTTAATTTTTGCAATGATTATGCTGAATAGGCATTACCCTTTCTACAGCTGAAGGAAGTGATGCTTTCAAAAATTATGTGCCTTGCCTACAGTTCATACTGGTTATGGAAGGAGATGACATTCAAACTGAGGATCTTCACAATCCAAATCCCATGCTTTTCCTGCTATTCTGCAGTTGAATTTAACATTAGAGATATTCAAATATATCCTCAATGAGGAAAAGCTTGGGAAACTATTTTGAAATTCCTGGGTAACCAATAAGTAGAATATAATATGATGAAAAACTTCTGTCAAGTGTAGGTGTCTATTTCTGAATTATGAAGAAAAAAATTTCAATGTTAAAACCACTTCCTTCTTTTTCTCCCCAAAATGTTTCTTGCTGCCTTCTTTAGACTACTCATGGTCACACATGACATGAAAAGTAATAGAACTGTCATTGCCAGAAAAAAAAGGGAAAAGAACTGTTAAGACTACAACAACAAAGAAGAAGGTAAAATGATCTAAGCTAAGTCATGTGTGTCCGTGTTGTTCTTCATTAATAGAAATGATTCAGAATTGCCTTAGTGTTCAGTTCTTGAATCAGATAACTAAATAACTCAATGATTTGAATGCAGGTTTCATCAACCAAAATCAGCTTTCCATTTCAGGCAATAAGCTCTTGTTTCAATCAAATAGTTTTCATTACAAAATCCCAGTAGAGTTCTATAGTGTCCCAGCACTGCTGAGACTTCCTAAAAGATGAGGTAAAAACTCTAGTTTTTTTTAAGCATTCACAAACCACAGAACAGCCAGAGTTTGCTGTTTCTAAGCAGTGCATCATGCTGTCGGAAACTTTCCACTCTACCTGCGTCTGCACTAAACATGCATTGATCTGATTTGACTTAGCAAAGCAAGTAGACATTCACAGAGGCTTCAGTGAAGTTGAGTTTAGAAATACACGAACATACTCCTTCAGTTCACAGAATGTTTTTCAGTTTATATTAATTCCTTCAGTTAATAGATTTTTATTAAACAACTATGTGCCAGTCAGTGTTCCAGGCACCAGGAGTACAGCTTCATAGGGTTTCACTTGAGTGTAGAAGAGGCAATGAAAAGATACAAAAATAAGTGAGCTAACTTTCGGATGATGATAAACACAATAAAAAAAAATATCTGGCCACTTTTTTTTAAAAAAGAATTTATTTATTTATTTGAAAGTAAGTGTTACAAGGAGAGAGGGAGAGACAGAAGAATCTTCCATTCACTGGTTCATTCCCCAAATGGCCAGAACAGTTGGGGCTGAGCCAGGCTAAAGCCAGGAGCCAGGAGCTTCATCTGGATTTCCCATGTGAGTGGCAAGGGTCAAAGCACTTGGGCTATTTTTCACTGCTTTTCCCAGGCCATTAGCAGGGGGCTGAATCGGAAGTGGAGCAGCCAAGACTTGAACTTGTGCCATATGAGATGTGGGTGTCCCATGTGGCAGTTTTACTCCACAACGCTGGCCCCTCATTTCACTTATTTCTGAGAAAGGGTGTGTAAATCACATATTTGCATGTCAAAGTATATAATACTTAGGTCCATGGAGATTTTAAAGATCAATTCTCATACACTTCTATTCTCACTGTACAAATGAAAACAGTTTCAAAACATGAGAACATGAAGCCATATTTCACCAGTGCATTCATGCACATTTTGTTTTCCTACACACTCTTTTAAAAGGGACAGATTGACAATTCACCAGATCGTTACACACAAATTAAAAGCATATGGACTGTGTGTTTAAGTGAAGCACACCACTCTGGTAAAATCCACCATCATCTCTCTGAGAACTTTCTCTTTCTCCTCAGGGCTTCAATATGTAAGGAGTGAGTGACCGGGGATTTTTCTCAACTTATTTGCTTGAATTGATTCATAAAAAATCAGACTACCCACCACACCCTCATTCATCACATAATGCATTGTACAGGGTTTACATTTCAGACACTAATAGTCTTACAAGTGTCCAGTACATTGGAATTGTGTGAGTATGCAATTGACACTATTTTCCCACTTTAAGCATCTGTTAGCACAACACTATTGTTGCTTTTGACCTTCTACTTTTTATAGTGGATCTCATCATGGAGTGACAGAAACAGGGTCTAACCATTAGAGCTCCAGCTATGCTGGACATCAATGAAAAGCCAACATACTAATAATCTCAACTAAGACTTCAAAGATAGTAAGACCCGTACAAGGCAAAAAGTGAGCAAGAGTGTTTCCTCTAGTTTTAGTTTCTACCATGGAAGAAATGGCATTATATTTCATTAGTAACTGACCAAGGGAAACCACAGGAGACAAGCATCTTAGTACTTACCTGTCTGGAAACAGCTCTGCAGGAGACAACATGGTGCATGCAGTAGCTTATTGGCAGAACTGAAGTGAAAGCAGAGTGCCAGGTTGTCCTTCCTGGGCTAATCTTCCAGGATCCCCTCTACACCACACAGCACACACAGAGCGAGAAACCTTTGCTGATAGTCTTTACATACAATGAAAACCCGTACTTATGTTCATTTGATTTGCAAAATAACAACAATGGTGATGAATGCTCTTGAGAAATGACAGAGCAGATATTTGAGCGAAGGCAAATGATTCAATTGAGAGAAACAACTGGGGTTGCATGGTCATCCAAGCAACAAGAAAATTAGTGATCAATGTAGCAATTTATATAAATAGTAATATTAACACAAATGAATACGGACTTCTACAATTTATACAGTGAGACTGAGCTTTTTTCTATTTCATGAAAATATAGTCAGACTACTGGTATTCACATAAATAATAAAACTCACCTGCGAGCTTAAAAGCAGAGCTTGAGGCTGATGGCAGAAATAGAAAAATGTCTGTTGATCAGATCTTGCTTCGTATTTTCCAGCTGAACTAAGTGACACTCTAGGAAACCAATTCCAGATCATCCTTGCGTGGATACACGATGATGTCAGAAGTCATCGCAAAATGTTTTATCCCCCTAGTGCTTTCTTGCCACCCTGAGATACGTGGTCAACAAAGGAGCTCCTCTCAATGAATCACAAGGCTCTTAGCCAGTTGGGGTTGTTAGAAACATGCTTGGGACATGAGCTCCTGGCTGTTCTTTGTGCTTACGCACAGTTCCTTGAATTGGAGAAAAATCTACCTCACCGCATTATTGTAAGAACAAAATAAGATGGTGTATGAAACATGCCTGGCTCCTTAAAGGTACTATTGTAGTTCATTTTAACTAACTGAATGAACTATTGGTTCATATCCCCTCTGCTTCCTTCTTAGTCCAGATCACACATTGCCTGATTTAGTTACCTGTATATGTCTTGTCTTTACTCCTCACTAAACTATAACTGACATAATGATGATGAGATGGAGATGAAAGTGCATTCATTTTGTGCATATTAAATGTTAGTTCTTGTATATGTTCAGCAATTCAGTCAAATAAAAACAGACTAAAAATGTCCAGTGTTGGAGTGGGCCTTTATCGTGGTTGTCCAGACACAGGTTAAGACATCCTTGTCTCATATCCAACTGGCTGGATTTGACACCCAGTTCCTGCTCCTGACTTCAGTTTCCTGCTAATGCAGACCTTGTGAGGCAGCAGTGATGGCTTTGGTGGTTTGATCTCTGCCACCCACATGGGAGACCTGAATTGAGTTTCTGACTTTAGCTTGGTCAGTCCTGGCCACTCGGGAATGGGCCAGTGGATTGAAGACTCTCACTGCTTCTGAAATTTAAAAAAAAGTGCTCAGTGATATCTCTTTTCAATAGGAGCTGAAAAAAAAAAAAAAACAGAAATAGACAAACCAGGCAAACCACCATGGACATATTTCTGAAACAAGTGACAGCTCTTCAGGAAGAGCGTCAGGCAGGTCCCTGCAGGTGTCCAGAGGCAGCGTGGTTATCAAAGGAGATGGTTATCATAGGAGATGAAGGCTCCATGTGACTTATGGCCCTGACAGACCTTCAGGGATGCAAGATGTGGAGGTGGAAGACAGTGATGTTGACGATCCTAACCCTGTGTAGGCCTAGGTTCATGTGTGTTTGTCTTAGTTTTTAATGAAAAAGTTAAAATAGTAAAACAGGGCCAGCGCTGCAGCTCAATAGGCTAATCCTCAGCCTGTGGCGCCAGCACACCGGGTTCCAGTCCCGGTCGGGGCACCGGACTCTGTCGCGGTTACTCCTCTTCCTGTCCAGCTCTCTGCTGCGGCCCAGGAGTGCAGTGGAGGATGGCCCAGGCCCTGCACCCGCATGGGAGACCAGGAGAAGCACCTGGCTCCTGCCCTTTGGATCAGCGTGGTGCGGCCATTGGGGGATGAACCAACAGAAAAGGAAGACCTTTCTCTCTGTGTCACTGTCCACTCTGCCTGTCAAAAATAAAAATAGTAAAACAAAGTAAAAATAATTTAAATAGAAAACAGCTTATAAAGATATAAAAATAGTTTTGTATACTCGTACAACGTGTTTGTGTTTTAACAAGGGTCAGTTTTAAAAATTTTAGTTTATAACATTAAAATGTTATATAAGCTACAGTTAATTTATTCATGTGGAAAGGAAAAGCATTTTATAAATTAATATAGCAGAACTATACAGTAGGTACACAGTCTACAGTGGTGGACAGGCATGTCCTCGGCCTTCACATTCTTCAACGCTCTCTGACCCACCCAGAACAACTTCCAGACCTGTAAGCTCCATTCACAGTAAGTGCCCTAATAGGTGTACCACTTTTTATCTTTTATACTATTTTTTCCTTCTCTATGTTTAGACATCTTTAGTTGCACAAATACTTACCATCACGTTATTGTGGCCTACAGTATTCTGTACAGTAAAATGCTGTACAAGTTAGTAACCTAGGAGCAACAGTGACAGTAAATGACCAGTAAGTGTAGAGGAGGCTATACTATCTGGGTTTGTATGAGTAGACTCCGAGGGGTTCCCACAAATACGAGGTGTGCATTTCTCAGACTGTATTCATCACCGAGTGATACATGACTGTACATATACATTTATGCATACCTATGTATATAAAACATGCCCAAGAATTTTAGTGAATCTAAATGTGTTCAGAATTTCTTGAGGCAAGAAAATATTTTTTGTAGGTTCTTCAGGGATCAAGTGAATGGCGGTTATACAAGTACTTTGAAGAGTCAAAGAATCACATGAAAAATCCATCAGACTTCGCATTTTACCTTGAGAAAACTGTAAATACACTATTAGTCTTGAATGCTTATGAATTAGTACAACATTCCTTTCTTTTACCTTTCTCTTTGGTTCTTTGACCTTAGACAACCTCAGTTTATCTTATCTCATAGAGCTGGTTTTTTTTTTTTTTTTTTTTTTTTTTTTTTTTTTTTTTTTTACAGGCAGAGTGGACAGTGAGAGAGAGACAGAGAGAAAGGTCTTCCTTTGCCATTGGTTCACCCTCCAATGGCCGCCGCGGTCGGCGCGCTGCGGCCAGCGCACCGCGCTTGTCCGATGGCAGGACCCAGGAGCCAGGTGCTTTTCCTGGTCTCCCCATGGGGTGCAGGGCCCAAGCACCTGGGCCATCCTCCAATGCACTCCTGGGCCACAGCAGAGGGCTGGCCTGGAAGAGGGGCAACCGGGACAGAATCCGGTGCCCCGACCGGGACTAGAACCCGGTGTGCCGGCGCCGCAAGGCGGAGGATTAGCCTGTTGAGCCACGGCGCCGGCCCATAGAGCTGTTTTAAGGATTCAATGTGGCAGGGCTGGGCTGTGGCACAGTGGCACAGTATGGGTTAACGCCCTGGCCCGAGGCGCCGGCATCCCATATGGGTGCTGGGTATCACGTGGGTTCTAATCCTGGCTGCTCCTCTTCCAGTCCAGCTCTCTGGTCTGGCCTGGGAAAGCAATAAAAGATGGCACAAGTGAGGAGACCCAGAAGAAGCTCCTGGCTCCTGGCTTCGGATCGGCACAGCCAATTGGGAGTGAACCATCTCCTCTCTCTGTGTAACTCTCTGACTTCCAAAAAAAAAAAGAGGATTCGGATGTTCCCAGCTCCCGCTGCGGCCATGTGGGGAGTGAATTAGCAGATGGAAGACCTTTCAGTCTCAGTCTCTCCCTCTGTCTGTAACTCTGCCTCTCGAATAAATAATAACATCTTTAAAAAAAAAAAAAAAAGGATTCCTGGTAAGTACACACAGTACCCACAATACCCAAGACAGGCTGGAGCTGTGGCAGTCCATGTTGCCACCTGAGGCACGGCATAAGCTGGGGCCCACCAGTTAGCAGGAGAGAAAGGAGCTCTCAAGAACAGTACAGCCAGAAATTTCTCAATGCCCCTCTCCTAGAGCTCACAGACCTTCCAAAGATCGTTGCTGTGAATTACTGTAAGAATTCCAGTCGCGGTAAGATTCATCAAGAACATGACCTTGAAACCAGTCAAACAACAAAGAGAAGGGAGAAGGGAGTGATTACCTTTAGTTGGGAGAGCACTCAGGAAGGAGGTTCCTGGGAGCTGGCAGTGTTCTAGATCTGGGTTTATGGTTACTGAGCTACTCATTAACTAAGTGTTAATAACATTTCAAAATGGAAAAGATCTATAAGATTGTGTGTGTCTCAAAAAAAAAAAAAAAAAAGAGAGAGAGACAATACCTTCTTGGGTTTTCTTAGATTCTTGGCGTGTTTTGTGCTTCTCAGAAAGCTGTCAAAAAGGAGACACACTGTGATTCTAGCAGGACTTATTTACACAATGCAAAGATGCTGAAAGCCTGCTCTGAGGTCCCGATAGAGCCTTGTGCAGTTGAGTGTTCATTTTACTTCTCCCAACTTCACTCCTAACCAGGGTGTGTACTTTACACCATGCTAATGTTGCCCATGCTACTGGAATCTTAAATAATTTGTAGTTATGAATGATGGCAAGCAAATATAGAGAATAAGAAAACCTGACATATACATTTTTACTTCTCCAATTTGCGTTAAATTTTTAAAAAAATAAATGACATATCAACACGTATCCTAACCTTTGTGTACCTCTCTGAGCTGCCATTCTTTTTTTCTCTCTCAAATTCCAATTTCTGAGTTTTAAAAATAATTGTCCACATATGTATGTACCATACACAAAATAGAGTATTCTTTTCCAGATTTTAAAACTTGATTTAAATTGCATCATATTATAATATCCTCCTGCAACTGTTTTTGTTTTGTTTTTAAGTTCTAAATTATATTGTTTATATTTATCATGCTAAGACATGTCACTGCTAGGCAGTATTCCTTGCCTGGATATACCCACATTTTAAAATGTATTCATTCTCCCATAAAGAACATTTAGCTTGTATAGAGTATTTTGCTACTTAAACAAGGTTTTTGAACACATTCTTGTAGAGCAAGGATGGCAAATTACAACCCATCCAGCCTGCTACCTATTTTTGTATGGCTCATGAGCCCAGGATGGTTTTTGCAGTTTTAAATGGTTGAGAAAAATCAAAAGAAGAATGTATTTTTGTAGCGCATGAAAATTGTATGAAATTCAAATTTCAGTGTTCTATAAATAAAATTTAATTGGAACATGACAATGCCCACTCATTTACATATTATTTAAAGCAGAATTGAGTAGTTGTGACTGACCTCACATCCACGAAGCCTAAAATATTTACTATCTGGCTGTTTATAGAAAAAGTTTGCCAATACCTATTATAGAGGCCTCTTTACACATATATGTGAGTTTCTCTAGGATGTGTTTCTGGAACTATTGGGTCTTAGGATATTACAATCATCAGCATTATCTGATGCGGTCAAATTGGTCTCCAGATAATTCCAGTTCACACTGTTACAAGAGAATTATGAGAATTTCTGCGATCTACTCATTAGCCATTAATGTTACCATGCTCTTAGGCTCATGTCAGTCTGATGAGTGGGAAATATTTCACTGTGATTTCTGTTTGCATTTCTCTAGGAGGATAACCACTTTTTGGGTTACTTTTGAAATTCATACATATTCCCATTTTTTTCTGGTGGGAGTTTATCATTTTCTTAATGATTTTATGGGTTCTTTTAAGTATTCTGGACACAAATTCTTTATAGGTTATGTTGCTTGCTGCTGTCTCTCTCATCTTCTTGAGTATTGTGGTAGGTACAAACATATGGTGAAATTGTTACTTTTTTCCTTTATAAATTGCATAGTGTTTTTTCTTATCTAAAAACTGCCGGTGCTGCGGCTCAATAGGCTAATCCTCCACCTTGCGGCGCCGGCACACCAGGTTCTAATCCCAGTCGGGGCGCCGGATTCTGTCCCGGTTGCCCCTCTTCCAGGCCAGCTCTCTGCTATGGCCCGGGAGTGCAGTGGAGGATGGCCCAAGTGCTTGGGCCCTGCACCCGCATGGGAGACCAGGAGAAGCACCTGGCTCCTGCCTTCGGGTCAGCACGATGCGCTGGCCTCAATGGCCATTGGAGGGTGAACCAATGGCAAAGGAAGACCTTTCTCTCTGTCTCTCTCTCTCTCACTGTCCACTCTGCCTGTCAAACATTTTTTAAAAAATTTAAAATTCTTCTTTTAAAAAAAGATTTATATGTTTATTTGAAAAGCAGAGTTACAGAGAGAGGTAGAGAAAGGGAGAGAGATCTTCTATCCTCTGGTTCACTCCCCAAATGGCTGCAACAGCCGGAGCTGCACCAATCCAAACCCAGGAACCAGGAGCTTCTTCTGGTTCTGCCACATGGGTGCAGGGACCCAAGCATTTGGGCCATCTTCCACTGCTTTCCCAGGCCCTAGCAGAGAGCTGGATCAGAAGTGGAGCAGCCAGAATTTGAACCAGTGGCCATATGGGATGCTGGGTGGTATTTTGGCTTTAACCTCTATGCCACAATACCACCACCACCCCCTCTTTTTTGAGGCAGAGAGACAGACTGACAAACAACTCTCATCTCGGGGTTCACTCTTCCAGATGCCTGCAGCAGCCAGGATTAAAGCTGGGAGCTGGGAGATGCAATGCAGGTCTCCTGGGAACCCAGCATCTTAAACTATCGCCACTACCTCCCACAGTTCACATTAGCAGGCAGCTGGCATTGGGAGCTGGAGCCCGGAAGTGAAGTCAGGTACTCCAATGTGAAACCCCTGTATCCTAACTGCAAGGCTGAACACCTGCCCCAAAATTATTCCCTCTCTTCCTTCTTCCTTTTTATTAAAAAAAACTTTTTTACTACAATTCAAATTGGTTTATCTGGCTCATTTCAACGCCTTCAGTGTCAGGCCTGGGGGCAAGGATCATTTCAGCTTCTATGTCTTTTTGTGATATCTGCTGCATCGAACATTCAACCTCACATTATCCTTATTTTTCCTGAACTTGACAGACTTAGCCTCCTTTCACCTGGTAGTGAGCAGAAAGTCCTGGATTTCCTTCTTTCCAAGGCATGACGCTGAGGCCTCTACCAATAGAGCAAGCAGCAAGCAGTGAGAATCATTCCCTAGCCTAAGGCCATAAAGACAATAGCCTGTATTTTCTTCTAAATCAAAATAATGGAAGTGTTAACAAGCGCTTCTCTCACCAGCCAAGTCAAGACGAACAGATGATCATTACTAACTTCAACCCAATTCTGCCCTCGCTCCTGGAGCCTGGGGTAAATCTGGCTAGCAAAGGAGGGCTTTGGGCGAGACAAGATAAGGTCATAATTGAGGAGGAAACACACTGATGACTCTGGGAGAGTGTGCAGAGGTGCGATGGCACTACAGTAGGATGCTAAGTTAATAGGAGATACGGAGGGAAAACAAAATCATTCTTTCAATAAGCCTGGCTGTAAAAAGAAGGAACAATATAGAAACAGATATCAAGTAAAGAAGGAGTTTTGTTTAATGACATTAACGAGCACATTCATGGGCTGATTGGAAAACACAGAGCAGAGATTAAAAATTCAGGAGAGGGGGAGTCATTGCTGTAACCAGGCTCCCAGGCAGGCCCCCGAGGTGGGACACTGAGGTTGGATGAAAAAGGAAGCCTCTCCTCCCTCCTGCTGTGGTCACACACACCTCCCTGGGACATCTCTTCTCTTCCCCTCACAAAGCTATACATTCCTAAATAAGATCGTGTGGTATTGGCCCAGCTCTGAGTTTACAGAGACCTTTAAATCATATTAATAAGGTTTTACTGAGTTGAAATGAAAGTTAACATATTGTACCAGAACCCTTTGTCATCAGACAATTAGTACAGCTTCACCTTTCTCCACCTACTGTGCTGTCTCTTGCACAATGCCCTGGCATGGGAGGAAACTTCAGAAACACTAGCAGTCCAGCACTGCTTCTTTGGAACATAACTGTTTTGGAATAAGTTTCTTTTCATTTGCAGAAACCTTTTCTGGGCTCTATGTTTAGGTGGGCATGCAATCTATGGGTGTAATTTGCTCCCACACAGAAGTCAGAGGCAATAGTAAAAGAGGTTTTTTTAATTGTCAGCACATTAAATTCACATGCCCTACTGAGGAGTCAGAGTATCTGTTCTCTGGAGCAAATATCCTTCTCCTTCATTTAAAAAGATATTTCCATGCAGCATCGCAGGGACATCTGTGCTAAGCTATTTATCCTGGTGAGAGTTGACAATCTGATGGGCCCATCCATCTTTCCTGTAGGGCTGTGGTTATCAGCTGTTCTGAGTGTTTGCAGGCAATCTGATCAGGGATAGGAGTAGCTTTGTGACCACAGACCAGTGCATAGATAAGAAGCCTCTGCAGGAAAGAATACATGAGTTTGGCCCCACAAACAACTTAGCCTAATCAACTGACCAAATCGGATGTTGCTAACCATATTTCCATAGCAATCCTTTTGTGCAAGTTGGCCTTGCAAGAATCCTTTCAGTATTATTGGATTCTGACACAGGTGCCCATCTCCGAGCCCTCACACTCCCCAGGGAAGCTCCACTCACAGCTTTGCAACACCAAACTGTGATTGTCTCTTCTGTGGTCTTTCTCCTCCTCTAGATCTTGAGAACCTTGCTGTCTTTTTTCTTTTCCCTTTTGTTTCAGTCTCCACTTCCAAACACAGTACCTGGAACAAAGCTGGCATTTAAACAGCATTAAAACTTTGAATGAAAAAACTAATTGCAAACTTGATCTGTCACGTTCCTCACTTGATCCATTGTTAATATTTAGCCAAGCCTGGAAATTAACCATTAAACTCACAAGTCCGAATTTGTGTTGAAAAGTTTAATAGTCAGTTAAACTGGACATCGGACATTGGAAACAAAACCTGAAAGAGCATTGACTATTAATCATACAATATTAACTTCTGTTTCTGGTAATATGAGAACTAGAAGCCCTGAGGAATTCTCTAAGTGTAGAAAACCAGGGAAAATATGGATAAATATAGCTTAAAATCTCTACAAATGCAGGCCAGAGTTGGAAAGAAATTTATCCCGGGTCAGATAATAGCATTGGAAATGATCTCTCCCAGCAGCATCTCACAGGTCCTGGTCGCATGGAGCTTATGGGTGTAACTGACTGAATGCAAGAGTCGAGAGATGGGGCCGGCGCTGTGGCATAGCGGGTAAAGCTGCTGCCTGCAGTGCTGACAGCCCATATGGCACCAGTTGAAGTCCCAGCTGCTCCACTTCCAATCCAGCTTCCTGCTATGGCCGGGGAAAGCAGTACAAGATGGGCCCCTGCACTGGGGTGGGGTACCTGGAAGAAGATTGTGGCTCCTGGCTTTAGATAGGTGCAGCTCCGGCCATTGCAGCCATCTGGGGAGTGAACCAGCGGATTGGAGTCCTCTCTCTCTCTCTCTCTGCCTCTGCCTCTCTGTAACTATGCCTTTCAAATAAATAAATACATCTTTAAAAAAAAAAAAAAGAGTCAAGAGACAAAACTGAGGGCTTGTGCCATGTGAGAAGTCAAAACGAGACCTTAGCATGAGCCAAAATTCTGAAAGGTAGTATTTTAGTGGACAACGAAACTTAAAGGGAATTTCTTCAGGAAGATGACTAAGTGACATGCCAGCCTCAGTCTTATTTATGGATGAAGTAGGGTAAACATTCCCTGAAGATTTATTGATTAAAAAAATTTTTACATAGGTCACAGGACAGAATTAATGTGAGATAAACTGAAATTTTAGTTTAAGATAGTACCAGATTGGCAGGGTTTTTTTTAAAAAACAAGAAGGCATCAAAGGTACACTGAGAGAACAAGAGACAATCGAAACAATGATCAGAGAGGTCAGGAAAACATCAAAGTCAATATCTAGAAGTGAAAGCCACATTTAACGTCAGAAACACAGGCTGGGGTGAAAGACCATATTGTCCATTACTATAGAAAGAGTTACCAGAATGGAAGCTAGAAGTAAATAAATCACAAAGAGTAAAGCACAAAGACATTAAGCTGTATCTAAAGGGGGAGGGTAAGAATCAGAGACTAAAGTGGGTAGGTCCCCTATATTTCCACAAATACAGCTTAACTGGTTTTCTAGGACTTCCACTACAACATAACACATACTTGGGTGTCGTAAACCATGAAAATTTATCTTCTCATTGTCTAGAAGCTGAAAGTCCAAGATGAAAGTGCTGTCAAAGTTCATTGCTGGTAGGGTCTTTCCTGCTGACTTGTAGAGAGCTGCCTTTTTCCTTCCCCTCTATGCATGTGCAGAGAGAGAGAAAGGTGAGGAGAGTCAGAGGAAAAGAAAGGAGAGGGAGGGCGAGAGAATGAGAAGGAAAAGGAAAGGGTGAGGGAAGCACTCGATTTATCTTCTTACAAGGACACCAGTCCTACTAAGTAAGGCCCCACCCTGTAATCTTAAAGACTCTGTCACCAAATATGAGTATAGTCTCACTGAGCTCCAATATATGAATTTTTGTGGGACACAATTCAGTGCATAACAATAGAAGAGATAATATTTAAAGATTTAATGATTGAAAACTTTTAAAACTAATGTCCAGCACATTTTAGAAATTTATAGCAATACAAATGAAAAGAAACATATGCTTAGATCATACTGAAAAAACAGAATATTAAAAATAAAATTAACAGCACCTAAGGAACAGAGATTATCAGGACCAGTGCTGTGGCATAATGGGTGAGGCCACCGCCGGCAGTGCTGACATCTCACGTGGGTGCTGGTTTGAGTCTCAGCTGCTCCACTTCCGATCCAGCTCTCTGCCTTGGTGCCTGGGAGGGCAGTGGAAGATGGCTCATTCCCTTGGGCCTCTGCACCTGCGTGGGAGATCCAGGAGGAGCTCCTGGCTTCTGGCTCCAGATCAGCCTAGCTCTGGCCATTCCGGCCATTTGGGGAGTGAATCAGCAGATGGAGAATCTCTCTCTCTTTCTGCCTCTGTCTCTCTGTAACTTTGCCTTTCAAATAATAAATAAGTAAATCTTAAAAAAAAAAAAAAAAGAGAGAGAGAGAGATTATCTACAAAAGAATCACTTTTAGGCTGAGAGCCAACTCCTCACCAGCTTCAATGGAAATAAGAGAATGGACTATCCTCAAAATCCGCCATGAACCTAAAATTGTTTATTTACCTAGTGAAACTATTTTTTAATAAGTGCAAAACAAAGATGTTTTCTGAGAAATTAAAATTAGGAAATTCTTTCTAAAATAAGGTCCATGGAATATATTCCAGAAAGAATTACAATGAATTCAGAAGGAACATCTGAAATGAAAGATGACAGAAGGGATGGTAAGCAAAGGAAATCATGTATAAGTAAATAAAAGCAAATGCTTACTGTATAAAATGAAAATAATTGGAGTTAACTTAAAACTAAAGTACTGGAAAGCAACATAGAGATGGGGGCAAGCAAACCTATAAAGCATTCTGAGCTCTTCTACTATCAAGGAAAGGAAAAATTCACAGAATTTTTAAAGAAAGCATGTTAAAAAAAGAAATGAAATAGAATATAAAAACTTCCCAATTGGTAAAGGAATGAAAATAAACCAAAAAGTTTACTGAAAGTCAAAATAAGGTAAGAGAGACAAAGAGGGATGGAAATAAATTGGAACAAATGGAGAAGTAGATTAAAAAATAAAAATGGGGGGCCCGCACAGTGGGTTAAGGCACTTCTGGCAGTGTTAGCATCCGGTATGGGCACTGATTCGAGTCCTGGATGCTCTGCTTTTGATCTATCTCCCTGCTAGTGTGCCTGAGAAAGCAGTGGAGGATGGCCCAAGTGCTTTGGCCCTTGCACCCATTTGGGAGACCTGACAGAAGCCCCTGGCTCCTGGCTTTGGTCTGGTCCAGACCTAGCTGTTGTGGTATTTGGAGAAGGAACCAGCAGAAGAAAGATCTTTCTCTGACTGTGGCTTCACCTTTAAAATAAATAAATTTTTATAAATAGATGGATGGATGGATAGATAGCCACAAAAAATATAAGATTTTTCTAACCATAGGATTAAAAATTGTTGACCTAGGCTAAAAATGCCACTCACATGAGAAAGATGAAGCTTAAGGACAGACAGTGGAACCCACCCAGCAAATATTAACCAAAGGAAAGCAAAAGACCTGTATCAATACTGGACAAAATAAACACTAAGGTGTCAACAAAGATAAAGAGAGACATCATAGGATTATAACATCCACCACAAAGGGTTAACAATCATGAACTTCATGTACCTAATAAAAGAACTTCAGATTATGTAAAGCAAAATTTAACAAAACTTAAGGAGAAATGGCTAAATTTCAAATCATTTGGAATATTTAACACACTTATCTTAGTAATTGAAGTCTTGATATTGAAGGACCACAACTTAATCAGCTTAGTGTAGGGGCATGTGTGAACACTGTACCCAAGATTTATAGACTAGAAATTAAGTAAATAATCATTAAAGAGACTATCAAAATTTGTCAAATACAGGTAATATGCTACCCACAAGAGAAGTTACTGTTTTAAATGCATACTAAAGAAAAAAACTAAAAATTTGTTATCTGAGCAAACCTAAGAAATAAGAAAAATAGCAAAGAAAGTAAAAGGAAGAAAACGATAAAGATAATATCAGTCATTTATGAAATAAAACACAAAGACACAACAGAATGACTAAAGCAAAAGATTTTTTTTAAAAAAAGCATTAATAAAATCAGCAAACTTTTATCAGGACTAATCATGACAAAAAGATAAAAAGTACAAATAATAGTTAGAATGTAAAGGGGGATATGACAGATGTGGTAACAATAAGAGGATAATAAAAACATTATGAAGAATTTCATGTCAACAAATTTGAAAACTTAAATGAAAGAAACAAATTCATAGAAAAACAATCATCTGACTAGAGAATGGCATAAATGAGAAGTTCACAAAGGGTCTCTTGCAGTTACCATTTAGATTATCCTCCTGAGACGAAACACTTCCTGACCACGAAGAGGAGAACCGGCTGTCAGGTTTCACTGTGAGCCTCTAACACTACAGTGAAAGACAAATTCAGAGTGGGAGGAAGGCAGGAAAGGACCCATCAAACATGAAAGGTAACAGGTGTGGAATTACAGTAGAGTTCTCCTTGAGAGATCACCTCCACTGCTTGTCTTTTCATTCTTTTGGGCAACTTCAGAAATTCAATCATTCCAGCCTTAACTTTGGAGCTGTGCTTTTTCAATTCGATCAAAACTGGAGCAAAATCAACTTACATGCTTACGTGCCACTTCCTGGTGCAGTGAGAATTCATAGCATTATTGATTTCTTTTTCAAATGACTTGCGGTTCCCATCGCCTCTGCCCAGTTTACAAATCAAATAACTGAGAAACAGACGAGGCTCTGCAAGAATGTTGGGCTTTGAAGTCAGAAGAACCAGGATTTATAGCCACCATACATTTTGCATGATTGTATAATGACAGGATTAGTGATAGGATTACCAAACCTGGTACAGAAATCGGTAACCCAGCAGGTGCTTTGTTCTAAGTTCTTGACCCCACTCCTCAGTTCGTGTGAAAGTAACATTCTTGTAAGTGGATTTAACTCATACATGATGAAAATACTTCTTGGGGTCAGCGCTGTAGAATAGCAGGTAAAGCCGCTGCCTGTAGTGCCAGTATCCCATAATGAATGCCAGTTTGAGTCCCAGCTGCTCCACTTCCAATCCAGATCTCTACTATGGAAGCAGTGGAAGATGGCCCAAGTCCTTGAGTCCCTGCACCTGTGTGGGAGCCCCGGAAGAAGCTCCTGGTTCCTGGCTCTGGATCGGCATAGCTCTGGCCATTGTGGCCATCTGGGGAGTGAACCAGCAGATGGAAGACTTCTCTCTCTCTGCCTCTGTCTCTCTGTAACTCTGACTTTCAAATGAATAAATAAATCTTTAAAAAAGTAGAAGAAGAAGAAAATACTTCTCTCGGGTCTGGCTTATGAAGTTCTATACATCACATATTTAAAGATTCTATTGTTTGTACCAAAAGGTTCAGTTTTAAGAAATTTTGCATTTTCCATTTATCTCATTTCCCAGGAGGATGGTTAACATTTTGGTTTATGTCAGCATAAAAATGAAAAGTCCTACTTTTCAAGTTGCAGTGGAAGGAAGACTGCAGCAAACATAAGGGTATCAGCACATGGCTGGCTGCCCAACCACAAGGAGCTGCCTATTCTGTTCTATCCTTGTGCGAAAATACGTGGACAGATGCTTTTGTGGTCTGCCCTGTTTTATCCCCTTGTTAAACATATATTCCCCCAGGGGGAAATGTATTTTCAGTCTAAACAACTGATTTCCAATCATTCATATCTGACAAATTAATCTTTCAGTGCATACTGACATCAAGCTATATTTAGAGTTAAATTTTTCTAGGCCTACAATTCTCAATGTTGCCCTTTTTCTTTATATAAAAAGATAGTTTTTATTTATTTGAAAAGCACAGTGAGCAAGAAAGAGTGAGATTTTCCATCCCCTGGTTCACTCCCCAAATGCCAGCAGCAGTTGGGGCTAAGCAAGGCTAAAGTCAGGAAATTGGCACTCCATCTGCATCTCACAAGTGGGTGGCAGGGACCCAAGCAATTGAGCCGTCATCTGTTGTCTCCCAGAGTGCACACAGGCAGGAGGTTGGATGGGAAGTGGAGGCAAGACTCAATCCCAGACATCTGGGATCTGCATCTCAAGCAGCAGTTAATCCACTGTACCACAATGCCGGCCCCAACATTGGCTTTTTTTAACTGTGGGACCTCACCTATCACATATAGTAAGGGAAAGTATTGTTTGGGAAACTTTCACATCTATGTTATATTGTGAGTGTATGAAAACACACACACACACACACACACACACAGTGTGTGTGTACACACTGGGTCATGTATCAAAAGGACTTCTTATTCTGGATCTTGATGGAACTGAGAATGATAAGTGCTGCTTTTGAATTGTATAAAGCTCTGTTGCCCAGTATGTGGGCCAGGGTAGAAGAATCCCTCCTATGGTTCTAAAATCTGAGAGCTCACCACAGTAGGCAATTCCCAGTGTTCAGTCTGTTAGTGAATCAGTTTGGGGGCGCAGAATACATCCTGTTTGTGAAGACTTACCAAACCAGCCCACAAAAGCTCTCTGAATTAAAATGCATGGTTGCTATCATACTGAATATGCTGGGACATTGTGGTTAGCCATGTTGCATGGGGACAGTGCAATCACTTTTTTTTTTTTTTTTAAGATTTTTATTTATTTATTTGACAGGTAGAGTTACAGACAGTGAGAGAGAGAGACAGAGAGAAAGGTCTTTCTTCGTTGGTTCACTCCCCAAATGGCCGCCACAACCAGCGTTGCGCAGATCTGAAGTCAGAAGCCAGGTGCTTCCTCCTGGTCTCCCACGTGGGTGCAGGGGCCCAAACACTTGGGCCAGCCTCCACTCCCCCCCTGGGTCACAGCAGAGAGCTGGACTGGAAGAGGAGCAACCGGGACTAGTACCCAGCACCCATATGGGATGCCCGCGCTGCAGGATTAACTAAGTGAGTCACGGCGCTGGCCCCACAATCACTTTCAACTTAGGAAGTGTGACTCACTAACCTGGTAATGAGTGTGCTTAAAGCAGTCATGTCTTTGGACCCAGACGTAAAATATTGAGGATCTTTTAGATTTCTTCTAACTCCACAGTATGATAATCCGATGTCTCCCTTCACTGTCCAGCCTTCCTCAATGGAGCAGGAAGAAAGGATGGAGGGAAGGGCACAAACTCATCGTGTTAGTTTTGAGCCACTTCATTAGTTCTTTGCTCCCTGCTATCCCTGCATTATCCTATTACCAGGGTAAAATATATTTCTGATTCAAGAGACAATTGCCTAATATAAGCATTAAGTTAGCCATAATATTATAAAATACACTGGATATTGACACTTAAAATTTTTACTTCTATTTGACTAGAGGCAGTCTGGACTGGGAAAATAAAACCACAGGGCCAGCCATCAAGATCAAAGTGTTCTGTAGGCAAAGAGTGGGGAAAGTTTAAAAAAAAAAAAAGATGGGGGATAAGGACAAAGAAGATGAAGGAAAAATCTGCCAAGCCTCCAGACTGCCTGGTGCTTCCTGCTAGAGAGCAGATGGTTGTAAAGAGATAGCATGCTTTGTGGTTTGTTATTAGATTCAGAATCCATCCTGATTTGGCCATGGTCTCACTGTGCTAGATGATGCATATGGATTTTTTTGTGTGTTCCTTGCAAACTTGAGTCCTGGGCTCCAGAATTTATTATTGAAGGCAGGACCTCAGTTCCCACACTTGTAGAATAGGTCCACTTAGCTCTTGGGACACTGTGGAAAATAAAACAAAACCAAAAACTTCAAACCCCATCCCCAGCATTACCAGAGCCATTTAAACCCTATAGCCAGGGTCATCTCAGCTTTGCCCCAGACGCTAGGATGAGTGACTTAAGGAATCTCAATTCTAGCATACATCAATTCTGGATCAAACTAGTCTTGCAAATTGTCCTACCCCAAATTCTTTCACAGCTTTGGAAAGTAGGCCCGTGTATAGTTTCTTATGGTTAAACCATTGCCTGACTTCTGGTTCCAGTATCTAAATAACTGTTGTATCACTTCCTGCTGTATCACAACTGTGTCTTCCTTACTCTTGCTAATAGTCTGGCAGACTAGAATCCTACCCTTAAATTCCACACCATGGTTGAATCCTTTTTAGAGGCTCATGCCCTTCTTGAACAGACTCCTCCCTACAACCATCCCTGGTCCCTCCAAACCATCTTTCCTGTGCTTTCTGCTGGTACCACTTCAAAACTAATCAGCAGTCAGCCTACTGTCGGAGCCCTAGCCTTCCCTGCTCCAGCTTGGCTACCAGCCTAACAGAGTGACCACCTATCTTGGTTTGCCTGGAACAGAGGGCTTTCCTGGGATGGGAGACTTTCAATGCTAAAACAAGATAAATCCTGGGCAAGTCAGGCTAAACTGGTCATCTTGATTCCTACTACGTTCTGGTGTGAATGTGTGCCTTCATTCAAGGATGTCTTCCTCTACCTTGTGACTACGTGGGAGGTTCTACACAAAAGTTAAAGGTGTATGAGAGTACAGGATATTTATTAGGGAGGGCTCCTGTGACGAGCACCTGAGGGCAGTGCTGGGAGATGCTCACTAACTGCTCTCAGAGGGGAAGGGAAAGCTCTGATTTGTATGGTTGGCTCCCACCAGGACTGATTTTAAACTGCCAGCCGGACATCAACCAGCTTGCAAAGTCCCTTGCAAGTCTAACCAATTGGCTCCCATGATCTACTACAAACCAGCTCCACAATGCCATTGTCAGTTAAGCAAGAGAAGCCAGCAGGACTGAACAGAGGGAAAGGTGTGCTGTGATACAACTCTAACAAAGGCCTCAGCCACCTGCACCAGGAGTTCTGAAGCTGGCATGGCCATTCAAAGTTCTCCCAAGTTAGAGTGAAGGTGCTGGGCATTTACACCCATAGAACGACGAGTCATAAGCTGCAGGCCACCCTTGGGAAAAGGGCTGTAACACTGGACAAACTGGCTATTTTTAGTCAAGGGTCAAAGCCCTGAAGACATGTCCTTCTCAAATGTTAGAGGACGAAGCTTTTCGATGCTGCAAGGCAGAGTGTGGGCACAGCGACCTTGAGAGTATCTTGCCCCCTTTCAAAGCTCAAGCTGCATCTTGTTGTAAATTCTAGGAATATTCCCTCCTCCTTTTCAGTGGGCTTTTTCTGTGGAAAACTCACAAGGTTATTGGTGTTGCTACAGCTGTTTTTTTTTTTTTTTTTTTTTTTTTGACAAGCAAAGTTAGACAGTGAGAGAGAGAAAGAAAGGTCTTCCTTCCATTGATTCACCCCTCAATGGCCACCACGGCCGGTGCGCTGCACTGATCCGAAGCCAGGAGCCAGGTGCTTCCTCCTGCTCTCCCATGTGAGTGCAGGGCCCAAGCACTTGGGCCATCCTCCACTGCACTCCCGGGCCACAGCAGAGAGCTGGCCTGGAAGAGGGGCAACTGGGACAGAATCTGGCGCCCCAACCGGGACTAGAACCTGGTGTGCCGGCGCCACAGGCAGAGGATTAGCCTAGTGAGCTGTGGTGCCAGCCAACTACAGCTGTTCTTGAAGCGATAATACCTGATACACACAGGGGCCAATGTTGTGGCACAGCAGGGTAAGCCTCAACTTGCAACAACGGCATCCCACATCAGAGTGCTGGTTTGAGTCCCAGCTCTTGATGCTTCTGCTAATCTCCTGGGAAGGCTGCAGAAGACCACCCAAGTAATGGAGCCCCTGCAACCCATATGGGAGACCAAGACAGAGTTCCTGGCTCCTGGCTCCTGGCTCCTGTCTTTGGCTTGAGCCAGCCCAGACTGTTGTGGCCATTTGGAGAGTGTGAACCAGTAGATGGAAGACCTCTCTCTCTCTCTTTCTCTCTCTCTCTCTCTCTCGTCACTGTCTTTCAAATAAATAATATTTTCTAAAATGGCAAAGTATCCCTCCTCTATATTCCATTCCAGATGACCCCCACCATGAGCTGAGCCTCGGCTGTTCTAAGTACCTAGCTGGCACATTCCTCAGTCCCTTATCCCTGAGCCCCTGGTCACAATGCATTTTCCCTGCCATAGCTGCTGCATTTGTTTATTGTCAAATTTCAGCAAGGAGGTACCAAGAGACATCCTAGCAGATCACCCAAGTGCCAAACAAATTTCTTCCTAGCCCCATGGCATAACAGCAGCTCTATTTCCTCCTGACAAGTATAACAAATTGCCCCTGTAAAAATGGTGATTATTCTTATCTGCAAGCGAAAGTAACCAGGTGGGAGTCACAGCATAAACTTCCCATTTTAGGAAACATAACCTCTACATTCACAGGCCCAGAATTATTGGAACAGAAAGCATAAATTTCCCTAAGACGGTCACTTGGAACAGCCCTATAATTCCTGAACTCAGGTGTTCCACCTATTGTTGCTTGAACAAATCCTCTGTAGCAATCAGATACAGAATCGATATCCAGAAAATGTGTCTTTTCTGATAAAAACAAATGGCTAAAAAGGGTACAAAATAATCAACAGGCCATTAAGTGCCTGTTTGGTCTTCTTAAGAGTTGCCCTCCTTGAGAGTCTCCTTGAGAGATGGCATTGGTGATTCACTATTGGTCTTTGTTGCTCAAAGTATAGACAAGTTGCAGTGGCTACAATGAGATCAAAAGGGTAATGAGGAGCTTGTATTTTTAAGCCTGTTCATAGTCTCCAGCCCTGTCACCCTGGCAACTCTGTGTACCCATTGCACCAACTAGCACCCGGGTTGGGGGGGGTGGATGAAAAAGCCCACTGTTGTCACCAGCCAAGTCATTCTAGTTGGTTGTTTAGTGCCTCTTCCATGGTATGCACACTTTGGTGAGCATTAACACCAGCACAAAGATCTTCACATTTGTATCCATTCTAGTAAGTCCATCCATGTCTCTACCCCCAACATCTTGTTTATAATAGTCCAGTCTTTCTGTCTAGATCTCGGAGCATTTGCCATTTCCCAGGAGTCTGTATATGTGTTAACCTTGAGCCACTTCTCTTTCTATCAAAGTGGATTATCAAATCTCTGCCCAAGAGGATTCCCTCTCACTGCCACCCTAAATGGAGTGGAGGTGAAGCTGCAGTTAGTTCATCTTTGGTTCATGACCACTTACACTGACAGCTCACTTGGGAAATAAGCCTGGATTTGTTTCCTCTTCCACCACATGGTCATTGGGCATCATACCTCCCTCTGTAGCCTGTATTATTTTGGGATCTCTGGAAAGCAGATACCAAGACAGAGTTGAAAATGTTTACTGGGGAAACCCTTATAAAAGAGAGAGTAACACAAGGCAGGAAAACCTGTTATGCCAGTATCTTCTGGATGGTATGCTATTGTGATATAACCAGTAGACCCCGTGTTCATGGGCCTACACGTGCACCACTTTTACTGGATGCTATGTCACATGGGATTTCAAACCTATTGACCAAGCACTAATAAGTCCTCCGATAGTGGTACTCTTAATACTCTGTGGCTAGTAAAAGACAAACTTATACTTGGAACTGATGCCTATTCTTGTAAGAATGAATTATGGGCCCTTCCAGGTCACTAATAAAAATACATCAAGTGACTTATTAGTCTTTTCAAGGAACAGTGCCATATTAGAGGCTCAGTTTTGGTTTCTCTTGCTGGCAGACTGGATATACAGAGTAGCTGATTCAGCCTGAGTCAGTAGCTACATCAACCTTGTTAAGTGAGAGTTACACTACTGGGCTCACTTCAGTTGTGCCTCTGCTCTCAAACTCAGAGTATGCCTGGGATAACTGATGACAAAGCTAATGGCCAATGTCAACTGGCTGAATCATCTTGGCTACTTGGTTGGCCAGTGGTATGTATTACTAATAGAAATGATACATAAGTAAAAAATAATTCCATACTTCATGCCCATTCCCATATGGGAATCTAAATGCCCTCACCTCAGTCCTTATATGTGATTTGTTAGTCCTTTTACTTCCAATGCCCCTGAATAGCCAGCCCAGCTATTCATGTCTGCCTATAAGTCCCTAGATGTTCTCACCTCAGCCTATGTTTTCCTCCTACCAAAAGTGGATGACTAGGGGCATGTCTCATAGCTCCATTTATTGTGAACATTCTGCTTCACCAATGTCTTTCAAGGCCACTCTTGAGAGTAGGTTTTGCATTCTTTTTTTCAGGTGCAACCACAAGAAGTGACATAGAAGAGGCTATGAAAAACCAAGATCATTATACTCACAAGTCCTAAGACAGAGGTACAGCACACCACACCAGGCCAGGTGGCAGGAGACAGCAAAAAGGGAACAGCATTAGGCTACAGTCTTTATTGAGTTTTCTGTAGGAAAAGCAAGGCAGGGCAGGGTAAACAGTCTGGAATGAGTTTGTTTGAATAATTTTGGTGGTCTCTAAGCTATTGGAGTGCGTGGTCCTTGGTTGGCTGATACCTGGCCCTGAGATGATCAAAGCAGAATAATATTGTCTCCTAGGGTGTGTAAATCCAATACTGGAGGGATGGCTCTAGATTGGTTACTTTGCTTGTCAAATACAGGCTCCCAGCTTGTAAATCAAGCTTGAGTTTTAATCTCCTTCCTTTGG
This sequence comes from Sylvilagus floridanus, assembly GCA_949820135.1. Classification (NCBI taxonomy): domain Eukaryota; kingdom Metazoa; phylum Chordata; class Mammalia; order Lagomorpha; family Leporidae; genus Sylvilagus; species Sylvilagus floridanus. The sequence continues at coordinate 82,887,484 of OX463229.1, read as the reverse complement.
AAATGTGAGGCCTCTCCTACAACTACAGGTGTGAGCTGAGGAAGGAAACAGGTACAATTAGGGTGAGCGATGTAAGGCTCTGGACTGCCTGGTTAGGTAACTAACTTGTGCCCTCTAGTCCTGCTCACATGCAATCTCAGATGTACTATTTGCATTTTACAATGGATTGCTGCTAGTCCTGTCTTTATGAATTGATAGGTCTGACAGAAAGCATTCATTACAGGCAGTTCCAGATTGAGGGTCAAATGTTCCCTTCTCTACCAGAATCCAGGAACATGCCAAAAGCAGGTTTTCAAGTGACAGAAATCTCCATTGTAGATAGTAGAGACAAAGGGCCTTGCATTTTAATTGTCTTTTTAAAAAAATTTTATGATTGGGATAGAGAGAATGCCATTGACAGCAGCTTAGTTAGAGGCCAGGAATGCTCCCAAACATCCTATCTTATGATTACAAGATGACTCCCTACACAAAGGATTATCTGATCTAAAATGCCAATGGGGAACTGCCTGCAATGCCAGCATCCCATATCATAGCTCTAGTTTGAGTCTTGGCTGCTCTGCTTCCAGTCTGGCTCCATACTAATGAGCCTGAGAAAGCAGCAGCAGATGACCCAAGTATTTGGGCATCTGCCACCCATGTGGGAGACCCAGATGGAGTTCCTTGCTTCTGGCTTTGGCCTGGCCCAGATCTGGCCATTGCAGCCATTTGAGGAGTCAGCCAGCAGATGGAAAAATGTAAAATATTTCCCTCCAGATATGCATATCTCTTGAAAATGTATTACAACAGATGTCAGAGGAGTTAAAATAGTACTGAGGTAAAATTTTAAGGGAATATTGTTGTCTATTCCACATGTAAACTGTCTGTCTTCCCAAACTGTAATATATTCCCATTTTTTTTCCAAAGCACTGACCACATAACACTTACTAGAGGCCTTATTAATCTGCTCTATCACTGATACCATGTTTGACATTTTATCTGTGATTAGGGCTACCACCTATTTGGTTAAACTTACAATAGTCTGGTCATTTTCCAGGATTCTCCTGATTTCTTTGGTGGCCAGATTATTGAATTAACAGAGATATAATAGAGATCACCAGCCCTGAGTCTTTGCATCTTTACATGTGACACTTATCTCTGCCACATCCATCTCTGGGATAGCATCCTGTTTTTGATTTTCTATCTTGACTTGGGGTTGAACATGCTTCATTGGCTTCCACTTGGCCTCTCTCACTCTGTTAGTTCTTATTCCACAGACCAAGGACCAGGTGGGGATTACCTGAACACCTAGAATTTTCTAATAACCACTAGATGGTTCTGTGGAAAGAGTGGACTCCTTATAAGCTGTAATTTGGTGAGTAATTCATTTATTACTTGACCCTCTATATTCCCATTTAACAAAAGGATGGTGGGAAAGGCTTTGCTCTCCAAGTGGCAGATATTAACTCAGAGCCAATGTCCAATATTCTTTCAAATGTTAAGATACTCCTCTTCTTGAGTGTACGCTTGCCCAAGTGAATGGTATAGATCTCTTCGTGAAAGGACTGGGATAATGTTACAGTATGTACTTGCTGGGAGGGTGCAAGGTCTTTCCTCTTATAGACCTGTTCGCCTGTTAAGGCCTTTGACTCTGAGTTTGAACAAGGGCTTCCATCAGGGAACTGAGAAAGGTATTTTAACTTTTGTTGAAGTGGTTGCCCTCAGCATCTTGCTTCATGCTCATTTTAAATATTTTAGATATAAACAGTACTATCTTCAAATGTCCATCTATTTTGCTCCTAGGGATATCATGGTCTTTAAATCATCTACACAAAGCCCTGCAGGTCAGCCCTTCACAGCCATGCCTCCAAACTGACAGCTCATTATAGGAAATATGGCTCTGGCCTTGTGGCATCTCTGTTTACTGTGCCATCTGCTTCAGGGCCCATGAACAAGCTCAGTTCAGGGCCCACCCCTGTTACCATCATCCTAGCCTGCAGATGAAAGGAGCCATCACGGAACTCCTGAGTGATGCTGGTAGCCCCCCATGAACATTACTGATGACCCTGATGAAAAAATGGCTTCCTTATGATATTCACAGGCCCCATTCGGCCCCTCCAAAAAAGTGTTAAAATAATATTTTTACTGATAAAAAGACCACATACTATTGTATATTAAAACATTTTCTTTGACCCCAAGTTCACTTTTCTTTTTCCAAAAAAACAGTGGGATCTGAGCACTGCACCTACTGTGTCTAATGATAGTTGGGTCAAGTTCAATGTATTCTCTGGGTTCTACCCAGCAACATACCCCTCTGGTGGGTCTCAGCACACATAATACATCTTCTCCAGTATAAGTATGACCCTGAGCCTTTTAATTACTTCCTCCATAATCTACCAACTCAGAATTTCTACTTTGCTCACTATGGGCTATTACTTTCTCCTGCTTCTAATCACGCACTGATTTGCCTCATCCCCTGCATCCTGCCAGTGTTAAGTCCCATGTGTTAGAGTGCCCCAAGCCGATGATTCCTGCTTTTCCAATCTCATACTCTCTTCATTAAGCATTCTCCAAATTCAGTGTAAAGGTATTCCCCTGGCTCTTAGAGGGACATGCTAATTCTTGCAGCTCTTTAGGGGTATAATCTCTCTTATTAGGCCCACATGTACCTTGCCAAGTACTACCGAGATTTGACATTGGCTCTTTGCCTGGGAGAGGAGGAGATGTGTTGGGAGCAGTCCCTGAGGGAGACACCAGATGCCTGGTGGGAGTGAGATTTTACAGTCCTCATGCACAAGGGGAATGTTAGCTTTTAATCAGGAGGGCTAAGCCACCTCTGCAGTTCTGAGTCAGAGCCATAATCCCCTGGTCATCTACCTACATGTCTCCATTCTATTTTCTAGGGCTTTTGTTTTTAATAACCAAAGTAATTAGAATAACAGGTTTTAATTGGTTGAATGTGTACCTTTTTTTAAAAAAGTCTTTGACTTCCCAAACATTTGAAAATTTTCTTATTTTATTGCTACTGAGTCTTAATTCTAAGCATGAAATCCCGAGTTTGCTCTTCAGCTATTTCCACTCTCCCATTGCAGGGGATAAGAACTTTTTAATTTGCTGAAGACTCTTCACCTCTAACAGTTCACTAATCCCTTGCTGGGCTGGTTGTCTATAGTAGCCAGCCAGCCAATCTCACTGAATTTGTATGCTTTCTTCTCTAAATATCTTTCAGACACCTGAGTATTTGAACAGCCTTTCTCCACCAGGACATATTTGCAAGTTACCAATGGTGTATGTGGGTTGTCACCTTTATACTGAACATACCATACCACTCAAGATAGGGTCTCCCTTGCCAGCTGGGAGTAAAGGATCCAGGCCTCTAAGTCCCATTTTACCATCTACTTTCTCAGATCACCCTTGGTACAAACTTTCTCAGTTCAGATTCTTTGTGAAGCAAAATACCAAGGTGAAGTTAAAAGTGCCAGAAACGTACTTGTGAAAATGACTGAAAGATAAAGGAGAGAGGGAGTAGGAATAGTAAAACGTTTATGATAATACAGAAGCGACACCTGTGAACCTGAGATGGGGAGAGAATTGGTTAAGAGCCTTTGACTGCAGTTCAGCCAAGGTAAAGTGTAGGCCAACCCAACAGAAGCTTAAGCAAGAGAATTTACAACAGAGAAGACTGTTGGACAGAGATGTCTACATCTTAATACCTATCCCATTCCCACCCCATCCTTGATCATTGGCTACAGGTACCCAAGGGCAGTATATGTCAAGGTTAAATACTACAGTATCCTGTATTCTCAAAGTGCTGCTGCTTAAGACTCACCTGAATGTAATCCTAGGGCAATTCTTTTTCAAAGGGAAATACGAACAGTGTACTTACACGGTTGCCTCCTGGACAAGATTTAGAGCTGAGGAAGACAGCAATGCATAACAGATGATAGAGATGGAGGTTGGGAGCTTACATGGTTTAACCTGGTCCATTGTTCTTGCTTTTCCAAGACTACTGCTGGGTCTGCTTGACTTTATGACTGGATGGATTTCAGGAACCAAGCTCATCACAGGTAGTTCTAACTACAAGGTCACTTCATAGCTCATGCTGTCTCTTCCAGGGCCCAGGAACATGACAGGAGCTGCTCTGCTTCACATGGCACAGCTTGTTCCAGAACGAGTCTATGCTGTGGTTCTGTTGAGGAATGCAACGCTGCTCCTCAGGCTGTCTTATTCCATCAAGGAACCTTCCAATACCACTGCTGTCATATGGGCCTAACAACATAAGTAACACTCCTTAATTATCTTTTCAAAGATGAGTTACGACTTTCTACTGTACTTTATCTTCTACGTAATTTTACTTTTCTAATTTATTCAGCCTTCCTATACATGCAAAGTACAAATCATCTTTATACCCACCCCTAACTCATTATTTATAAATTCCAAACCTTGGGGAATTTCTCATTTTCTTGTTACTAATTCTTAATTCTAATGAGACCAAAGAACAAACTTTAATCCTTTAAACTTTATTGGGATTTGCTTTGTAGCTCTATTCAATGAAATAGCTTTAGTTACTGGGTGCAGCGTCTAACCCACATTCCTTATATCATGCTTGCTTATCACCTTGTTCAAATCTGATGCCCTTGTTAGTTATCTAAGTTGCTTGTTCCATTCATTATAAAAGTGTTAATCTCCTACCTGGAAGTAGATTTTTCTGTTTGCCTTGTATTTCTAACATGTATTGATTTATGGGAGTTATAGCAGTAATTAGGTCCTTACCAATTTAAAAGTGCTTTATCTTTCTGCTGGATTGAACCTTTTTATCACTATCAAATGTTCTTTGTCTCTAGGGATGCTTTTGCTTGACATTTGTGTAAAACTATGGCAACACCAGCTATTACTATCTATATAATCTCATCATTTTCTCCCTTTATTGAAAAAAAATCACATTTCTCCTCATTCTGTAAATAAATCTCCTAAGTTCAAACAATTTTGGTAGCAGAGGAGGGCAGGGCCATTGGGGCAGCAGCTACTTGGGATGTCTGCATTCCATATGGGAGTGCCAGGATTCAATCCCTGCTCTACTCACAAGTCCAGCTTTCTGTAGGTGACAGCTTAAGTACTTGAGTCTCTGTTACACTCACAGAAGACCTAGAGATTCTATGCCTGGCCCAGTTCCAGTTATTACAGGCATCTGGGGAATGAACCAGTTGATGAGACTTCTCTGCCTTTCAAAGTAAATAAAACTTTTAAAAAGCCCCTCTACTTAATCTAGTATCTTGCTAAACAGATTTTTAAATACTTGCTTTTACATTCATGAATTAAATTTGCTTATCAAGATTGTGCTGGCTTCATAAGATCTCCAAAATTTTTTTCTTCTATTGAAGTCTTCATGTAAGATTTGTTATTTCTTGCTTATTTAGTATACTATTTGCAAAGCTATATGAACCTGTGTGTGAATTGGAAATGACAAATCCAATTTGTTATCTGAATATTTGTATTTCCTACTCTTTTCATGTAAGTTTTGATGTTACACTTTTTCTAAAAAAATTATTTAAAGAGTTTGAGAGTTAGAGACATAGAGAGGTCTTCCATCCACTGGTTCACTCCACAGAGCTGAGTTGATCCAAAGCCAGGAGCTTCTTCCAAGTCTTCCGCGTGGGTGAAGGGGCCCAGGAGCTCGGGCCATCATCCGCTGCTTTCCCAGGCACATTAGCAGGGAGCTGGATTGGAAGTGGAGCAGCCAGGACTTGAACTGGTGCTCATTTGGAATGCTGGCACTGCAGGCTGGGGCTTTAACCACTGCGCCACAATGTCAGCCACCAACAAGTTGTACTTTTGGGGGAATTTTCTACTTCCTTGAGTTTTCAAATACACTGGCATCAAATTATTATAACTCAGCTTTTTTGTACCCTTATTTTTGGTGCAGTTCTTGTAAATAGCTTGATTTTGTTTATTCAATAGTCTTCCAATTCAATGCCACTGTTTGCAATCTAACATTAATTAGGTCTACCCTCTTTTTGTATAAGAACTTCACAATATGAATTCTACTTAAATTATTTCGTTTAGAAGTCTTAAATTCATTATACTTAAACCCACAAACTTCATACTAGAATACAGTTACCCACACATTTACAATTTGTTGCTTTTCATTCACTGTGTATCGATTGCATCTGGGGATAGTTTCCTTCTGCTTGAAACACTTTTCAGTAGTCCCCCTTCCTACCCTCTCACTCACCACCACTCCCTGCCCCGCAACTTTATTAAGGTATGATTCAGTATATTTTTTAAAATAAAATTTTTCCTGCAGATCTTTTATTTTTAAAGGTTGTTTCTCTCATATATTTAATTTTTAAAGATGCATTTCACTTCTTTTTGGTTCCTATTTTGATTGAGAAAGCAGCTTTAGGATGGACCTATTAGAAGGTAATCCTTTCAGGGCTCATATTGTAGCATAGCAGGTTAAGCCACTGCCTGCAGTACCAGCTAGAGTCCTGGCTGCTCCACTTCTGATCCAGCTCCCTGCTAATGCACCTGGCAAAGCAGAAGCAACTCCTTGGGCCTTTGCACCCATGTAGGAGACCTGGAAGAAGTTCCTTACTTTGGTCGGACTCCAGCCATGGCTGTTATGACCATTTGGGAGTGAATCTGTGACCGAAGACTTCTCTGTGTCTGCTTCTCCCTCTATAACTGAGTTTCAAATAAATAAATATTTCTTCAGAAAAAAAGTGATCTTTTATTTCAAGTTAAGATTTTTCTGTGTAGTTTTTGGTTTCATTTTGATATACTTAAAGATTTTTGTCTTCTGTGGAATTGAGTATTTCTCAATCAGTAGTCTCTTTTGATATCTGTGGAAAAATCTTAGCAATTACTCATCTATTTCTGGAGTGTTTGATAAACTCTTATCTTTTATCTTGTTTTTCCTCTGTTGTTGCCACTGTCAATTTTATCTTCAGCTGTGACTAACTCTACTCATTGACTTCATAATTTCAGTTAGCATGTTTGATTCTATAACTTGCATTTAGTACCTTCATTTTCCAGAAATGTTTAGAAGTTCTTTTCTTCCTTAGACTGAATAAGCATTTTTTTTTTTTTTGACAGGCACAGTGGACAGTGAGACAGAGAAAGGTCTTCCTTTTCTGTTGGTTCACCCCCCAATGGCCGCTGCAGCTGACCAGCGCACTGCATTGATTCGAAACCAGTGGCCACGTGCTTCTCCTGGTCTCCCATGCGGGTGCAGGGCCCAGGGACTTGTGCCATCCTCCAATGCTCTCCCGGGCCACAGCAGAGAGCTGGACTGGAAGAGCAACCGGGACAGAATCCAGTGCCCCAACTGGGACTAGAACCCGGTGTGCCGGCGCCACAGGCGAAGGATTAGCTTATTGAGTCGTGGTGCCGGCCATGAATAAGCATATTTTAAAATCTTTGGCATGTTTAATTCTAGTTGTTTGGTCTCTACACATGCCTTATTTTGTGGTAGATATTGGATTTGCAAAACTGTAGAACCATTGGAAGGCCTTGAATTCCAGTTCTTGTCCACCTACACTTTCAGGAGGCCATCGTAAGTATGGTCATCCTCTGATACCTCCAATGGAAATTTCCAACAGGCAAAGACAGGATCACTTATCTGATGGCCTTTCAAATTGGTTCTTTGAAACATCTTTTCCAGATATTCTCAATCAGAGAGTTGGTCAAAATTACCTTTCAGTGGAAAATATTTCTTACTTTTAAATCACCTAAATGCAGCTATATGGGAACCAGGCTCTCTGTAAGATAAACGTAATTCAAGGATACAGATGCCTGGGCAACGGTGGTTCAAAAAACACATGACCAACCAAAAAAACCTTGTCTCACCAGATTTGACAAAATTATTTTAAGTTCCATCTGAGCTTTATGTTCACCTAAAATGCTTACTATCATACAGATGTGAATCCCAGGAAGTGGGATGACTGGGGGCCATCTCGGAGGCAGGCTGCTCCTCAGTGAGCAAGCCTGAAACTGCTGACAGCCTTTTCCCGTTCATGTAATGCAGTCACTCTTGAATAGGAAATTTTGGTACATTAAACTATGACTTCTTGGAGCATGGTCATTCCATTCATACAGCTTCCTGCCAATGTGAATTCTCTGATGTACAATCAGACTGATTTATAGGGGAGTTTTCTCAAGTTCAGTATATTCACACGTTTCTTAGGTATGAGCAATACGGCAAACAAATATGTGATACTTTGGTGACTCCTCCATATCTAACACATAAAATTTCTCCCTTGTTACCAAGTATTCATTGTATTTCCTGCAATTACTACATTTGTATCTTTCTCCATTATGAATACTCTGATATGCAAATATCTTCTGAATGAAAACCTGCTCAGAATGGCTACACAAATAATTTCTCTCCTAGGTAATTCTCCAGCAGAACATGACTACTAACATGAATTCATGAAAACATGAATGAGGTTTCAAGAGACCTTCCATTAAACTGTCATACTTTCATAAACATCATAGATTTTCACTTTTAAGGTTTGTATTAATAACTTGACTAATTATATGATTGTGATTAATGCAAGTAGGTGGAGATGCAGTTATTGCCCTCAAAAACCTTACTAAGGAACAGAAATAAGTCTGTGAAAACAATTCAGTTCTAATGTATATAATTGTATCATCAGTTCTACCTTCTAGATGCATCATGATATGGTTTAGATATTAGTTTGGCGGCTCAATATGCCTCCAAACGCCCATGGGTTTAAAGGCTTTACCTTCAAGGTGACACGGTGGGAGGTGGAGCCTGCTAGGTGGTTCTTAGGTCACTGTGTCCTGGGAAGGCAGTGTTTTTGAGAGGATTTTATAGTTTAATGTACCAAAATTTCCTATTCAAGACGTGATCACACTCCAACATCCTCCCCAGAGGCCAAATCAATGAGGCTAAATGATCCTGAGCTACAACTGTTCGGCTAAATAAGCCTTTTCCCTTCATAAAGTTAGTTAGTTGCCTCAGTTATTTCATTATAGTGATGAAAAACTAATACACATATTGTTTTAGTAAAATCTTTAAAAAAACCATTTCACATAGCTTTTCTATGTACTTATAAAAATTATTTTCTTTGGAAATAAGGGTGATAGAACAGAGGTCATCATCTTTTGTAAAATTTTAATGAAACCCGGATTGTTCTGAATTGATCAAATTATTTCACACAGATAAAACTTGGAGGACTTATTTTTACTAACAATCTACACCAGGTATCAGCCAACTTTTGGTCTATGGAGCAAATATGGTCTGATGCCCGTTTTTTGGTAAACTGAATTTTATTGGAACATAGTCATGTTCATTCATTTCTTTCTTTTTTTTTTTTTAACAGGCAGAGTGGACAGTGAGAGAGAGAGAGAGAGAGAGACAGATAGAAAGGTCTTCCTTTGCCGTTGGTTCACCCTCCAATGGCCGCCGCGGCCGGCGCGCTGCAGCCGGCGCACCGCACTAATCCGAAGGCAGGAGCCAGGTTCTTCTCCTGGTCTCCCATGCGGGTGCAGGGCCCAAGCACTTGGGCCATCCTCCACTGCACTCCCGGGCCACAGCAGAGAGCTGGCCTGGAAGAGGGGCAACCGGGACAGAATCCGGCGTCCCGACCAGGACTAGAACCCAGTGTGCCGGCGCGGCTAGGCGGAGGATTAGCCTGTTGAGCTGCTGCGCTGGCCTTTCATTCATTTCTATACTGCTTACACCTACTTGTGCACTACAATAGCAGAGCAGCACCACAGAGATAATGCCTTTTAAGTCCCAAGATATTTACAATCTATCCTTTCCCAGAAGAAGTTTACTAACTCCTGATCTATTGCATGAAAATAAGTGGATTGTAATTTAACATAATTAGTATTTTGTAATTCATATTATTGGACAATATTTTATTCTACATTTTAAAAGTACACTGTTGGTAATGGTTTCTCTCATTGCAAAAGCTACAATACTGAAAATTCAGCAGCTATGCCTGATTGCCAACAAATAAAAAAAAAAATCAAGAAAAGAAACTTCCAAGAAGTCTTAGAGAATAGCTAAAGACCAAGTTCTCTCAGATAGCTAGGTAATTTTTAATTCTTTCATTACATATTTAAAAATAATCCAAACCCTATACAAATAGTTAATAAGGGAATTAAAAGTAAGTCTTTTTCTTTGAACACCTACATGGGCATTTATTCAGAAAAAAAGAAACACCAAGAAGCTGGAGAAAAAGGGAACTAAAAGGTCCAAACATAAAGTTGGAAAATATTCTTAAGCACTTGTATCAAGTACTTAGAAAATATTAAATAGTTAGGACAAACCATTCATAGTTCAAGCCCAAAAATGATCTGGTGAGCAATATAATATAAAATTAAAACTAATTTGGATCAATCAGTAAAGCAATAATCAGGTCAACTACTAAAATCGTATCACTTATAGTAAAACAAATATACAGAAATAAACTTCAAAAGAGGTTAAAACACTAAGAAAATCTTAACTGATAACATTAGGTAACTACAAGGACAAGGGGGACATTATTACATGGTTCTCAGTAACTTTTATCTCTGGGGCAAATAAACTGATTAGAAACACTAGACTGTGGGATTAAGTATTAAGTTGCTTCAACTACAAATTCTATGACATTTTGTTACAAAGTGCATATGGTGCAGGTCTTAACACTCTTTAAGTACCAGTTAAATGACTATACCAGAACTGCGTTGCATTCATTTCAAGGTTTATACTTAGCGATAATTAAATGTTAACGTTGATGATTACTGATTAACTTTTCCAGATTTATTCCTATCTACAGAATTACCAAAAAAAGACTAACATTATCCAATTTAATTAAGCTGAGAACAGCACAAGATTCAATGACTTTCTCTACCTCCTTCCTGCTGACAATGAGATAAAACTATTACTATTTGGGGAAAAATGGAATAATGCACAGAAGATGAGGTTCAAAAAAATGGCAAAGATCCCCAAAGTTCATCAGTTAGTATTTTATAAATACCATGGTACTTGGGTCACATCAAATGACTGGATGTTGGAATATGACTGGTATTAATCTTTATACAGACTTTTAAGTACACAGAGATGCTACCATAAGAAAATCATTCTAAAAAGTACTCCCTTCCCTTATTAAATCTTAGAAAATTTTATTTTCAGATATTTGATAAACTAAAAAGGCTGATAAGAATTTCAAGAGTTCAAATAAAAAATCAAACATGTCCCGTACACAAAAACAAATTGTTCAGCCTAAGAATTAGCTAACTTAATTCAAGATACACAAATATTCAAGTCAAACAGAACTCACTAGTAACCAAATAATCTGACAATATACACTCATAAGATTTGGCTTAATATTCACAATATCATGAAGAGAAAACAAAAATATTATATTGACATTAGCAACTCTACTGAAACCAGAATAGGCTTAAAAACATTTCCAGTGGCTCAAAAGAATGTCTAGCCACTATTCAAAATTCAGGTCCAGACAATACCTGAGTCTTAGAAATCTGTGCACTATCTTGTTTTACCGACTATTTTTAAAATCCAATTTTCATCTATATACACCCAGAATAAATTTTGGTTCTTCTTACATGATATAGGGAAAGTTGGGGAAAAAAAATCCCCCAGTGGAATTCCTATCATGTTGACATAAATTTTTTCTGTTCACTTGATGGAAAAAAAACCTTGATTTTTACCAAAGAAATGGTAAAAATAGAGGCAACTATAACTTAAAATTACATAGCTTCTTAATGTTTTATTCATAGCATTTACACATCGGAAGCTTCACTGATATTTAATTTACTGCAGCATCCTGTGGGTGAAGCACAAAATTACATTAATTATAAACAAAGAAACAAAGCACTTTTTGACTTTTTAAAGTTATATATATATATATTTATATCCAGTTGACAAATAGCATCACAATTATTACTGTATAAAAAACTAAAAATCACCATGGAAGCTAAGGCCTAAGTTCTTTTGCCAATTATTCCCTTTGTTTATGTCTAAGAGATATTAGAAATTAGATTCCAGTACCTAAAAAAAAAAGTCTATATTATTTACATTCAGTATGGAAAATAAAAGCTGCTTTTTGGCTAAGATAGATTGCTGTTTCCTACAATATTTACATTGTAAATGTTAGGGGTAAAATTACTACTAACAAATACCATTTAAAATGAAATTATATGGTACCTGGAGTTTTATTCTTAAGTTGTGTATTCTAGTAACTGTTGAATAGACTCTGACTTCTAACAAATTCAATACTATGCTTCTTTATATTACTAATTTAGATACTGTAAGTCCAATATTTATAATTGCTATAAGCACTGAACCTTAAATGAAACAATGGCAACATGTGTGTAGATGGAATTTTATTTTGTATTATAAAATATAAGGCCTTAAATGTTTACCCATAATTATGAGACTATTTAGTATTCTTTTAATTTGTTAAGTCTCATATATGATATATCCCTAAACAGTGAAACTTTCCAGTAACTTACCAGAAAACAAGTATTTAATTGTGTTATTCTGTTGTTAGAATTCTTCTAATGTTTCAAAACATGTCTAAACCCTTGGCAAAAACAAAAAATCAATTCGGTATAACAGACTTAGCTTTAAACTGTACTTTAATTGTCAGTAACTGTAACCTACTGGTTACTGAACCAAATGTAGAATATTTAGATGACTCACTGTGAAGTGAATCAAATCACTGATAAAATGCATAGAAACTGGAGTTAAATTTTAGGGACAGTGCAACGTGGTTAATGTGGAAAATGGTAAATGCTAGTTTCATTAACAAAAATGGTAATAAATGCAGATGAATGTTAAATTAACATAGTATAAAAGAGAACAGTTTAAATAAACTTGGATTCACACATTACAATAGCAAAGTTATGACAAAATGAACCGAAGACACGAACAGTTCTGAAAATTCTCTTTTCAGCCTACTTCCAACAGAAATAGTCAGGCTTTTTTCCTGTACATAGTTTGATGCTTTGTCTATACCATATATAGTAGAAAAATAAATTCTTTAGCAACCTAGAAACAGTTTATAAAACTCTTAAAGTTTAATTTTCTTTGCCAGACATGCCAATGTTAAACTGACAGCTATAAATTAAAGCTATATAGACAATAGGTATAAGTAATATAGAACAAGTTAAGAATACTACATTTACCGGTTATTTTTTTTTTAAAAATTACTGTACTTTCTTAATTCCTGTGTGCTTTGCAATAGGAATAATAGGGACTTTGTTTTCTTAGAAAAGATAATAACATGTAAGAGTACAACACAAATAAGATAATTTATAATATACATGTACTTCAACAGCAGCCTGGTTCATGTCGACATCTTGGTTCTGAAGTTAAAAATGGAAGTAAAATACCTAGGACATAATATTGGTAAAGAATATTTTAGGAAAAAAATGGAGTAAATCAAACTCTTAGGAGCCTTGAATCTCAAAATTATCTATTTACTTTATCATACACATAAAATAATCTTAAAATTGCATTATGAATGAAGACTACATCAACCAAAGAATTTCCTTTACTGCACAAAATATAATCTATAAATGGAAAACAAACCAATTTTTTCCCTTTCCAGTGAAAAGTGGCATGGTTTGACATTGAAAAAATTTTGAATGAAACCTAACAAAATTTACCTGTGCCATCTATTCTGAAAATCTTACTTATAATTTAGTTTTCTGGTTGTATCTTCTCTAATAAAAAGTTTAACCCCCAAAGCAGCAGTCATTTATAGCAAGTCTGGTACCAACATCAAAGGAAAAAATTGGTTTAAAAAATGGTGCAAAAGCCATTTTGAGTTTAGTACAACACATCTCAGAAAAGAATACGCATACAAGTTTGTAATTTTATATATACACACTCCAAAGAGTCTGTCAGTACCCAAAGTATTTTTATTGCTATATTAGCAATGAATTTTTTTGGATATGTTTTTAAGGGCCACATAAAAATAGATTCAAGGAACAGATTAAATTGAAGTCCTAGATTAAAATGTTTGGTTTAAAGAATTTTCTACAACAAATTTCATGTTTATGTATGAAAAGTTATAGAACCTTATATGAAAATGTCATGAATTATTTTCTACACTATACTAAATGTATTCCCCAAGAGGGAATAAATTAAAATATCTAAAATATATTAGATTAAGATTACAAGACCATCATAGATCTTTTAAACATGCATCTGTTTACAGAATTAACCGTATACAAAATGTTTTTTTTTTTTTTTCCATTTTGGACCACAAAGAAACGAGTTGGTGTCAAGTATCCTCTGCACAACATTATCAACTAACGTTAGCCACAAGCTTGTCCCTGGTATGTGTGTAAAAGAAATAGGTTCATTCATCCTTCATCAAATCATCCCAAGGTTTACTTAATGAAGGTGCAGAAATGTGAAATATGTTAAGTGTATTTTTTCTTTCTTTCAAACAACATCCTAAGCATGGCCTAAGTAGCCTGAAATTATAAAATACTTCACTGGGCTTTTATCTACAGAGACTGCTAGAATGTAAATTAAGTTGCCCAAATTAGCACATCAAATAACAAAACCAGCCATAAAGCAGGCTGAAAAGGGTTAAATGTTTCATATATGAGTTTTTAAATCATTTAATTTCTATAGAAAAATTTTATTCACAATATAATGTGACAGAAATTGCCACAGGAATGATATACTGATTGCAATAAGGTTGCATGCAGCAGCAGCTTTGTATTTTATAGCTATTTTTGTTTATAAAAATTAAACCTCTCCAGTCATGCTTATCACGTGGTCTTAGATCTGTAATGTAATTGAATGAATAAAGAATACCATACAGTTCAAAGAGAAAATGTCCCATCATTCTGAATGTGAATTATCTGTATGAAACATGAGTATACTACTGAACCCTGAAACATGCATGTCTAGATTTGCTTTTTGTCCAATTTCAGGCTGTCTGCAATCACTTCCCACTTATATAATACCAAGAGGATCCGTCTGTAATTGTGGTTGTATCAGCTGAGGTTGCAAAGGTGGTGGTAACTGCAGAGGTACCATTGATTCCACCAATTGTCCTGGATTTGAAGGTGGTGGAGGAGCCACAGTGTTGGCAGTTTCTACAATTTCTCCGTTGTAAAAGAAAAATTGACACTGTTGAATAAATGTTTCAACAACAGACTGATGAATCTTAGTGGTAGACAGAAACTCTCGATTTTCAAAATCAGGTCTCATCAAGGTTGGCCAAAAACAGATGGATAAATTGTCTGCTGTCATTAGGTTGATTTTATTTTGCTGACTAACCCTGAAATTATAAAAGGAAAAAACAGAAATCAAAACTCATTATAATTATAGAATCCTAGAGGTAAAGGCATCTCAATTATTTACTGATTGTATCTCAGATTATTTACTATTTTATCTTAACTTTAAATATAAAAGATCTTGTGCATAATATTCAACTACACTCTAAAACAGAAGACAACAGTAAAAAATTCATGTCTTACGAAAATAAAAGATAGTCTTTAAAAAAGTTACACCTTGGGATTTAAAAATTTACATATGGAAGCCTTCTTAATTCTTTTTCCCTTAGGGTAAAAAGACCATGTGACAAATTTTAATGAGTTTTCACAACAGAAACAAGAAATTCTAATTGCATATCCAAATTCCCAGAATACTGTGAGAAGTAAAGTTAAATCAGGATATTCTCTTTCAACAAGCCTTGGAAAAATTATTTTACTATCATCCTATCAGAGGAATTTTTACCTTTAAAAATTAATTTTTTAGTAGTTAACAAAATAATTTTTGAAATCATTAACTACCTTGTATATTTTTACAAATTTCACCTGGAAGACAACACTCAGTTTATAACACATTCTACCATGAAATTCTTATGACTTAATAATTTACAAGTCATCATACATTAACTGACTTGCATCTAGTTCTTTAAATGGGCAAGCACATCTATCATCATTTCCAGTAAAAAAAGAAATATGAGAGGTAAACCTTGGAGTGTAACTCAAAATGATTAAATTGGGAGAGATTACCCAAGTAAAGCAGTCCACAAGTATGCATCTGAGCAGAAAAATCTATTATTACTACTACTACTACTACTACTACTACTACTACTACTATCACTACTACTTCTAGGCCAAGAGGAAAATCTTAAATTTAGATTAAAAAATTTGATATATAAACCAAAGGAAACCCCCCCAAACACCGAAGGTGCTCCCTGAGATAATATATATGAACTAAAAATAGGTTTTCTATGGTAAAAGCCATTACTGTGTTAAGAGAATTTGAATATTCAGAATAATATTTAAATAAAATAAACCTTTATCAGGGATGAGGAACCTTTTTTCTGCCAAGGGCCATTTGGATATTTTTAACATCATTTGAGGGCCATACAAGATTATCAACCTTAAAAAGCTTGCTACAGATTTATTGAAATTTTGGGTCCCACCTGTGGTTGCTTTGGCAGCCAGACCAAATTATTTCAAGGGCCTTATACAGCAGGACATTCCCCACCTCTGCAAAAGAGGGTAAGTAGTTTGGTGCCATCTAGTGCAACAGGCAAGAGCTAGGTTCTGCAAACACCTATAAAACTGAAAGTTATGTATATGGTAATCGGGTCTAACAGAAGTCAAAAAGTACAGAGAAAATATTCTAAATAAGCTAGAAATGAGAGGCAAGAGCTGGCATTATGGCACAACAGGTTAAGCAGCCACTTGAGATGCTGGCTTCCTACATTAGGCTAGCATCCCACATCAGAGTCCCAGATGCTTGTCTTCCAATTCAGTTTTCTGCTATGTGTCTCAAACGGCAGCGGCAGATGGCTCGAGTAAACTGGGCCCCTGCCAACCACATGGGAGACCATGGCCTGGCTCCTGGCTTCAGCCTAACCCAGACCAGGCTGCTGAAGCCATCTGGGGAATGAACCAGCATATGGAAGACTGATTGAATGATTGATGGATCTATTTTTCAATCTATCTATCACTATCCTTCTCTTTGTGTTTGTGTGCACATGCACACGTTTTACAAATGAGTATTTTAAAAAAAATGAAGAAAGAAACGAGAGGGATCAGGGAAAGCTTCTTGAAAGAAGTACTATTTGAACTGAGTCAAGGGGGCACATGAAGAATGATAGGAAAGAAAGGAATTGCAGTTAGAATTCTGGCTCTTAAACTTTAGCATTTATTGTGAATTGCTGGAGGGTTTGTTAACAAGACTGTTGGGGAGTACATGATTCATTCTGTCTGGGGTGAAGCCCAGTAATTTGTATTCCTAATCAGTTCCCAGGTGATGCTGATGTTGCTGTTTGGGGGACCACATTCTGAGAAAAGTTCTGTCATAGTATGATGAAGGATATGGCACAGACTGATTCTGGTTAACTGGTAATACTGTTTTAGTATAGCAAAGCCTGGTAAAGGATAGGAGAAAAGGAAAGAAAATAACTGAAGAAGTCAGAACCAAATACTTAAGTGTTAAGCTTGGATGTTATCTTATCTTAAGGAAATAGGATACCATTTAATTCTAAGTGATGTTATATAAACCACACACTTAAGTACTAAAGTTCGAAATTCATCTCAAGGTAATAGGAAACCATTTAATTTTAAGTAATCTTTACAGAAGATATTTTAGAAAGATCATTCTGGCATGAGGATCAAGGAAGGATCAGGAAGAAAGGTTGGCAGGAAAAGAGCTCAATTACAATGAAACCAGAAGTCCCAAAGAGAACTGATAAACCCTCATCCTCAGTGGCAGAGTAAAAGAAAATGGAAAAATATTTAGGAGAAAAAAATTGGTACTTGCTGAATGGTTGTGGAGAGTGAAAGAACATCAACAAAAAGTAACTCTACAGATTAATTTTGGCAACCTTTGCAATTTGCTAATCATCCATTGTACATACTTTTCTCTTGTACAAGAATATAAGCTCGGTGCTTCCCGCGGGTCCGGTGGCCTGGTTGCAGCACTGTGACCCTCGGCACCCCTGTGAACATGGAGCTGCGAGTGGCGCGTAGCTTGCGGGCCGCGGCCTGCGGCCTGCTCACAGCCTCGGCGCCGGCAGCACCCTGCTCGCCTCTGCCCTGGCTGCTGCGGGCGGGCGCTGTATAGACGCTGCACACTGGACCCGCTCTGCTCTCGGTGCGTAAATTCACAGAGAAACATGAATGGATAACAACAGAAAATGGTATTGGAACAGTGGGAATCAGCAATTTTGCACAGGAAGCTTTGGGAGATGTTGTTTATTATAGTCTGCCTGAAGTTGGGACGAAACTGAAAAAACAAGATGAATTTGGTGCCTTGGAAAGTGTGAAAGCTGCTAGTGAACTCTATTCTCCTCTATCAGGATGAATTTGGTGCCTTGGAAAGTGTGAAAGCTGCTAGTGAACTCTATTCTCCTCTATCAGGAAAAGTAACTGAAATTAATGAAGCCCTTGTAGAAAACCCAGGACTTGTCAACAAATCTTGTTATGAAGATGGTTGGCTGATCAAGATGACACTGAGTAACCCTTCGGAACTAGATGAACTAATGAGTGAAGAAGCCTATGAGAAATACATAAAATCTATTGAGGTATGAAAGTGGAACCCTTACATGAACTAGTATGGAATAACTTAATCCAGCACAGTTTTCTCTTAAATTAGTGGCGGACAGGACTTAAAATAGTAACTTTTAGCAATCTTGATGGAAGAAATACTACTTTCAACTCTGCTACTGGAAGAAAATATACCCTAACTTTGTAATGAATGCAGAAAAACTCAATATGCATCTTTTTCACAGTACCTTGTGATTTTTATACTAGGCCCTAAGCACTGGTATTCAGAATACATGAAGTTATCTGTGGTAAAAACTAGTTTTACAAATAATGTAATTCAAGGATAACATTGTTATCTTAAGCCTTATGTAATATTGTAACTTTCTTATACTCATCCCTGGATTGGGGTCAAAATATGTAATGATCTTTCCATTGGAAGTAACTGGGAATACACAACAGTTTTTGTTAGTTGTACAGTGCCACAGAAAGAACAATACTATCTTAATTTTTGCCATATAATGCATTTGCTGTTGCTGTTGTATGCAGTGAAGCAGTAGCTCTACAGCAAAATAAGAAACATAAATAAATTTTCAACTTCCTCTTAAAAAAAAAAAAAAAAAGAATGTAAGCTCCATGAAGTAACTATTTTGTTCACAACTGTGTCCCTAGCATTTAGTAGAGTACCTTACACATAGGCCCTTCACCAATTCCAATCTATCTGAATATTCCTCTTAAAACTTAAATCTGATTATGTTATCCCTCTGCTATACTCTCTAGTAGATTCTCATACTGCTCAGGGTAATAGAACGTAAATCATGCAATGCTTCTTTCATTAAGGAAGTGTGCCCCCATCACCAAAAACCATCAAACCATCAATGAACTGAACAGTGTGCTTCATGAGAGCTTTATATTCTAAAACCTCCTTATCTGGTCAGTAAAACATTTTAAGGAGTAACACTACTAAACAGACTAATAATACTGTTCTGTATGACCTGCCACTATCTTTCTTCCCTGTCTTTATTTTTTACTCTGCTTCCATTACCTAGGTTTCTTCACTGTTTCTCAATGCATGAAATAGACTTTTGGTTGTGTTAACTGTTTTACTGCCAAAAACAATTCTGGAACAAAGTAATAGTAATCAAAATAATTTTCAGGGTAGACCAGCCCTGTGATTCTGTGACTATGTTCTGACCTCTGGCCCATTTCCCTACCCTTTTTAATGAAATCCAATTCTTATTCCGGCCAAACAATAAGGTCTCCTACTGAACCTAATGCAAGTCTATTATCACACCATGAGCTACTACTATGGTATTTCTAAATAGAAAAATCCAGTAAATATACTATAATACCATGTATGCTACAATTTTCATAGAAAAGGTTATAAGAAATGTTAACACAATTTTATACTTCACTGATAGCAATAATAAAATATTGAGCAGTCATTAATATTCTAAGAACTACTAGAGGAAACATACATAGTTTGGACATTGATATTATTAGTCAACAAATAGCAGTTCATTAAAATGCCAGTAGACAATGTTATGGAAAGTACTGTTTTGTAATAATTAGCATATACTAGTAATAATCTCATTCAGTCCTCTCAAAACTGTTTTTGTGAGCTATTATTAGTCTCCTCTATAGTTAGGAAAATAAACATGTGGCTAGGATAAGTGATTTGGTCAACAAGCAATATTTCAAACAGTCTGACTCTATAGCATAACTTTTAGCCATTATACAATAAAGCTTTCAACTTAATAAATGCTATGGGGAGAAGTCTGTTTTAAAAATAGAGTGGGCTGGCACCGCGGCTCAACAGGCTAATCCTCCGCCTTGTGGCGCCGGAACACCGGGTTCTAGTCCTGGCCGGGACACCAGATTCTGTCCCGGTTGCCCCTCTTCCAGGCCAGTTCTCTGCTGTGGCCAGGGAGTGCAGTGGAGGATGGCCCAAGTGCTTGGGCCCTGCACCCGCATGGGAGACCAGGAGAAGCACCTGGCTCCTGCCTTCGGATCAGTGCACCGGCAGCGGCAGCCATTGGAGGGTGAACCAACGGCAAAGGAAGACCTTTCTCTCTGTCTCTCTCTCTCACTGTCCACTCTGCCTGTCACAAAAAAGAGTAAACTTGAAGCTTAATAGACTATTAATATAAGGACTAGTGCCTTCATTTCACATAAGTCAGGATTTCTGGTAAAATTTCACTATAGGTAGAACAGCCAAACAAAATAATAACCGAGATACATGACAGCAAAGAAGGATGGCGGAAAAAGCATATGGAACCCTTTAAGACTTACATTATAATCATAAAATGTGTCAATTTGTAACATTAAACATACAGCTTTCCTCTTTAATTCTTAATTTTCCCAACTCCAAATAGGCTGATTCGGTTAATTATCTTGAATATAATCTCACAACTAAATTTCTAATATTATACATGAGAGAACTGCTAACAAATAAGCAGGATAAAAACAGAAAATAGGGGGGGCCAGAGTTGTAGCACAGTGGGTTAAGTCATAGCCTGCCATGCTGGCATCACACATGGGTGCCAGTTTGTGTCCCAGGTGCTCTGCTTCCAATCTAGCTTCCTGCTAATGTGCCTGGGAAACAGTGCCTGAACCCCTGCCATCCACATGGAAGACCCAGGACCCTCTCTCTGTAACTCTACCTTTCAAATAAACAAACAAATCCTTTTTTTTAAAAAAAATTTATCACTGTTTCCATAATTACTACAAGAATAATCATCATAACTTTTTAGCTATATATTAGACAACCAAAATTGAACTGTTTTTCAACTTATATAAAGCTTTCAAGTTTGAAATGTATAGAATATTTTATTCGCTAAATAAAAATACCTGTTCAGATGTGTTATCACATATCTGAATACATCATAGTTTACAGGGTGAAATTTCTTAACAATTTCTTTCAGGGCATGAAGACGTTCTGTTTTATCTGGGATTTCTGTAAAAGTAATGAAGAATTTTGTGTGAAACTCAAAAAATTTGATAAAGCTCCTTGCTCCACGTACTAAAAGAGACAAGTAAATATGGGTCTGAAGCACAACAGGATAGGTAAACAAAATCAAAAACAATGTTCTAAAGAACCCAAAAATCTAAGAAATAACTCAACTGATGTAACTTATCAACATTATCATCTACTACTTTAGTCTTTTTCACAAGTAAAAGAAATTACCTGTAAAGGTCAAAGCAACTGCACTGGTAAAACAGAAAACAATATACTAGAAATTTGCTCATTCAATTTAAATAACAAAATTGTTATTTAGAATTACGTAATTACTTAAAGATCCTTTATGCTCTTAATATTCATGCTACATGGAAAGCCAAGACACTCTGGAAAAAAAAGAAGACCTAAATGAAAGATCTCTGTGAGTGAGATCCCAGTGGAACGAATGGGGCCATCAAAGAAGGAGGTACCTTTCTCTGAAGGGAGGAGAGAACCTGTCGGAATAAGATTGAAGTCAGCGAACCCTAAAGGCTTCCATAGCCTCGGCAACTCATGACTAGACCCTAGGGAGATTACTGACGCCATAAACAAGAGTGTCAAATTGTTAAATCAACTTCAGGAGTCACTGTGTACTTATGTCTCATGTGGGATCTGTCCTTAATGTGTTGCCCAATGTGAAGTAATGCTATAACTAGTACTGAAACAGTATTTTACACTTTGTTTTTCTGTGTGGGTGCAAACTGATGAAATCTTTATTTAGTATATACTGAATAGATCTTCTGTATATAAAGATAATTAAAAATGAAAAAAAAATTTTGGTGTTAAATTGGAAATTGCATAGAAAATTAATCAATTAAAAAAAATATCATGTAGGATCTCTGTCCTTAATGTGCTATACATTGTGAATTAATACTATAACTAGTACTCCAACAGTATTTTTCTTTTTCTTTTTTTTTTTTTTTTTTGTGACAGGCAGAGTGGACAGTGAGAGAGAGAGACAGAGAGAAAGGTCTTCCTTTGCTGTTGGTTCACCCTCCAATGGCTGCCATGAATGGCGCGCTGCGGCCAGCGCATGGCGCTCATCTGATGGCAGGAGCCAGGTGCCAGGTGCTTTTTCCTGGTCTCCCATGGGGTGCAGGGCCCAAGCACTTGGGCCATCCTCCACTGCACTCCCGGGCCACAGCAGAGGGCTGGCCTGGAAGGGGGGCAACCGGGACAGAATCCGGTGCCCCAACCGGGACTAGAACCCAGTGTGCCGGCACCGCAAGGCGGAGGATTAGCCTGTTGAACCACGGCGCCGGCCTCCAACAGTATTTTTCACTTTGTGTTGCTATGTGAGGGCAAACTATTGAAATCTTTACTTAACATATACTAAACTGATCTTCTGTATATAAAGAGAATTGAAAATGAATCTTGATGTGAATGCAAGGGGAGAGGGAGTGGGAAAGGGGAGGGTTGCGGGTGGGAGGGAAGTTATGGGGAGGAAAAGCCATTTTGTAATCTATAAGCTGTATTTTGGAAATTTATATTCTTTAAATAAAAGCGTTATTTAAAAAAAATATATATTCATGCTACAGATGGTAAAAACTCAGGCTTTGCACATTGAAATATTTAACCCGGCAATTATAACACCAAAGGAGTAACCAACATTATTTAACAAATGACTATGGATGTGTTCAAATAAAACTTTTGGAATTTGAGTTTTGTCTAATTTTAATGTGTCATAGATTTTTTTCCTTTTGTTACAAAAACCACTCTCAGATCACAAAGCCTTCCAAAAACTAGTGACAGGAGGCATATGGCCTTGGGCCAGTTGTATTCACTCTGCATATGAAAGTTTTCCTTTACATTCAGTCTAAGCATTTAATTTATTACTCTCCAAGTTTATATTCAAATTACAAAACATAATAACTGAAATGTGGTCTTAAAACAAACAAGAGAAAACACAGTGCTTTTCTTTTCCTTCTTTTTCCTGGAGGTGAATATGCATACCACATCCTACAGATATTTTCACTTGCAATATATAACTTTTAAGTCAGTCATCAAACATTTTCTAAATAGCAGAGTTCTGAGCTTATTCTTTATGGTCAAGAAATAAAATCTAATGGAACTATTTTCTCAGTTTACACACAGGAGAATGAATAAGGTAACTATCATTCTGACAATACAATGAAGTGGTTTTTAATTGAACAAAGCACAGAACTTTAATACAATCAAAACCATAACGAAGTAATTTTACTTTATACAACCTTAAAATGGAATGCTAAAGATAAACATTTGGAAACCACATTATTTTAGTTATTGATAGACAACCTGGATTATACAGTAGATTACCTGCTACCCAAATAGATCTTAGGCCTCATATTCCAAATAAATCAATATCTGGCATGGAAAGAAATACTCATTGAAGTCACACCATGTTCCTGCCTTGTACCAGAAATGATTTTAAATAGGGTCCAAAATAAATTTTGTCAACCTAACATTTTTTTAAAGATATGCACGTGTACATACCATTCACAGGTTAATATTTTACTGAAGAACATTACAGATACATTCTCTTGAAGGATTAACTTTCTAATAATGCCTTTCTAGTTTGAATTAAAACTATAAACCTCAAGCTTCAAGTACTTGAAGGAATATTTCAATCACCTGGGAGGCTTTTAAAAACTGAATATTCATTCCTAGACATTCTGACTGTTTTTGGATTTAGAGGAAAATACTTTAAGAAACAGAGTTCTAGTGAGTTAACTTTTTAGAAGCATATACTCCAGATGCAAGACTGTTTTTAACAGCTAGCAATCAACATTAAAAAACCTGACATCATCATCTATTTCCAAAAAGGTAGGTTTATACTTACTTGCTGCTTCCAATAACTCTGGATGAAGAGAATATGGAATTAAAGGATCTGGCAGATCTGCAAAGAAAGCCTTAAGAGCTCCAGCTACAGCATTTACTGTTACTTCCATTGATACTAGATTGATATTGTGATCTACAAGGCAAAAATTAAAATTTTAATTTATCAAAAAGTTTTAATTTATTAGAGAAGAGATAAGCTAAGCAAGTACTCACA
Organism: Sylvilagus floridanus; assembly: GCA_949820135.1. Lineage (NCBI taxonomy): Eukaryota > Metazoa > Chordata > Mammalia > Lagomorpha > Leporidae > Sylvilagus > Sylvilagus floridanus. The sequence goes on along the minus strand of OX463229.1, from coordinate 82,862,972 downwards.
GATGAAAAGTTAATTAAGTCTTCTTTCTAACCACTTTTCTTTACAGGCCAACAAATCATATAGATCATGGAAAAAACAACTGAGTATTAAGTACTTTTGTTTACAATCAAAACTCCTGTCACACAGTACAGCAGTTAGCACACTTGTGTCTCACACTGGAGTGTCTGGGTTCAAATACAGACTCCACTTTGGATTCTAGTTTTCAGCTAATATACACATTGGGAGCAGCAGATGATGGCTCAAATATTTGCGTCCCCATCACCAACATGAGAGACCTGAATTCAGTTCTTGGTTTTTGGCTTTGGACTGGCTTAGCCCTACCTATTGTGGGAGTTTAGGGAATAAGCAGTTGGATAATAGAAGGGCTCTCTGCCTCCTGTCCTTGCAAATAATTATTAAGTAAATACATTTAAAATGTTATTAGGTTTATTAGTATGTTACAGAATTCTACTAATACTAATGTTTTTAATTTTTATATAACATAGTTTGAATGTAAATAGTTTTTTACAAAATAAAAATGGAGGGGTGGGCATTTGGTGTGGCAGGTAAGATACCACTTGGGACACTTGCACTCTTATCAGAGTGCTTGGATTCAAGTCCTGCCTCTACTTCTGATTCTAGCTTCCTGCTGGTGTGCAACCTGGGAGGTGGCTGATGACGGCTTAAGTGGCTAGGTTCCTGCTACTCACATGGGACTCCAGGGGGAGTTCCTAACCCTTGGCATCTGCCTGGCACAACCCTAGCTTTTTGGGCATTCAGGAAATGAACCAATCGAAGGGAGTTTTCCCTATAATTAAAAAGCATTCAAACAGGAAAAACTCCACATGCATACGTACACACACACACACACACACACACACATATATTTATGTATTCTCTTTATCCAAGTGCTTTTTATGGCTGTCTTCACTCTTTCCATTATGAAGTACTTTAAATTCTGTATTACCTATTCCCTCTTATAATTCCCCATGACTCAGTTCCTTATCAAAAACAAAAAACCTGCTCTAAAATAATCAACAAGTAATCAACGATTGTCTTGCTAGTATTAAAAAACACACATTTCCTAGTTTTCCTGTACCCTTACTGTAGTATATAATTCATCTAATATTCCTAATTGCACCTTCAAGTTCTCTCTTCTCAACATCCATATATTTACAAAGTTTTCAAATGAAAAATCGATTTTCCCACCATGAGATCCCAATAAGAAAAATGATAATCTCATTTTAAATAATTATCTTACCTTGATCAAACTGCTTTTGAATATTATCTTGATCAGTTTTGTTTCCACTGACACGGTACAAACCTTCAGTACATAACCCTAATAAAACAAATATGCATGCTTTTATAAATATATATATAACAAATAATGTTCTTATACATATTACTTAGGAACTTACAAAAATATGGTAGTAAAGTATTTTAGAGCATTTTTAAGTATGTCCTTAATGGACTACTTTACTTTCTATTTTAAACCATGTAGGATATCCAATTACAAACACTGTGAGAAGACATATTTCTCCTTATTCCACTTTTTTTTTTTTTTAAGATTTATTTATTTAGAAAAGCAGAGTTACAGAGAAACAGAGGTAGAAAGAGAGGTCTTCCATCCAATGGTTCACTGACCAGATGGCCTCAATTTCCAGAGCTACACTGATCTAAAGCCAAGAGCCAGGAGTCTCCTCAGTGTCTCCTACGTGGGTGCAAGGGCCCAAGGACCTGAGCCATCTTCTGTTTTCCCAGGCCACAGCAGAGAGCTGGATGAGAAATAGAGTAGCTGGCACTCGAACCAGCAACCATATGAGTTGTCAGCACCGAAGGCGGTGGCTTTACCCGCTATGCTACAATGCCAGCCCCCCTACTCTATTCTCTAATATAGATTAGAACCCTGAATACACAGGATACAAAGAACACACTGAATGTTAAGGAGAGGGTGGACTGGCTAATGATTTTACAACACAGGAATGACATGTTAAGTTTCCTAGGTTTTCTTTTTATCTCTTATATATCCTAGACTGAGCAATGGTGCGGCCAGCAACAGGGAAACAACAAAAAAGAAGGGAGTAGGGGATAGTGCGCCAAACTGAACGAAGAAAGACAGAAAGACAGAAAGAAAGAAAGAAAGACAGACAGACAGACAGAAAGAGAGAAAGAAAGAGAGAAAGAGAGAAAGAAAGAAAGAGAAAGAGAGAAAGAAAGAAAGAAAGAGAGAGAGAAAGAAAGAAAGAGAGAGAGAAAGAAAGAAAGAGAGAAAGAAAGAGAGAAAGAGAGAAAGAGAGAAAGAGAAAGAAAGAGAAAGAAAGAGAAAGAAAGAGAAAGAAAGAAAGAAAGAAAGAAAGAAAGAAAGAAAGAAAGAAAGAAAGAAAGAAAGAAAGAAAGAAAGAGAAAAAGAAAAAAGCCTGCTCTCTCCAAAGAAAAGACTGGGAAAGTTACACCTAGCAAGAGAAAACTTTTTTGATTTGCAATCACCCTACTCAAGCCAAACAGCAAACAATACCTCCTCACCCTTGTCAGCAGAGCCAAAACTCTCACCCCTGCCTATATGTAAAATGAGCCTTTTATCCTCCATGGAGTCTCAACAGAGGTTGAGTGGAGAGCCTAGACTTCCACTACTATCCTGAGTAAGAAGCATCCTTTGTTCCCACTATAATACTACTAGTGGAGGCAAAGTGGGGAGTCTGGGCTTCCATTTCCCACCTTGTAACCCTTCCTTCTCCTTTGCTAAATGGTGTCAGAGGAGGTTGCTAAAATAAATCATGATAGATTCAAAGTCTCATAACATCCAAAATGGCCAGGACACAATAAGACAAGAATCAACTGCATACAAAAGCCAAGAAAAATCTGAAGTAGAATGATGAAAGTGAATTAAGAACAACACAAAGATGACAGTTATAGAATTATCTGACAAGTATTTTTAAGCAGACACTATGAAATATGTCAGTGAACAATTACAAACATAGTATAAAACAAAGTATAAAGTATGAAACAAAGTATAAAGAAACAAAAAACTTCTCAAATGGGCTCAATAGAAGGACAGACTTCAAAGAGTAAGTGAATTTGAGGATGTATCAATAAAACTATCCAATCTGAATAACAAAAAGAAATTAGACTAAAAAGGCAAGAACCTTCAGGGCCTTGGGGCACTTGAATAAGAAATCTAATGTCTTTGCCAATAGTCTATACTACTATCTCTGTATTCAATGGGGCAGGAACCTGAAAGCATTTTTATGTTTTTAAATTTTTTTAAGGTTTATTTATTTTAACTGAAAGGCAGAGTTAGAGAGACAGAGATCTTTCATCTGTTGGTTCACTCCCCAAATGGTTGCTGACAGCTGGGGCTGGTCCAGGTAAGAAGCCAGGAGCTTCTTGCAGTTCTCCCAAGAGGGTACAGGGGCCCAAGCACTTGGGCACCTTCCACTGCCTTTCGTAGGCACATTAGCAGGGAGCTGGATGGGAAGTGGAGCAGCTGAGATTTGAACTGGAACCCAATGGGACGCCAGTGCTGCATGGGGTAGTTAACTCACTATGCCACAGCAGCAGTCCTTGAAGCATTTTTGAAAGGAGTCATTTTGATATGGCACTATATTCCTATGGTCTCAGTTAATGAAACAAAAAAAAAGAACAGCAACGGAAAAGTAAATTCTGTCAAGCTGATCATTCCTGGGCCAAAATCAAGGCAATTGTGTGGGATAACATAATCCCTCCCCAATTTTTTCTGGCTGCAGATATTTCATTAACTTTTCTTTAGTTTTATTTGTTTGAGAGATAGATTTTTCTGTCTGCTGGTTTACAGTCCAAAAGCCCACAAAGGTTTCGGTGAGGCCAGGAGCCAGGAACTCCATCTGGGTCTCCCACATCGGTGGGAGAGATCCAAGTACTTAAGTCCTCATGTGCTGTTTCCCAGAATATACATTAACAGGAATCTGGATTAGAAGTGGAAAGAAGACTCATTCTAGGCACTCTGATATAAGATGCAGGTTTCCCAAGCAGTGGTTTTAATCTGCTGTATCTCAATGATGGTTCCTATTTCATTAAAAAAACAACAAACAAAACTATTAACTATTTATTTGGAAGGCAGAGAAATACAGAGAGAGATATACATGCATACATACGGACAGAAACATTCAAACCATTCTGGTTTACTCCTCAAACACCAGCAACAGGTCAGGCTGCACCAGCCAAAACTAGGAGCTGGAAACTCAATCCTGGCTCTCCTACATGGTGGCAGGAACCCAACTACTTGAGCCATCACTGGCTCCTTCCCAGGGTGCACAATAACAGGAAGCTGGGATCAGAAACAGAGTCAGGACTTGGATACTCCAATAAGGGATTGATGTGGTTTACTGCACCAATCACATACTTTTATTTCCTTTTTTACAAAGAAAAATTAAGGCTGTCAAATGGAAACAAATTATACCTCATATTGGGGAAATGGTTAATTTCCAGAAATCCATGAAGATGATAAAAATGAAGAGCTAAATTTTACCAACAAATTTCACAGGAGAGCAAAGTTGTAGCCATAAAAGTTATGATATTTTACAGACATAGCCAACACAAATTAATTTAACAAATACTCTGGATGTGTAGAAAAAAATAAAACACAAAAGAATGTATTTCTTCTGATTCCATATACAAAGTTTTAAAGCAGTCAATGCCTATCTATAATAGGGGGTAAAAATCAGAAAAGTGGCTGAAAGATTAATTGGGAAGGCACAGACAAAATGTTCTGTATTTTTACAGGTGTGTGGACTGAACCAATGCATGCACAGCTGTCAAAATGCATCTCACTGAACCCTTAAGTTTGCTGTATTTCATGCTATGTAAATGGATCTTAAAAATGAACTGTAAGCAAATACCCAACTCATTAGTAGGTTTCCATTTTAAAGTGGTATATGTACTTTCTGTGTATTTTTGAGGAAATGAATGACTAACACTGTAAAAAGAGAGACTAAAAACATACTTTGTGGTACTACATGGAAATTGGAGGAAGTAGCATGAATTCATGTTTCATTTAATAAAGATATAAAATGAAAAGATACAGATATACACGCATGCAAATGTACATATATGTGCTGAGACAGCCCTCATTTTGGTTTTTCTTTTAAAGATCTATTTCATTTATTTGAGAGGCAGACTGAGAGAAGGATGGAGACACAGTGAACAACATTTTCCATCCATTGGCTTACTCCCCAAACAGCACATGTCCAGGGATGGGTTAGGCCAAAGTCAAGAGCTCCATCCTGGTCTATCCCATGGGTGGCAGGGGCTCAAGTACTTGGGCCATCTTTCACTGCTTTTTCACATGCATTAGTAGGGAGCAATATGGGACAGCCAGGACTCCAAGTGGCATTCCAATTTTGTATGCAGGTATCACAGGCACCTGCCTCCTTATTTTGGTGTCTGAATACCTGTCTCCATCAAAACAAAACCAGAACTTTTTGGAGAAAAGGATCAATCCAAATCTGGAAAGGAATGGTATAACCAAGCCTTGTACATTTTGTACCAGAAAGTAAGCATGTGCTTAGAGAATTATGGAGACATTCTTAAAATAATTAAAATGATACAAAAGCAATTAAAAGATCTTAGAACAATCTGAATACCTAAATATACAGGGATGGACAGTAATGGGTTGCATCTCAACAAACGTAAGAATACCTAAGTTCATATCAACCTAAACAAATAAGGAAAGTTTTAAAGGTATTGTCAAATGTCAAAAACTAACATCAGTGATATAGGTACAATTTCCAGATATGAGGCACTCAAGAGGACAAACTATCATTTTGCAGAAATCTCACACCAAAAAATGTGATTTGAATCCAAAGAGGAAACAAACACAATTTGATAGGTATTTTACTAAATCAGCTAATACTGTTCAAAATTTTCATGGTGAGGAAATACAAAGAGACCAAGGAACTCTCCAAATTAAAGACACACACACACACACACACACACACACAAATCAAGTGCAATGCATGTGCTTAAGTTTAGTTCCTAGACTTCCTCCCCACCCTGCACCAAGAAAGAGCTTAAAGGACATCACAAGTATTATATGATGGAATGTGAAACTTGGATACACTGCGGATCAGATAAATAGTATTCTGTTTCTGGCTCCTCATCTTCAGCATAGTCAGGGAGTGAACCAGCCATTAGATGGAAACTCTCTTTGTATCTTTCCATCTCTCTACCTTTCAAGTAAGTGAAAATGAAGGGCTTTTGGGAGTGAAGAGAAGAGCTTTTGGGAGTGAAGAGAAGAACTTTTGACTAAATTTAATATCCTCTCACAATTAAACACACACACATATACATGAACAAGAAGAGACAAGATCTTCTTCAACTTAATAAAGGGCAGTTATAAATAACCCATGTAGAGGCCAGTGCTATGGCATAGCAGGTAAAGCTGCCACCTGCAATAGTGGTGTCCCATATGGACGATGGTTCAAGTCCTGGCTGCTCCACTTCCAACCCAGCTCCCTGCTGGTGTGCCTCGGAAAACAGAAAAGGCAGACCAAGTGCTTGGGACCCCACACCCATATGGGAGACCTAGAAGAAGCTCCTGGCTTTGGCATGGACCACCCCAGTCACTGCAGCCATTTGTGAAGTAAAGTGGCAGATGGAATCTCTCTCTTTTTCTCCCTCTCCCCCATTCTGCCTTTAAAAATAAATAAATAAATCTTTTTAAAAAAATCCTTGTGGTTAAATATGGTGAAAAATTGAATTTTTCCCCTAAGATCAAGAATAAGACAAATGGGTTTATTTTTGCCACTTAAAGATTATTCTGGAGTTCAACGCAGAACAATTAGGCAAGAAAAGAAATAAAAAGGAATCTAGATCAGAATCAAGTAAAATTACCCCCTATTTGAAGATGACAGAACTTACACAGAAAACTCTGAAGAATCCACTAAAATAATAGCAGAGCTAAAGAGTTCAGGGGGCTGGCATTATGGCATGGTGGGCAAAGCTGCTGCTGTCATACCATATGGGCGCTGGCTCATGTCCTGGTTGCTCCACTTTGGATCCAGTACCCTGCTAACAGCCTGGGAAAAGCAGCAAAAGATGGCCCAAATACCTGAGCTCCTGCCACCAATGTGGGAGACCCAGCTAAAACTCCTGGCTTCAGCCTGGCTCAGCCCTGTACCATGTGGCCACTAGGGAGGGAGCCAGAGGATGGAAGATCTCTCTGTGTAACCCTTTCAAATAAATAAACATTAAAAAAAATGAGTTCAGCAATGTTGCAGATACAAGGTCAACATATAAAAATCAGTTGTACTTTTGTGTGCTATCAATGAGTATGATGAATAGGAAAAAAAACAAAACAATCCTATTTTAATAGTATTCAGAAGAATTAAATACATAGGAATAAATTTTACCAAAAACTCCAAGGTTTATTAACTGAAAACTAGAAAACAGTATTTGAATAAACTAAAGACTACCTAAATAAATAAAATACATCCTGTATTCATGGACTTGGTGACTACTGTGAAGATAAAACTATCCAAATTGATCTACAGATTGAATAAAATTTCTATTAAAATCTAATTGACTATTTTGAGAGAAACAGAAAAGTATTCCCTCAAATTAACACTGAATTTTGTGGAACCCTGTGGCCAAGGTATCTTGAATAAGATAGAGGACACACCTTCTGACTTCAGAATTTACTACAGGATGAGAAACCCTAACCTGAAAATCTGAAATTCAAAATTCTCCAAAATGTGAAATGTTTTGAGGGACAATAAGACACAAGCAGAAAATTTGACACCTAACCTTATGAAGCAGATCATAGCCAAAACACAGATTCATTAAAAACAGTGCATAAAATTATCTTCACACTATATGTATAAAGGTATATGAGATAAAAATTATTTCATCCCCAAGATATTTCATTATGTATTACAAAATTTCCAAATATCCTCAAGATATCTTGTTACCTATTGTAAAATTTCCAAAACCTAGGGGCTAAAAAAAACTGAAATCAAAAAACATTTTTGGACTCAAATATTTTAGATAAAGGATACTCAACCTGTACTAGGAGAAGCATGATACGTACTGATTTATAGAATTCAGAGTCCAGAAATAAACCAATACAATAACTACGGCCAGATGACTTTTTTTTTTTTTTTTTTACCAAGGTTGTCAAGGCCAATCAATGACAAAAACATGGTCGCCCTAAGCCAGTTAAATATCTACATGCTAAAGAATGAACTTAGGTGCCTATTCACACAATATACAAAAACAAACTCAAAACATATCAATGACTTAAATGTAAGAGCTAACACTATAAAATATAGGGTTAAAGGAAACAGTGACAAACTTGATCTTGGATTTAGCAACAAATTCTTATATGTTAACCATAGCATGAGCAGTAAAAGAAAAAAGGAATCAGATCTTATTAACATTTAAAACTTTTTGTATTAAAGGATATTATCAAGAAATAAAGTATATTATAAAGGAGAAAATATTTGCAAATCATTTATTTGATAAGGTTCTAGTACCGAGAAAATATAACTCTTAGAAATTAATAAAAAGAAGCCAATCAAATTTTAAAATAGCAAAAACCTTTAAAATAAACTTCTCTAAAGATGTATTAATGGCCAACAAGAACATGAAGATGCTCAACATCATTAATCATCAGAGAAATGCAAGTCAAAACTGCGTGGGAGACCCGGAAGAAGCTCCGGCCATTGCAGCCAACTGGGCAGTGAACCAGAGGATGGAAGACTTCTCTATTTCTCCTTCTCTCTGTGTAACTCTTTCAAATAAATAAATAAATAAATAAATAAATAAATAAATAAATGAGGGAGGGAGGGAGAGAGGGAGGGGACATAAAAAAATGGAAAAATCTTCCATGTTCATGGATTGGGAGAATGGATATCATTGAAATGTCCATACTATCAAAAGCAAGTAGATTCAATGAAATCCCAATCAAAATACCAAAGACATTTTTCTCAGATCTATAAAAAATGAGGCTAAAATTCATATGTTAACACAAAAGATGCGGAATAGCTAAAGCAATCTTATTCAACAAAAACAAAGCCGGAGGCATCACAATACCTGATTTCTAGACATACTACAGAGCAGTTATAGTCAAAACAACCTGGTCCTGGCACAAAAATAGATGTATGGATCAATGAAACAGAACATAAACTCCAGAAATCAATCCACACATCAACAACCAACTTATCTTTGACAAAGAAGCTAAAATCAATCCCTGGAGCAAGGGCAGTCTGTTCAACAAATAATGCTGGGAAAACTGGATCTCCGAGTGCTGAAGTATGAGACTGGACCCCTACCTTACACAAAAAACCACTCAAAATAGATCAAAGACCTAAATCTATGACCCGAAACCATCATATTACTAGAGAACAATTGGAGAAACTCTGCAAGACATTGGCATAGGCTAAGACTTCTTGGAAAAGACCCAAGAAGAACAGGCAATCAAAACCAAAATTGACAAATGGGATTACATCAAGCTGAGAAGCTTCTGTATTGAAAAAGAAATGCTCAGCAAAGTGAAGAGACAACTGACAGAATGGGAGAAATTTGCAAACTACGCAACTGATGAAGGGTTAACATCCAGAATCTATGAAGAGCTCAAGAAAGTCAACAACAACAAAACAAACAATCCAGTGAAGAAATGGGCACAGGACTTGAACAAGCATTTTTTAAGAGAGGAAATTCAAATGGCCAATAGATACTTAAACAATGCTCAGGATCACTAACCAAAAGGGAAATGCGAATCAAAACCATAATGAGGTTTCACCTCATTAGAATGGCTTTTATATAGAAATCAACAAGCAACAAATGCTGGTGAAATGTGGGGAAAAAGGCACCCTAATCCACTGCTGGTGGGAATGTAAACTGGTATAGCCACTATGGAAGACAGTATGGAGGTACCTCAGAAATCTGAATATAGACATCCCATACGATCCAACCATTCCACTCCTGGGAATTTACCCAAACCAAAGAAATGAGCACATTGAGTTATCTGTATCCCCATGTTCAATCAATATGGAATCAACGCCCATGTCCATCAACTGTTGTTGACTGGATAAATTATGGTATATACATTATAGAGTATTACTCAGCTGTAAAAATTTTAAAAAAGGCAAAAAGAAATCCTGTCATTTGCAACAAAATAGATGCAACTGGAAACCATTATACAAAGTGAAATAACCCAGTCCCCACAAGACAGATAACATGTTTTTCCTGATCTGATGTAACTAACAGAGTACCTAAAATGTAATATATTGGGGGCTAGTGCCATGGCATAGCAGGTAAAGCTGCCACCTGTGGTGCTGGCATCCCATGTGGGCACCAGTTCGAATCCCAGCTGTCCCACTTCTGGTCCAGCTCTCTGTTGTGGCCTGGGAAAGCTATAGAAGATGGCTCAAGTCCTTGGGCCCCTACACTGGTGTGGGAGACCCGGAAGAAGCTCCTGGCTCCTGGCTTCGGATCAGTGCAGCTCCAGCCATGGTGGCCAACTGGGGTGCTGTTTCATAATTAAATGCCAGTTATTTTGAGTTTTAAAACACTTGAAATAAGTATGTTCATGCTGTTTTCAATTATGCATTACTAATGGAACTTCACTCAAGTGAACGGAGATTTCTCATGTGCTACAATGCTGACAGGAATGAAGCAACAACAATGGAACAAGAACTTTTAGTAGTGATACATGACTTTTCAGGCACAAAGACATTAAAGCAATAGCAAGACTGAGGGTAATTTTTTTTTGCTATCAAAAATAAGTTTTCAGTTTCACAGGGCAAGGAGAACACAATACATCACTACGTTCTAGTATAGCTCTCCAATGTTTCATTGTTCTTATTACATATGATTAAAAGTTCACAAACTAAATGTTTCTATTCCATTATCAAAATAACTAAAACAAGAGGCTTTATTTAAATGTAAGGAGGCAAGCTTGGAAATGTGACATGATCTCCAGGTCACAAAGCAAGTGAACTAGGATCATGAGTTTGTCAACAGTGTACATATTTTTGAAATGTCTTCCATTAATTTTACATAGGTAGGTGGTTTCTTCCCTATATGCTTTTCTTCACTGGATTTGGGAAAGCAATTTATCTAGACTTTTTTGCTCAAAAACAGAATGTAAATAAAAAATATATAAAAGGATCCTTGCCAGGAACATGTTTAAAGACTCACCATTCAAGAAATGGGGGGCGGGGGTCACGGCACTATGGCACAGTGGGTTAACACCCTGGCCCGAAGCACCAGCATCTCATATGGGCACCGGTTCGAGACCTGGCTGCTCCACTTCCAATCCGGTTCTCTGCTATGGCCTGGGAAAGCAGAAGATGGCCCAAGACCTTGTCCAGCTCTCTGCTGTAGCCGGGGAAGGCAGTGGAGGATGGCCCAAGTGCTTGGGCCTTGCACCTGCATGGGAGACCAGGAGGAAACACCCGGCTCTTGGCTTCCGGATCAGCACAGCACACCAGCCGTAGCGGCCATTTGGGGAGTGAACCAATGGAAGGAAGACCTTTCTCTCTCTCACTGTCTAACTCTGGTCAAAAAAATAAAAATAAAAAAGCCTAGAATTCCAAAATCAACATAAAATATCCTTAAGTAACATACGTTTTGTGCTTCTTACTGTGATGCATTGAGAAGGATACCTCAGCCCTATGCAGAATTCCAGCAAAAAAAATGTTTAAAATGAATCTCGGCATGAATTAGGTAAATAAAATTTAGAATCAGTTTTCCAAAAAAAAAAAATTAGCTAACAATCTTTAAAAAATAAAACTGACATGAACACACACGAAGAGCAGTAAACTATTCCAAATTAAAGAACACTAAACAGAAATGTTGTGGTGCAGTGGATTAAGCCACTGTTTGTGATGCACCCCCCTATCAGAGTGCCTAGGTCAAGCCACAGCTATTCCATGCTTTCAATGCACTATTTTGCTAATGCACCTGGAACGCTAAGAATGACAGCCCAAGTACTTGGGTTCCTGCCACAAAGAGGGAAATCCAGATGGAATTCCAGACCCCTGGTTTCCTCCTGGCCCAGCCTTGGCAGTTGAGCACATCTGACGAGTGAACCAGCAGATGGAAGATCTCTATTTATCTCTTTCTCTGTCATTCTGCCTGTCAAATAAATGTAACTTAAAACACTAACAACAACAACACTAAAGAAGCATTACAAGAAGTGTAATGCATGGTCTTTGAGGTGGTCTAAATATGCTTTAGGTTGACACTCTCCTTATTCTTGGGGGATATATTCATGTAACTTAGTGGTAAAGTGTCCTCACATCTGCAAATTAATCTCAAACTGTTCAGTCAAAAGAAGTCAGGAGAAGAAACGGTGTGACAAAATGTAACTAGTACATCTATGATGCTCAGTCACACTATTCTTTTAACATTTCTGAAGGTTTAACAATTTTCAAAAATGTGAGAAAAGAAAAAAATGGTTATTCAGAAAAGCAACAATCCTTTATGAGAACAAGGGAACAAACTGAGGAGAGGGTAGGAAACACAAGATGATGACTTTAGATCTGTGGTTGTATACTTAAAGTGAAATGCACGGTTTATGTTTTTATACTGGTTTTATGGTTTTTCTTTATACTGGTATTGCATTTCATACTGCTCCAGAAACAGAATAAGCAGAAAATTCAACCAAAGCTGAAGTTTCACCCAGTGAATAAAACTGTGGGAGCTGAAAAGGTATTTTAGGGAGTGAATATAAGAATGGATAGAGAAATATCCATCCATTCAACACAGCCTAACAACACAAGACAGAACAAACAACAGAGTGATAGTCAATGAAAATATGTATCAGAGTGATGAACAAAGTGAGAACTCTTTAAAACACCAAGTGAGAAGGCAAATTTAAACAAAGACTGTATTTAAAATTTTTATTTACATTCACAATAAAACAAAGACTGATTCATCCCATTTACTTCAATTATTTCACCCATCATCGGTGTGTTGGAACAATACATAATTTTCAGACCAACACAGAGAGACTCCCATATGCATTTGTCTTTCCAACTCATTTTTACCAGAACTACATCTGCCAAGGTAAGAGAATTTCTATTTCTTTCTAATTCACCTGTAACAGTGGGACAGTCCAGATTAAACAAAAGCATATGCAAATAAACATTCTGAACAGAGAATACCACCTCACCTATCTAGAACTTTGTCATCTTATCACATAATCTATCATAACTGGAAAAAAAGGGGAACAAATGGATCATTAACAGCCAAAGATATCACAAAGCCCTTCCACTAAAATACATTATTTCATTTATAGGAGGAATACAGGTTTTCCTACAGATTACTTTTTCTTTAGTTTTTTTATTTATTATTCCATTTACCTTAACCAAAAGGACAATTTAAGCTAACACTGCAATATGTTTACCTCACAGATTAGAAAATGTAAACTAGAAAAGGAAAATGAGATTAGAAACAGCAGGAGGTATAATCATAACAACCAGGAAGCTGAAGAAGTATAAAACGTTGAAAAAAAATCTCAAAAGAAGTCTCTAACACAGAAATGCCTCAATAGATTCTAAAGACAGCACAACCTTAAAATCTGAGACTACTGTCATTAAAACACCATTATAGGCCCAGTCTTATCTATGGCATGATCTATATCCTGACAACATCCTAGGCTCTAGGCCGCACCCCCCCCCCCCCCCATTGCTGGAAGCCAGGTAGCCACATGGCCACAGGTGTCAGCCCCACCCCCATCCTAATGGGATTCACTGCTCCTACTTCTCTGCCCGCCCCCTAAAAAGTTTTAAAAGAACCTGTTCTCTGTCTCTCTCTCTCTCATGTTCTCCTTCTCCCACTTCCTCTTCACCTCTTCCTTTCAGTCCATAGGTTTCCCCCAATTAACCCCTTTAAAAAAAAAGCCATTATAAAGGAGGCAATACATCGTGATTTTCTTTTTTAGGTAACTGCCTGACATTAAAGCCAGACAAAGACATCACAAGATGTAACAGACCAGTATCCTTTACAAATACAGATGCAAAAATCCTCAACAGAATACTAGCAAACCGAATCCAATGGCACATTAAAAGGGCTATATTCCACGAACAAGTGAGATTTGTTCAGAAATGTAAGGGTAGTTCAACACAAGAAGTCAGGCAACGTAACACGTCAGTAGAACGAGAAAGAAAATCACAGTATCTCAAATGACACAAAAATCACTTAACAAAATCCAACAGCCTCTCATGATTTAAAAAAAAAGAAAAAAAACTCAACAAGCTAGGAATAAATATGTGTTGAATAGTGTTTCTCAAAAAGTATGTTGAAGTCTTAACCCCTAATAATTCAAAACATGACCTTATTTGGAAATGGAGTTCTTGTAGAAATATTTGGTTAAAGTAATATGAGGTCATATACTGAAGCAGGTTGAGTCCAAGACCTGTATGTGTGCATATAAAAAAAGATACACACACATGCACACATAAAATCAATAATACAGCCAAAGAAAGAGATGAGAGTGATACTTAAACTGAAGTGCAGGACAAAGAACAGCAAAAATTGACAGCTTCCACTAGAAGCAAGGGAGGGGCAAGGAAGAATTCTACCTAGAGTTTGAGAAGCAACACAAGCCTGCTGACACCTTGATTTCAGACTTACAGCCTTCAGAACTGTGAGAAAGTAATTTTCTGTTTTTTAAGATATTGAGTTTGTAGGACTTTGTTGACAGCCCCCAGGAAACTAACATAGGAAGGAACCTCCTCAACATGATAAAGAGCATTTAAGAAATACCCGCAGCTAATATACTCAATGGTGAAAGAATGAGCTTTCTCTTAAGATAAGGAACAAGACCAGGGGGCCTGCTTTTATAACCTCAATTCAACAATGCACTAAAAATTCAAGCCAGAACAATTAAACAACACAAAGAAATAGGTTATTTGAACCGCAGCTAAGTTGGTATCGTTCCCCCAGAAAACACACACACACACACACACACACACACACACACACACACACCCTAACAGAGCTTACCCAACAGTTCAATGAAGTCACAGGATACATAACACAAAAATCAGTTTGATACACCAGCATAAACATTCCAAAGCTGAAATTAAGAAAATAATTTCCATTTGCAGCAGCCTCTGATGGTCAAGGAATAAACTAAGCCAAAGCAAGATCTGTATGCAGGAAATTACAAAAGAGTTGAAAGAAATTAAAGAAGACCTACATAATTGGAAGAAATGCAGCATCCATGATTTGGATGGCATGGTTATGACGGCAATACTTCCAAAATAACCTACAGATTAAATGATGTCCCCATAAAAACATAATGGCTAGAATTAAAATATACATACACGCAAGCATTGGCAAATACACGGAGAAATGTGGTATGTCATACAGTGCTGCTGGGAACATAAAACGGAGTATTTGCATGGAAAATAGTTCCACAGTTCCTCAAAAAGCCAAACACAGAATTACCGTAGGAGGACCTACCACTTCACTCCTAGGTACATACTCCCAAAGAACTGAAATAGGTACCTGAATGAATACTTATACTTGAATGTTGATAGCAGGACTACCAATAAAACCGAAAGGTGGAAACAACTTGAATGTCTACAAAATGATAAATGAATATAAAAAAATGTGATATATCCACAAAGTGATACATGCTATTAACAAAGATGAATATCAAAACGTTATGTTGAAACAAAGAAGACAAATAGAAGGTCACACATTCTATGATACCATTTATATGAAATACTCAGAATGAATCAATTCAGACAGAAAGCAGATTGGTGACTGTCAAGGGGTAGAGTAACAGGGGAATAAGAAGTTACAGCTTTATGGGTACAAAGTTTTCTTTGAAGCATTTCTTTGAAAATGCTCTGGAATTAGATGAGCAGTAATTATAAAACATTGTGAATATAACACTTAATATCGAAACTGCACACTTCAAAAATGGTTTTATATGTGAAATTTTATCTCAATAAAAAATAAAATCATTCACAATGCTTAGAACCATGTTTCTTTCTTGTTAACATTTTTCTTCTCTGGAGTCTTTTAGGGATTCTCTCGTTTACACAGCCTGGTTACACTGTGAACTTATCCTTTCACTCTATATGCTGGCCCTGAATTACATGAACATAGAGCTTATAATTAATACTTACACAATGACAATTACCAACATTGTATCTAAAGGCCCAACCATCTTCCAGAGCTCCATAGCCATTTGTGCAACTGTATCTTGAATTCTAATATGGGTATCATACAGGTATCCTAAAAAACATTTTTCATTTTTATTTACTTGAAAGGCAGAAGGGGGGTGAGGTGGAAACAGAGATACATGTTCTATCCATGCATTCATTTTCCAAATGCTACTAACAGCCAGGCTGAAACAAGGAGTCTTCAGCCATTACCTCTTGCTATCCAGGGTGTACATTACCAGGAAGCTGGATCAGAAGCAGACACAGGAGTACTCAGGCACTCCAATGTGGGATATCAGTGTCCCAAGCAGCAACTTAACCCCTGTGACAAATGCCCACAAACAGGTACCTTAAAACTTAACATGTTCAGGACTGGCGCTATGGCATAGTGGATAAAGCTGCCACTTGCAGCGCTGGCATCCCATATGGGTACCAGTTTGAGTCCTGGCTGCTCCACTTCCCTGCTAATGTGCCTGAGAAAGTAGAAGAGGATGGCCCAAGTAATTGGGCCACTGCATCCCTGTGGGAGAACCAGAGGAAGCTCCTGGCTCCTGCTTTGGCCTGGTCCAACCCCTGCCTTTGTAGCCGTTTGGGGAGTGAACCAGCAGATGGAAGACTTCTCTCTCTGTAACTCTGCCTTTCAAATAAACAAAATAAATTTTTAAAAAATGTTGAAAATATGAATTCATTATGAAGCTAGCAAATCTGCTTTTAGCTATTAACTTTTTCATTCATTGAAAAGGCATTTTTCACTTGCCATGGGATTCCAAATCCCATTAAGTTGGCAGGTACCATGCCATCTTACTAGTTAAAGTGATAAATTTAAGTTCATAACTGATCATAAAGATAGGATTAAGTGTCAAAGAGATCTCATGAATAAGACCAAGTGTCTGCTAATAATTGATAAATTAAAAAGGAGGAAACAATTCAACATGGGAAGCAGGACACAAAGCAGACTCATAGAATGACAAATGCCCAAAACAGCACTCTGGCCTCAGAATCAGCCCTTAATAAAGCATTCAAATCTGGCTAAAAAGTCCATGAGAACATTTCAGGCATGGCAAGCCAAGACACTGTGGCAAAAAATGACCTAAATTAAAGATCTCTGTGAGATACCAGTGCAAAGAAGGGGCCAAAGAAGGAAGTACCTTTCTCTGAAGGGAGGCAAGAACTTCCACTTTGATTATGGCCTTGTCTGAATAAGAATGGAGTTTGTGGACTCAAAGAGGCTTCCATAGCCTTTGCAGCTCATGACAAGTGATCACTGATGTCATAAATAAGAATGTTAATTGTTAAATCAACAACAGGAGTCACTGTGCACTTGCTCCCCATATAGGACCTCTGTCCTTAATGAATTATACTATGAGAATTAACAGTAAAAATAGTCTTCAAACAGTACTTTATACTTTGTGTATTTAAGTGGGTACAAACTGTTGAAATCTTTACTTGGAATAGAGTTAATCTTTTGTATATAAAGATAATTAAAAACGAATCTTAATGAAGAATGGGATGGGAGAGGGAGTAGGAGGTGGGATGGTTTGGGGGGGTGGGAGGGCGGGTATTGGGGGGAAGAACTGCTATAATCCAAAAGTTGTACTTATGAAATTTAAATTTATTAAATAAAAGCTTTCTTTTTTTTTTTTTTAAAAAAAGCATTTTCAGTCGAAGTTACCATCCTAATTAACTCTCAAAAGAAGCATACTGATCCCTTTCTTTTTAGTCTCTCTCTTCCCTTACCCCTTTTTACCTACTTTTAATTTATGCTAATACTCATCAGTGAGGGTGGGCACTGTGATACAAAGTACTAAGCCACTGCTTGGGGTATACCTTTGATGGGGTGTCTCAGTTACTCTGACACCATCTTGCTGCTTATGTGCCTGGTAAAGCAGCAGATAATGGCTTCAGTGACTGAGTCCCTGCTACCCACATGGGAGATTCTAACGGAGTTCCTGGCTTCCACTAGGCCCAGCTCTAGCTATTTCAGGCATTTGGGAAGTGAACCAGTGGACAGATCTCTGTCACTCTGCCTTTCAAATAAACATTTAAAAAAAAATCCAAGGGTTATATCCTAACTGTGACAACACAACTTATTATACAGTACTATTATAAAAATAGAAAATTTTTACTATAAAGGATTAACTGCTATGGAAATTACACTCCTAGAGTTAACAATTAAAAACTGAAAAAATAGTATGAAGCAAGTTTTGAGGCACTTAACAGGCAGCTCAAAATTATTATCTACCAGGAAATGAATGAAATGAGGCAAGTTATCTGAATGCCCTAATTAAAGTGCCTGGAGAGTCTTCTGGTGGTAGTGAAGGGGAATTGAATCCCAACACACCAGAGATATCTACCAGAGCTGAAGTGATACAGACATGAATTCAAAAAGACTGAGAATGCTCAAATTCAGGGGGAGGAGCACTTATCAAATAGATGGAGAGATATACAGGGAAATATATTCAGACATATGCAGAAAAGTCTTGGTTGAAAAATGCACATATATAAAAGGAAACCTCTTGAGATCTGCAGTTGAAAATAGTTAATGTCTTGCACCAGAATACCTCTTAATACACACAGCATTAGGTCAACTCCTCATGCTTAACAGTACATCTAAATAGTAAGTACTAGAATAAAAGCTGCCCTGCAACCATCATAACAAACTTACAATTAAGCCCCAAAAGGATAATATACTGTACTGACCCACAATATACTTTAAAACAGACAAAACAAATCCAACATTCTTTAACAGAAAATTCACCCAATGTGAAATGCAAACTATCAGATGAAAATTATAAAGCAGAAGAATATAACCTATAACCAGATGAACCAACAGAAAAAGGCCTAGAAAAGATGAATAAACTAAAAAATGAATAAACTAAAGATCTGACAACAAGTATTATAAATCTTACAAATATACCCAAAGATAAATAGGAAAACATCAACATAATGGGTACAAAAATGAAAGACACAGAAAAGGGGACTTAAATGGAATCTTAGATTTTACCATACAGAAAACAAATCAGTAAACTAGAAGATATAGCCATAGGGATATAGTCTAATCAAGACAATAGAAAGAAAGTTAGTTTCAAAAAATAAAGACATAGCTGTGTGAAAATTCCGAGGGCTCTAACAAAGACATAATGGAAATCCAAAACAGAAGAGTAAGAAGTGGCAAATAAGAGAACAAGAAAAAGTGTTTCAAGATAAAAGTCCCAGGGCCAGCGCTGTGGCACAGCAGGTTAAGCCGCTGTCTGCAGAACAGGCATTCCATTTGGGTGCTGGTTTGACTCCCTGCTGCTACATTCCCAATCCAGCTCTCTGCTAATGTGCCTATGGAAAGTTGCAGCAGATGGCCCAAGTGCTTGGATCCTTGCACCCACATGGGAGACCCAGATGAAACTCCTGGCTTTGGCCTGGCCTAGCCCTAGTCATTGAGGCCATTTGGGAAGTGAGCCAATAGATGGAAGATCTTTCTCCTCCTTCTCTCTCTTGCTAACTCTATCGAACAAAATAAATTAAAAAAAAAAAAAAAACAGCCCTAAATTTTCGAATTTAAAAATTAGAAACCAAAAACCGAGAAACTCTAAGAACCTCAAGTATTTAAAACCCATTTCCCAAAATTATTAAAATTGTTTAATAACAATTCTTTTATTTTAAGTTAAAATGCCAAAAACCAGAGAGAATAATCTTATAAGTAATTATGGGTGGGGTCAGTGTTGTGGTGTAGCAGTAAAGCTCTTAAGAAAAATAAGCAGATCATAAGATCAAATTCACACTAGAAATAAAGGCAATTTTTATTAAAGTCTAAAAAATTTCACAGGGCCAGCACTGTGGTTTAGCAGATATAGCCGCCGTCTGCAGTGCCAGCATCCTGTATGGGCGATGGTTCGAGTCCTGACTACTCCACTTCCAATCCCGCTCTCTGCTATGGCCTAGAAAAGCAGCAGAAGATGGTCCAAGTCCTTGGGCCCCTGCACCCGTATAGAAGACCCAGAGGAAGCTCCTGGATCCGGATCTGCGCAGCTCTGGCCGTTGCAGCCAATTGGGGAGTGAACCAGCAGGTGGAAGACTCTCTCTCTCTCTCTGCCTCTCCTTTTCTGAGTAACTCTGACTTTCAAATAAATAAATCTTTAAGAAAAAAATTCAAAATGTGAAGATCTAGAACTGAAAAGAGAAACACAAAAATCTACAAGCATGAATTCAGATTTCAATATACTGCTTATATAATCAAGAAACAAACTGGCCAGCACCGCAGCTCACTAGGTTAATCCTCTGCCTGCAGCGCCGGCACTCCAGGTTCTAGTCCCGGTTAGGGTGCCGGATTCCATCCCAGTTGCTCCTCTTCCAGTCCAGCTCTCTGCTGTGGCCCAGGAAGGCAGTGGAGGATGGCCCAAGTGTTTGTGCCCTGCATCCGCATGGGAGACCGGGAGGAAGTACCTGGTTCCTAGCTTTGGATCGGCAACCGTAGCGGCCATTTGTGGGGTGAACCAAAAGAAGGAAGACCCTTCTCTCTGTCTCTCTCTCTCACTGTCTAACTACTCTGCCTGTCAGGAAAAAAAAAAAAAAACCAAAAAGAAACAAGTAAACAAGAAAATAAAAAGGGTATGTAAGACTGACTTGACAACTACACTCTGAAAGAACTTGTGCTGATATTTATAGAGCCCTTCACACAGCAGTATGGTAAATATTTTGTTCAAGGTACAATGGAAACATCTTTCAAAACAGACCATATTCTGGGCTATGAAACAAATCTCTATAAACAAACAAATCAAACTGTTTTCCAACAGCAACAGAATTAAATTAGAAATTAGTAACAAAGATACTTGGGAAATTATTAAGTATTTAAAAACCTAACTAGTAAGTTAAGTAAGAAAACAAAGGGGGAAACTACAAAGTACTCTGAATTGGATGAAAATGGAACACAACAGGGACAGGTGTCTGGCATAGCAGTTAAGTCACTGTTTGGGACAGCTGCATCCATTATTGAAATACCTGGTTTAAGTCCAGGCTCCACTTCTGATTCCTTCTAATGGGTATCCTAGGAGACAGCAGTGATGACTCAAGAAATTGGTCACTGCCACCTATGTGAGACAACTGGATTGAGTTCCAGGTTCCTGGATTCAATTTGGCCTAGTCTAGGCTATTAATGGCATTTGGAGAATAGGCAAGTAAATAGGAGGTCTCTCTATCTTTCAAGCAAAATAAATAAAAATTTTTAACAATAAAAATGGAATGCATCGCATCACTATTTGTGAAATGTAGCTACAACAATGCTTAGAGGAAAACATGAAATTCTGAACATAGTTAAGAAGATTAGTCTGCATCAACGATCAGGCTTCTATTTTAACAAAGTAGGAAGAAAAAGCAGCAGTAAAAAGGAAACAAAAGGCATTCTAAGAAAACTACACAACAATATCCTGCAGAATGCAGAAATCCTTAATGTTTTAGCAAATCAAATGATGTATTAAAAAAAAGGATAAAAACACTCACCAAGTGGTATTTACCTGAGAAACATAAGGTTAAACATTTGAAGATCAAATAACTCACCATATACAGAGAGTAAAAAATCATATTTGATTTCCTTAACAAAATCAGAAAAACCATGCGATGACATCAGCACCCATTTTAGATTAAAAAAACCCTCTCTTGACTAGAAACAAAGGAGTATATTCTCAACCCAATAGGGAACATCCAAAAAATATCCAACAACTAAAATTATGCTTAATAATGCATGACTAGATGCTTCTGGTGGTGTTTATACTGACTACAGTTATGGACACTCATAGCATAATTAAAATTGGTCAATCTTATGTGTGAATTATATCAATAAAGCTCAATTTTTAAAATTACTATAATATTTTTTCAGAATTATTTTTTAAAAAAAGTTCAGTCTCAAATGAGATGACTGATTATAACAGTAACAAAAATACCAATCATCTGTATTACATCTAAAAATCTATAAAGACCAAAATATAATTTACATAACAAATATATGCAATATATTTATAACACAATGAACCTTTACTATAAAATGGCTGTATTAGTCTACATGCAAAGCTGTAAATTGAACTCTTTAAAAAAATGAAAATAAAACAGGTTAGCAATTTTAAAATCCATAATAAAATCCAGAAATATAAGACATTTACAGAGTATTTCATCTAACAGCTGCAGAACTCACAAGCTTCTTCTCATTAGTACATGCAACACTCTCTAGGACAGACTATACATTAGGCCACAAAACAAGCCTCCAGGCCGGCGCCGTGGCTCAACAGGCTAATCCTCCACCTTGCAGCGCCGGCACACCGGGTTCTAGTCCCGGTCGGGGCACCGGATTCTGTCCCGGTTGCCCCTCTTCCAGGCTAGCTCTCTGCTGTGGCCCGGGAGTGCAGTGGAGGATGGCCCAAGTGCTTGGGCCCTGCACCCCATGGCAGACCAGGAGAAGCACCTGGCTCCTGTCATTGGATCAGCACGATGCGCCGGCCGCAGCGGCCATTGGAGGGTGAACCAAAGGCAAAGGAAGACCTTTCTCTCTCTCTCTCTCTCACTGTCCACTCTGCCTGTCAAAAAAAAAAAAAAAACAAAAAAAAAAACCAAGCCTCCACAAAATCAAAAACTTTGAAATCACAGCATGTATTTTTCTGATCAGAATGGAGTAAAACCAGAAATCAACAAGAACTTCAGAAACTGTACAAATACATGGAAATTAAATCTCATTCTCTCAAATAACCAATGGGTGAATTAAGAAATTAAAAAGGAAATTTAGACTTTCTTCAAATAAAAATTAAAACATTCTAAAACCTTTGAGATACAGCAAAAGGAAAGCCAAAAGGGAAGTTTACAGCAGAAAAAGAGAGGGAAGGAAGAGTTTATATAAACAATCTAATAATGCAATTCATGGAACTAGAAATACAACAAATTCAAAATAAGTAGAAGGAAAGAAATGACAAAGACCAAAGCAGAGAGACTTTAAAAATACAAAAGACCAATGAAATGAAGAGTATAGTTTTTAGAAAGTTTAAAGAAAATTGATAAACCTTTTGGTAGCTTTGGGATCCGCAAGAAGAGAAGGCCCACAATTCCTGGAATGGAAAGTCCCGATCCGCACTTCCAGGAACCAAAAGTCCTTGTCAAGGTGCCTAAAGGTCAACCAATGAGGATCAGACCTGCCTCAACCTTTAACCCCCACGCCCTGTATCTATAAAAGAAGCCCTCCCAACCTCTGACGCGGGACTTCCCCGGACCCCCACTTTGTTGGGACTGAGCCGCAAGAACCTTCCAATAAAAGCTTGTGAATTGATTCATCTGGGAAGATTTGTTACGCACTGGACACCTTGCAGATGGTTCCGAAACCTGGGAGCTGAGGGTGCGCACCTCCCTTTTCCAGGTTCGAGGCCCCCTCACTCCCTGAACCTGTCCGGTGCCCCAGGCTGACTATGGACCAAGCTCCACCGACTGTAAGTAACTCCTCCCCTGCTCTAACTCCCTCCTCTGGGTTGGCCCAGTCTCTGCGATCTCCCTCCAGTTTTTCCAATCATGCGCATGACAGCCCCTGCTATTGTCTTGGCCCTGAAGAAGACTGACCTCTTATCCGTCTACTGAAGTCTGGTACAAGGGTATGCCTTGCCCCAATTCCAGTAGATCCTGGGCTGCAGGGGAGACCATGGGATCTGGTCGATCCTGAGGGTGAGACTCAAAATGCCCTCTGGCCTGCCTCCTAAAAATTTAAACGGACTGGCCCAGGACCTACGGTGTAAATGCCTAGTTTTCTACTCAACCTAGGCATGGCCAAATTATGTACTGGACAACAGATACAACTTCTGCTGCAGGGAGAGAAAATGGTCAGAGGTCCCATATGTCCAGGCTTTCTGGGATCTCTGCTCCCATCCTACTCTCTTCTCCCCTACTCTCCTCTCTGCTTCACGGCCTAGGTCTTGCTGGCTAAGATCAGGCCCCAACCTCCTAAGGACGCCTCTTCTGTGTTACTGCTAAACTCTCTACCCTCCACCTTTTCAGACCCTCCTGAGTTCTTGGGGACCCTGCAGCTAGCCAGGAACCTCCCGCCCACATACGCCCATTCTGCTGCCCCTCTGCCATGTTCTGTTCCATCCCTTGAAACCGGTCCTTCATCTAACCCTACTTTCACCATAACCTGCGATGAGCCCCTTTCCCCATTACCCATGACCGGCACCCAGGTGATATAGCCATCGCCCGTAAGCGCGTGCACACAGTCACATGACCAGAAGCCCCGAAACCTCCTCCCACTTTGAGAGGTGGCTGAGGCTGAGGGTATTGTGCATGTCCATGTTCCGTTCATGCTACAAGACCTTGCACAGGTCGAGGAAAGACTAGGGTCCTTTTCAGAAAATTCAACTAGGTTCATAAAAGAGTTTAAATACCTTTCTCAAACATACGACCTCACCTGGAAAGACACTGATATCATCCTTTCCTCCTCTCTCACTTCCGAGGAAGAGGTACAGTTCCAACAGGCTGCCCAAGATGAGGCAGACAAGGCCCGACGAACTGATCCCACTCTCCCACCAGGAGCCCAGGTGGTACCAGAGGTGGAGCCAGGATGGGGCTACCAGGAAGGACAGGCGGGAAGAAAAAACATGGCCAATATGATAATATACTTATTGGCCAGCATGCACACTGTCTCCCACAAGCTGGTCAATTCTGATAGAGTTTGAGAGGTCACCTAGGACCCGGGAGAAACCCTGGCTCTTTTTTTAAACAGGCTCACTGAGGTCCTAAGTTCACCAAACTGGATCCTCATTCCCCCTCGGGGGCAGCGATTTGGGCCTCTCATTTCATTTCCCAGTCCGCTCCTGACATAAAAAAAAAAACTAGAAAGGGTGAAGGATGGTCCAGAGACCCCCATTAGAGATCTTGTAAAGATAGCTTTCTATAAATACTACTGAAGAGGCAGCTGAGAGGCACAACAGGCCAGGATGCAGAAAAAGGTTACCCTCCAGAGTCAGGCCCTGGTGGCAGCCATCAAACCCCCAATGGCTAGTCTCTCCCACAAAGGTCAAACCTTGGGTATGGGATTTGTCAACACCAGTGGTGGCGACTCACCACCAGACAGCCCTTATTAAACTCCGGAAGGGCATTCTGTACCCTAACCGACCCCAACTCCACATCTCTGAAACTCACAGACGTGGCCTTAAACCCATCATTGACAGGCTCCTCCAACAAAATCTAACACCCACTAACTCCCCTTGTAACACGCCCATACTCCCAGTACAAAAAACGTAGGGTGAGTATAGACTAGTCCAAGACCTGTGCCTAGTCAATGCTGCAGTTATCCCTATCAATCTGGTAGTGCCTAATCCCTATACACTGCTATCACATGTTCCCCCCAAAACCTGCCACTTCACGGTACTAGATGAGAGAACATCACCACAATTCTGATGCTCCTTCGCTGGATTAGCAGCAATCCAGGTAACTGTCCGCCGTGGTGGAGTTTGCAGACATGACTGCTTTGGCAAATCCCCTGGATCAAAGGTCTGTATAACACTGACCACTCACTGGGGCTACAGTGCCGGGGGAGGGCACCAGGATTTTAATCAACAGGAGGTTGCTAGGGTTAAGGAGGTCTCAAGGACCTGGGAGAAAATTTGTCACTAATAACCACTCAGTGGCAACCCTTGCCACCTCTCCCACAGAGACCCGCCTCACCTCTCATGCCCTGACAGGCTTTCATATATCTCTTCTACTACCAGCTCCTCAACTCTTCTGATAACTCTCTGGATGATGGTTGCTGGATTTGTTCCACCCTGTTGCCTTCCTTCACAACTATCGAAGTCCTGACAAATTCTGCTCCTGGACCCACCGATGAGACAACTTTTCTATTACTTACTAATCTCCCTCACCCAGAAAACCTACACCAGTGCTTCAATTTAACCTGATCATTATCTACTGACCCACTATCCCCCAACCCTTTTTTTTCAACTCCACTCTCTATAATTCCATGACCCCTATAAAAAGCCGGGAGACTGCTTAACCGGAAGGTCACTTCCTCCAGTGCGGGAGCTCCACTGTCTACCTCCTAATGCAACTGATATCTGTATTCCTGTAATTGTTCTCCCAGAGGTATCCGTGGTGCCCCAAAACCAGTCTCTCCTGATACCAGTGCTGCAAAACTCCCATGCTAAAAGGGACATAATTATCCTTCCCTTTCTAGCAGCAGTAGGTGTTCTAACGGGAGTGTGGACAGGAGTAGCTAGCTTGGCGTATGGTACTACCCAGATACAGCAACTGGCAAACACCTTAAATATGGAGCTACAACATGTTGTAGCCTCCATTATAAAACTGCAAGACCAGACTGACTCCCTGGCTGATGCAGCCCTTCAAAACAGAAGGGCATTAGACCTCTTACTAGCAGAAAAATGGGGAACATGCGTATTTCTGGGGGAACAGTGCTGCTTTTTTACTAACAAATCCGGAGTGGTCAGAAACATGGCACAACTACTTAAGGAATGCATTGCCAAACGACAAAAGGAGTACCAGGGACAACAAGGATGGGATCTATTTTCCTTTTTTCTCCCTTGGGTACTCCCAGCCCTGGGACCCATAGTAACTGTAGGGATAACTGTAATGATTGCTCCTTGTCCTCTCAGACTCATAAAAGATCGAATCCAGGAAGCCTCCAGAATAGTGGTCAACCAGATGCTTCTTCATCCATACATGCCTGTCCCTGTGGAGCCTCAAGATACCCCCAGCAGGCCCCTGTAGACGACGTCTCCAATCAGCAGGGAGTAGCCTGAGAGACTCATCGTCGCCCCTTTTCCTATCATCAAAAGGTCGGGATGGTAGCTTTGGGATCCACAAGAAGAGAAGGCCCACAATTCCTGGAAAGAAAAGTCCCGATCCGCACTTTCAGGAACCAAAAGTCCTTGTCAAGGTCCCCACAGATGCCTAAAGGTCAACCAATGAGGATCAGACCTGCCTCAATCTTCAACCCCCACGCCCTTGTATCTACAAAAGAAGCCCTCCCAACCTCTGACGCGGGACTTCCCTGGACCCCCACCCCCACCCCCCCTTTGTTGGGACTGTGCTGCAAGAACCTCGCCCGCTCGGCCCTGGGGCGGAATTCCAATAAAAGCTTGTGAATTAATTGATTCATCTGACTGGGAAGATTTGTTATGCCCCGGACACCTTGCACCTTTACCTAGAATAACCAAGAAAAAGAACCTAAGACTCAAATTAAAAAAATAAAACAGAGATGAAACAGGGAACATTACAATTTAGATAACACAGAATACAATGGATCATTAGGACCTACTGAACTTAGGAGAAAAAATCTCAGTAAGTGGAGCTGAGAAAACTGGATATTTGCATGCAAATGAAGGAAAGTGGATCTCTTACCATATACAAAATCAACCGATAATGGGTCAAAGACTTAAATATAAGACGTGAAACTATGAAGCTACTAGAAAAAAAATGAAACATTTCAGGACATTGGTATAAACAAAGAATTTTTTGGATATGACAACCAAAAAACACACAACAACAACAAAAATTGACAAATGGGGTTATGCCTACGAAAGAACTTCTGTACAACAAAGGAAACCATCAACTAAGTAAAGACATGACCTACAGATTTGGAGGAAATATTTGTAACTTCATCCAAGAAGAGATTTTCAGAATATTTGTTTGTAAGGAACTCAAACAACAGCAAAAAGAAAAAAATCCAATTAAAAATGGGCACATGATGTTAATAATTCTTACAAAATATACAAATGGTCAAGTGTATGAAAAATGTTTAAGGTCATTATCATCAGGGAAATAAAAATGAACTACAATGAAGTATCATCTCACTCCTGTTAGAACAGCTATTATCAAAAAGACAAAAAATGACAAATGCTAGTGAGCATACACTGAAAGGGTACCTCATATACCATTGGTGGGAATATAAATTAACATAGCTATTTTGGAAAACAGCATGGAAGTTTCTTGTAAACCTAGAAATAGAACCACCAAATAATCCAGCAATCCTACTACTGAGTATATAACCAAAGGAACCAAAATCAGTATGCTAAAGAGACATCTATACTCTTATGTTCGCTGCAGCACTATTCACCCCAACCAAAATACAGACTCAGTATAGGTGTCCATTAACAGACAAATGAAAAGAAAATGTGGTGTCTGTCTATACATACACATAAACAAATACTTTTTCCATAAAAAGGAAGGAAATTATGTCATTGTACCAACTTGGATGGAACTGAAGGACATCATGTTAAACAAGTCAGGCAGGGAAAAACAAGTTAACTGTTATGTTTTCATTTATACTCCTTTGTGGAATCTAAAAAGTTCATCTTGAAGTATAAAACAGAACAGTGGTTATGAGGACTTAAGAAGGATATGATGTATTGAGGGACAGATGGATAGGATGGGTAATGGGCATATGGATACAACTGGATAGGAAGAATGACATAACGTTCTACAATACAGTAGACAAACTAGTGGGTAACATTATTTCACAATACCTAGTAGAGAGATTTTGAATATTCTGAAGAAATTATGTCTCAAGTGACAGAAATACCAATTGCTCTAATCTAATAATTACACATTATATACACATGTATATACATATATACAAACATAGATGTATATATACATGCATATGATATACATATTATACACATGTCACACCTAACATATCTGTATAATTACTCTGGATCCAAAAAAATGTTTTGGGGAGAGGAGCAGAGAGGGAAGTAATATACTACAATGACAACAACAAACAGAACTGGCTTGTCTTTTTTTCTATTCTTGTGGTCTTATGGTACTCACTATATTTCTACAAAAGCACTTAAATATATATTATCTATACTGACCTGAACTAATGGAGCTGTGTTAAGAATTGGACTAGAGGGGCTGGCATTACAGCACACAGATTAGGCAGCTCCTTCTGACAGAGGCATCCCATATTTGAGTGCAAACTTGCATTTCTACCGTTCTGTTTCTGATCCAGTTTCCTGCTAATACACCTGAGAAGGCAGCGGAAGATGGCCCAAGTATCTGGGCTCCTGCCACCAATATGGGAGAACTGGATGGCATTATGAACTTCTGGCTTTGGTATTAACCAGTCTTGGCTCTTACAGTTATTTGGGGAGTGAACCAGTGGATGGACAATCTTTCTTTCAGTGTCTCCCTGTCATTCTGCCTTTCCAAAAAAAAAAAAAAGTTGGACTAGAATTGCATCATTATCTTAGACTTGGAACTCATGCAGTTTCTTCAGAAACTACAAAAACATTTAAGAAATGAAAACTTTAAATAATAAATGTACAGAATGCTGATCCAACTTTATTTTAGTATTTTTCAATCACTATTTTATTTCAATAAGGAAAAGTACTTTCCCATTGTTCAGTTTTATCCATAAAGCCATTACACAAGTATTACTTAAAAAAAAAAAAAAAGACTTCTTGGGGCCAGCACTGTGGTGTAGCAGGTAAAACCACTGCCTGCAGTGCCAGCATCCCATATAGGAGCCGGTTCGAATCCTGGTTCCACTTCTGATCCAGCTCTCTGCTAAGGGTTGGGAAAGCAGTAGAAGATGGCTCAAGTCTTAGGGCTCCTGCACCCATGTGGGAGACTCAGAAGTCCTGGCTCCTGGCTGTGATTTGGCCCAGCTCCAGCAGTTGCAGCCATTTGGGGAATGAACCAGAGGGGGATGGAAGACCTCTCTCTCTCTCTTTCCTCTCTCTCCCCTCCTCCCTTCTTCTCCCTCTCCAGCCCCTTTTCCTCTCCCTTTCCCCCCCTCCCTCTCTGCCTCTCTCTACCTCTCTGTAACTCCGTCTTTCAAATAAATAAATAAATCTTTTTAAAAAAGAGAATTCTTGGGACCAGTGATGTGGCACAGTGGGTTAAGCCACGACAACACAGATATTCAGTAGGGGCAATGAGCAGTTCATGTAACTGCTCCAGTTCCAATCCAGCTCCCTAATGCACTTGGGAAAGCAGAAGATGACCCAAATCCTTGGGCCCCCTGCACCCACATGGGAGACCCAGATGAAGCTCCTGGCTCCTGCCTTCAGCCTAGCCCAGACCCAGCTGTTGAAGGCATTTGGGGAGTAAACCAGCAGATTGAAGACCTCTCTATCCCTCTCTGTCTCTCCCTCTTTCTGTAACTGTACCTTTCAAAAAATAAATAAATCTTTGTAAGTGAGAAAGAATTATTAAATCCAAAGCAGGGAGGTAATATTACAATAATTTTTGAATTTCTACTATGGTAAAGTTAGAAATAAGAACATCAAAAAGAAACTCACCTAATACATATTTTTTCAAGTATTTGTTGAAGAAAAAAATGTGTAAAGGCATATGCAAATGCAGCTCTATAAATTATCACACATGACCCAAAGTGGGAAGATAAACGCCAATTTCAACTGCAATACATATGTATAATGTATTTCTTGACTTTCTAACCCCAAATATTCAGTCAGCGTTCTCCTCTAAACAGACAACTCAACAAGTACAGAACTTGGTTGATAATCAGAGTAAATGGTAAAATACACATATAAGTAAAAATAAGCAGGAAATTTCAGATACGACATGAGTATCATAGTTTTCTTTTCCCCAAACAATGCTTAAATATCAGATGAGCCTGTTAAGAGCAAATAAGTCTTTAATTAAGCCCCTATTTTCAAACCTCTAATATCTGTACTTGTGTCCATTTTCAAATGTACTCAAACACAACAAAATTTTGCCTCTATTTTCCACTTCTGACTGGTCCAACTCTTAATTTTAGCATTTTACAGTAGACAAAGTACAAACAGGCTTTGGGTCTTAAAATGGTGCGGTTATGTATACATTCTTTAGAAATACAACTCAAACCATACAAATCATGTCAAGCTGTAACTGGTGAATAGTAACATCACAAATATGAAGGTTATTCAAAAAATTCACGGAAAACGCACATTATGAAAAAACTACATGGACTCACAAATTTTTTATATCAAAAAATTATATCTTAATTCCATTTTCCATAAACTTTTTAAAGTACCCTCACAGAACAAGATACTTTTCACATGTATAACTAGTGCTGCAAGTTTTATTTTAAAAAGTATAAAATACTACAAATAAATAGTACTGCATTTTAAAATACTGAAAATTTTAAAATCATTGATTCGAATAATTGTAACCTCTTAAAGATAATGTAATAATCAAATTATTTCAAACTCTAGAATAAGTTTTAACATTTTAGCATTCAATTTAGCCATTGATAAGGTTCAAGAGAAGGCCAACCAAAGTATTAGTCATCACTAGTCAACAATAAAACGTCTTTCAAATATCAGCTATTTGCCTTAAGAACTGATACTCAAGATAATCAATCCTTAAATGGCAACATTACTTACAACCCTTTCAAAATTTAGCTTTAACAAATTACAAACATTTGACAAACTGTCGGCCTAGCAAAAGTGAAACTTTAAATAAAATCTCTTGTGTCAATACTCTATCCTACCTGTATCTTCAATAAATTCCACACACTTTTCAACAAATAGTGGTATGGGCTTCTCAGCTGTAACCAGATCCTGGAGGGGCATCCCAA
Source organism: Sylvilagus floridanus (assembly GCA_949820135.1). Taxonomy (NCBI): domain Eukaryota; kingdom Metazoa; phylum Chordata; class Mammalia; order Lagomorpha; family Leporidae; genus Sylvilagus; species Sylvilagus floridanus. The sequence goes on along the minus strand of OX463229.1, from coordinate 82,831,280 downwards.
AGTAATTACTTTCCCAATTTCTACGTGTTGGTGGATTGAAGTTCTTAGTTTTCTTTTTCTGCTATAAGAAAACACATTCAAGTTAAAACTGTTAAAATAATTTCTTTCAGAAGATGAGTATTAAGCAGTGTAAATACACACTATAGATCAAAAGAAATATTTGAAAGACATATCCAACCTCATGTCCACCAATATAAAGGACTCATTAAATTCTGCTAGAAGCAGCAACGGCAATGGTAAGTAACCTATTCAGTTCAAGTGTGGTCTGTTATTTTTATTTGTTCTTTGGGGCAGATTCAAATGAAGATTTTGTATATACCTATTTTTGTAAGAACACAATAGAGGTTTAATTACTGAATTAACAATGAAGCTAAGTAACTCCATGACTTTTAGCCCCACAATTTCCTCCTTAGTTTTCTAATTTCTTCCTATCAATAGCTTCTATTTCTTTAAATTCAATCTGGCATTAGAGAGAAAATGGTTTTTAACCAGAAAGTTAGCATCTCAAAGACCTAACAAAGTACTGTCAGGAATCAAACTGATTCCATCTTTGTGAAGTAGATGTATCAAGTTATCTCCATCAATTACTTTACTGTGCATACTTAGCCAAGAATCTCTGAAGTATAGGAAGTATAGGAAGTATTCAGAAATTCAAAGAGGATGTCAGAGCACTTTACTGACAGGCCTGTTTCCTAGTTTGCTCTACCAATAGAAAAACACAAAAGTTATAAGAAAATCTAGCTAGCTAGTCCTAACTGTTGCAATGAACTCTTAAGAAATGCTTTTTTGTACTGGCCTTTTAAAAGCAATTGATCAAAACTTTCAGATGATTGAAAAGGAAAAAGCAAAGTCTAAACTTCATCAAGGCAACCTGCATACTTAATTGAAACTGGAGGACTGAGACACGCAAGTACAATATTCTCTTTGGCTTAAGCTCAAAAATCTCTCCAAAGGTCCACAAAGTTTTAAGGGCAAGTTATTTAATTCTGCAGTTACATTAAGATTCTGTGCTAGTAATCTAATATAATGAAAACTAAAGTAGATTACAGCAAGAAATTGCTGGCCAACTCTAAAGAGATACTTTAAATATTAGCAAAGAGCTGCTCTCAGTCCAGTTATAATCTTGTACATGAGTGTGAAAGAAGTTATGTGATTTGCTATTTTTTTTTTACTAATTAATGACACTACTACAAAAAAATTCTATGCAGAAAAATAGTTTTGGATTATAGACACTTATGTTAGGTTCTATGATGAACAATGATATGTACAATTCCTTTTTTCTGTGATTTTAAGATTTATTTATTTGAAAGAGTTACAGAGAGGAAGACACAGAGAGACAGAGGGAAAGAAATCTTCCTTCTGCTGGCTCACTTGCCATATGACACACAGGTGGAAACCAGGAACCAGGAGCTTCATCTGGGTCTCCCAGATGAGTGGCAGGGGCCCATGCACTTGGATTATCTTCCACTGCTTTTCTAGGCACATCATCAGGGAGCTGAATCTGAAATGGAGCAGCTGGGACTCAAACCGCCACTCTTACAGAGATGTCAGCATAGCAGGTGGTGGCCCAATCTCCTCACTACAACACCAGCCCCAGCAATAGCTCTTAACCATCACAAGGAGTTCTTTCAAAACAAATTACTTTTGAAAAACTCTTCATATAGTTCTAAGATACATTTCTTGGCTAAATGTTGCTGATTTATAGCTACAAACTCAAACCAACTCAAGATGATATATATGATTTAAAATCTATTTCATGAACTATCTAAAACTAATTCATTACAACTGTTATAATAGAATGCTACTAAGGCTCTCTGAAATGCAAGAGAAAAAAAGAGTAGTAGAGCCCATGTCAAGGCACAGTAGGTTAAGACACCTGCATTGCTGGCATGCTTTATCAAAGCACCAGTTATTACTCTGTTTCTGATCCAACTCCCTGATACTAATGTACCTGTGAAAGCAGTGGAAAATGGTCCAAATACTTGGGCCCCTTCCACCCATGTGGAAGACCTGGCTGGAATTTCTGATTCCTGGCTTTAGCCTAGTCCAGCCCCAGCCATTGCAGCCATTTCCAGAGTGAACTAGTGGAGGGATGATCTTTCTGTCTCTGTCACTATACCTTTCAAATAAATCTTAAACAAATTAGTACAGTGTTTTGTTGCTCAAATCTATAGTTTTTAATGAACATTTAATCAGAAATGGCACCTTCAATTACATAATTATGCCAGTGGAAAACATGATCTGTTGAATGATAATCTAATTGTTGATTCATTATTACACTCGTTCATATCTTAATTCCTGCTACAATGCAAATGCCAACAGCCTTTTTGTAGCCACCTAAGCAAATCTCATGTGTACCTACAGTAAAATATTCCATTCAAAAATAATGTGAACAATTTGTTATTACACATCCAACAGAAATAAAAACTTCTCACTTGTGTAAGCAAACAAGACCAGGAGAATATAAATAGCTAGTTCCAGAAATTGCCTTGCCTTCTTCAATAATATCAGCAACATCCTCAAATAAACCCTGTAATCAATAACGCTTAAAAAAATTTATTCAGCTGCTTCACTGGTAACCAACACGCTAAAGAAAAGTTCATAAAAGGGAAACAGCACTGTGGCACAGTGGGTTAATCCTCCACTTGCATCACAAGCATCCCATATGGGTGTTAGTTCTAGTCCCAGCTGTTTGTCTTCTGATTTAGCTCCCTGGTATGGCCTAGGAAAGCAGTAGAAGGCGGCCAAAGTTTTTGGGCCCCTGCACCTGTGTGGACGACCCAGAAGCTCTTAGATCCTGGCATCAGATCAGTGAAACAGTAGATGGAAGACTTTTCTGAGACGTCTCTCCCTCTCACTGTAAATCAGTCTATCAAATAAATAAATAAAATCTTAAAAAAAAAGTTCACAAAGAAGTTGACTAGGATTTCAAAGGACCAATCCAGTAAACACAATATGGATCTCTGTTCTTAGAAATGATTTGTGACTCCTTTTTTCTTTTCCTTGCTTTTTATTTGAAAAGCAAAATGCCTGTAACAGCCAGGGCTGAGCCAGGTTAAAGACATGAGCCCAGAACTCAATACAGGTCTCCCTGTGGTTAGCAGAGACCCAAACACTTGAGCCATTATCTGCTGCTTCCCAGGGTGTACAAACTGGATGAAGTGGAGGAGCTAGAACTCAAATCAGGCACTCAGATGTCTCAAGCAGCATCCTAACTGCTGCACCAAAGGCCATCCCCATAGATGTGATTCTTAAAGGGTCAAAGAAGAAACAAAGACAAAAGGAGTTTAAATATAAAGAAACTTAAGGGGGGGGGGACCATCATTGAAAGGAAAATCTCTTTAGAAGCAACAAGCATTCATTATGATCGAAAAAGAGCAGAATAAAACAGAAAGTTCAGCTTTCTTCTGAACTCTACAGGCTACTATAAACATCCTGACATCTTCACTTGAAAGCCTGAGAGAGGTTTTTCTTAACATGTCCATGCTTTCCTTAAAATGTGCCCTACATGCAGCCTTCTCCATTTCAGTTGCTATTAAGTCCATTCCCTCAGTTGATTGCTATTTTTTTTTATGACAGGCAGAGTTAGACAGTGAGAGAGAGAGAGAGAGACAGACAGACAGACAGACAGACAGAGAGAAAGGTCTTCCTTCTGTTGGTTCACCCCCCAAAATGGCTGCTACGGCCAGCTCGCTAAGCCGATCTGAAGCCAAGAGCCAGGTGCTTCCTACTGGTCTCCCATGAGGGTGCAGGGACCCAAGCACTTGGGCCATCCTCCACTGCCTTCCCAGGCCACAGTCGAGAGCTGGACTGGAAGAGGAGCAACTGGGACAGAATCCAGTGCCTCAACCGGGACTAGAACCAGCGTACTGGCACCGCAGGCAGAGAATTACCCAAGTGAGCCATGGCGCCAGCCTGCTAAAAATCTTAAGAATCATTCTTGATGTCTCTTCCTTTTTTCTCACACTCTAATTGTTAGGCAGCTGTACAGCTATGGAATCAAACTATTTCTGAACATCTTCACTGTTAATTCTTTGGTCCATAAAGTTTATCACTTCATACATCTAGATACTGCATTAAAGGACTAATTAACACTTCCTGCTTTCCACCACCACTCTGCACAGCATTTTCAAGAGTCAGAATGACATTGGCTCCCCAACAATGGTCTGAAATACCATACACGAACTGCATGCCTTAGACTCAATGCAGTTTGTTTAATGGCTTTGCAGGCCATACTATGGCCTCATTTTCCTTTATTTCCATCATTTACCCCCTTTCTCCAGCCACATGGCTTCCTTGCCATTTGAACATATCAAGAATGCTCTAGCCTTAGGACTTTTAAAGGTGTTGTTTACTTTACCTTCTCAATGAGGCTCATACTGCTGTCTTCTTCAGCTCCTCCCCAGTATTCCCATTCCTGCTTACTCTGCTTTTTCTTCTACAACACTACACATTCACTATCTTTTTCTTTTTTAAGAAGGTGGGCCTCCCACTGCTACAATTTAAGCTCTACACACAGGAAGGGATTTTTATGTGTTTTGTTCATCAACATACCCCAAAGATTTGGACCAATGTCTGCAAAAGAAATTAGTACAAGTGGTCCAAAAAGGTATCTGAGGTCATTTCTAAAATGAACTAAATTTGTAGACTGATTTCACCATGTACTAAAATAGAAGTGAACCAGAAAGTTGGAGATTTATCATGCTGAATTCACTAAGCTTATAAAAATCTTAAAAGCATGCAATCGGGGGAAAAAAAAAAAACCAACAATGGAGGAAAATACCAGGCTAACCTCAGAGTTCCCAGGAAAACTAGAAGTTAAGGTTAAGCTAAAATAGGGGCTTAATTTTTAAAAATAAACACCAGAGGCACATAAATTGACAGTTCCTTGATTTTTGTCTTTTTACTAATGAGGGGGGATAAAAAATTAGTAAATAATAAAGCAAACATACATAAATGATACAAGATCAGCTATAAAAAAAAACTTCTCAGACTTGATACAAAACTAAACACAACTACTATTAACACTTAAACAAAAATTTTAAAGTGATGAAAGTAAAAGATGGGCAAAAGTAATTATTTTTGTTTTGTTTTTAAAAGACTTATCTTCAAGGCAAAAAATTTTAACTATATACAAAGAATCTCATTTGACAACTATCCAGAATTCAGGCAACCAAGCAATAGCAACAAATGATAGCAGAAGTGAATATAAACATCTAAAAAAACAGAGCAACAAAGTTAAATGATCTCCTTTAGTCCTTGTTAGCTTAAATATGTCAAAATAACAAAAACTTAAATTAGGATTTTAATAGACTCATAAATAATATAAAGTTTTAGTATAAATATTTCCGTAAAAATAAATTATGTTAATATAATAATTAAGCAAAAATTAAAGAACAAATACTGAACTATTGATAATGATCTTCTGGGTTTGGAGTGGGAGTTTGGATGAAAAGAGAAAATATGGGGTTGAATTTTCAAGGTATGTCATACATTTCCTTTTTGAAAGGATAAATATTATTTGGGCAACCAAAAAAAAAAGATTTTAAAAACTGTACCTATCACGGGCCGGCACTGTGGCTCACTAGACTAATCCTCTGCCTGCAGCGCCGGCACACCGGGTTCTAGACCCATTCGGGGCACCAGATTCTGTCCCGGTTGCTCCTCTTCCAGGCCAGCCCTCTGCTGTGGTCCGGGAGTGCAGTGGAGGATGGCCCAAGTGCTTGGGCCCTGCACCCCATGGGAGACCAGGAGAAGCACCTGGCTCCTGCCATTGGATCAGCGCGGTGCGCCGGCCGCAGCGCACTGGCCGCAGTGGCCATTGGAGGGTGAACCAACAGCAAAGGAAGACCTTTCTCTCTGTCTCTCTCTCACTGTCCACTCTGCCTGTCAAAAAACAAAAACAAAAACAAAAAAAACTGTACTTATCACATATAAATCTTCATCTTTCCTTTTCCCAAAAAGAGATCAGAAATCAGTATTTGAAAAACCAAACCAAGAGCTGGCACTGTGGTGTAGTGGGCTAAGCCTCCTCCTATGGCGCTAGCATATAACACGGACGCTGGTCCTAGGCCTGGCTGCTTCTATTCCGATACAGCTCTCTGCTATGGCCTGGGAAAGCAGTAAAAGATGGCCCAAATGCTTGGGCCCCTGCAATCACATGGGAGACCCGAAAGAAGTTCCTAGCCACTGGCTTCAGATCAGCCCAGCTCCGGCTGTTTTGGCCATTTAAGGAGCAAACCAACAGATGGAAGACCTTCTCTCTGTCTCTTCCACTGTAAGTCTACCTCTCAAATAAAACTTTAAAATATCATGAAAAAACAAAGCAGATTTTTTTTTATTTTTCATCTATTTGAAAGGCAGCATGACAGCAGCAGATGGTTTTTCCATCTGGTGGTTCCCTCCCCACAAATGCCCATAACAGCCGGGGCTGGGACAGGCTGAAACTATGAGCCAAGTACTCCATCCAGTTCTTTCAAGTGGGTAGCAGGGGCCTAAGTATTGAGCCATAATCTACTGCTTCCCACAGCCATTAGCAGGAAGGTAGATATGAAGCAGAGGTGACACTAAATCCTAGGCACTCCTATTTGGGATGCAATCATTCCAAGATGTGACTTAACCTGCTGTGCTACAGCATTTACCCCAGAAATAATATTTCCCTCCAGTGGCCTCCAATTTGAGTTTTCTATGATCTCTTGTCCCACTCAAGAGATTCTCAACTTATCCCAGCATATTCTATCAAAGAAATCCATATAACCACAAGCATAACCTACCCTTCATCCCTTCCTTTTGTTCTCAAGTTACTGCCTCTATCCCAAATCACCTAAATAATTATTCTTCTCTCCTAATCTCTATTATTTGTCCCCTGTAGAATCAATTTGTTCATTTCCTACAGTCTATATTATATAAATTCTCTAATCTCTCTCATCTTTAAAAACACAAGGGGTCAGTGTTGTGTTATAGTGGATAAAGCCACCACCAGCAACACCAGCATCCCATATGGGTACCAGTTCATGTCCCAGCTGCCCCACTTCTGATCCAGCTCCCTACTAATGGTCTGGAAAAGCAGCAGACAATGGCCCAAGTACCTGGGCTCCTGCCACCCATGTGGGAGATGCAAAAGAAGTCCCTGGCTTCAGACTGGCCCAGCACTGGCAGTTGCAGCCATCTGGGAGTGAATACACATGATCTTTTTTTAAAAAAAGATTTATTTTTTAAAAAAAGATTTATTCATTTATTTAAAAGTCAGAGTTACAAAGAGAGAGAAGGGGAGTCAGAGAGAGGGGTCTTCCATTTGCTGGTTCATTTCCCAACTGTCCACAATGGCCAGAGCTGCGCTGATCTGAAGCCAGGAGCAAGGAGCCAGGAGCTTCCTCTGGGTCTCCCACACCGGTGCAGGGGCCCAAGGACTTGGGCCATCTTCTACTGATTTCCCAGGCCACAGCAAAGAGCTGGATCGGAAATGGAGCAGCCAGGATTCAAACTGGCGCCCATATAAGATATCGGCACTGCAGGCAGCAGCTTCACCTACTATGACAATAGTTACAGAGAGAGGCAGACACAGAGAGAGAAAGAGAGATCTTCCATCAGATAGTTCACTCCCCAAGTGGCTGCAACAGCAGGAGCTGAACTGATCCGAAGCCAGGAGCCAGGAGCTGACTTCAGATAACCCATGCCGGTGCAGGAGCCCCAAGGACTTTGGCCATCTTCTACTGCCTTCCCAGGCCACAGCAGAGAGCTGAATCAGAAGAGGAGAAGCTGGGACTTGAATTGGTACCCATATGGAATGCTGGCGCTGCAGGTTGGGACTTTAACCCACTGCGCCACAGCACTGGCCCCAGCTGCTCCTCCTCCAATCCAGCTCTGAGCTGTGGGCCTGGGAAAGCAGTAGAAGACGGCCCAAGTCCTTGGGCCCCTGCACCCACATGGGAGGCCTGGAAGAAGCTCCTGGTTCCTGGCTCCTGGCTTTGGATTGGTTCAACTCTGGCCATTGAGGCCATTTGGGGAGTGAACCAGTGGATGGAAGACCTCTCTGTCTCTCCCTCTCACTGTAATTCTACCTCTTAAATAAATAAAATCTTAAACAAATAAATCCTTAAAATCAAACACACAAAAAAACTATCAATAATCCTACCACTATCTTCTATTTACTGCCCTCATTTATTACTCCATTTCACAACTTTTAAGATTTACTTATTTGAAAGACAGAGAGTCGGGGGAGAGAGAGGGTGGGAGGGAGGGAAAGATAATGAATATCTTCCATCCACTGGTTCACTCCCCAAATGGCCACAATCACCAGGGCTCCAGGATGAAACGCAAGAGCCAGGAACTCCCATCTGGGCCTCCATGTAAGTAGCAGGGGTCCAAACACTTGGGCCATTCTCTGTCCACAGGCAGAGTGGACAGTGAGAGGGAGACAGAAAGGTGTTCCTTTTACCATTGGTTCACCTTGCAATGGCCGCCGTGGCTGGCGCACCGCGCTGATCTGAAGCCAGGAGCGAGGTGTTTCTCCTGGTCTCCCATGCGGGTGCAGGGCCCAAGCACTTGGGCCATCCTCCACTGGACTCCCTGGCCACAGCAGAGAGCTGGCCTGGAAGAGGGGTAACCAGGACAGAATCCGGCGCCCCGACCGGGACTAGAACCCAGTGTGCTGGCGCCGCAAGGTGGAGGATTAGCCTACTAAGCCGCGGTACTGGCCTCTCTGGGGCTTCTGCAGGTGCATTAGTAGGAAGCTAACTAGAAGTGGAGTAGCCAGGACTCTTAACTGGTGCACACATGGAATGCCAGTGCTGTAGACATCAGCTTAACGCCCCAACATAGGCTCCTACAGAAAAAACTTTTAAAATTTTTTATTTATTTAAAAGGCAGAGAGACAGACATCTCCAATCCACTAGTTCACTCACCAAATGTCTGCAACAGCCAAGAGCCAAGAGCCAAGAATTCAATCCAAGTTTCCCATGTGAGTGGCAGAGACCCAGCCACCAGAGCCATCCCCTGTTGCTTCCCAGGGTAGGCATTAATAGGAAGCTGGAATTGGGAATGGAGACAGGACTCAAACCCATGCATTCCAATATGGGATGTGGGTGTCCCAAGCAGTATCATAACCACTATGTCAAATGCCTGTCCAAGAGAAACTTGAATATGTCATCCATGCCACTAAACTGTTTGTCAAGATCAAAAGCCTTCACACTAACAAATAAGAAAGAAACTTCACTTTTCATCCTTCTTGAGCTCTCAGCATCATTATTTCTTTAATTTCTTTCTTTGTGCTCTCATGTCACTAGTCAGCAGTCTCTTTTCTCACTTTGGTCCCTTTTCAATCTTAAACTCTTCTTCTTTTACTCCAACTCAATTTTCAGCTCACCTTTTGTCTCTAGCTGTACTCTGTCCTTATGTCTTATTTATCTAATCCCACAGCTTTAAATTCCTATATATTCTGATAACTCTTGCTCTGAGTACAAGATTTAAACACCTCATATTTAGACTATTTACATTTCCACTAGAATATTCACTTAGCTATTTTAAATACAAAAAGTATAAAGTAGATACCTTGATTCCTTCTGGCCTGCAATCTTTTACACTTAGTCTTTACCCTTTCAATAAATCCATCCAGTTGTTCAAATCACAAATCTATAGGTATTAACCTTGATGTTCCCTTTCTGCTTACTTTCCACAGTGAATCTATCAAAAGCCCTATTGATAGAATTTTGTCACATCCTCCCACCATTTTTATCATTTTGTACCTATAGGTAGCATAATACCCAGCACATGGTGAATACTCTGTTAACACTGATGGAAGCAACTAAAAGCAAAAACAGCATCCAGAGGAAGCTTTCATCATAAAAGATTTCTGTCAATAAATATACAAATTTGGGGGCTGAGTGGGTTACCCTGCTGCTTGCATCGAAGTACCAGTTCAAGTCCCAGTTGCTCTGCTTCCAATCCTGCTCCCTGCTAGTGTTTCCAGGAAAGAAGTGGAGGATGGCCCAAGTACTTGGGCCCCTGCCACTCATGTGGAAAACCGAGATGGGAGTTTCGGGCTCCTGGCTTCAGCCTGCCTCACCCCTGATCACTGTGACCACGTAGACAGTGAACCAGCAGATGGAAATTCTCTGCACCTTCTTTGTCATTCTGCCTTTCAAATAAACCTTTAAAATAATGAATATATAAAGAACTACTGGTTTATTTACTAGTATATGAAAACAATTTCATTCACCTAATTCTTCATTCCTTTGGGAGTTTATATAGTTGAGTGTAACCCTATGCATCCTAACCTAATCAAAATTCATCCAAAATCATTGCTTATCAAAAAGTTATAGAAATAGCCAATGCAATGTGAATTCATTCGGACATGAGGTGATTTCTAACAGTAAGAACTGATACAATTCAGATAAACAAATCTTTTAGAATTTATTTTAAAGAGAACTAAAATATTTTTACATACATAACATGCTATGTTACTGTGAAAGACCAAAACGGTTCAATTTAGTGTCCTCAAGTAACACAAAATCTATTATAAAGAAAAAAACACCACAGTATCAGTCATTTAATGCACATGAAAGTAATATAGGATTAAATGTCAAAATAACTAGAACCAAAGTTTAAGCCTAGACTTCAAAGGGTAGACCTTATATAGAGGGATGAAGTAAGACATTTCAGAAATCTACAAAGAATCCAGTCTGTAAGTGATTAACGCTTAACATGTAGGTGCCTCCTATATGTCAAGGTAAAGACTCAGAAATGACTAGAAAGTGCCATTTATTTATTGTTTACATTATGCACTTTTTAAATACTATGAGCATAATCTTAATCTTCACAACAGCTGCTAGTTTACATCTGTTCTGACATACCTGGAACTTAAAGGAATGTATGTAGGAGCAAATAATGAAGTTTAAAAAGGTAGGCAAAGATCACCCCGGAAATGTCTTTCGGTACCTAACTCAGGGATCTGAACTTTGTATACAGATGCTACAAAAATTTTGTTCAGAGAAGGATCAGACACATATATTTTAGCACTACCCCTCAAAAAGCAACAAACAGAATAGTTTTGAAGCAATGGTGAACAGAACAGAGAAACTTCAGTAAGAAGTTATTGCCCTGGGCCCTGGGCCTTGGCACAGTGAGTAAAGCCCCCACCTGCAATGTCCGGCATCCCTTATGGGTGCCAGTTCCAGTCCCAACTGCTCCACTTCCAATCCAGCTCCTGGCTTCGGACAGGCTTGCCTCCAGCTGTTACAGCCAATTATCGAGTGAACCAGCATATGTAAGACCTCCCTCTCTGCCTCTCCTCTGTAACTTTGACTTTTAAAATAAAGAAATAAATCTTAAAAAAAAAAAAGTTATTGCCCTATGCAGGACCTCTGTCCTCAAAGAGTTGAATTTGAGAGTCAACAGTAAAACTTGTTCTCAAAGATTTACTTTGTTTTAATGTATTAAGTGGAGAACATTCTTATGTCTCATAGCTAGTTATGTCTAAGTGCTCCCAAAAGATGTATCATTCTTGGGTTCCTCTTCAAAGTTAATTTAAAAAAAAATTTTTTTTTGACAGGCAGAGTGGACAGTGAGAGAGACAGAGAGAAAGGTCTTCCTTTGCAGTTGGTTCACCCTCCAATGGCCACCGCGGCCGGCGCACCGCGCTCATCTGATGGCAGGAGCCAGGTGACAGGTGCTTTTCCTGGTCTCTCGTGGGGTGCAGGGCCCAAACACCTGGGCCATCCTCCACTGCACTTCCAGGCCACAGCAGAGAGCTGGCCTGGAAGGGGGCAACCTGGACAGAATCCGGCGCCCCAACCGGGACTAATTAAATTTCTAAGACAGTGACAACTGAGTGGAAGCAACACATTTTATAACAGAATTAGGAGCATGTGGTAAACAGCAACAGCTTATAGCTCTGGCCCACAGTAGCACCTTCCTGAAATCATTAGTGTCATAAGTGTCAGGGGCCACTACTTTTTTCCTAGAAACATTTAATAGGGAGCTGGATGGGAACTGGAGCAGCTAGGACTCAAACAGCTACCCAGCATCACATGTGGCAGCTTAACCCACTAGTCCCTAGCATTTCAGTCTTAACCACTGTTGCTCCCTTTGCCACCAATGTCATCATCTGGAAAGTACTTTCAGTTACTCTAATGGTTGCTAATCAGAGCACTAATAAAGAATGAAGAAACTTTTCACTGCATCATCCTCTTCCATTACATCTTACTACAAATCAGTGTTCCTAGGCCTTAAGGAATCATGTCAAAAATTTAAGGCTCCACCTGTGCGTGTGCCCTTTCCCAGGGAAAACACAGAAACCTTTCCTCAGATTTTCAAAGATTAAAAACAAATTCTAAAAAGTTCAAAACAATTACTTTATACAAGGATGCAAAATGTACTTTTTTACTTAGACAAAGTTAAATAATCACAAGATAACTTTTGCTATATCCTCATATTTTGTTTGAATTGGAAACAACAAAAATTACTACCTTTAGGGAGCAGGCACTTAGCTCAGTGGGTAATATGCCTGTATTCCATATTGGAATACCTGGGTTTAATACCCAACTCTAGCTTACTGCTACTGCAGTCCCTGGGAGGACTAAGTACATGAGAGATTTGGATTTGGTCCCTGGCTCCCAGGTTTGGACTAGCCCAGTCCCCAGTTAACTTTGGAGACTTAACCAAGAAACAGAAGCTCCCTTAATCCCATTTACTAAAGTACTACTCTACAACGTCAGCTGGGATAACAAGAAAACAATACAAACCTAGAAACCACAAAACTACTGTAAGACATTTACTCTTCTAGGATTGAGTGGGACAATTTGTGGTATGAGGGGGTTTCAAAAAGTTCATGAAAATACACACAACAAAAAAATATGCAAGGGCGTCAAAGTTTATTTACATGAAAAAAACTTTACTTTCCAATTCCATCTTCCACTAACTTTTTCAGTGCTCTTGTGTATCAAACTTTGTACATAAAATTGGCAACCCGATAAACTTACCCACTCTTTGTTATAATTTGAGCATTTTTGCCTCCCAATTCATATAGATTTTTAAACCCTGAAGTCTAAACAGTTAATGGATTAACGTTAATGGTTTAAAGATTAATGGAAGATGCTCAGTCCAGATATGATGTCTAGGAGGTGGGCCTAGTGGAATGTCATTGGAAGCCTGCCCTGGAAAGCAGTTCTTATAAAGAGGATTGGTTATATTATTCAAGCCTGCTCTCCAACTAGCTCTGCTTCCAGGCTCTCTATGTGATCCACCACCCTCATTAGTCACCACACCAATAAAGCCACTTGATCTTGCACTGTGAACCTCCAAAACTGTGAGTGGAAATAAACCTTCAAGTTAGTTCCTCTCCAGTTAAAAAGTTTAGTTTCAGTAATAAAAAGCTGACTGATACAGTCTTACATAGTAACAAATGACTGTCTATGTGATAAGAACACTATATTCTGTTATCCAAGTACTTCCTTGATACATACTTACAAATATATTCTAACAATTGAAATTAACCTGCTGTAGAAATGAGTAACTTCAATGATCTGTGCTATGACAGTTTTTGCTAAATATTCAATATTGTGCTATAAATACTAAGAAAAAAAGAAATTTACATTTGCCAAATTACTTTCAAATTAGTGAAAACAAGCATGCAGCTGACACAACCTTTTAAATTAAATCTCATTAAAAAAAAAAGAATCAGAAATACACTTTAAAAATTAACCACCTAATTACATTTCAGTCTGAATCTGACAAGCCATAAATCATCATCAAATGGATACACAGAATAAATCAGGTGACACAGCAAATATAAAATACAGGTAGAAAAGCCTGCATTATATAAGCACATTTATATAGCACCACAAACTGGTATAGCCAGAATGATAAATAATACTAAAGAAATCAATGTTAACTTTATGAAAAATTATAGAAACACCACAGATCTAGTTAATCTATCAGAGGTAAACCAATTTAGTCAATTACATGGTAAGTAAGTAATGGAAGAATGAAAGAAAGCTTCACTAAATGTTTTCCAAATACGAAAAAGATTTAAGAGAAAAATTTGTTAAACCCTGTTGAACATATTTTTCAGAAAAATCAATTTAACTGGACTAAATTCCTTAAGGATAGCTGATGACTAAGTCACTCTTCTATTAGCTTCTATCTGTTCAGGTATAGTAAGCGTTCAGAAAGATGCTATTCAATGATTAGTTTTCATGAATCAAAATAAACTGTCATTTTAAACAAACATGAATAGTTCTTTTATTACCATTTCAAGGAGGCCATGCATTTCATACTGACTTTAGTTGATCACATTACAATATATTGTGCCAGGCCAGAGATCAACTACAAACAGGAGTCTTGCCTGTAGTAGACACTGTGGTTTTCATTCCTTAGAAATTATGCCAGTTTGGGGAAAAGCCAATTTCTCCCAGACTGTTAGGATAAAGGCTCAGATCTAAATTCAACAGCATAATTCTATTCCTCTGGCATGTGCCAGAGTATATTGGTTAGGACCAGATATAGGAACCAAATCAAGAATAAGAGTCTGGAAAAGGTGCTGGCTAAAGGATCTGCTATGCTTACTTATTCTTTCAAACACACTTTCAGTAAAAAGGTGACTATCACTTTGTCTCATAACAGGAGTATCTGCAAGGTAATAATGGATGTGCTATAACAACTGCTAAGAAATCTAATCATGATACGCTCAGATGATAGTAGCAAAATATAAAAGTTGAAGCTTTCAAGCAGTTCAAGACTTTAAAGAATCTTTGCTCATTAAACAAATTGCAAGTCTACCCTATTGTATTTGTTAAGTACTCTTTCTAGAGTAAGCTTTTTAACAATTTTTATTTGGCTTTAATTAAAATTCTACAAGAACCTATGAAACTGATAATTAATGACTGTCAAGAGGCTGGAGTACATACACTACAAACAAAAGCCATGCTTACCCTGTAAGTTATGCATTTTGATAGAGAGAAACAACAGTTCAATACAGACATATTTTCACCTATTTTGTAATATATGCAATTAAAAATTTGCAGATCAAGTGAAAATGGTGGTCACTACTTGGTTAGCAATTATTTTAAAAAGGCATTTTACTTAATAAAGACTATGAGATTCTAGAAGTCAGAAGTCAAATAATTCTAAATCTAAGAGTTACTGCATTCTACAGGAGCTACCATATTAACCGAATAGTATCAAGTCACTATTTAACATCAAATTAGAAGGCCTGGGAGCCGGTGCTGTGGGGTAGCAGGTAAAGCTGCTGCCTGCAGTGCCAGCACCGCATGTGCACACTGGTTTGAGTCCCAGCTGCTCTACTTCCAATCTGGCTCTCTGCTGTGGCTTGGGAGGGCAATGGAGGACGGTCCAGGTCCTTGGGCCCCTGCACCCACATGGGAGACCCGGAGGAACCTCCTGGGTTCGGATAGGCGTAGCTCAGGCTGTTGTGGCCAATAGGGGAGTGAGCCAGTGGATGGAGGATCTCTCGCTCTCTGCCTCTCCTTCTCTCTGTGACTCTTTCAAATAAATAAATAAATCTTTTTTTTTTTTTTTTGGACAGGTATAGTTAGACAGTGAGAGAGAGAGACAGAGAAAGGTCTTCTTTTTCCGTTGGTTGACCCCCCCAAATGGCTGCCACAGCCGGCGCTGAGCCAATGCAAATTCAGGAGCTTCTCCTGGTTTCCCACGCGGGTGCAGGGGCCCAAGCATTTGGGCCATCCTCCACTGCCTTTCCGGGCCACAGCAGAGCGCTGGACTGGAAGAGGAGCAGTCGGGCCTAGAACCTGGCACCCATATGCGATGCTGGCGCCACAGGCAGATGATTAACTAAGTGAGCCATGGTGCCGGCCCTCAATAAATCTTTAAAAACAAAAATATTAGGGGGCCAGCGCTGTGGCATAGCAGTTAAAGCCACTGCCGGCAGAGCCGGCATCTCACATGGGTGCCGGTTCAAGTCTTGGCTGCTTCAATTCCCATCCAGCTCTCTGCTATGGCCTGGGAAACCAGCAGAGGATAGCCCAAGTCCTTGGGCCCCTGCACCCACGTGGGAGACCTGGAGGAAGCTCCTGGCTCCTGACTTTGGACTGGCACAACTCCGGCAATTGTGGCCATCTGGGGAGTGAACCACAGGATGGAAGACCTCTCTCTCTCTCTCTGCCTCTCCTCTCTCGGTGCAACTCTGGCTCTCAAATTTAAGTAAACAAATGTTTAAAAAAAATCAAATTAGTATCTTGTGACTTCATATATACATTTTATTTTATTTTTGACAGGCAGAGTTAGACAGTGAAAGAGAAAAAGGCAGAGAGACATTGAGAAAGGTCTTCCTTTTCCATTGGTTCACCCCCAAAATGGCCACCACAGCTGGCATGCTGCACCGATCCAAAGCTAGGAGCCAGGTGCTTCTCCTGGTCTCCCATGGAGTGCAGGGCCCAAACACTTGGGCCATCCTCCACTGCCTTCCCAGGCCACAGCAGAGAGCTGGCCTGGAATAGGGGCAACCGGGACAGAATCCGGCGCCCCGACCGGGACCAGAACCCGGTGTGCCGGCGCCGCAAGGCAGAGGATTAGCCTATTGAGCCGCGGCGCTGGCCCCATATATACATTTTAAAACCTAAATCTTCATTGTTTTTTATTATGAAAACATACCTATTTTGAAATCTTTACCCCCAAGGGGGTCCAAACCCTAGCAAAATGGTTAAAACAGCAAGAATCTCCCAAGACACTATCTGGTACTAGATAAAAAGAAAATAATACAATATGGGGGGGGGGCATGTATTGGAATCAATATTTGAGAATAAAATAGGAGGTGATGATCATTAAGTAAGAGAAGGAAAAGATTCAGGAACTGAAAATAAAATAGGAAAATAACTTAAACTGAAAATAAAATAGGAAAACAATTTAAAAGGAAGTCCAAAATGAAAAATCAGAACGCCAGCTTATATTAATGCACCATAAATTTCAAAATATTTTACTATTTAATCTCTATCTGAATTAAAATAACAGCACTGAGATAGATATTAAAGAAAAAACTAGCTTAAACGTAAGGATACCTCAGTTCACTGAACATGAGCTAAAAACAGGCACATATATTAACACAACTCAAATTCATTCTCTTCGAGCACTGCTTTTAAAACACTTGTAGGTTATGAAATCAATTCAATAGGTCACATTCAACACTTTTTTCACTGAAATGAACTAGAAAATCAAAATAATGCACAAAGTAAAGCTAAGTGTTGTTTTTGTGAAACTTCATTTCAGTTATATAGAAATGTTTATGTATATCATAGGTCACTCAATTAAAAAAATAGTAATTCTCATTGCTGATTACAATCAAGAATGTTTTGTTCCTAAACACTGAATTCATTTTGTAACATAATACAAAATACAACCACATAGCAAGCATTCTCTTCAGCAGAAATGTTTTTTTTTTTTTTTGACAGGCAGAGTGGACAGTGAGAGAGACAGACAGAGAGAAAGGTCTTCCTTTTACTGTTGGCTCACCCTCCAATGGCTGCCACAGTCGGCGCGCTGCGGCCGGTGCACCTCGCTCATCCGATGGCAGGAGCCAGGTGCTAGGTGCTTTTTCCTGGTCTCCCATGGGGTGCAGGGCCCAAGCACTTGGGCCATCCTCCACTGCACTCCCGGGCCACAGCACAGGGCTGGCCTGGAAGAGGGGCAACCGGGACAGAATCTGGCGCCCCGACCGGGACTAGAACCCGGTGTGCCGGCGCCTCAAGGCAGAGGATTAGCCTGTTGAGCCATGGCGCCGGCCAGAAATGTCAGTTTTAATAAACCAGTATCTGAGCCTTCTTTAGATGACACTAGTGCCCAAAAGTTAGGATTTTCCAACTGTCAAGGAACCTGAACAGAGATTCTAAGCCTGCCCCATTTTGGAATCAAAGAAGGAAGGTAAATAGAATGATCTTTTCTCTTGCATGGAAGAAAAAAGTGGGGAGGGAGGGAGTGTATAAACTCAGAATACAAAATCTTAAGGACATTTAAAAATCAGTTAAAACTAATGGAACAAATGGCACAGAGGACTGTTCTGAAAAGAAAGTGGCAAGCTATTTTAGGCCTGATGCTTGCATATATTTTTTGAATACTACATGCCAGCCACTTGGAAAGAAGCACTTCCAACATCTATCACAACTCAAGGGAAGTATTGCACATAATCCCTAATATAGGTAAGGGAACCAGCTAAGAATGAATGGTTCATCCTCTCTGCCTACTATTCTTAAGATCACCTCTACTATTTTGGCCATTCAAAATTGGCAACTCTTCAAAGCTCTTATGTTAGGCAAGTTGCTGTATTCTCTCCACAGGGACTTCATTCACTGCCATCTGTATCTCATTGTGTCCTAAATAACATATCTCCAACTTAGACCTCTCCTGAAGATCTGTACTACCTACTTGATACTTCTAGTTGAACTCTGCAATCAAAGTTTTAAGTTGCACCCCACCACTCCAACTCCAAACCTAACAAATTCCTAAGGCTCTACTTCATGAACAGTACAGTATCAGCATTGATGAAGTTGTAAAAGCCACAAATCAAGAAGATATCTTTCCTATCTTATTCATTATTCTCACATTGCAATTAATATGCAACACTATCAAATCCTATGCACTTGAATTGGCTCTCAAACCCATTCTGTTTTCTATTATTGCCGGTCTCCCTCCTCATTCCAAGTGTTCCAACTCTTCACCATTGTTTGCTAAGACTAATATACCAACTGGTCTTCTACATTCTCTCCAGCCTTCACTCAATCCATTCTCCAAACAACAACCATGCTATCTCAAGAAACAAATCCATTCACTCTCTACTTTCAAATTACTACTAGGCTAAATAACTAAATTCCTAACATTGCTAACAGGTCTCAGAATCTGGTACTTGCTCTTATTCTTATTCTACATTCTTCCCTAGAGCATGAGAAAACTTTACAGCCTGGGAGCAAAACACACCCTACCACCCGATTTTGGCCAGCGCCGTGGCTCACTAGGCTAATCCTCCGCCTTGTGGCGCCAGCACACCGGGTTCTAGTCCCAATTGGAGCACCGGATTCTGTCCCAGTTGCTGCTCTTCCAGTCCAGGTCTCTGCTGTGGTCCGGGAGTGCAGTGGAGGATGGCCCAGGTCCTTGGGCCCTGCACCTCCATGGGAGACCAGGAGAAGCACCTGTCTCCTGGCTTGGGATCGGTGCAGCACGCAGGCCGCAATGACCACTTGGGGGGGATGAACCAATGGAAAAAGGAAGACCTTTCTCTGTGTAACTCTGCCTGTCAAAAAAAAAAAAGCTTCATTTGATCTCAGCCATGTTCATTAGTTTACATATCGTTAAGGGCTGCTTTCACACTATAAAAGCCTATCTGACTAGTTGCAATAGACTATACGATCCTCCAACTCTAAAATTCTTATCTGGCCTTTTACAGAATGTTTGCCAATGCCTGCCCTGGATCAACGACCAAACACACTAACCTTTAAGAAGACACCATGTTCCTTCCCATGCCATTACATGCACATGGTATTCATTCAGCATTAAATACTGTCTAATCAACCCCCAATCTCCTGGATACTTCTTATTCCTGATGCTTCTTCATCTACCAGATCCAACCAAAGATGTCACTTTTCAAGGAGGCCTTTCCTCACCATTTAAATCAGTATAACCCAATTCAGACCCACATTTCAAGTGTTCCCACCGCTTCCAGTTTCTGGGCTCTCTATTCAACTGGTTAATGTGCCCACCCCTGTGAAAACATCACACTGTTTTAAATACTAAACTTTTATTATGCAATAAAGTAAGCACACACACCACCACAACTATTACCATCCCATTCTGAAACACCCTGGCTATTCTCAGCCCCTTACTCTTTCAAATATAGGTTAGAAGCAAAACATGAAATTTCTTGAAAATCCTTAAGACTTCTAATGAAACAATGCTGAATCTCAAGCTCAGTCTGAAGAATGCAGATTTCTTTATGAAATGCTATATTCATGAACTGGAAAGCAGTAACTCCACTGTTCATTTAGGTCATCTTTAATGTCTTCCAGTAAAGTTTTATGCTTCTGCGCATAAAGGTTTGCACATATTATAATGATTCACTCCTAGGGATGATAATCTGCCATGCTTTTGTGAATGATTACCTTCTCATGTTTCTCATGTTTGTTATTGATATATAAAGATACAACTGACTTTTTTGATTACTGATCTTACATCAAGTCATTTTGCTCATCTTCTTTCATACAAGTAATTTATCCGTAGATCCTTTCTGGCTTTTACACTGACAATCACTATCAGCCAATAATGGTCATTTTGTCTTTTCTACCATTAATTAAAAAAAAAAAAAAAAAAAAACTTAAGGATACTTGAAAGAGGGAGTGGGAAGAAGGAAGAGAGGGATCATCCATCTGCTAGTTTATTCCATAAGTGGTCACAGCTAAGGCTGGGCCAGGCAGAAGACAGGAGCCAGAACCCCAACCAGGTCTGCTATATGGGTGGTAAGGATCCAAGTACTTGGGCCATCCTCTGCTGCACATTAGCAGGGAAGTGGAGCAGTCAGGACTCAAATCAAACAAAAAATAATAATCTATATTATGCAACAGGAGCAAATTGAGTGTGAGTACTCTATAATCAAACACATTAATATTTTCATAATGAACTGTATGGATATTCACCCTGAATAAGATAAACAACAAATAATCAGTCTCACAGCTGCTGAAGTCAGGTTTTGCCACAAACAAGAACAGTTCAAATCAGGTTGCATTCCAAAGTTCTGAAAAACCGCTGGATTTTCATGGGTTACAAGATTTCAAAATTACAGTTAGAGTCTGTGAACCTGTATTTTATTCCAAGAATTCTGCATGTACACTCATGAGAAAAAAAGGAATATAATTTTCCTTTCTTGTAGCATCCTTGTCTAGTTCTAGAAATAAGGATAGATTATCTCAGAGACCGAAGTGAAAATGTTTTCCTTTGCTTTCTATTCTCTTGGAAACTGAACTATTCCTTAAAAAATTTGTATACTTACCTGCATGTAGTATTTCCTTGGTAGAAATATGTAAATACTGCTTCACAATTTCTCCTTGATAGTTACAAATTCTAATTTCCTAGCAGTTTGTTCATTTTGTGTAAACTTTCAAATTTGTTGCTATAATATTTTTGTCTACTGTCTTTTTAATCTGACCTACCTTTTAATTGCGACTTCCTTTTTAATCAAAACGTTTCTTTTTTTCCCTTTATCAATCATGTCAGACACTTGTCTATTTTTCTGGATTTTTAAAAAGTCAACTTTTGGGGTTGGCACTGTGGTGTAGTGGGTAAAGCCGCCACCTGCAGAGCCGGCATCCCATATGGGTGCCGGTTCAAGTCCCGGCTGCTCCACTTCTGATCCAGCTCTCTGCTATGGCTTGGGAAACCAGTAGAGGATAGCCCAATTACTTGGTCCCCTGTATCCACATGGGAGACCCAGAAGAAGCTCCTGGCTTCTGATCGGTGCAGCTCCGCCCATTGCGGCCAACTGCAGAGTGAACCAGCACATGGAAGATCTCTCCCTCTGCCTCTCCTCTGTTAAACTCTGACTTTCAAATGAATAAATCTTAAAAAAAAAAAAAGTCAACTTTAGTTTTCTTCATTTCTAATGTGGTCTCTGTATCTCTAACACTCTGTAACTGAATGTCTCCATCTGTCCCCTACCTATCTAGACCACTTTATGTTACTCTCTTCCCTGCTTGCATGCTGAAATCCAACACAACCTTCCTAACAGTGTTCAGGCTCATCTAACTGCTTTTGGATCTAAACTAGCTCTTCTGTTTAGTAAAGACCCTTATACACATAATGCTACTTCATCAGTACTCAATGTTCAGGATGGTTTCCAAATCATACCTTACCTTTCTTAAGCAATTTTATACCTCTATACCTAAAGTAGCTTCTCCTCAAAAACCACTAAAAAAATACCAGAAACATCATTTATCTTATTCATGCAGCTTTATGAAATTAATTTCACAACCAATGGTGGTTTCTCCCAATTTCTATTCCTTTAAAATACTTATAATACAAATAGCACAAATACTGGGGTCAGTGCTGTGGTGTAGCAGGTGGAGCACTGCCACCTACAGTGCCGGCATTTCATATGGGAACTGGTTAGAGACCCCGCTGCTCCACTTCCAATGCAGCTCTCTGCTACGGCCTGGGAAAGCCAGCAGTGGAAGATGGCCCAGACACCCACAGGAGGCCCCTAGCTTTGGATTGGCCCATCTCCAGCCATTATAGCCATTTGGGGAGTGAATCAGCAGATAGAAGATTTCTCTCTTTGCCTCTGCCTCTCTGTAACTCTGTCTTTCAAACAAATAAATCTTAAAAAGTACACATATTTTATTTAACAAATTAGCCATATTCCAAGCACTGTTCACTCTAAGAAGTATGATCATCTCCATTTTCTGAAAAGGATTTGCAAAGATGTCATACAGTTACATACCCAGTAAATGGCTGGGGCTGGATTCAAACACTAGAAGTCTATCTCTAGACCATATGCTCTTAACCATTACACTATACTCCCTTTAAGTGCTCCAACAGTATGTCCCTAAATTTGCCCCAACAAATTACAGTTTCTGAAACTAACAATTTAGCTGTTTTAAAGGGATGAATGTCTTCTACTTTTCATATCCTTCAGTAGCTTTTCGGATAGACTCAGACATTCAGTAGGATTTAGTGAATGCTTACTGTACTGAAACACATGACAACTTCATTTAGTCAAGTCCAACTTATACTACGAAAAGAACTTTTAGACAAACTAAACTGCACAGCAGTGATTCAGCCATTGTAAAAGGCTTAAAAAAATATATCACAAATAAATGTTACATTAACAGTGCTAGAGAGATCCAAGACATTTCACTGTTGATACACAAATTCCTAAAAACTCTGGCACAAAAAAAAAATTTTTTTTTTAATTGAAAAAGAGAGAGAGACATAAAAATGAAGGGAGGGAGGGAAAGGGGAGAGGAGGACACACAGAATCTTCCATCCACTGGCTAAGTCCCCAGATGGCTGCAATGGCCCGGGTGGGTCCAGGCAGAAGTCAGGAGTTAGGAACTTCTTCTAGGTCTCCCTAGGGTCTCAAGCACTTGGGCCACCCTCTGCTGCTTTCCCAGGCACATCAGCAGGGAGCTGGATTGGAAGTGGAGTAACTGGGACTCAAACCATGGCCCATATGAGATGACATCACTGCTGCCAGCTTTACATACTAGGCCAAAAAGCCAGCCCCCCTTGCACAAAATTTTATCTATGAAGTAGCACTGTAACCTTTCATTATATTTTTAAAACAATAGCTCTAAAAACCAAACATTTAAGAGACACTAGATTTTAATATTACTTACAGATCTAAAAGCTTCCAAAATATCCCTTCTTAAGGGCCAGCGCTGTGGCGCAGCGGGTTAACGCCCTGGCCTGAATGCCGGCATCCTATATGGGCGCCGGTTCAAGACCTGGCTACTCCACTTCCCATCCAGCTCTCAGCTATGGCCTGAAAAGCCAGTAGAAGATGGCCCAAGTCCTTGGGCCCCTGCACCCACTCCTGGCTCTTGGCTTTGGATCAACACAGCTCTGGCCTAATTGAGACCAATTAGAGAGTGAATCATCAGATGGAAGACCTCTTTCTCTGCCTCTCCTCTCTCTGTCACTCTTTCAAATAAATCAATCAATCTTTTAAAAAATCATTTTCCAATGTTCTTAAATTAAGATACCATAAATTAAGATACCATAAAACATCTAAAAACTAATGTATAAAAACACAAGGTAGTCAGGGCGCAGGATTCTGTCCTGGTTGCCCCTCTTCCAGGCCAGCTCTTTGCTATGGCCCAGGAATGCAGTGGAGGATGGCCCAAGTGCTTGGGCCCTACACTGCATGGGAGACCAGGAGAAGAACCTGGCTCCTGGCTTCGGATCAGCGCGGTGCGCCGGCCGCAGCGCACCAGCCGTGGTGCCATTAGAGGGTGAACCAACGGCAAAGGAAGACCTTTCTCTCTGTCTCTCTCTCTCTCTCACTGTCCACTCTGCCTGTCAAAAAATAAAAAAATAAATTAAAAAAAACCCACAAGATAGTTTTGAAACAGCTCTCAAGAGCTGAGGATGAGTTTAATCACCTGAAAGCAGATTGTGGAAACAAAGAATCTCAGTCTGATATTAATTCCCATGTCTCTATGGCTGGGAATAACAAAAATGAAAAAAAAAAAGTATATTCAGAGAATCCAAGATGCCAGTGATTAATATTATCATTATTTTATATAACTCAAAAAATAAAAAAATCTAGTGCCACTTAAACTGCAATACGCTATCAATCGTTAGACATACCCAAATTTGAGAGGTGAAAAAAAAAAGAATTTTAGTGGGCTAGCGCCAAGGCGCAGTACGTTAATCCTCTGCCTGCAACACCAGCATCCCACATGGGCGCTGCTTCTAGTCCCGGCAGCTCTTCTTTCGATCCTGCTCTCTGCTATGGCCTGGGAAAGCAGCAGAAAATGGCTCAAGTTCTTGGGCCCCTACACCTGCGTGGAAGACCAGGAAGAAGCTCCTGGCTTCGGATTGGCGCAGCTCCAACCATTGTGGCCACTGGGGAATGAACCAATGGACGAAATAAAGACCTTTCTCTCTGTCTCTCTCTCTCACTGTCTGTAACTCTACTTCTCAAATATATAAATAAATAAATCTTTAAAAAAGAAAAAAGGAATCTTAGACTCAATGAAATACAGGTAAGTGACTGAGTAGGACATATCAGATATGAAAGGGTCCAAATATAATATAGAATAATAGAATATTAATTTTCAAATCAACATCATTAATTCTATTCAACATCTTCAATTAATTGGAATAAAGAATGTAATAAAATTCCAGAACATAATTTTGGCACATTCCTTCTCAAGGTACTCATAGTTGAGAAATTAACATGAAAAGACCTGTGACAGTAAGAAATTCTGAATCACTGTAATACTCAGGCCTTTTAAATCTAGTTGCTTTCACTGTTGTGAACTGGTGGATCAGATCTTTCTCTAGCTTTCAAATAAATGTACGTATTTCTTAAAACGAACACTTTTGGGACCAATGTTTTAACATCGTGGGTTAAGCTGCCACCTACAATGCCAGCATCCCCTATGAGTGCCAGTTCAAGTCCCGGCTGCTACATTTCTGATCCAGTTCCCCATTACTGTAGCTAGGAAAAAGTGGAAGATGGCCCAAGTGCCTGGATCCCTGCCTCCCACGAAGGAAACTCGGATGGAGTTCCAGACTCCTGGCTTCAGTCTGGCCCAGTCCCATCTCTGCAGCCATTTGGGGACTTTCTCTCTGTAACACTGCCTTTCAAATAAACAGATCTTTTTTAAAAACTAAAGGGGCTGGCACTGTGGTGTTGCAGAAGTCTCCACCTGCAGTGCTTGCATCCCATATGGGTGCAGTTCGAGTCCTGGCTATTCCACTTCCAATCCAGCTCTCTGCTATGGCCTAGGAAAGCAGAAGATGGACCATGTACTTGGGCCCCTGAACCTAGAATGGCTCAGCTCTGGCTGTTGTGGCCATCTGGGGAATGAACCAGCAGATGGAAAACTTCTTTCTCTGCCTCTGCCTCTCTATAACTCTGCCTTTCAAATAAATAAATGCTTAAAAATAAAAAGACTTAAACTAAAATAAAAGGAACACTTTTATGCAAACAACTGACCACTGCAGTTAAAAAAAAAAAAGCAAAAATGTTAAAAACTTGCAAATCTAACAATCAGTTTTGATGTATTTGCTAAATGGAAAACCATATAATCAGTAAAATTATAATCTGGAAGGTTATGCAGCAATATGGAAAGACATGACTGTACTACTACTTAAAGGGAATGTTTTGGGGCCAACATCGTGGCATATCGGGTAAAGCTGCCACCTGCAATACCAGTATCTTATATGGGTGCAGGTCCATCTCCCTGTTAATGAATGCCCTGGGAAAAGTAGCTAAAGATAGCCCAAGTCTTTGGATCCTTGCGACCCACCAGGGAGACCTAGAAGCTCCTGACTTTGGCCTGACCCAGCCCTGGCTGTTGTGGCCATCTGTGGAGTTAACAAGCAGATGGAAGATGTCTCTCTCTCTCTCTCTTTCTCTCTGGCTCTCCAGCTCTTAACTCTGCCTTTTAAATATATAAATAAATATTTTAAAAAAATGAAGGGGAGGAAATGTTTTTATTCTTAGGGAATACATAGCGAAATAGTCAATGGTAGAACCCACTGAATCCAAGTTCATCTCACAGCTCAAAAAAACAAAAAGCAGAACAATATACCCTACCTTAACCCCCACCACACACACAGCACTGCTCAACCAAAATGTAAATCAGTTAATCTGAGTATACAACTCCTTTTACTATTCCTAGAAATACTAAGTTGAAAAAAATGTTTTTAAAAAATTAGTAAAACTAGATTTCTGCACATAAATGGAAAAATAACACTAAAACACAAAAGCAATTTAAAAACAGACTAGATGCTATACCTTTGCTAATAAGGCAAACATTAAGTGGTTTTAATAATATAACTTGAGGGGCAAGTGCTGTGGCATAGGTTAAGCCTCCACCTGCAGCTCTAACATCCCATACAGGCACTGGTTCAAGCCCCAGCTGCTCCACTTCCAATCCAGCTCCCTGCTATGGTCTGGGAAAGCAGTGGAAGACATCCCAAGTGCTTGGGCCCCTGCATGTGCATGTGAAATCATGAAGAAGCTCCTGGCTTCAGTCTGGTCCAGCTCCAGCCATTGCAGCCATTTGGGTAATGAATCAGCAGATGGAAGACCTCTCTAACTCTGCCTTTCAAATAAATCGTTTTTTTTAAAAAAAAAGCGTAAGTTAAATACAAGTTGAATATCCCTTACCTGAAGTGCTTGGGACCAAAAGCACTTAGTTTCTAGTTTTGCTTTTTTAAATTTTGAAATATTTGCACATACATGATGAAATATGGGGATGGGTCCCAAATTTAAATATTCATTTATATGCCATATAATCCTTATGCAAATGAACTGAATGTAATTTTATTCAGTATTTTTAGTATGTTCATGTTTCTGCTACAACCTAACATATGAGGTAAAGTGTGGGAGTTTGCATTTATTGGCATCATGTCAGTGCTTAAAAAGTTTTGGATTTTGAAGCATTCTGGATTAGCGATGCCTAACCTGTATAAGCAAATTAAGAGAAAAACACTGAAGTCTTGCAGCAATCATTAAATGTGTATATGGGATTAACGATTACAGGCTGCAAGTGAAAAGATGCCAGAGATATTGACTGTTGGTGTGTTGTTAGTTAAAAAGAATATGTGCTTTAAGTCTAGATGAGTCTCATGTAAAAACAGCTTACTTGCCTAGTCTAGAGAACAATTCATGATCACGTAAAGAAATACTATAGCTTAGTTAGAAAATGATATGGAGTCTACTCAACTAAAATAAACAATTTACTGTAATAAGAAAGTTAAAGTAATCCTACTCAAAATAACTGGGCTTGATAAACAGCAATTAGCTGTAGTAAATAAGTATAATTTGTAAGACTATGGATGTAATGAGGAAAAAATTATAAAAAAAATGGTACCTAAAAGCCTACCAAATTTCCAACAGTAAGACCCCAAAAATCCTTGAAGAAAAGTTTGTATATAATCAAGTACACAAATCTGATAGCATAAGTAGCAAAGTTGCTTGGGGCTGGCACTGTGGGGTAGAGGTTAAAGCCACCGCCTGCAGTGACAGCATCCCATACGGGGGCCGGTTCGAGTCCCAGCTGTTCCACTTCTGATCCAGCTCTCTGCTACGGCCTGGGAAAGCAGTGGAAGATGGCCCAAGTCCTTGGGACCCTGCACCCACGTGGGAGACCCAGAAGAAGCTCTTGGCTTCAGATCAGGACAGCTCTGACCATTGCAGCCACCTGGGGAGTGAACTAGCAGATTCAAGATCTCTTTCTCTTTCTCTCTTTCTCTCTCTCTCTCAAGCTCTAACTCTGCCTTTCAAATAACCAACATAAATCTTTAAAAAAAAAAAAAAGTTGTAGGGCATGTGTTGTGGCACATCTAGCTTTCTGCTAATGTGCCTGGGAAGGCAGTGTAAGCTGGCCCAAATGCTTGGGCACTTGCAGACACCATGGAAGTTTTGCAGGCTTCAACACAGCCCAGCCCCAACCATTGTGGCCATTTGTGGAATAACCAGCAGATGGATGACTTGCCTCCTTTTCACTTCTCTCTCTTTTCTGTCACTCTGCTTTACAAATAAATAGAATAAATCTATACAAAAAACCAAAAACTGAAGTTGCTAAAATACCACTATGAAACAGATCTGGGACCAGCGTTGTGGTGGAGCAAGTAAAGCCACCGCCTGCAGTGCCAGCATCCCATATGGGCACCAGTTCGAGTCCCAGCTGCTCCATTTCTGATCCAGCCCTCTGCTATGGCCTAGGAAAGCAGTAGAAAGATGGCCCAAGTCCTTGGGCCCCTGCACCCACACGGGAGATCCAGAAGACGCTCCAGGCTCCTGGCTTTGGAGCAGCCCAGCTCAGGACACTGCAGTCACCTGGGGAGTCAACCAGAGGATGAAACACCTCTCTATCTTTAATTTTTTTTTAATTTTTTTTTTTTTTTATTTTTGACAGGCAGAGTGGACAGTGAGAGAGAGAGACAGAGAGAAAGGTCTTCCTTTGCTGTTGGTTCACCCTCCAATGGCTGCCACGGTCGGCGCGCTGCGGCCGGCGCACCACGCTCATCTGATGGCAGGAGCCAGGTGACAGGTGCTTTTCCTGGTCTCTCGTGGGGTGCAGGGCCCAAGCACTTGGGCCATCCTCCACTGCACTCCCGGGCCACAGCAGAGGGCTGGCCTGGAAGAGGGGCAACCGGGACAGAATCCGGCGCCCCGACCGGGACTAGAACCCGGTGTGCCGGCGCCGCAAGGCGGAGGATTAGCCTGTTGAGCCACGGCGCCGGCTAACACCTCTCTATCTTGATGTCTGCAGCTCTGCCTTTCAAAATATATAAAATCCTTTTTTAAAATACCACTGTGAAAAAGATCTAATAAGCATCACTGAATACAACTTAAAATACTACACATATTTTGGTTTCTAATTCTTAATAACATCATATGAATTAATATCTACTAAAAGGTAAAAGATGAAACTTTATGATTTGATCTTATATAATTTAGAAACCTGTATGTGCTATTAGGCAGTATACCACCATCTTGCAAAGTTACCTAGAAAAGTGAACAAACCTCTCAGAATACAAATTGTTTAAATTTTATTATAACATCTTTTAAAGTTAGACAGGTGTATTAAATAAATATTGCAAAACTGATAGGCAATAAAGTACCACAGTTAGGATACAGCTTAATTATGTCCCTCACAAAGGTTCATGGCATTGCAGGCTTGGTCCCCATGATAGCAGCATTGTGTGGTTCTGTGGAATTTGTCAGAGATGGGGACTAGAGGATGCTGCTTAAGTCACTGGGGACATGAGATAGCTCTCTTGGGACTCCTTGGTAACTCTCCTGAGGGTTGTTCCTAAATAACAAGCCTGGTCCCTCCTCTTCTCTTTGCTTCCTGCCTGGACACCTCCCTTATCTGCCATAGCCTGCACTATTTCATTTGGACTTTGAACCTGCACGACTATGAACTACATAAACTTACTTTCATAAGCAGCCTGTATCAAGTATTTCCTTATGATGACAAAGCTGACTAACACAAAGGGAAAACAGACAAACAGGACTGAAACCAAAATGAAACAAAAGAGAAAAATCACTTCCTATCTAGGTTTTTGTAAAAATAAACATATTCACCCAGATTTAGTATGTTGAAGAGTAAGAAATCAAACATTACCTCAAGTAAAGCACAGAAAAAGTACTGAAGTTTGCCCCACCAACAAAATTATTCAGAAAATTAAGCTAATATTTACTGAATGCATTTATAAGTTATCATAGAAAAAAATCTCAAGTATTAAAAAATACATGTATACATTTTAAAGAGCAAAACCAAACATCTTTATAAACTCTACTGACCATACATTTTTCAAACTTACTTTTTTATCTTCTTTTACTTTGTGGGTTTTCTTTTTCATCTTCTTATCATCTACCTCCTGGTCAGAAGTGATTGCAGGATTATCAATACCCCCTTTCCAAGTTTCAACAGGAGAAAGAAGTGGATCTTCCTCACTTCCACGATGCCTTCCTTTTCTTTTTGTTTTAGAAGTGGTGAAAGCCTCATCGTCACTTGCATCTGAATGTGTTCTTCTATAGTATGACTTAGCTTTACTAAATAGGGTTTTAGATTTATATTTATATTTTGAAGGTCTCCGTTCACCATGACTTTTTGAGGTCCTATCAGAAAATCCATTTTCTTCATCTCCTTGAGTGTTATTTACAAATGAATTTCGAATTTTAATGATTCGATTCTGACTATCATCTGGGACAACATAAATCTCATCAGGATAGCCCTTCTGTTTGAAAATTGTATCGATGGGTTCTGAGTAGTTATCTGAAGAATCCATATCTTCAGGATGTGCCAAAGGCACCCGAGAAGTCTGTTTTCTTGGATTTTTACCAATGCCAGCTTCAATTGTTTTTAGAAGGTTTGGATCTAGTTTTTTCACATTTGTTTTAGGTACAACTGGTTTGGGTTTAATAGGTGGAGGCACTTTATGGTTGCGTTCATGATCATGACAGTTTGGGGTGCTATGAATAGGATATTCATTTCCTTCCAAATCTAACCTATATCTGGAACGATCACTAGGTGTTGGAAGCAACTGTACATCATCCCCAATTGGACTGTAAGGAGGTGGTGCTTCTGTGTCATCATCTGAATCAGGGTAATTGTTATAGGGAAAACAGTCTCGGGGAGATGGTAGAAAAACATCTTCACTCTGATGGGTTGATTCCCTTGTATTATCAGACAAATAGGAATTTTCTATCATATTTTTTTTCTCTAGAACATCACTAAAAAACAGAGTAAAGACCTCAGTTTGCCGATGATACTGAGATAAAGAATACAATGCTGTGAACTTAGCAGTGATCTCAGTTGCGATGTGTTCTCCTTCAGTCATTAACTCCTTGATAGCCTCATTTTCAAAAAAATCTGCTTGGCTATCAGTGACTGCCACCAGTTGCACAGGAATGGTGTCTTGAACTTCTGATAGAAATGCTCGAAGCATTCCCATCGATGCTTTCCGTTTGGCAGAGTAAACTAATATATACCCATGAACCAGTTCATCCTTCCTTACTCCAATTGAAGAGTGATATGATAATATTGTTATCTGTATCCGCCTCCTTTTTTCACCAATGATTTTATCAAGCATTAAGGAATTATTCTGTCCAGCTTGAGCAGCGCTGCAAGAATGAGAATCAAGGAAGGGTGAAAGAATAAGATCCACACTAAATGGATCACCACACATGGCACACATGACAATTCGTAAGTCAGCTTCTGATACATCTTTATTGGTGGGAACTGGGCTCACCACATCTAAATTATGTTTAACTGATTCCAATACTCCTCTCAGAGCCTGTTTTATTTGGGTTTCATTAAATTTACGAGGATATGTACCAGTAGGTACATCTACAAAAGGACACTGTAACTTGTTTGCCAACTGCTGTCCTTGGTGCCTGAGAATTGGTAGATTCTTGCTAATGGAATCCCTCTGATTAGCCAGAATTAACGTAAATGGAAGATTTGCCATGTATTTATCTTTTCTGATCTGAGAAGCTTCAGTTCGTACTTTTCCAATAAATTCCCCAATAAAACTCAGTGACTCAATGGAATTAAATACACAGAAGCACCCATGTGGTTTAAAGGCGGCTGTCCATAACTGACTCAAAGAGTAAGGCGATTTGGCATCAACCGGCCGAATATCAAGTTCATAAATTTTTCCATCTAAGGCATATTCATCATCAGTGGATTGTGTCCTTATTTCATTTGCTAGTTCTTGAGCAAGGCCATCCTTCCCTAAAATGAAAAGGTTAACTTTATCTATATTGGTACTATCATGATACAACCGTAAGCGGCCATGATCCAACTGCAAAAGACTACTGGCAAGTAGCTGTTCCACTTTAATGTCTGTACAATTCTGGCCACTAAGGCATGTTTCTTTAGTGGGATGATAAACAAATCCTATATGCTTAAGCAGAAGTGATTCCCTATCCGGTGCAAGTTTTTGTAAAGCTTTGTATCTAGGTTCTTCACTCAGAACAGTATGAATTTCACTCATTTTATCTGAACTAGGTGTTGCATTGAGATCTAAGTCGTAAAAAAGTTCAGAATGCTCAAAAAGCATTTCCTGAAACTCTTCTTTGGCTTTTTCAACTATTTCTCGCTGATGCCTACCGTATACCTCTTTGCTATCAGACTCAGTGATGTATTTGAAGGCTTCATCCTCCATAACAAAGCACATAACTTCCTCCCATGGCTGCCCAGGTGAAATGAACTGAATTTTTTCCAAAGTCTTTTTAAATTTTTCCTTCATTTCTACTCTCCGTTTCTCTGATATTAGATGTTGTACATGGTTCTGATAGACTTTTTCAGCTTCTAAAGTGCTCAGGAGGTCAAATGGGATCCGTCTATCATTAATTTTGTCAATATGGTCAGTTTCATCCCAAGGTGTTTTTTCTAGCACCACAAAACATAACTGGAAATCTGGTCTCTTTTCCATTAACTTCAAAGCTTCTGACCAATTTAAATGTTCAATTTCTTCTAGATTTGGCAAGAGAGTATTAAAAGCTCTTGGTAAAGTACTTATATATTCTTCTCTCCTTTTTCTTATATGTTCCTGTTTAAGTTGTTCTATATGTTTTGAGAATGTATTCCTGGCCTTTCTTGTTCCCTCTAAGTTGATGTATTCCTCGTAATCAGGATGATTTTTTAACTTATTACTAACAGTTTTCCAAGTTGCATGATAATCTCTCACAGTTTGCACAAGTTTTTCAAACTTATCTGTTGCTGTGACAACAAGTTGTCTTTGTGTTTTATAAGCATCCAGATAGGGAATAATTTTAGACTTGCCACGAGTTTTATCCAGCATTTGTACCAGTGCAGTGAAACATGTCTCAATGTTGACATTAAATCGTGCTGATGTTTCCACTACAAGAAGGTTCTTTTTGTTCGAAGCAAATGCCTGAACTTCTCTAAGATAATGATCCACGCATTCATCACATTTAGTTGCAGCTATTATTACAGGTTTTTTTGACTTTGAAAGCTGGACAAAAAGGTTATTCACAAATTTAAGTTGATCATCAAATTTCCTATTGCATCCCTGACTTACATCAATGCACAGTAAAAATCCATCTACATTGAGCTTTCCTTCAGGCATTTGCTTCTGCTCAAAGTCTTGCTCCAAGCCTAGCTGATCAGTGCAAATGTACATTAGTTTTTCTGCTGACTGCAATTTGGAGGCAGCTGCACGTTTTATATATGGTTGTAAATTTGTACTCCGATGAGGCAAGAAAGTCTGGTCATCAATGAACTCAGTCTGTTCAATGACATGAATTTTGCAATCCACTCCATCTTCACCACTTTGTGTTATGTCACCCCAGTACAAAAAATGATCATTGTTTACCACTCGTCCTCCAAAGTCAATGGTGCTAAGCACAGAAGTATGCTCTGGATAATATTCATCTGCTTTTGAGCGTACAAATCTATTGCACAAACACGACTTCCCAACTCCACAGTTACCTTTGTCTTTTTCAGTCCCAGAGAGTCCAACTACACTGATGGTATAGGATGGGGGACGAGGCTCTTTGTTTTTTGCCATCATAACTCTCTTCTCATGTCTCTACATTCATAAAGGTAACCAGATATACTTCTCATTCTGAAAATAATATCATCTCAAAATACAGATTCTCAAATTCCAGAACTATATTTGGTTCTTGTATATCCCTCATTTCTGTGCAGAAAGGTCTTCAAGATCATATGGATCATCTTCCTACAAAGGGGAAAAAGGACAAATTTTAGTCACTGAGCACCCATACTGAAATTATACATATTAAATAAACATAACAAAGCATCAAACTGTAATAATCTTTAAAAATCACCACATAATTTGATAAATACAAGGTGACTTCAAAATCTAAAGTAAGCCCAACAGAATAAATACAAAATCTAATATAATACTTCACAAGCTTTAAAATAAACTCCTAGTATCCCAATGTGCATTGTGCTTCTAATTACTCCTTCCTTATCTAAGTTTGAGAAAACAACTAGTCCTTTCCACTCCATCAATTTTCCTATATCCTCTGACTAGAGGTTATGTTGGGTGTAATTAAAATGTACTAGCTGCCTTTTCAACTCCCTCACAATTTTTAAAAAATAACAAACAACATGCTTTCTTCTATGTAAGGGTGGCTCAAAATGTATTCCTTAAACACAATTTCTTATGAATTTAACAAGATTTTGGAATTTAGAAAGTATTTTTAAGTAATGGCAACACATTCCTATGAAATATCAAATTTTATGCTCCAAAACAATTAAAAATTGAATCCCTTAATCAAGGAAATAGAATAATCAACAGTTAATAAAACTGACAGCAATTAAGTACATCATCGCTTCTCTAATTACTTAAGATGAAAGATAAAATATTTATTTCATACCTAGCCAAGTTTAAAGATACAACAAATAAAACCTCAAAAATATTTACTTACATATTTGAAAGGCAGAGTAAGTCTCAATAAATAATATTTTTAAAAATCCATGTCTTGGGTAGGCATTATGGCA
This sequence comes from Sylvilagus floridanus, assembly GCA_949820135.1. Taxonomy (NCBI): domain Eukaryota; kingdom Metazoa; phylum Chordata; class Mammalia; order Lagomorpha; family Leporidae; genus Sylvilagus; species Sylvilagus floridanus. The sequence goes on along the minus strand of OX463229.1, from coordinate 82,796,583 downwards.
CAGTGGGTAAACTTACCACTTGGGATGCTAATCTCTCATTATCAGAATACCTGGATTGAGTCCTAACTATTCTGTCATTCTGACCCAGCTTCCTGCTAATGCACCTGGGAGGCAGCAGATAGATGGCCCAAGTACTTGGGTTTCTGCCGACACAATCCTGGCTCCTGGCCTAGTCCTGGATGCTGTGAGCATTTGGGGTAATGAACCAGTGGATATAAGACATCTGTCTCTCTTCGTCATTCTGCCTTTCAAATAAATAACTCATTTTTAAAAATCCAAGCTTCAGTTTTTTTTATTGGATTCCAAGAGACATAAAATTAACAAATTTTTTAAAATGCTCTTGGTGTCTGGATTTCCTCTCACAATATGGCATAAAGAGCTTAAAGATCATATTTTGAGTATCATCAAGGTAAATAAGATCATACTGTCTTTTGAGGCAAACTTCAAATTCTGATATGCCAGCAACGTTAAATAACTTATGATCTGCATGAAATTTAACTTCTGCTATTTATTTACATGTAAGTTATCAGTCTTTTAAACATTTTTTTTTTTTTGGAGAAACTTCTCATTCTTTTAAGGCTGAAATTTCAAAGATAGGAGGAAAACAATCCATTAATATTCATCAGTATATGTGAAAATACAGTTAATGAACATGAAGAAAAAGATTTAAGAAAAGATTACCTCAGCTCTCCCCCACTAAATACAAGTACCTTGCTCTTTTACTGACTTCAATTGCAAGTACATATCTATTCCAATTATACCGTACATCTGCATATTAACTAATGGTGACGAGAAATTGTTTTTGTAAGTTAAAAGCCTTTAAATGCTTCTAAAATTGTAATGATTTTAATATAAAATTTTAGACTTAATCTCATATTCCGTACATTTATTCTTTTTTAAGGGAGTTTTTTTAATCCTGGAAATTTATTCATTTGAAAGGCAGAGTCAGAGAAAGAAAGAGAGACAGAGATAGAAATCTTCCACCTACTGGTTCACTCCCCTAGATGGCCGCAATGGGAAGGGTTAGGCCAGGCCCAAGTCAGCAGCTTCACCCTGGTCTCCCATGTGAAATACAGGAGTCCCAAGTACTTGGGCCATGTTCCACTGCTTTCCCAGGCACATGAGCAGGGAGCCAGATCAGAAGTAGAGCAGCCAGGACTTGAACCAGTGCCCATATGGGATGTCACCAGTGCAGACAGTAGCTTAACCCATTGTGCAGTAACACCAGTCCTCTGTCAATTTGTTCTTAGCACTCTCAATTAAATTTTAATGATCAACCACTTGATGGTCAAACTGTTTATTTTGTTCAGTTTTGTAATAAGTTATCATATTGAAGGTAGCAATACAAGGAATTAGGAGCTATGAACTGACCTCAAAGTCTGATTCCTATCATTTATTAGTTGGTTCTAAAATGTGGCTGCCTAATTATACAAATTAAGAACTTAGAAATTTCCTTAAAATGTGAAGCGCCTGGGGCCGGCACTGTGGCTCAGTGAATTATAGCCCTGGCCTATGCTGGGTCAAGTCCCAGCTGCTCTACTTCCCATTCAGTTCCCTGCTCATGTGCCTTGGAAGGCAGTGGAGGACGGCCCAAGTGCTTAGGCCCTGCACCCATGTACTTCAGCCAGTGCATCAACATAAACTTATCTAGTGATTATCTTGGAAAATTTTTACTTTACATAGTACAAACAGTAGAACTACATAATGAAATACTACATTAAATAAATATCTATTCTGAAAACTAAGTAATTAGAAGACAGAAGACTGTGTTATCTCCTGCTTGAAGAGACTAATACTGGATAACAGGAAAATAGCATATTGTATCAAAGATCTGAATATTGTAGAATTTTCAACTAAAACCTAATCCTTATCATAACCATCCCAACTTTATTAGTATTTTTTTTAAGATTTATTTCATTTATTTGAAAGAGTTACAGAGAGAGGTAGAGACAGAGGGAGAAGTTTTCCATCTGCTGGTTCACTCCCCAGATGGCCAAAACAGCTAGAGCTGCACCATTCCAAAGTCAGGAGTTTCTTCTGGGTCTCCCACATGGGTCCAGGGGCCCAAGGACTTGGGCCCTCTTCTACTGCTATCCCAGGCCATAGCAGAGCGCAGGATCAGAAGAGAAGCAGCTGGAACTAGAACCAGCACACACGTGGGATGCCGGTGCTTCAGGCCAGGGAGTTAACCCACTGCGCCACAGCGCAGGCCCTTACTATTTCTTATATATACACACAGTATGCTTATCCAAACCCAATGTAATTTTAGATATTAATTAGCCATTAAGATCAAAGGAATGGGCATTTGGCCTAGCAGTTAAGATAGCCACATCCCATAGCAGAGTAGCTGGGTTCAGTATCTAAGTATCTAGCTCTCATTCTCAATTCCAGCTTCCTGACAACACAGATCCTAGGAGGTAGAATGTGAAAGCTCAAGTAAGTTGGGCTCCTGTCACCCATATGGGAGACCTGGATTGAGTTCCCAGCTCCCAGCTTTGGCCCCCACCCAGGCCCAATCACTGTGAGCATTTGGATAATGAACCAGCTGACAGGAATTCTATTGATCTATCCTGCTTTTCAATAACTTTTAAGGTTAAGACTCACTTCCATTCTCCTTCAGCATTAACCCCAAAATACTGATACACTCTATATATTAAAATACAGAGTAAAAACATTCATACATGAAATTTCTATATTTAAATAAAAGTTAAAAACAATAAAATACAGATCATAAAAAAGAATTCTATCGTAAAAATTTTAGAAGCTTCAGTGTTTCAGAAAGACACATTACAGGTTTATAATCAGTGACTGAAGATTTTTATTCAAGTACTTCTCTAGGGGGGATTCAAGTAAGTAGAAATCTGGAGCTCCCCCCTTCCTAAGCCCTAATCATCAAGGGTAATTCTTTTCCCTATTTTTAGCTTTGGATATTGTTTGAAAAAAGTTTCATGGCTGAAAATTTGAAAACCAATGACCAAAACTATTTCCCAAACAGCATAACTGCAACCTTGTCATTGAATATACACACTCCTAATAACATGTGCCCAACACCTTGGTGTGAAACTTAGGCCAAACTCTTCCTTGTCCATTTCCTTATTCTGTGGTGAAAACTGAAGAACCAAAGGTCATCTCATTTATATCAACTTACCTAAACAACCCATATGTATTTACTGTACTTACCTACTATCTGCTTATTAGCCTTACATCAGAAGTTTTAAAGGTACAAAGGTATGTATAGGCAAGAACACTAAGCCAGAGCTACAAAAATGTTCAGTTCCCTTCCTAGATCTGAAACCTCCCCCTTCCCCTGACTTGATCCCTCTAACACCCCACCCACCTCGTACTCCCCAATCTCCTGGCTCTGGACAACTAAGGGAGGGGAACATGATCTGGGGTTCAATACTGTGATGCTAGAAAGAAATAATCATTTTCATTACACAAACACCAGGTAAGGCTTGACAAATTTGAAAAGATGGGAACACTTGGTGATGGGAACATTAGGAGATCAGATAAGAATCTCAGGAGGGGGAATTACATGGAAACATGTACTTAAAAAAATGGGCAAGAATAACTGAAAAGCACTTTCTGCATAAGAAGCTTTGTAGTACCAAAGCTGAGGGGATAAAGGCAATTTGCTGTATCATGGAACTGATAAAAGCAACAGCAATTCAAAGAATTGAAAGATACATACAAGCTGAAATACCTTAGGGTACTGCACAGTTTTCTTTAAATGGCCAGGTGATAAACATTTTAGGCTTTGCATAATATGACAACACTATCTGTCATATTATTCAACAACACTGTCACAGTGCAAAAGCAGACATGGACACTAACATGAATGAGTGGTTGTGTCAATAAAACTTTAGAGACATGGAAACCAGAATTTCATAATTTTTACATATGACAAAATATTTTTTTCTTCAACCATTCAAAACAAAAGAATCCTAGGAGATGCCTACAAAAATAGAAAAGTTAGATTTAGCCTAGAAGCCAAAATTTGCAGACCCTTGAAACATTAATGGTATCAGGGAAGAGATTATATTTGTGTGACTCCTGGGGGGAAAAAAACACACAGATTTAGTTTCTAAAGATAAATTATTTCAGGTGTGTGATTACAGGGGTACGACTAAGTACATTAGCCATGCTGGAAGTTAGAGAAATAAGGCTGAAGATCTAAAATATAAATATTGGTCTTCAAGGCAAACAGCGAAGTTAGATCTTATAATAAGCAACAAGGAGCCATTATTAGTCTGTTAAGTAGAACACGATATCAGAGTTGGTGGGGCAAAAAGCCCAACAAATGGAAAAATACCAAGGCTTGAAGCACCTGAACTAGCACCATAGAATTGCAGACAAATCTCAAGACAAAGATAGCTTGATGACTGACTACTAAACATAATCAAGAAAAGATAAATGAATCCGTGTTTAATAATAATAAAAAAATCTGATTTGGCAAAAGATGGTGGTGCCATCTGAGTTTTCATCCTTACTTCCAGACAAATGAAATTTTAGTACAGAAACAAAGCAAGGTCAAGATTAAAAATATAAAGTTCAAGATCATAAACAGTAAAATTTGAGAGCCCCTAATACTCTGATTTTATAAACAAACATCTCAAGAGTTACATACTCCACAAATAAAGAGAAATCTGTATCTTTCAATTCCCTAGCCACACACTGGAATGTTAATTTTCTACTAGTTCTCTAAATAGGGAATCAATCAGACAAGAATCAGTATCTTGGTTCAGAAGCATTCTAATTTCCTTCTTCAGTACATTTTTTTTACTTCTAGTTTCTCTTAAAACTAAAAATCACAGTATGATATACTCTGCCCATGAACAATTATAAAATATGTATCACTAAAACTACTCAGAGGCATTATATGTATAAAGGGTCTTCAAAAAACTTCCTGGAGGGGGCCTATGTTATAATATAGGTTAAACCATCTGCCTGCAATGCCAGCATCCCATATGGTCACCAGTTCGAGATTTGAGCTGCTCCACTTCCAGTCCAGCTTCCTGCTAATGAACTGGAATGGAGGAAGATGGGCCAAGTACTTGGGCCCCTGGACCCATGTTGGAGACCTGGATGAAGTTCCTGGCTCTTGGCTTTAGCCTGACCCAGTTCCAGTTGTTGCTTCCATTTTGGGAGTGACTCAGTGGGTGGAACATCTCTCTACCTGTATCTCCTTCCCCCTCACTCTGCCTTTCAAATAAATAAATCCTTTTAAAAAATAATATATCAAACAGTAACAATAGTTATGTCAATACATGTATTTCTCCATCACCCCTCCCATCAGCTTTGCATTAATACTTCCCCAAATCTTTGAATTTGGCTAGTAATGTATAAACTGAGGCTCTTACATTTCCACCTTATATTTTATCTTCACCTGCCAATCTTGTCCTACATTTCCCTGTCTTAAGCCCAGTCATTAACTTACCTAAAAGTACTCCCTAACCAATCTTAATGCTACTTCCAAGCAGTATCTCCTTTATACCAATTTTTACATCAACATGTAATGCTTTGCTTATAGCCATCTATTCTGTCCTGAACTGGCATTTAATTATTCCTAAATTGTTATGCTCTTTTCTTTGTACCAAAGTTATGAATTCTTCTCAAGTGAACAAAATTTTATACTTGCTTGTATCACTCACTGCCTAGCTGCTCAATAAAATTTTGGACAGGGATAATAAAATAGGCTAATTCTAATCTGAAGCTAGAGAAACAAAAATGTTTTATGCCATTAGCTCTTTGAGATGACCAGCTTGAGAGTATAACCAAGTGACACTCTGTAGTCATATTTTAACTATCAAATGACAAAGTTAGCAGAAGTTTTTCCCAAGTAACAGTTCTAATTCTAAAGAGTAAAACCCCAGATATGAGCAAAGGTCAACAATGTGTTTCATTCACTGCAAATCTCAGGCACTGTAGACTTGGGGGGGCAGGGGGAGGCTGTCCCCATTTGTCTCTTGGTTGAAACCTAAAAATGTTTCTTCTTCTGTGGTGGATTCTCAAAGAAGCCCTGATAGAAACAGTTGTTCTCTGCACTTTTTAGTACTTTTATCTAATTATTCCTTCACAGTTAACTACCCCTCCAACTAAAGTTTGAGCTGTACTCTTATTTATCTTGATATTCCCAGGGCCAGGCACATATTAAGTGTTAAATAGGGGCAATCTGAATTAATGAATGACAAACTGTAAGTTTTAATAAATAACAAATCAGAAGTCTAAAAACTGGCAATGCAAATAAATATAAAACTTTCTTTTAAAAGTTGAAATACTTTTAACATACAAAAATTGAAGCTGCCCTTGGTTTGGGACACTGGATTTTGAAAGAAAGGTTCAAAATATCTAAAGAAGAAAACCACAGGGCTTCAAGCAGCAGTCTGAAAAACAAACTTCACACTTAAGAACTGTAAGCACTGATTTTTTGTAGTCTCTAATACAGCTTTTCCCAGTCTGACGAAATCAACAAAAAGCCTGAACTTAAATAAGATCTTAATTATTTAACTTACCAAATGATGGATCCTTTATCAAAAATTTTCTTTATAGTTCTTTTAGAAATCAAATTTCCCTGATATATTTTAAATGTATGTTACAAACGTACGAACATTACCCAAACAGAATACCATACAATGATTCTTGAGTCAATTATATCATCTGCACATCTTCTTGGTGTACAAAGAAAAACTTTATGGATCTGAAGGCCCAAGGCAGTTTTTAGCACCTATAGAAATTAAAGTTGTGACACTTATTCTATAGCTATCAAGAAAATCTCCATTATAGCGTTTCATATTCAAGAAATGAATAGATGGCAACACTTACATTCTGCTAATACTGAAAAAGTTTAGTACAGTTCTCATGAGACTTAACTTTATTGAATGAAAAGTTACAAAACTCACTGTAAGCTGTACAGTAACTTCAAATCCAAAGGAATACAAGAATTACTTTAAAAATTTTAATTTTCAAGGTCAAATATAATTCATTTTCTCCAAGATTAAGTGTATTAAATCTGCCTTTAAACAACAAACAGGGAAGACAGTTTTCAAAGCATTTAAAGTAAATCATGACACAATTAAGATATTAATTTTGCAACATTTAAAAAATTGCTAAATTCATTTAAATGGAGAGGGGAATTACAAACAAAAATCTAACAGAATTGTGTGACAGTTCTTAAAGCTGTAACCCACCTTACTCCTTAATGTTCTTAATAATTAATGTACAAAGAATGGTCAAAGAAATGCTGACCTAGGATTAAAAAAACTGTAGCCTACATGTGACAATAAAATCATCCCTGTTGTCTGACTTATTTTGCTTCAAGGCAATCACATCAATACTTCTGTTTCTTCAAAGTTAAGGCTAGGGGTACCTAGCCTTTCAGCTTGGCATGTTCAGTCCATAAAGTACTTTAATGTCTTTCCAAGTTTCTAATGACCCATACTTAGCCACACTCTTCCTCTACTGTATACACCACAGATACAAGGAATTTGGGTTAATGACAGAATACATGAGAAAAAAATGAGAAATTTTAAATGGAATTAAAACTTGTTCCGGAAACTGGCTGGTTACACAAACGTTGAATATGTAGACCTAAAATTACTAAGACCCATTTACCAATATTACAGTACAAACAATGTGGAATTGACACTAAAACATCTCTAAACACATTTTACTGCTGTAACTTGCATCTAGAAGAAATTGTTGGCAGAAGAACCCTCTTATGTGAGATGTGGAGAAACCTTCCATAAAGTGAACCACCAATAGATAACTATCCCCCAGCATTCTGTTCTAAACGAATACTGGTCCTGGATGTAAGCAGAACCGGCACCCCTTCCCCCACACCCCCGGCGCCCCACACCTGTAGAAGGCAGCACAAGCAGTGACTAGCAAATACAGCAACACATTTCACTGCTTCACACGCGAACGTTTTTTGAGAAGTCATTATTTCCTACCCATCACAAAAGAAAAAGCAAATTCTCGGTGGGAATTTAAACTCAAAAACGCGCGCACTGGCCCATTTTTAATCCTATATATTTGTTGGTCTAGATTTATTACATTTAAAACGCCATTTCGTAAACATTTGGCCCAAACTGCGGTCAGGGCAGAAGCGTCTCTCCTACAACTTTCTGGGAAATTCGACAACTCGTCGTACTCGTTCGTCCCTACTTTGCAGTACCTTTTCGCCTCGGCCCCCCCGGGGCCATACGCCCGGACGCGGGTCTCGCGCCGCCTTGGAGCAGGGCGCGAGAAGGCGGCGAGTGTGTGTCTGGGTGCGTGAGTGCACGCGCGCGCCCGCGCCCTTCCCCACCCCCACCCCGATACTTTTTCTTCCGTGGAAGCCCAGGGAGACCTGGAGGTGATTCTAGCGAAAAACTCCAGCCTCCAAGCTTCAACCCAGCGGCAGTCCAACCGACAGCACTCTGTGTGTGTATATGTGAGTGTGTGTGTGTCTGTGCGCGCGCGCGTTGCGCAGCGCAACTTCTCACACCCCAGCCCAAGCTTTCGCAGCAGCTGGAACGCGGGTGAAGGGAAGCCAGGGAGGAGCCGGGGAGATAAGGGAAAAGTGAAAGGGCCCCCCTCTCCCCGAAAGGCGTGTTAAGTTTGCCACGGAGACTGCGCTTCCGCCCATCTGCGCCCACCCCGCCGCCCCCTTCCAGGTGGAACTCGTTAGCAGCAGCCACCCAGCCAACACACCCCGCCACCTTCCCTTCCCCACGTAACCCGCCGAGCCCAGGGCAAGCGAGGGCGGCGGGCCAGAGAGCGCATCGCCGGCCCCCACCAGGCCTCCGCCGACCCCCGGGCCCCCGTCACCTGTGGAGAAAGCGCCCCCTCCCCCGGCCTCTCTGCCCTTCACGCCGACCGTATCCCCGCCGCGGCAGCCGCTCCCCGCCCGGCCTGCGGAGGACAGAGCGCGGCGCCGGGCTCCCCTCCGCGGCCGTGGGGGCCCCAGCGCCTCTAACTGGTTACAACCGGCGGCGGCGACCGAGCGGGGCAGCCGGCGGCGGGAGGGTCCCTGGCGGGGAGCGCAGGCCTGAAGGAGAGGGGAGGGGGGTCGCAGGGTCCTACCTAACAACGTCGGTCTCCTCCGGCGCCTCCTCAACGGCAGCGGCCCCGGCGGTGGCGGCGGCAGCGACATTCCTGGGGAGCGCTCCCGCCGCCGCCGCCTCCTCCTCCACTCTGCTAGCCTCTCTTCCCCGGCGCGCTCCCCGAGCGCCGCGTCCCTTCAGCCACCTCCCCCCGCCCTCCCCGGCACACACGCCCCGAAACCCTAAGCCCTACGGCTCCCGCTGCCTGGGAACCCACCCTCCCTCCCTCCCCGCCACCAGCGGCGGCCCCGTCCCTCCCCCCGTCCCCTGCGCCCGCCGCCGCGCCGAGCTCAGTAATGGCGGCCACTCGGGCTCCCTCGCGCTGACGGATCTCTCTCCCTCTCTCCCGAACTTTACCTCAGCATCTCTCCCGGCGCGCACCGCCGGAACGCACGCGCGCCCGCGCGCGCAGCCACACACCCGGCCGGGGGCGGAGCGGCGGCACAGCCGGGACGGGGGGGAACGCGCGTCCGCGCGCGCACGCGCACGCGCCTCCCCGTCCCACAATTCCCCCGCCCCCGCCGCCCTCACCTCGCAACGCCTCCCGCGCCGCGCGCCCGGCTCGGCCCCGCCCCTGCCCCCGTCTCCCGGGAGCCGGGGAAGGCACGAGCGACCGAGCCGGAGGGAGGGGAGCGAGCGCGCGGACCCGCGTCCCCGCTCGCGTCCCCGCTCCCCGATTGGCTTCTGCCCCTCCCCCTTCTTCCTCCGCCTCTCCCACCCATTGGTTCCTTCTGGTACTCCATTCCTTCTCACCTTTTCCCTTTTACCCATTGGCGTGAGTATTTTTCCTCAGCTTTCCCCTTTCTCCGCGCTCTGCTCCTCCTCCGTCCCATCCTCCACGCTTTAGGAGCTGCACACCCTGCTCGTCCCCGCACCTCCCCGCTTTCTCCCCTTTCCTTCTGTTCCGGTTTCTGGCCGTCACTCAGCGCAAGCCACAGTACTGCAAGGGAACCTGATACCGTGTTAGCCGCTGCAGAACGTGGCAGGGGCGCTGACTGCTTCTCGATCGATCCCCCTGTGGTCTCTGAGCAGTAACGAATGCACAGGAGGAGAATAGGCGCCCAAGCCCGCCCGCGGGGACCAGCTCGCGGGTAAGCTCCTGCGTGTGCCGCCAGCTCCCAGCCTGGGATCGCTCGCCAGCTACGGACAGCACCCGCCCAGGACCTGGGGCCACCGTCACCCTGAAGCCAGAACTCCACGGGAGCAAGAGGAGGAGCCCTTTTCTCCGTCGACTCGGCACGGGGACGCAGGCCCCGGGTTCAGTCTGCCCTTATGGAAGTTGAGGGAGGCGGCGAGACGTGGGGTGGGCTTTCGGGGGCCCAAAAGACCCCGTTCACACACCACTACCAGCCCAACTTTAGGAACTGTCGGCCACCTGGCTTTTTATGGTGCTGCCTTAAATATTTCCCGAGACTTCTAGAAATTTCACGAGTTTGGGGGTACACGGGGCTTTCGGAGTATTTTTTTCAACTGGGCATTGACACTGAGTAGTAGAATGAAAAAGGACGATAAAAACCACTGCCTTTTACCGTGGAAGAATCCGAAGTCTTGTGACTTTCCCAAGGTCATCGGAATCTTACACCGACGTCTTAAAATAGTTGCCAGCAGATAAAAGAATGATCAAAACCACAAATCTGCCCCCAATTCTTGGTAAAGTCTAAAAGAAAGAAGGAATCTGAGGAGAATTTATAGTAGGCGAAAGATTTATTTCCTGCATTGAAAATAGTTTATCATCAGTAAAGTTAAGATATGCTCAGTCTTTTAAAGTCAACTACTGCTTTCTTATTTTACATAAGGTATTGAAGTTAGCCAAGGTTGCTTTTTTGTGTTATAATGGTGCAGCTGCTGCCAAACAGAAGTACATTGATGGTTTGTCAGTAAAGAAAACAAAAACTGCATGTTGGTAAAAATCTGTTAGAAAATATTTGTCAGTAAATCTGTCACAATATTCCAGCAGAAGTTCTGTTCACTTGTTCCATCCCCCCACCCCTCTACGCTCTGTATTTCTCAAAGGTAAACTTAATACAGAAAAGCAAAAAAGACCTTTCTAATTTATTTATGTGTCTCTTAACTCCTGAATTTCAAAGAGGCACAAGTAGAATGCTCCATCCCCTCCTTAGTTAAGTTGGGTCTGTGGGTATTCTTCAATTTAGGGACTGTAGGCATGAAAGAGGTCGCTGAAGAAAACTTGCAGTGGACATAAGAAAAAGAGAAGGAAACTGACCCATCAAAATGTGGTACTAATGCCATAGATGTCCACATCACTTATATCAGATGGAAAATTAATGTATTTAAATGTACTGTTTTTATATTTATACTAACAGTCCTTAAAATTACACAAGGCCAATTCACTGATAACCTGGTTAAAATGCTTAGTACATATTGAATGCCCACCTTAAAGATACTTTAAAAATTATTTACTAAAGAATCTTAAGTTTTATAACCATGGGCTTATAGCAACACAAATCAATGCAGATATGTCAGGGATTTTAAAGGAAACAACGTAAAAAAGGTGTAATCCTCAGTTAGAGGACATGATAGTAGGGAAAAAAGACTCGAAAAAAGGAAAAAAAAAGTCATGGTTTTCAAACAATAATTTTCAGAGTTGACATTATTTTTAGTCTCATGTCATCTGTGGTTATTTAGGGAATCTGGAAATTTAGGACCTTGCTTTTTGTTAGTAGTCTAAAGCTGCTTCACAGTACAAGAAAGATAGCATTTCTATCATTGTACTTGTTCATTTCAAAAAATATACAGTTTTCTGTGCCAATAAAATTCTGAACATGAGAATTGGGGGCCAAACTGGTGTTGTTAATAATGCTTAGATAGCTACGAGGCATTAAAAAGCAGAAAATATGAAAGGATTAATGGCATCTTTTAAAATTGATGGAGCCATGTCTTCACAGACAAAGCTTTAAACCATCCACCTTCCCCACAGGAAAGGAGAAATTCTGAGAAAATAAAGAATTTCTTCTTTATACATATATGTGCAAATATAGGAGAGAAATGAAGTAAGTATTACTAAGCCCTCAGATCAACTACTCGTCTTATCTGAAATAAAAAAAAAAAATAAGCATTTGTTCTTCTGTACTGGATAATTAAAATCACCCGAAGCTTTGTTCTTCGTTTACTTTGAAAAAATTGGCAGAATAAGATTTCAGTCAGGCATTTTTGGTTTTTAATTTAAATATTCTTCTCCACAAATTTCTAGTTCTTCAACACATCCTAATGAAGTATTAATATGCATGGTCTCTTTTGGATCAAAAGAGATGACACTCACAAAAAATGTTATCATAATCCCAACTTCTACCATGAGTAACACTTCAATACCCAAACGTTTGATGTGATGGGGCTTCAAAAGAACTTACCCTATAGAAGTGCTACACCCCCTGCTGGAATTCTTTGATCATAACAATTTTAGCTTCTGTAGCATCGACGAAGAACATATGAAAAGCTAAATAAAGGGCCTTTCCTCTCATGACAGAATTGACCAATACTTTTCCTATCTGACACAAGACATGCTTTTGGAAAACAATGTTAGACTACGATGTTGCCGATAAAAATACACCAAGAAGTTAGAGAATATGTAAATAACTAAGTCAAAACACTTGTAAGACTGTTTATTGTTTAATTTCCTGATGCATTTCACAATTGATTTCTACCCCCTTTGTATTCATCTCCTGCCAGGGCTTCTCTCTTTGTCCCTGTTTCATATCCTTAAGCCTACTGAGGAGGGGGTAAGGTGTGGTGGTATTCCTATAGTTAGGCAAACCATGGTATACCAGTAACCACAGTAGCTATTTGCTAAGTTGAGGTACTTAAGGGCTTTCCTCAAATTTGTTTTATGGCGGCCGATGATATTTTCAACATGAAGAAAGGGTGCTAATTATGTCTTGGCTGTTACGGGAGAAAATATTTTGACAAGAGTTAAGGTAATTGTGAGTGTGAGATTGGAACAGGAGGAAGGTGATGTATTGACCTTCCTGGCATTTTGTTCCACACAGCCTTGTTCTGTTGATTTTCCAGAATTGTATTTTGGGACTAAAATCCCAAAGATGGTATCACAGTCTGGCTTCAAAATGTCATGTCCTTGCCACCCTGATCCTAGGATATAACTGAAATAGTGAAGACATCACTCTATTTTTAAATAATTAGTATTTTATAAAGATTATTTGTGATGGAGACTCCTTTTAAAGACATAATTCATTCAGGTCCCACCAGCACAAATACTTTAATTAGACAAAAATCTTCAAGTTATTTCCTCTCACAAAAGGAGGTATTGTTGGGCCATCTGGACCCTCTATTGAGTTTTTATGAATGATCACAGCTTGAATTTAATCAACCCCAATAAGGTTAACCCCATAAAGCTAAAAAATAATTGCAAGGGTTGCTAACTGAAGGATTTGAGTTTTCTTTTTGACATTGTTACCACTGTCATTTCTACATCATAACAATGGGAAACAAGAATTTGCACTGCTTGACTATTTAACCACCTAAGCATGATTTTTTGTGAATTTCCCTGTTCCCATTCTCTTTGGCCAAATTTAGACGTGAACCCCTTTAGGTAGGAATCACAAATGCATGTTTGGCTCTGTACATTAACTGGAAGATCATTAATAAAATGCTCAATAAATGTTTGATAATAATATGAAACTCTCTAGGTTTTATGGATTTCTGTGGATTTGTTGCTAATAGAAGGCTTTAGCTTGTATTTTGAAATACCAACTGAGATAATCACTTTGGAAAACACAAATCTTTTAAGGAAATTGCTGAATTAGCCTGTGTAAGTTGAGGTGGATGTCCTTCCTCAAGTACAACCTGCATTTCTCCATGTAACATCTCTCTAGTGGGTAAATGCAAGTTCCTAGCAACAAATAATTGTGAGTCTGAAACATCAGGGAACATTCTAAAGAACTGGTGCAGCGTAAGAGTTTGTGAAATTGACAATAAGGCGGCTAACCACTTCACAATTAAGGCTCTGTTCATTTGCCGTATTATTTTAAACTACCATAGCCAGTAAATACTTGTTTTGCAAGTCCGTGCTTCTATATTTTCTTCAAAATGCCACAGAGACAGTGGCTGTTTTTCCAGTTTAATGAATATATACTTCTAAATATTTCCATATTTCTCCAATTACTATGTAGTTTTCCTGATGGACATAGAGCTTCTTTCATATACATCTGTTAGGTGGTGAGGAATAACAACACTCACCTTCTTTCCCCAGCTAGGCTTCCAGCCTATCTCAGCACAGCCCAGGACATGACAATATTACATCCATTGGTTTTCCCTCTAGTTCCCTTAGGAATGGACACAAAATAATTAATTTTTTTACTTTTTCACGAACATATGTATGTTAGGAATTCTAAGATTTTACAAACATGGTAACAAAGCAAAAATGATGTAGCCAAAACTTTATACAAAGCTATATGCATACTATAAATTGAATTCTCATAAAATTATACTTAAATGGAGGGATTTGTTTAAAATAATAGGAAATATGTATTTGTTGGCATACAGAAACAGCCATAATACTTTATGCAGAAAAAAATTCAGGCTACAAAGCAATAAAGGTAGTGTGATTCTTATAAAAAGAAAATATTTGAAAATAAGATAACAATGTTATTGACTAACATGTTAACAGAGGTTTAATATAGCTGATGGGATTATAGTTGATGTTTATTCTTTTTGTTTTTCTGTATTTTCTAATTTTCTATGATGAACAAGATATTTCTTATAAAATAAGTTTAAATTATAGAGAAGTTGAAAAGAGAGAGAGAAGAGATAGGGAGAGAGAGGAGGGAGAGGGAGTGAGACTGTGTAAAGCAGGATAAGGCAAATTGTCTTGCAGCAACTGAATGCCTACCACATATATCTCTTTGTCTTCTACTCTTCCTCTTTTTCTTCTTTTTCACCACCATAACTTCTGCTGTAGATATTTCTAACTTGCTTTTTTTTACTTTCTAATTTTCCATATTCCTTTTTCTTCTCTCTCAATTACCTCTTGGACATCCTACAAGCTGCCTTGGGCATTGCCTATTTCAGTTTACAGTAATCCCTGATGCAATGGAATAAAATGGTCTAGGCAAACATTATTGCCACCAGGGAAATGTATTGTCTTTGATAGTTATTTTTTAAGTTCCACAGATCAAACCATACTAAATAAGGTAACATTTTATTACATTTAATGATTCTCATTTTAGTTTTAATTATATAAATCTGTCATTCAATAGCATTGTGTGTATTATAGATGGTTTTGATGGTCTCATGGCATGGAGTTTAAATTCTGTCCTATAGTGACTCTATGTTCTTTTTTTTTTTTTTTTTTTTTTTACAGGCAGAGTGGACAGTGAGAGAGAGAGACAGAGAGAAAGGTCTTCCTTTGCCGTTGGTTCACCCTCCAATGGCCGCCGCGGTCGGCGCGCTGCGGCCGGCGCACCGCGCTGATCTGAAGCCAGGAGCCAGGTACTTTTCCTGGTCTCCCCATGGGGTGCAGGGCCCAAGCACTTGGGCCATCCTCCACTGCACTCCTGGGCCACAGCAGAGGGCTGGCCTGGAAGAGGGGCAACCGGGACAGAATCCGGCGCCCCGACCTGGACTAGAACCCGGTGTGCCAGCGCCGCAAGGCGGAGGATTAGCCTGTTGAGCCACGGCGCCGGCCGTGACTGTATGTTCTAAAGCTTTCAGGTACACACGGTAATTTTTCCTAATCTTTTTTTTTTTTTTTTTTTTTTTGAGATGCAAAGAACTCCCATCTACTGCCTCACTCCCCCAAAACCCACAGTGATCTCAGCTGGGCTGGGTGGAAATCAGGAGCTGGACACTCAATCCAAGTCTCCCTTTTGGGTGTCAAGGACCCAATTAGTTGAGGTATCACTGCTGCCTCTTGGGATACATTAGTAGAAAGCTGGAATCAGGAGCTGGAGCCAAGACTCAAACTCAAGGACTCAGATAGGACACAGGAGTCTTAACCAGGATCTCAACCATCAGTATCAGGTCAAATGCCTTCTCAAGTTTTCTCTAATCTTGATAAAGCTGACTTGATTTTTTCACATGCTCTAGTACTTCCCTTTTGGACTATAAGATTTAAGAAACAACATACTCCACTTGGATGGTTTCTCATCTGGATTTACTGACACATGGGTTACCTATGGATTCCACCACTCCATGTGACTGACAGCTGCTTTTCCAAGTTAGGGCTTTCCTCTTGTAGAGCTACACCTTCCTCAGCATAGTTGATTAATAGTTTAAAGAAAAGATTAAAATGGTCTTTCTACAGTATAAATGAATTATGTACAAATGAGTCTATAATGCAAAGAGCACTGAACTGGGGTGTCAGGAGACCTGAATTTCATCTCAGGTTCTACTTACTGTGTGATCTTTGGAAGTCATCAGACCTCCCTGAGTCGAAGTTTCCTTGTCTATTCCCTTTAGGTCTTGTCTCAGGCCCTCTGCAAAGATTAAAAAAAATGTTTAAAGGGAAACTTCATCCTGATGAAGCAAAGTAAGTGTATATTCATCCCAACCCCATTCCCCAAATCTATTTCATTAGGTTTGGAGTTCCAGGTTTCCCAGAAGAAGCCTGTCCCATTTGTGTTACAAGGTCAACTCTTTTGCTGAAAGGCTGCCTTGTGCTTCCTAAGCACACAGTTCTTTAAGCTCTCCAAACGTGTTCAGCACTTTGCTTCTTAAGCAATACAATGCACAGCACCCAGTAGCTCAAACTAGATCCCCATAATTCTGGTTAGCAATGTATTCAGGCCATGTCTTTTCTCCTTGGTGCCCATTTAATTAGTCAAGTTTCCATTCTTAGCATCCGTCAACCACTAATCTACTTTCTGTCTCTATTATTCTAGGCACTTCATATAAAACAGATCATGCGATATGTGTTCCTAAGGATTTGGCTTCTTTAGTATATTTTTGAGATTCATATATATTTCTTTCCTTTTGATTGCTGAATAGTATTCCATTGAATGAGCATACTACATTTTTTATCCATTCACCAGTTAATTGATATGTAGATTGTGTCCACTTTTTGGCTATTATGGACAATGCTGATATGAACAACCACATGCAAATGTTTGAATCAACAAGTGTTTTCACTTCTCTTAGGCAGATACTTACGGGTAAAAATGAGGGTCATATGACAAATTTATATTAAACTTAAGAAAATGCTAACCATTTTCCAAAGTGACTGGATCATCATATATTCTCTTCAGCAATGTATGAGTATTCTAGTTTCTCCATAATCTGGTCAAAACTTGTTTTCATCTATTTTATTAGCCATTTTAGTGGATATGAAGTGAGATCTCACTGTGGTTTGAATTTACATTCCCCTATAAACCAGGTGATGTTTTCATTGCTTTTAGCCACCGGTACCTCTTTTTTGATAATATATCTTTTCAAATCTGCCCATGTTTAAACTGGGTTGTTAGTTTTATAACTGAATTGAGCTCCATTGGACCTTAACTTCTGGGACTGAATTTTCAAAACAAATCCCTAAAATTTTTGTTAATGTATTAATGACTTTAATATTTTTTCCTGAAACATTTCTCAAGAATCATCTCCTTGCATATTTGCAGTTCTTTTTCCAAACTTGCATACAATCATAAAATATACAAGGTCATTGAGTAAAATACTTGCTCATGTAGTACATTCTTAGAGACAATACGTGGTTGTTTAGATTTTCTTTCCCTATTTCTCCTTGCTGAAACACAACAGCTTCATGCCAGTTATCCTCTTTGATTTTGTTGTAGAAACAATACATTCATTCTGCCTGAAAATCTGGGTAAAGGACTACTAAACAGTAAGCAACATGCTTCCTGATCCACTTAGAACTGGGATCTCAGTCTCAATCACATGAGCCTTGAGCCTTTTGAGGCACATCAATCAAAAGTGGATGACTACAACTAACCTTCTTCTCCTGGGTGTCTAATTCATTTTCAGTTAGTAAGTGTCTTTGAAAGTGAGTTAGGTCTTTTAAGCCAAGGGAGTACAATTTTAGAGTAGTTCAAAGTGATCTTTTCATTTGATACCTCAAAATACTGCCATGCCTTTTAATATTTTGCAGTGCAAGGCAAGTTCTTGGCCCCAAAGAAATCATGTGCCACAGTGATTTAGGGATTAGGAAGAAAAGAGGTTACTGTAGTTTGGATACTCACTTCTGATTTACTATGTGTACATCCACAGTGTGGCCTGAGGGTTCATGTTACTGTGGTACATATACCAAGTGTCATCCTAATTCTAATAAAAGAGCTCTGGCTTTGACAGTGTTCTGTATGCTTGCCCTGTAATGGAACAGGGTGCTGACAATTCTTTGAATTTACCTTCAGGTAAAACTTCACCATTCCCAATCATCTCACCAGTCAATTCACTGTCATCAACTGCCACAGCCCACTGTTCAGATGAGCATTTTTAGCTATATCATCACAGGAATAGTTATTTGCAAAGTGATTTCCTGATCAGTCATTATGTAAACCCACAGCTTAGAACATGGGCCTTTCAAACTCTCCTAAACATAGAGAATAAATACTCTGTAAGTTACTAAAAGGAACTGTCCTCAATGGAAAATGAAAAGTCTTCAAGTAAAAAAGAAACACTTCAGGAACTGACAACCTAGAGATCCAGGAACTCTCCTCAGACTCCTAGTTCTACTCAACTGATAGAAATTTTAGTTTAGTTTTTTTTTTTTTTTTCTTTCCATTTCTCTTGAAAGGCAGAGAGGAATTAACAATCTTCCATCTACTAGTTCACTCCCCAAATGCCTACAACAGCCAGGCTGGGCCAGGCTAAAGCCAGGAACTGGGAACTCAATCCAGGTCTCCCACATGGGTGATAGGGACCCAAATACTTGAGATCCCTAAAATACTTCAACCATCACCTGCAGCCTCCCAGAGAATACATTAGCAGCAAGCTGGGATTGGAAGCAGAGCTGGGACTTAAACCAGGCCCTCTAATATAGGATACAGACATCCCAAATGTTGTATTAACTGCATTGCAAAAACACTCACTCCTGTTTTAGTTTTCAGTTTAAATTTTTTGAGAACTCTTATTTGTTTAAAAGTGATATATATAGGGGCCAGAACTGTGGTGCAGCAGGTTAATGCTCTGGCCTGAAGCGCTGGCATCCTATATGGGCGTCGGTTCAAGACCTGGCTGCTCCACTTCCAATCCAGCTCTCTGCTATGGCCTGGGAAAGCAGAGGAAGATGGCCCAAGACCTTGGGCCCCTGCACCAGTGTGGGAGACCTGGAAGAAGCTCCTGGCTCCTGGCTTCTGGCTTCGGATCGGCGCAGCTCCAGCCACTTCGGCCAATTGGGGAGTGAACCATTGGATGGAAGACCTCTCTTTCTTCCTGCCTCTCCTCTCTCTGTGTAACTCTGACTTTCAAATAAATAAATAAATCTTAAAAAAAAGTGATATGTATAATATGTAAGCAGGTTATGGGTAATTATTTCTAGTTTACTCTTAATTATTTTATACATGAGACCTTTTTTGGGTTTTATATATTTTGGAAATGTTTTATACATTTTGGAAATTCAGTATGATTTCAAAATGGAACAAATAAATATAAAGTACACAAATAGTTAAATAGCCTTAAAAGAAATATGCAAAAATGTTAGCAGTGATTATCTCATAGCAATTTTCTAAAATATATATTCATCTTACACACTTTCTTATATATTCATCTTATATTTTTTCTTATTGTATTAGTGAGTTTTGCATTACCTTAATAAAACACTTGAGAAGTACTTTTTGGGAAGGAAAGATTTATTTAAGCTTACAGTTTGGAGATTCATAGTGTATGATCAGACAGTCCCATTGGTCTGGCATCTGGCAGAGACTGGCAGTAGCAAAGTGATGCAGAGGAATGATCACACGGTGAGCCAGGAAGCAGAGACTCAGCTTATATAACAAAGCCTCTGAAGAACCACCTCCTTAGGGCCTGCCCAAAAACACATGAAGACCTCCCACCTGGCATACCTCTCAGAGACCATAAGCAGATCAAGCCTCCACCATCAATCCATCAACGATTAACATGAACCTTCAGGGCTTAAACATGTGCATGAGTCTGGAGATCCAAGTACTGTCCAATCCCTAGCACTTATATATCTTTATTCTTTCTTAAAATTTAAAAAGGGATATTTTTCATGTTTCACACGTTGGTCATAACTTCTCATTCAAAACATTCAACAGGAGTTTTGACTCTTAGACTTGTTCTTTGGAGTTCTACATTGAGACATTCTCTCATTCAACAACTGTCAGTTTGCACTCACTGCGCCAAACACTGTACTCCGCCCAGGGACACATGGCAGAAAGGCAGGACTCCTGCCTGCCACAACTTCATTTTCATTACCTAGGGCTGAGTCTTAGCTGAGCAGCAGATCTGTAGATTATACCTTTTAGTGAAGAGCAAATAAAGTTTAATTTTTATCACACTAATAATACCTTCATCATTTAAATTACTCATTTTAAACACAACAGGCTTGCTTTTAAAAAGACAAAGTCTTTTGGAAAGTGACAAATTTGAGTCCATAATAATTTCTCCTTTATCAAACTAACCAACTATTTGTTCAAATCACTTTTGTGATGAGGGCGCTTTCAAGACTCATATTCTGACTATTAAAGACACTTTAAATCGACTCTGTTGTTTTTTCCTTCTATTGTCAGACTTGTGGGTTCTTTTATTTATTTATTTATTTTTGTATGTGCGGTCTTTAAGTAAGTGCCATGCCACCAAATGACACAGAGGCCATTCTGAGACCAAGAGAAGTCTTGTTTTAACTGGCATATAACTGTTTTTATTTGGGTTTCTGTGGAATTTGGAAGTCTGTAACTCATCCAAAATAAGAGCATTCCACAAATTCCATTTTATAAAATCAGTCCCTCCTTCATATACTGTTTCTATTTCCTTCAGTATAATAAGCCTTTTGCAGGACATTCCAAGAAAAGTGATGAAGGGAGGTGCTTCAAAACAAGCAAAACACAGAATTTTCACACAACAAGTCCTCTTGGTGATATTAGTGGTAGTAGCAGTAGTCATAATGGTACAGAAAGTAAAAATAATACAAACACTTAGAATATCCACGCTTTAAATAAATTCCAGAATTAAAAATATAAACATTTGTGCATATATTAGTTGATTCAATACATATATATATACACATAATTTCATAATTCCTTAGCAATGTATGTTATATCTCAAATTAATTTTAAAAGTCTAGGTTTTTCCAAGGGGTGGAAATCTAAAAATCTTACTTTTTATTTCAAATGCAAAAATGTATTGCATAGAAACTGAGGGACAGATTCTGCTATGGAAACAGGCCTATAGGAAAACTGTGGCTCTATTCTGGTTGTTCATTTCTCCTGTGGCCTCTTGTTTCCTGAGAAATATAGCTAATGGTAACTCCCCACGGATGGGGGCCAGTCATTTTGATGTGCTGTGTAAAACTAATGAAATTTAATGAGGATGAAACACATCCATCAAGGTGAGCAGTGAACCCACAGAAAACAATAGCAGAGGAAAGACCGAGAACATCAGAACATTTTGACTATGAATGGCCAGTTGGTTTGTTGAATGGAATAAGGAATGTATTCAGGGTCCCCCATCAAGATTTCTGAGGGAAAGCCTCATGTTTTTTCAAATCGTGCCTTTGTGCAGACTCATGGCAGATGTTTTGTTCAAGTGATGTGCTGCCCGCTGTCTCTTCACTGAGCACAATCTAATATAAATACTTCTGAGTGCACTAATGTATGGGAAATATGCACCATAAGAGCTGAAGTAACTTGGATTATTTTGCTTGAGAAAAAGGAAACTGTTTTTAAGCCTATGAAGGATGCAGTGAAGAATGAACAGAAGGAAATGAGCTTACCCTGCCATAAGGTTAAAAACAAGGAAGAATGTCCTGACAGTGCCGATTTTAAAAATTAGATTCCATCGGGTTTTGCAGGCTTCTTTAGACAGGTTTAAAATTAGAGAGAATCAGCTGTGCTGCTGGTAAACCAGGATGAAATACTCGGTGGATATTCCTACGAGACTTCCCTTGTCGAGTGAAAAATGCCATTAAAATCAAATGTCTCAGCCTTACAAAACAAGGAGATTACCTTTCACTTGGTATGAACACCTGGTAAATAATCCTCCACTGGCAGTCATGTGATATTGTTTCACTGCATTATATATCTGAGTCCTTGGTCTCAGACTCCTCTTTGAATCAATATTACTAGACCTTTGTTCCCATATTAATAATAATAACAATAGTAAATGAATTGAGGGATTATATCATTCTCCCTTTCCAATATTTGTGACATTTTGAATCATACAAAAATTTAATAGAAGAGATATATTCCATAATTTCCCAAATTTTCAGTCATTTCAAAACATTTCATAGGGCCAGCATTGTGGTATAGAAGGTTGACCCACCATCTGCAGTGCTGGAATCCCATATGGGCATCAGTTAGAGTCCTAGCTGCTCCACTTCTGATCCAGCTCCCTGCTGATGCACCTGGGAGAGCACCAGAAGATGGCCCAAGTGCTTGGGCCCCTACTCCCACATGGGAGACCCAGAAGCAGCTCCTGGCTTCTGGCTCCTGGCTTTGGATCAGCCCAGCTTCAGCCATTTTTGCCCTTTGAGGAGTAAACCAGCAGATGGAAGACCTCTCTCTGTCTCTGCCTCTGCCTCTCTGTAACCCTGCCTTTCAAATAAATTAATTAATTAAAAAGAAAACATTCCAAAGGTTTCTATGTGATATTTTATATTATGATAAAATACAGAGGACAAAATTACCAAAAAAAAAAAGCCACCATGAATTTCTTCTTTTAAAAAATAAGTGGATTTTGTTAATCCTGGTGGCATCCACAGACATTTGAAGAATGGTACCTGTGGGACACTATTAGTTCAGACTGCAGTTCAGACTGCAGAAGATGCTTGGCCTGCAGTCAAAGGGCTACAGCCAAAGTCAGCCATCTCAGGGCTCAAGACTAACATGTAGGAAATAACAACCTCAGATGAGAAGGCCCAGCTCTGCAGTAACTGCTAGAACACATAAGAAGAAAAGATCATCTGTCTTTCTGAACCCCAATTTTCCCACCTATAAAATAAGGAGGTTGGATGAGCTCCTCCTTTATTTTATTTTTTTTTTGATAGGCAGAGTGGACAGTGAGAGAGAGAGAGAGAGAGAGAGAGAGAAAGGTCTTCCTTTTTTTCCATTGGTTCACCCCCAATGGCCATTGATCCGAAGCCAGGAGCTAGGTGCTTCTCCTGGTCTCCCATGGGGTGCAGGGCCCAAGCACTTGGGCCATCCTCCACTGCACTCCTGGCCACAGCAGAGAGCTGGACTGGAAGAGGAGCAACTGGAACAGAATCCAGCATCCCGACCAGGACTAGAACCCGGGGTGCTGGTGCCACAGGCAGAGGATTAGCCTATTGAGCTGCGGCGCCGGCCAGATGAGCTCCTCTTTTAGAATCAACTGAAGCTCTGCAACTTCGATTATTTCAGGTTTTTTATTTAGCAAACATACACAACTGGGCTTAACTATCTCAAGAGGAGGTAAATGCCTATGTGTGGCAATATTAATATACTTTTCAAGCTACAGTAGTTGTTCTTATAAAAATTTGGCAATATCCCTATACATTTATGTGGACAGTCAACCTACTATAAATATTCAGTATGCCTATTCTTTTTTAAATTTCGATTTTTTATTTGAGAGGTAGAGATATACCAGGAGAGAGAGTTAGACAGGCAGACACTCCCCAAAAGCCTACAATAGCCAGGGCTGGGCCAGACTAAAGCCAGGAGCTGGGAACATGAGCCTGGGAGCCTGCTTCCTCTCAGGTTTTACGATAGCAAGAATGCTGGCATCAGGAGCAAAGCAGGTACTCTAATATGGGATGCGGATGCCCAAGTGGGGTCTTTAATCATTATTAGTAGTAGTACTCTTATTTTTTAGTAGTATTATTATTAAAATTTATGTATTAGAAAGGCAGAGTGAGAGAGCATGAGAGTGTGAAAGGGAGAGAGAGAGAGAAATTTTCCATCCATTGGCTCACTCCCCACATCCCTGTAACAGCCAGGGCTGGGCCAGGCCAAAGCTAGCGGCCCAAATACTTAAGCCATCTTCCATGGCTTTCCCAAGTGCACTAGCAGGAAGCTGGATCAGAAGCAGAGAGCCGAGACTCCAACTAGCACTCCAATATGGGATGCTGGCATCACAAGCCTCAGCCTAATATGCTGTGCAACACAACATTGTCCCCAGCCCAGGATCTTAACTGCTAAGCCAAATGTCCAGTTTTTAAACAATACATTGTCTTTTATATTTCATTTAGGCAGTATCTTAGTCCATTTCAGTCATTAAGACAAAAATACCATAATGTTAGTAATTTATAAAGACCAGAAACATACAGAGAAACATTGAAATCTATCTAAAGAACCACATAGTATGTCAGTGACAGAGTTCAGACAGTGCTCTCATTAGATGATTTCTGCAAATCATGTTAAAAGAACATTTATACTATCTTCACAGCAATGAGTAAGTTATTGAAATAATAATAGTAGGTGATTTTCTTTCCCCAAATTATCACTTTCCTAATTACTAATGACTACTAATTCAGTATTTTTCTAGTTTCTTATTTAATCATAATTAAGGTTGTAATGCTGCTATATTAAAGTTTGTATATTTTTTAAAATGCTGAAGCTGAACTAAATCTTAAAATATTAATATCAATATTGCTTATGTAAATAGTATTTGCAGGAATTTTGGAGAGTAAATGAGTCAGTGAAATTCTAATAAGTTCTGCTATTGGTACAGCTCAATAAATTACCATACTTTCTAAGTAATTTATTTTAAGTATTTTTATATTTAGAAGGCAGAGTTACAAAGAGAAAGAGGGAGACAGAGAGAGATGAGAGATCTTCTGTCCATTGGTTCACTCCCCAAATTACTACAATTGTAGGAGCTGGACCAGCCTGAAGCCAGGAGCTTAGAACTCCATGTGGATATCCTATGTGGGTGTCAGGGGCCCAAGTACTTGGGCCATCTTCTGCTGCTTTCCCAGGCGCATCAGCAGGAAGTTGGACTGGAAGCATAGCAGCTGGGATTCAAACTGGCACTCATATGGGATGACACTTTGCAGGCAGCGGTTTAACTCACTGCTTCATGATGCCAGTCCTATATTTTTAATTAAAAATTATCAAATCACAATTTCATTTTAATGTTTTCTATTTTATTTTTTAAAGACTTATTTTATTTATTTGAAAATCAGAGTTATAGAGAGGGAGAGATTAGAGAGAGGTCTTCTACCCACTGGTTCACTCCCCAAATGGCCATAATGGCCAGGGCTGGGCTAGGCCAAAGCTAGGAGCCAGGTGTTTCATCCAGGTCTCCAGGAGCCCTGGTACTTGGGCCATCTCCTGCTGCTTTCACCAGGCACATTAGCAGAGAGTTGGTTCAGAAGGGGAACAGCCAGGACTTGGCTTAACCTGTAATGCCACAATGCTGTGTGTGTGTGGGGGGGGATTTTAATGTTGATAGACCTATTTGATATGTTTGCTTTCTTTTGTAATATGACTCTAGAGTTATTATTATCATATATTTTACTCTTCCATATTTTTCCTAAAGTGAGTAGATATATATAAAATATGACTTTAGATACAGACACATATCTAATAAATGCCATGTATATATATATTTTTGCTCATTTTGAAATTTCAGTGGATATTTTAAGTGACTGTGGAAATAACATTTATTCCTAACTGTTCCATCATTTTGATACCTAATTAAAGGAAAATATTTTTGTTTTAAAATACTGGGAATCTAGTAGTGAAAAGATTTCTCCTCCAAGAAACTTAGGATAGGCCAAGGTTTAAGAGCAACTGAGCAACTAGTGTAGTAGGAAGAAGAGCAGCTTTCAGTTAGGAGCAATAGAACTACTGCCCAGAATAAACAAGTCCAAGGTGAACAAGGTTTAGTCTGTTTGCTTTTCACCCAGGTATTTTAAAAAAGTTAGATTGAGTGAAATGCAAGGAGTTCTGCCAAGATGAGATAAGCATAATAAGTCTGCAGAGTTAGCTGGCAGTGCACAGGAGAAAAACATGAAGACCTTAAGCCCAGAAAAGTTCTGCAAAGCCAGGGAGTATGGCATTGAAACTCTACCCTGAGCCCTTCCTTTTTTTTTTTTTTTTTTTAATCTCTTTCATTCCTCAATGAACTAAGAGACTGAACCACATTGTAGGCTTTGATGAGGGGTGAACCCCCTTCCCAGTCACTGCGCTGTGTGGAGATTGATGCATGCATGGAAAATGACTCTCCAAGCCAGTGGAGCAGCCTTTGCATCCTGATTAAGCACTTGAAGATTCAAGGCTGCTGAGCCCTCTCTTCAAGAAACTTTCCCAGCATTGCTCGTCGGAGTCAGCAGAGAAGGATTCTCCTAAAAATACATTGAGTAGGGGATTGGTTCAGATACAAACTGGAAACTGCTGCGTGAGATAATTAGGGTCTGAAACAACCAGTCAGAAACTCACAACAGTATAAATAGACTCTTGATTAGCCCCTGCATGATGAAGAGGACACCAAAAATGGGATTCTAGACACAGACACAAATAAAAAGCTGAGAAGCACTACTACAGCTTTCAAAGCTAAAAGGAAAAAAACGTTCAAAATTAATTTCAGCTTTGCATAATCACACAGGAAACAATTAAATGAAACAAGGCAACCTGCTTGTTTAGAAATTAATTTCTATGCTAATCTTGAATCCTAAATTTTTGTTAATCCTGTTTCAGTTTAATCACTTTTACAGAAGCACGTACATTTAGTCATGTTTTCCAAATGCCCCTGTTTAGCAGTGTTCACCACATATTTAGTTCTGATTTAGGTCTTATCATTCTTATCCACATCCTAATAAATAATAAAGGGCAATCAAACCTAAACACAACCACACACAAATTTTGGAATACTTCTTAGTAAAAATGTCCCCAGAAAAATTCAAAATCTTATACATCCATTTGTCCCTGTTGAATTGAGCAGAGAACCCTACAGCACACCTCTGGAATCACTTCTATGGGCTGAGTGAGAACACAGTGAATGGATGGACATCTGCTATCACAGCACTTTTTGTCACATCAACAACCATTAAATCATATAGTAGTCATTTTCCAAATAGCTATCCCCTTCACATATGACTTTAAAAAGTAAAGTTACTGTATCTTTAACATGACTCCTTGCTCCTATAGTTTAAAATAACTTAAGAAAGCTAAGAAAAGACTGTTCATCCTATTGGTTTATTCACTCACTCAGTTGTTCATTAATCCAAGCAACATTTACTGAGGACTGGATGTTGTGCTGCCCATGTTGCAAATAGAATGACAAATCAAATCCTCACTCTTCATTGTTTAATGTAAGAGACAAATAGAATAGTATCTAACCACAGTGACAATCATGCTACAACGCCTTCCACTGGGAGGGAAGCTCTTCTGGGGAAGGCTTCGTGGAGGAGGTGGTGACAAAGCAGTCTGAAGGGAGAGAAAGTGCTGTCATGGTGAACAGAGGAAGAGCCAAGGAATGGGCACTTGTACAGAAGGTGTGGGGAAATGAGAGTTATAAGTTTTGATTTGAGTTTGTTTCATCCTGTTCTTATTGCCTAATATTTTATTTCTTTTTTTTTTAGATTTATTTATTTTATTCAAAAGGCAGAGTTACAGAGAGAGAGGGAAAGAGACAGAAAAAGACAGAGATCTTCCAACCTCTGGTTTACTCCCTTTATGGCTGCAATGGCCAGAGCTGGGTCAGACTGAAGAACAGGAGCCAGGAGCTTCTTCCAGGCCTCCCATGTGGATGCAGGGGCCCAAGGACTTGGGCCACATTCCACTGCTTTCCCAAGCCATAAGCAGAGAGCTGGATCTGAAGAAGAGCAGCCGGGACTCCAACCAGTGGTCATATGAGATACTGGTGCTGTAGACAGTGGCATAACCCACTATGCCACAGCACTGGCCTCTATCTAATATTTTCTTAAAAGTGGGAGGCAGGGATGGGGGAAGGCAAGAGAAATAAACTTGATAGGAATAATTGGGAAGGACAGATGACCTGTGATGACACTACACTGCAGCTCATAGTTTTATTGCTTCACCCCTGAGGAAGGAGTCAGTGGTCTCTAAGGACCTCTTTTGTATTTTATAATTTTCTAGTTTTTGGAGCTGTAGCACAGGCTTAACAATTGAAGTGATAAAGGCCAACTTTCATCTGTGGCCACAGCAGAAAGGATAGGTATGGAAGGGTACAGGGAGAATACAGGAGGGAATCCATGAGGCATCGCCAGACAACCCATAATTTAAGCCATTATCAAATATTTTTGCAAAACTCTACTACCCTTGTTCCTTAACTTCCTTCAAACATGATTTGTAACTTTCTACTTGAGAACCTATGATACATCCCCATTTTTGAAAATCTCCATGACCTTTTAAAAACACAATTCAATGAGAATGGCATTGTGATGCAGCAAGTTAAACCACTGCCTGTTTGGCCGGCACCAGTTCAAATCCTGGCTACTCTGCTTCTGATCCAACTCCCTGCTAATGCACTTAGGAAAGCAGCGGAAGATGGGCCAAGTGCTTGGGATCCTGCCATCCACGTGGGACACTCAGATGGTGTTCCTGGCTCCTGGCTTTACTGGCCAAGCCCTGGCTGTTGCAGCCATTTGAGGAGTGAACTAGCAGATGGAAGATATCCCTTTCTCTCTTTCTACTTTTTTCTATACTACTCTGCCTTTCAAATACATTAAAAAATTCTTTAAAAAATTGAAAACATGATCTATTTGGCTGTAGCCTAAATTTCTCATTTTCAACATTTAAAAATTCAGAATTCTTAGATGCTCCTTTTCTATAATATAAGGGAAATAATGGAAATATTTGTTTAAAAAACAGAAAATATGCATTAAATTTAGCAAGGACCATTTTGTGAGACCTCTGCAAAACCAGATTACAATGGTGTAAGCTACTGAGAGGCATTTCATTCCATTCTTGCCTGCCCCTTCAAATCTATGCTATGTGATAATTTTTTAAAGTCATTACTCCATTTAAATGAATTGTCCCTAAATTTGCTACAAAATAAATACACAATTTAAACTGAACTCAACTTTAAACTAAATATTGTTTTAATGAAAATCAAAACACTGAAACATCACAAAAATTTTCTGATTAAATTCACAAAAGTAGCACAGCAATCTTTCTCTTGTCCTTCTGTTCAAGAAGGTTAAGCTTCTTTATGATAGTATCTCAATGTATTGGAAGGACAAATTAAGCCAGAGTAGAATTCTAACCTTCTATAAAACAAAGAAGAATAATAAAACAAAGAGCTATGATGATTAAGAGTAATAAGTAATACGGGATTGTTTTAAGTGGGACTCCAAAGTGGAATGCCCATGAAGACAGCAATTCAACTTTTATGACTATATCCTGGCAATGGTAAACAGAGAATAA
Source organism: Sylvilagus floridanus (assembly GCA_949820135.1). Classification (NCBI taxonomy): domain Eukaryota; kingdom Metazoa; phylum Chordata; class Mammalia; order Lagomorpha; family Leporidae; genus Sylvilagus; species Sylvilagus floridanus. Next base: position 82,767,038 of record OX463229.1, on the reverse strand, counting down.
TATCCATTGTCACACAATTTATACTAAGGGAAATGTAAAACAAACTCGTTCTAAATAAAAGAGGAATGGGTAAAAGTTATGGAATACTATGCAACTGTTAGAAAGAGTGAGGTAAATTTATACTGATTAACACAAAAAGATCTCCATGACATATAGCTAAAAAAAAAATGCTTCTTACTCAATAATATACATAACTGGAGACCTTTCATGTGAGCAAATATACATGTGTGAGTAGATACAGATGTCTGTAAAGTTAATACACAGAAAAAGGTTTGGAAGGATGCATACCTGCTAGTAAAGGAGTAAGACATGGCAAAGAGGAGTTTGTTATTTCTTGAGGTATTGCTGATCTTTTGGTGATTAAAATATTTTTAGAATTTAAAAAAGTCAGCAATAACATACACCAAACCAGTACACTGCAATTGTTAATCAAGAGAAAAGAACAACAGGAACACAAAGTCTAAAATCAAGAAAGTTAGCATCCATAGAAAACCAGGAAGCTGAAAACTGTTTGAGAAGGCCAAAGACTGTCTTTGAAGTAGCTTGTTTGTTTCTTGATAACAGATGAAATATTTTCAAACTCTGAATTATGTAACCCCAAAGCATAACAACTCTGATTGGTATTCACTGCAACTTTATACTATACAGATTGTATCATTTTGTAATATGTATCAAGCATGTCACTGGAATGGCATAAAACACACACATTTTACCTGTGATAAATCATCTTGACTAGGTCACTAAACAAGTAGATTGTAGACTGGAAAGTTTCTTTTAAGTGTCATATAACAGCCCTGAAACATAGTGACACTCCTCACATTTTGCTGACATAAATGACACACACCATCAAAATCACAGCCCAATTTCACATCCGTTACTTTTGAGAAATAATTTTCATTCAGCAATGCTTGTTCAGAAATATTGGCATGAAACAAAAAGGGTACATATCAGTTTTTTTTATTGGAAACTATGGAGGATTATTCAGTCATATTTGCTAAAATGCTGATAATTTCTTAAAATTATTGGAAAATGATAAAACATAAATAACTAAAATATAATAACTTGAATTACGTAGGTATTTTTGTTTCATAATACTCAATTTTATCTTGTACTTATTTCCCACCTTTTCTCCCTCTCTCCTTCCTTTCTTTTTCCTTTTTCCCTTCCATCTTGTCTTCATGCCTGCCTTCCATAAATATGTAATTAAATGCCTATAATGCTAGGAATCCACAGATTAGTATGAGATGATTTCTGCCTTGAATGAGTTCACATTATAGTGGGGTAGACCACTATGTAAACAGATGAATCTGAGCAAAACATGGTAACATAAACAAAAGCTTCATGAGAAAGGAAATTATACTTATTGAGCATCTATTACAGATGAGAACCACATAAGATAGTTTCTATACGCTATTCATATCTTCACATAGGTATACTTACTTCGTTTTTGCAAATAAGAAATTTCAATGGCCAGAAAGTTAAACAATGTTAAAAAAAAGTTTCGGAGCTCCTAAGCAATGATCAGTAATGCTATTAGGATGGTAAATTATAAACTTGGCCAGATATATTGACTTGTCAATATTTGCTTCTGAATTAGAACCCCAAAATCTTGCTACCCATTGCCAAAACTCACATTTGGACAGATAAAAAAGGGCTATTGCAGTTCATCACAAGGAAACATAGTGCTTGTTTCCAATAATTGATTTTTGAAGTTTAAGTCTAAGAAGAAAATAGTATCATTTTATTAATAATTCAGAGTAGAAAATAATTGATAATTGGATAACTGGACCTCTCTGGAAACAAAAAGATTGCCACTATATACAGAAAATGGAGGACTCTAGAAATACTATAAAATGGATTATCTAATCTCCTTTTTACCAAATGTCTTTAATTTTACAGTTTATATGCATCCTTAGATTAAGAGAAAGTTTTTCTTCTCTTTTTTTTGGGGGGGGAGGAGAGCATCAGGATTAGTATAGTTTCCAAAGCCAAGAAGTATCTGGAGGTCATAAGGCCCATACTTTTTTTTTTTTTTTTTGACAGGCAGAGTGGACAGTGAGAGAGACAGAGAGAAAGGTCTTCCTTTGCCATTGGTTCACACTCCAGTGGCCACCGCCGCCAGCGCGCTGTGGCAGGCGAACTGCGCTGATCCAATGGCAGGAGCCAGGTGCTTCTCCTGGTCTCCCATGCGGTGCGGGGCCCAAGTACTTGGGCCATCCTCCACTGCCTTCCCGGGCCACAGCAGAGAGCTTGCCTGGAAGAGAGGCAACCGGGACAGAATCCGGCGCCCCGACTGGGACCCAAGGCGCTGCAAGGCGGAGGATTAGCCTAGTGAGCCGCGGCAAGGCCCATTCTTTTTGCATATTGTTTCTTACAAGCTATTTTGGGAGGAGGGGCTGGCATTTTATACCCAGCAAAATTGAAGGTATAAGAGTACTGACTAAAGGGTAAAAGGACAATTAATGAGCCTTCCTCATAAATACTACAGTTTAACATTTTCTCTTTCCTTTGTTCATACAGATTAAATGTAGTTTGCCTCTTTCCCTCTTTTCTTTCAATATATATGAATACCTACTGTGCCCTGGGCCTTGTGCTCAATACTGTGGATAAAAAAAAAAATGAAGGAGGGGAACTTCTAATGGCCTAATGGTTAAGATGATCTTGACTCCAGCTTCCTGCTAATGCAGATCCTGGGAGGCAACAGGGATGACTCAGGTGGTTGGGCCCCTGCCACTCACATGGGAGACCTGGACTGATTTCCTGGTTCTTGGCTTTGGCTGTTAAAGGTCATCTGAGGAGTGAACTAGTGGATGGGATCTGTGTGTGTGTGTGTGTGTGTGTGTGTGTGTGTGTGTGTATCTACCTCTCAAATAAAAAAAATATTTTAAAAATGAAGTTCCGGCCGGCGCCGTGGCTCAACAGGGTAATCCTCCGCCTTGCGGCGCCGGCACACCGGGTTCTAGTCCCGGTCGGGGCGCCGGATTCTGTCCCGGTTGCCCCTCTTCCAGGCCAGCCCTCTGCTGTGGCCCGGAGTGCAGAGGAGGATGGCCCAAGTGCTTGGGCCCTGCACCCCATGGGGAGACCAGGAAAAGCACCTGGCTCCTGGCTCCTGCCATCGGAGGAGCGTGGTGCGCCGGCCGCAGCGCGCCAACCGCGGCGGCCATTGGAGGGTGAACCAACGGCAAAGGAAGACCTTTCTCTCTGTCTCTCTCTCTCTCACTGTCCACTCTGCCTGTAAAAAAAAAAAAAAATGAAGTTCCACACCATCTAGCAAAGACAGACCTATGAGGAGATTACCATAGTATAGTAGAACTACTACTGAGTGTCACCACAGTTGCCCTGTTCTGGACACTATACCATGTACTTGACATGGATTATCACGCTTAAAACAATTTTGTCAGGTAGGTCCTAGTACTGCTCCATCTTACAAATGAAGACAGTGAGTCTTCAATAGAGGTTGAGGACTTGCCCAAGGTCATACAGCCAGCAAGTGGCAGAGCTAGGTGTGGTCTTATTTTAATTACTACATGGTACTGCTATCACAGAGATAAAAACAGAGACCTACGGGAGCCAGGAAGCCATAAAGCAGGAGACTGACTTCACTTCAGGCTGCCTAGAGGCTCTTTATTGAGGAGACAATGTTTGAGTTTTACCTTCAAAGAAGAAATAGTGAATAGTCACTGGATGGAAAAGAGTGGAAGGGCATTATAGGTGACAAAAAAATTATGCAAAGGCACAGAAGTGTAAAAGGACACTGCAAGGTTGAAGAAAACAGTTTGGGATCAGCAAGAAATGAGTCAATAGACCTAAAGCCAGATGAGGAAGATTTACACACTTTTATGGGGAGCTTCGTTTATCCTGCAGGCTGCAGAGAACTAAAAAGTAAATGGTGTGTGTGTGTGTGTGTGTGTGTGTATGTGTGTGTGTATATATATATATATATATATATATATATATATATATAATAATGCTTGTGGCAATACAGAGAGCAGGTTGGCATACAAAGTTTACCTGCAACGGCAACCTTCTAGGAGAGAAAGAAGATGCCACACTGAGACTCCAGTTCTGGTGATGTCTAGGTGTTCAGGCAGTTGTGCAGGATGCTGAGGGGGAAGAGAAGACCGGGTAATGAGGAACATAATGATGTGTACGGTTCATTCATGCTATGTTGTTGCTAAGAATTTTACATGCATTATCTCAGTTTACTCCCACAACATTCTTGAGAAGTTATTTCTTTCTCTGTTTTTTTTTTTTTTTTTTTAAGAGGAGAACTCTAATTGGTAAAAAAGTTATCCAAGGCATACAGGTGATCACTAGAAGAGCTGGAATGCAAACCACCCAAGTCTGTCTTCCTCCAGAGTCCATGGCCCTTTCTACAGAGGTCGTGATCAAGGATACTACAATTCAGTGGTTCCATTTATCTCAGTTCACCTTCATTGCACTTAAATAAAGTGCTTTCAATAGTCAAAGCATTAAAGTAGCATAGCATAAAGGTTGCATAGCAGATCTAAAAAATGAGAGACTAGTTTGGGCTGCTTTACAAATATGTGTTACAACTTCACCTCGGTCAGCATGGTGCCATTCTCTTAAAAGGGGCAATTTCTAGAGAGGCATATGTCATTTGCATTTGTGATTTTTGGAAACTTTGCAGAAAATTGATCTGAATAAGAGGATATATTAAGATGATAATAATAATAATAATATAATAATAATAATAATAGGTATTAAGGCAAAACTTACACTTAGCTTTATCCAACAGTCCAACTCCTAGAACCAAGGTAATTACCCAAATGATTTTGAGTAGTAGTCTTTCTGCACTTAGATGCACGCACACGCACATACACACAAGCATGTGTGTGCACACAATACAAGCAGTGTCTATTTAGCAAATCCAGGCTAACCTGCTGCTCTCAGGACCTCCATGTAAGATCACATTCCTATAACAAAATGCCCTGGATACATTATGTCAACATTCCGACTGCTGTAGCAGAGTGTGCCATTATAGTTTTATCATCATTCATTAAGTTTTACAAATGAGGGGCCGCCACCCGCAGTGCTGGTATTCCATATGGGCGCTGGTTTGAATCCCAGCTGGTCCACTTCTGATCCAGTTCTCTGCTGTGGCCTGGGAAAGCAGTGAAGATGGTCCAACTCCTTGGGCCCCTGCACCTGTGTGGAATACTCAGAAGAAGCTCCTGGCTCCTGGCTTCAGATCAGCTCAGCTCTGGCCATTGTGGCCATCTGGGGAGTGAAACAGCAGGTGGAAGACCTCTGTCTCTGTCTGTCTGTCTGTCTGTCTCTCTCTCTCTCTCTGCCTCTGCCTCTTTGTAGCTCTGCTTTTATATAAATGAATAAATATTTAAAAAAACAAATGAATTGGAAAAGATAATTCACACAGTGTGGGTGCCATACAAATGTTAGTTGCTGCTGCAGATTTTGTTCTTCGTCAGCATTACCATTAGCACTGTATTTCCAATCCAGCCAGTCTTTAGCATTAGCACTATCATGGGTAGACATTGAAACTTTGCCTTGAGAGCCTACTAATAGCAGGCATCTCATATGTCTTTTTTTAAAAAAAATTATTTATTTATTTGAAAGGTAGAGTTACAGACAGTGAGGGAGAGAGACAGAGAGAAAAGCCTTCCTTCCTTTGGTTCACTCCCCAAATGGCCACAACGGCTGGAGCTATGCTGATCCGAAACCAGGAGCCAGGAGCTTCTTCCTGGTCTCCCATGCAAGTGCAGGGTCCCAAGGACTTGGGCCATCCTCTGCTGCTTTCCCAGGCCATAGCAGAGAGCTGAATTGGAAGAGGAACAGCCAGGATTAGAACCAGTGTCCATATGGGATGCCGGCACTGCTGGACTCCCCAATATGCCTTTGACCAAAGAAGTGTCTTCCATTATCTGAAAAGAGCACTCTCTCTTCTACATCTTCCTTTCTTCCAACAGACACCTTTTAACCTTGATATCTAATGTATCCATTCCTTCACAAATAGGTGTTGAGTGCCTGTGATAGGCCAGACCCAGCTCTAGGTGCAGTAAATAAAGCAGACAAAAAGTCTTGCTCCCAGTGAGCTGCCGTCCTAGTTGGTCAGTCATGCCATACAATGTCAGTCCAGCCAAGCACCCGTATGAGACACCCTGTCAGGACCCAGAACTGACAAGAGGTGAAGAGCAAAGAGAAGACAAAACCAGGCCTCCAGACAGCTGCCACCTGCCACGGGGATCCTCCTGCAGAGTCTGGCTACACACCAGTAGGCTGAAGGAATAGCTTCCCTCTTGCCACAGCCACTTTTTGGGGGGAAGGCTGAGTGGTTTCCACCTCTGGAGTCCCACAGTTTTTGCACCCACAGTTGCAGCTCCCCTTTCCTGCCAGCAGATGCATGGGAGACAAGGTTTTTCAAAAGGAAAAACTGGAATTGCTGCATTTACAAGAAAATGAAGACTTCTGACCACAGACTTGCAAAGGCTCCTTCTCTTTAGGTTTGAGTCGGAACTGGGTTCCCTGCAATCCAGGAATCCATCCACAGGCACAGAGAACACATGTCAGCAATGCCTGAAGGGCACGGCCAGGGAGACTGAATTTGACCTACTTCATACACAGGCCCTTTCTCTGTAGGATCTTAATGAGTTTCGTTAAACCCAGCTTTCTGACTTTCCCTCAAAAGTAAAAAAAGAAACAAGACAAAGTGATTCATTTAGAAATATCCTTTTATCATATGATATTGATTAAAATCACTATTTTCAAATGAACACATTTCAAGGACACAGCTACGACTCATCGATTGTAAGAGCAGGAACAGAAAGTATCTAAAACACAAGTAATTAGACTGTTAGAAAACTCAAAAATGATATTTTGGCCAGTGACTCAGCCTCTTTCCCTCAAACCGAACCTATTACTTAAAGTAACAACATATGAGGAAAATGGATGTTTTGAGTTGCATTTCTTATTTCCCATTTCCTCCTTCTGATGGAGGTGACTAATGAACAGTGAAATGACCAAGAGATAGGCAGGAACCCACGGAGAAGAGGAAGAGGAGCAAAGGACAGAAATAATCCCACACACGGTAGCCAGGTCTGAAACAATGTAGAATTCAGTGTATTTCCACTTTACAAAGTAAGGGGAGAGGCATGGAAAATAATAGCTGTATTAGCTTGGATAATGACAGTAATTAATAGTTGCAGACCTTTTACTATGCCAGACCCAGTGCCTGCCAGGGATTTTATATCCATTATCTCTCAGCAATCCTGCCAGGATGGCATTATTCTTATTTTAAAGATGAAAAATGCAAAGCTCAGAGTGTTGAGGAACTTGCCCTAGCCCACATGGCAAGGTCTGGATTGGAATTCAACTTTAGTGCCTTTCCCATTGATTACAAATCTCTTCTCCAGCACGCCTTAGAATCCACTGCAAAACATTACACATTCATTGAATGGGAATATGTTATGTTATTATGTCAATTTAGAGCATATTATGTAACATTCTAGTGAAACACGTAAGATAACATTGGCTTATGGAATGCAGCTCTTAGTGTAAATACAAATTACCTGGACAGCCTGTTTACATTGCATCTTCCTGGGTCCCATTCCTGGAGATGGACATTCAATTAATCTAGGAAAGAGTCTGGAAATCTATATTTTCATCAGGTATTCAAGCAATTAACGTAGATGATCCCAGATGACACTTTGAGAAACATGGACCTTACCCCAGATTGCAATTCTCAGCCTCCCATTCCCTGGCCTTATTTATTTGAAAGGCAGAGTTGCAGAGAGGCAGAGGCAAGGAGAGAGAGAGAGAGAGAGAGAGAGAGAGAGAGAGTCTTCCATCTGTTGGTTCACTCCATAGATGGCCGCAATGGCCGGAGCTGCACCCATCTGAAGCCAGGAGCCAGAAGCTTCTTCTGGGTCTCCCACGCAGGTGCCGGAGCCCAAGGACTTGGGCCATCTTCTACTGCTTTCCCAGGCCACAGCAGAGAGCTGAATTGGAAGTAGAGCAGCCAGGTCTCAAATCAGTGCCCATGTGGGATGCTGGCACTGCAGGTGGTGGCTTTACCCAGTACACTCCAGTGCTGGCCCCATTTCCTGGCCTTATAACTTACTTAACTTTAAGACATAGGAAGCTATATCTCTAACATAGTCTGGTGTAGTCAGGGCCAAAAGCGCCAAAAGCGCAACACTGCTGGGGAGACACTAGGATTCTAAGGAAAACTCTGTGGCTAATGACTTGGGAAAACTTAAATAATTTATTTAAAATTTGTGGGCATTTGTTTCCTCATATGTAAATGAACAGTTTCTAAAATCACACGTCTATGATTTTATTTAAAAGGATAAAGCCAGGGGTTGGCACTGTGGTATAGCAGGTGAGGCCATCGCTTGCAGTGCCAGCATCCCATGTGGCACTGGCTGCTCCACTTGCAATCCAGCTCTCTGCTATGGCCTGAGAAAGCAGTAGAAGATGGCCCAGGTGCTTGGGCCCTTACACTGGTGTGGGAGGCTCAGAAGAGGCTCCAGGCTCCTGGCTTCCTATCAGCCCAGTTCCAGCTGTTGGTGCCATTTGGGGAGTAAACCAGAGGATGGAAGATATCTCTCCTCTCCTCTCCTCTCCTCTCCTCTCCTCTCCTCTCCTCTCCTCTCCTCTCCTCTCCTCTCCTCCCCTCCCCTCCCCTCCCCTCCTCTCTTCTCCTCTCTCCTCTCATTCTTTCTCTGCCTCTGTAGCCTCTGTAACTCTGCCTTTCAAATAAATAAATAAATCCTTAAAAAAAGATGTTTAAAAATAAAAGGATAAAGGTAAATATTTAAATGATAATAACTGATGGAGCTAAGCATTTCAGTGGTGAGATGTAAGAATTAGAGTTTACTTTCTTTACCAATTCATAATGTCTACACAGTGTTCCCAAAGAGCATGGGTTGGGGTAAGAGAGTGGAAACCCAAAAATAGAAACAGGCATAACTTAAGTTGTATCATTAAGGTTTTAATGCTTAGTAACAAACCTTCTCATTAGGTAACTGCATCTGTAGTGAAGAATGTTTCAGGTATATAGTATGTCACATCTTAGAAATTAAGGTATTATATAATCATTCATTCCAATTTTCAATAATATCCTGAAGTTCAAAGCTATTTTGAATTTGTTTCTAAATAACTAAAGATGCTTCTTGATTTATATCAACAGAGCCCTGGATATTCAAAATAAGAGGTTAAAAATTGCTGATTTATGTCTTGGTTAAAAATGCCCACGGTGTGGCATATTAATGGGCAGCATCTATGAAGACAAGCTTAATAAGTGAAATGAGTCACACAAATGAAGTCACAAGTTCCAAAAGAGAAGAAAGACCACTGATGGAAGAGCTATGCTATACTAACTCAATAAAGAAAATCATGATGTGAGCTTGAACCTTCAGAAAATTGTGTATGTGTTTACCTCCCATGAAATATTCCTCTTTGTTAGGTAACTTATTAACACCTTTCTAAGAATCACTCATTTGCTTGTTTGAAACACATAAATCTAGCAGCAGATTTTGGTTGTAGGAAGACAAAGAAAAGATATTATATATGGGAACTTGAATCACCAGAAACAAAAGAAACAATTCATTCAATTATGAACTAAGTTGAGATGTACCACTACAGCAACGTTGAGGGAGACATTAATTTCACATTTAGATTGTGTGTAATATTTTCCCCAGCATTTTGCAGTATAATTTAACAGCTCTTATTTAAAAAGGAACTTTTCAGTTCAATTGATGCCAGTTTTATCTCCAAAGCTTTCAATTATACCACATTCCCCAAAGCGTCATATTAAGTAAACTCAATGCATTCATAATCTTGCATAGCTTATATAGTATAGTAGAGTCACTTTGGGAAGTTACTGAGATTCATTTGCATGTATCAAAGGAAGAAATATACTTTTTCTATGTGTTTTCTAACTGTTTCCTTAGCAAGATCTTGGGGAGTTCATAAATTGACTTCGACTTGTTATTTTATGATTCGGTAGCATTCAAGAAAGATAAAATGTTTTCTTCTGCAGCTGAGGAGTATAATAGTGCTGGAGTCTATTCACTCGTACTGTAAAGCAAACTCAGAAGTTAAAATGAAAAGATTTTTTTTAGGTCAAGAATTCTAAGGAAAACAATTTTTTAAAAAATATTCCATGCTAATCTTTAATAACATTCATGAATTCTATGACCTAAAAAACCAAATAACTGGGTTTTTTTCTGACTTAAAATTTTCAGCCAATAATTTGTAATCCACACATAACCCAAAGCATGAACTTTAGAACTGAACCTCTGACAAACCATCAAAGACAGGTGGGTATTAAGCTCAACCACCTTTTCCCTTCACATTTCTCTGCACCTGCTGGAGTGAAGAAAAAAAAAAAAGTTCTGTGAACCTGAAAGAGCCTAGTAGAGTAACAGAACTCTCTCAACTAAGACAAATGAGAAGAGTATGTCCCCAGTGGACTAGGGACTTCTATAACCACAACTTTCAGAAATCACTGGAATGCAACGTGGCCTACACAATTTGCATTTAATTGCCCAATTTCTAGAGGCTCTGGGACCACTTAAATAACTCTGGGTATAATTATGGTCTAAGTATATCCTATCAATGTTGAGCCCAGAGAGATAGGTCTTTGTTGGAAATGTGTCTATTTTGAACCTAAAGTATAAATAGCTTTTTCTAGAATTATTCTTTAGGCATTCAGAACGTTAGTAGACTAAATAATTCTGAGTAATAATAAATCTGGTGTCTGCAAGGCCCGAAGAAGAAATATCAAAGTAGGTGAAGTAAGTTATCATAACAGCAACTATATTGTGCCCAAGGTTTGACATTGATGATATTGGTGAATCCACATGACAGTCCTCTGATAAGGAAACTGAGACCCAAAGATGTAAAACTTACCTCACAATTCCCAGTCGCTAAAGGCAGAAAAAGAATTGAACCCATCCAGTTGGTTCCAGATCTGACTAGCTTCGATAATAGGATATGCCACCTCTTAAAAGGGAAGACTAGAAAAGGAATTCATCTTTTGTTTCCATAAATACAGCTTGACAATGGTCAGTCCATCTCTGTCTACCTGTCATTAGTTGTCAAGGAAATAAGACAAACTCTAAGGCAAGCAGTATCAAATGTCCAAATGGGATTTAAATAAGAAGCTTACATTTTTATTAGACTTTGTGCTGAATGAAAGCCACTTACTTCATTCAGTACTTCAGAAGCTGTAATGTTAATTTTGAAATGTGGCACTGGCAATGGAAGACTTGCCTTGTTCAATCTATTATTATTTTTTTTCAACTGGAATATCTCTAGCACAGAGGATACGGAGTCATAGCCTCTGAGAACACATCACAATTTCTAAAGCTCCTTGCAAGGCTTTGGGAAAGGAATTGGAACTTTCTGGCTGGAATCTGTGGGAGGGGCCAGAAGAAAGACCGAAGTCTCACTGGGAAAAGCCCGCTGCCTTGAGGTATCCAAAGAAATGCGTTGCCAGCTCTGACCAGTGAGCTTGGGATATCTCAGCAGCATCTCCTCAGCAAGAGTCCATTCTTCCCCTTCAAGGACCTGGAGATTTCTCAACCCCAACATGGACGCCAAGGCACCCTAGGAACTCTGCAGTTCCTGACATCTTAGAGGAATAGCTAAATATTTCACATTATTTTCATCTCTAAGTTTTCTATTTCAAATTATGCGGTTCTGTATTATCTATTCCCACACATATCTCATTCCTTTGGAAAGTGACAATGATCAAGTTCTCTTATTAAAGATAGTTTCAAGCTTGTAGTCAAACAGAAAAATTATTGGAGAAAGGCTAAGAAGGTTTTAGTAAATTATAAAACACATAAGATTATTAAAAGTACCTTTTCAAAAGCAGCATCCTCATTTGGCATCATATTCTTGTTGTCAAGATACAAGTTCATCTTATATGCCATGATACGTTTTATTATTTCCTTATCTGGCAATAGTTATTAATGAACCTGTGGTCAGAAGAAGGTTTAGCAGATGGCACTTCCAATTTAAATGAATTTTTATGCCACTAAAAGGAATGTTTGCTCTGCCTTCGAACAGTATTGACGATAAAAGTCACAGGCTCTGGACCATTTCCTGTGGGATTTTCCACTATCTTTCCAATTAGTCAGTCAAAGTGATTTTCTCTAAACATGATCATTTATTTTTCTCTGGAGGGTCATCTTCAATCAGGTTCCTGAAAGATGATGCTAGAAAAAAAAGCAAACTTTTACACACACCCCCCAGCGCAATATTTATGATTAATTGCAGCCTCTTCCAATGAATGACTGAAGAAAAAAAGCAATGAGTTTCCTTCTTACATAAAAAAAAAGCATTTGTTTCCGTTTGAGTCTCAGCCAACTTCCATTGTTTAGGCAATAATTAGTCAAATTATACCAATCACCAACAATCATAACAGAAATTACATAATTGTAATTTAGATCAATGACCTTGGACTTATGAAAAATAGGATGTGGGGTAGTTAATTCCACAATGTGGCACTACAATTCTATACCTATATACTTGAGGTTTTTATAGTTGTTGATTAATTTTACAATAACCTGGACCTAAACAATTGTAAAAGTGAAAAAAAAGGAAAGTTCCATGAAACACACAAATGGCATTCATTTCAAACAAACTGATTTCTACTAAAGACAAGACTCTCATATAAATAATAAATTTAGAGGTTTCAGAAATGTGAATGAACTTTGCTTTGTAGCAAACATCTAAGTTGAACTCCTGCAGATAATTGGGTCTGGTTTAAATCACTGAACAGCTAAAAGAAAGCAACATTTTTCTAACCAGGGCTGAATCTTTCCAATACTCACTGTCACTAGAGTTTACCTTAAGAAACAGGATGGGTTATGCATACAGAAACAAACCTCTAGCTGGATGCTTCACGTCAACAGAATGCTGAATAAAAGACTCTTCCAGCACAGTAGGCAAATTTCCCCTTTAATAAGCAGCCAGGAAAAAGCAATATTTCAGTGTTTGCTTTCCTCCCTCTGAGGGAGAAGGGCTCACTATGACTATTTTACTTCCTTTTTCTTCTGGCCTATTTTCTTGGCTCTCACCGACAGCTCCAGTAGCAACATGACAATGCCACTCTGCACTTGCCCAAAGCGTCTTTTCTCTCAAACTCTCGGCTGTGGTCTATGCGAGCAGCGTATAAAACAGGGGAAACGACACAAACATTGAAGTGCATCATCTTGTACAAACATTTTGAGAGACCCAGAATCACTTTAATTCAGAATGGGAAATGCAAGACACTAGCCCCTCCACCCCCCACCTCCCCCAGCCCAACAAAGCAAACCAGAAACTCTTCCTGAGATCCATACTTAGTATTTTTGAGGCCTCTGGCAAGATTCACCATTATCCTGAACTCTGACTCATATATAAAATAAAGCAAAGCAGGCCAGCGCTGCAGCTCTCTTGGCTAATCCTCCAGCTGCGGTGCCGGCACCCCGGGTTCTAGTCCTAGTTGGGGCACCAGATTCTGTTCTGGTTGCTCCTCTTCCAGTCCAGCTCTCTGCAGTGGCCCGGGAAGGCAGTGGAGGATGTCCCAAGGGCTTGGGCCCTGCACCAGCATGGGAGACCAGGAGGAAGCACCTGGCTCCTGGCTTTGGATCAGCGCAGTGCACCAGCCGTGGCAGTCATTTGGGGGTGAACCAATGGAAAAAGGAAGACCTTTCTCTCGCTCTCTCTCTCTCTCACTGTCTAACTCTGTCTGTCAAAAAAATAAAATAAAATAAAGCAAAGCCATCATGCTTATGAGGATGTGAACTCCATTACATTTTCTAAAATAAAACAGGAAAATATCAGATTCTTGGAATTCTACAAATCAGCCTGAAGTGAGTACCTAGAAAATTATCCATCTTGAATGTATGTTTCTGCAGTAAGGAGCATTCAGATTTCTTTCTTCTTTTTGTAATGAAAAGATTTACTTGTCTGTGGCCAAAATAAAACTTATCAAAAGATTGCTAATGCATTCTTTCCACACTTGAGAATACATACATCTGTGTCTACACTTATATTATCCATATAAGTATTTTTTAATGGAAGAGTGAACACTTTCTTTACAAACATCAAGCTCTCTGATGTATATTTAAGGTCACCGTCACAAGACAGGTTTTGGACTCCTCTGACATGAGATGAGTGCCTGGAACTCAGGATCTGTGCTCATCCCTTTGCTCAAAGCATTATAAAGACCTTTGAAAGAGCAATTTGCTCTTCACATTTTGTCAACAAGAAAATCTTTCCTGAGTTGATAAGCTAATTAGATGAGCTGGTTTATGTGGCCCGGAAATCTCTTATCCTAGGCTTGAATTTAATAAACCTGAAATAGAATATGTATAATAACTAACTACTCCCATACCAAAAGAAAACCTTGGGGAGGGGATAATCTACTAAAGTAATCATAAAGAGCTTTTCTCACATACATATGTTTCTTCAGATTGAAGAAATATCTATTTTTTTGACAGGCAGAGTGGACAGTGAGAGAGACAGAGAGAAAGGTCTTCCTTTGCCATTGGTTCACACTCCAGTGGCCGCCGCCGCCAGCGCGCTGCGGCCGGCGCACTGCGCTGATCCGATGGCAGGAGCCAGGTGCTTCTCCTGGTCTCCCATGGAGTGCAGGGCCCAAGCACTTGGGCCATCCTCCACTGCACTCCCTGGCCACAGCAGAGAGCTGGCCTGGAAGAGGGGCAATCGGGACAGAATCCGGTGCCCTGACTGGGACTAGAACCCGGTGTGCCGGCGCCGCAAGGCGGAGGATTAGAGAAATTTTTTTTTTTTTTTTTTTTAAGATTTGTTCTGTTTATTTGAAAGGCAGAGTGACAGAGAAAGAGGTCTTCCATCTGCTGGTTCACTCCCAAAATAACTCCGATGGCTGGAGCTGGGCGAGGCTGGGCCAGGCTGGAGATGGGAGCCTGAAACTCCTTCTGGGTCTCGAACATGGGAGTCAGGGGCCTAAGTATTTGGGCCACTTCTGGGCTTTCCAAGGTGCATTAACGAGTTGGACTGGAAGCCGAGCAGCCAGGACTAGAGCTAGTGCTCTGATATGGAATGCCAGCATCTTAGGTGGCGGCTTAACCTGTTGCACCACAAAGTCAGACCAAAAAGGTGAGTTTTCAAAATGACATTACAAATCAGTATAGTGTCATCTTGTGTTTGGTTTTAAATACACATTCATACAAATCAAATATATGTAGACAGGATATTATTATGGTGAAGAGGGATTTATTCTAGGAGTGCAAGGCTGGTTTAACACTGGAAAATTCAGTGTTATCAACAGACTAAAGAAGAAAAATCATATGATCACCTCAGTAGTCATATAAAATCATTTGAGAAAATTCTATATCCATTCATGATATTCTCAGAAAGCTAGAAAGTAAAGGGAAATTGCTTAACCTAAAAAAGGGTATATAGGAACCCTACAGCTGGCCAGCGCCGTGGCTCAATAGGCTAATCCTCCACCTTGCGGCACCTGCACACTGGGTTCTAGTCCCGATTGGAGTGCCGGATTCTGTCCCGGTTGCCCCTCTTCCAGGCCAGCTCTCTGCTGTGGCCCGGGAGTGCAGTGGAGGATGGCCCAAGTGCTTGGGCCCTGCACCCCATGGGAGACCAGGAGAAGCACCTGGCTCCTGCCATCGGATCAGCGCGGTGCGCCGGCCACAGCACACAGGTGGCAGTGGCCATTGGAGGGTGAACCTACGGCAAAGGAAGACCTTTCTCTCTATCTCTCTCTCACTGTCTACTCTCCCTGTCAAAAAAAAAAAAAAAAAAAAAAGAACCCTACAGCTAACATCACACTGAATGTTGACAGAATACACTTTCCCCCTAAGTACAGGAAAGAGAGAGAAGGTTAGCCCTTTCCTCTCCTCTCCTCCCCTTCCCTCCCCTCCCCTCTCCTCTCCTCTCCTCTCCTTTCCTTTCCTTTCCTTTCCTTCTCTCTCTCTCTTTCTTTCTCTCTCTCTCTCTTTCATTCTTTAAAGATTTATTTATTTATTTGAAGGCAGAGTTACAGAGAGAGAGAGAGAGAAAGGTCTTCCATCTGCTGGCTCACTCCCCAGATGGCCGCAACGGCCGGAGCTGGGCCGATCCAAAGCCAGGGGCCAGGAGCTTCCTCCAGGTCTCCCACACAGGCAGGGGCCCAAGCACTTGGGCCATCTTCTACTGCTTTCCCAAGCCATAGCAGAGAACTAGATGGGAAGTGGAGCAGCTGGGACTCGAACTGACACTGGCCCCTCACCATTCCTTTTCAGTATCATCTGAAAGGTCCTAGCTAATACAATAAAATAAATGCACACAGATTGGAAATAGGAAATAAAATGTTCTCTATTTGAAGATAAACAAATACATCTAAAGATATTTAATACTATTAAAAAATGATAATACCAAATGCTGGTCAAGTTCTGGACCAACACTTGCTAGAGGAATTTAAAATAGTATAATTGGGTCAGGCATTGTGGCACAGTAAGTGTAGCTGCCTCTTGTGATGCCTGTATCTCATGTCAGAGTGCCTGGTTTTGAGTGCCAGTTATTCTGATTTCAATTCAGCTTCCTGCTAATGTATCCTTGGAGGCAGTCCATTATGGTTCAAGTGCTTAAGTCCCTGCCACCCACATGGGAGACCTGGATGGGGTTCCAGGCTTTTGGCTTTAGCCTGGTCCAGCCCTGGCTGTGTGCGCATCTGGGAAGCAAATCAGCAGATAGAGGATCATTTTTTCTCTCTCTGATCAGCCTTTCAAGCAGATGAAAATAAACAAACATTTTTAAAAATAAAATAGTATAGTCACTCTGGAAAACAGTTTGATATTATAAAGTTAACTGTGTACTTAACTTACAATCTAGCAACTCCACTCAAAAAAATATTACTAATAAAAAGTGAATTATCCTAATGTACAATAGCATGGATGAATTTCAAACACCTTAGGTTAAGTAGAAGTCAGACTCGTAAGGATATGTTCTGTATGATTCTATCATCCCCAAAATTCTAGAAACAGAAAGTAGATCAGTGGTCAGCCGGGACTGAGAATAGGAATGTAAGGAGAGGTTGACAATCAGACCAGGAAAAGGAATTTTTAAGGGTGATAGAACTGTTTGGACCTTGACTGTGCTGGTAGTTACATGACAGTGTATAACTCACAGAACAGCACCTCAAATATATGAGTTTAACAAGCTTGATACAAAACACATATAACCACTCTCATACCTAAACATAGGGAAAAGTTCTACTGAAGTAATCAGAAGGAGTGTTTCTTAGAAACACACACTTCTGATGTAAAATAGATAAACGGAGCAACTTGAAAAGTGAATTAAGCATACACTGACAAACATAAAGATCTGGAAGGACAGGTGCCAAATGCTGGTGGTGATGATCTCTTAGATGCAGCATGATTTTAATCTTCCTTGCCTTTCTCTGAAATTTTAAATGATCTCCAATCAACGTGTATTACTTTTCTTTCCAGGAGGAAACAAAGTTTCATTCCTTCACTTGTGGAATGTGAATCTCCAGACCTCCTTAAGACTGCAACTGCCTCTTGAAAGCTGGCTTGAATTCTGCCTCCCTCCTCCTTCTTCTTTCTGTCCATTAAACTAACAGTTTCAACTGTCAATTCCCACTTGGTTCAGGAAGCTGCAGGGGTTGTCTAGCGCCTACTCAAGCAAGTCCTAATTTCTTTGTTGCCTTTTGAGTCTATTTTTGGCATAGCATAACAAGATTAGACAGAGATTTGATGAGTCCTTATCAGGTGCTAGGTATTCTATGTGCAGGTCTTATGTAATTCCAGCATAGCAACTTACATGATGTACATTTTCTATTGTTAGTGTATAGACACCCATGGTCACAAGCTAACAGAGACAGAAACTGGATGACTCTGGAGCCTGAATTCTCAGTCACTGCAGTTGAAATGAGATATCCATGGCATGTGGAGGAAATCTGCCTAGGTTTTAAAGCTTGGCTCATTACTGTGTGATTTTGGGGAAATGACTGAACTTTTTGGAGTTTGTTCCCTGAGAATAAAATAAGGATATCAGTAGCAACTAATTCAACAGCTGGTTGTGAGGATTAACCTGTAGCATGCAGGTGAAGTGCCTGCAACTTAAAAATATGTTGTCTGCTCCTCCCCTTCTCCACATATCACCATGTCCAGTCTTCTTTCCTCTATGGCTCTGTCAGGAACCTTCACATTCCCTTAAGGTGATCTAACAGTTCAGTAACAATACCAGTCTCCTCTTGCCTCTAAATCATTGACTTATTATTCCCTCAGTCCAGAACCTTCTCCTCTCTTTTCCACCTTCCATCTTATCAGAGCCAAGAAGTTTAATAGAAGTTCCCTTTATTCAAAGTAGCATTTCTTGACACACTTCCTTATGAATGGGCACTAACAGTTTTATGGGCACTAATTTGTCTCCAATTAAAGTAATCATCCAATAAGGCAGTCACTAGATTCATATCATCATTTAAACCTAAATTGATTAAAATGAAATAAAATTAAAAATGTATTTTGGGGCCGGCACTGTGGTATAATGGGTGAAGCCACTGCCTGCAGTGCTGGCATCCCATAGGGATGCTGGTTTGAGTCCTGGCTGCTCCACTTCTGATCCAGCTCTCTGCTATGACCTAGGAAAGCAGAAGATGTCCCAGGTCCTTTGACTCCTGCACCTGCATGGAAGACCCGGAAGAAGCTCCTGACTTTGGATTGGCACAGCTCCAGCTGTTGTGGCCAACTGGGGAAGTGAACCAGCAGATGGAAGACCTCTCTCTCTCTCTGCCTCTGCCTCTTCTCTGTGTAACTCTGACTTACAAATAAATAAATCTTTTTAAAAATGTATTTTATGTTACACTAGTTACATTTGAAGAGGCTGGTGCAAACAGTGCTGCATAAAACCAACAGCATTTGCTTTACCATAGAAAGCTGTATTGACAAGTACAAGAACAGAGGTAGGCATTAAGGCCTAGCCAGTAAGACATAACTTGGGATGCCTGCATGCCATATCGGAGTGCCTATGTTCGAGTCCCAGTACTGCCCCTGACTCTAGCTTTCTACTAATGTGTACTCTGGGAGGCCACAGGTGATGGATCCCTGTCACCACCATGGGAGACCCAGATTGAGTTCCCACCTCCTTGCTTTGCCCTGGCCCAGCCCTGGCTGTTGCCAGCATTTACAGAGCAAACTAACAGTTGGGAGATCTCTCATTCAAATAAATACAACAAATAAAAATTAAAAAGTGCTAGTGTAAAATGTAAATCCTTGGAGGGCAAGGACAACAGAAAAGATTCTATAACTCATAACACAATGGTAGCATAGAAGGAACTCAGTTGAATTTTGCTTTACTGATTCACCAAGGAGATCCACATTTGATGGGAATACTAATGTGTGCATCATCATTTGACCTAGGTTACAAAATGCCAATTGACTACATTATTCATGCAATTTTACCTTTAGTTTCAAAAGACCAAATTTCTCAAGAGCCAAGTCCATCCTTCCCTTCCTAGGGAAGTAAAATAATTATCCTGCCAATGATCCCCTCAGTTAGGAGCTGATGTCCTCTAAGACACACGCAATTTACACTAAATCTTAGATGTGAAGCTCCCTGTGTTAAATAATCTTTTTGCAAAGCCTTACCCAACATATTTCTCTTAAAGTGAAAATATTTCCATGTGCTTGGCAAACACTTCTCTGATTCCTTGCAGCATTTCAATAAAAGTAAAATGCATATATTCACCTTATTTCAAAGGTGAAGAATTAGGGTCAAGTGATTTACCTAAGGTCATGTTTCAGCCCTACTACTAGATCCAGTTCCCTTGGACACCTGAGCCCCTCTCTTATTCTCCCTTCACTGAATCTCAGAATTCTAAATCACTCCCATACCCTTAGGACATTTTACACCCACTAATGATGCCACTTATTCTGAGTGCCTACAATTTGTAAGCACTCTACAAAAGCAGCAGAAGCTGAGGCCGATGCAAACCCCTGCTTTGCCATCATGTAAACATCTCGGCTCTATCCCAGCTGAGTCACTGCCAGCCATAGAGTAGGGGACTCAAGAAAACCAGACCAAGCTGCAACTACTCCACTAAAGCTGCTGCACAGAAGTAGGTTATTAAGAAATAAAACATAAAATTAGCAAAACAGCATTTTCCCCACCATATGCTAAGAGGTTTCTTCAAATGATAATGTGCAGCAAAAAATCCATATATCAGACAGGAGAATGATTGAGAAAGTGGCTTCAGGGATGTGTTGATTGAGATACTCAAGCAAGATGAATTGCTTTTTGATAATTAGATTTGAGGAATTTTTTTTTTTTTTTGGTCTTCTGTGATTCCATTGTTTTGTGGATTGCAAGGACATAAAAGTCTTTTTCCACATGTTTCCTCTCTGTATTTATATCCAAGACACCACAAGAGGACTTTTATAAAATTTCTCTTATTGGGCTTGTTTCCAAATATTTTCAATCTTCAAATGATTTCATTTTTCAACCAAACTATAATTAAGATGAAGTAGAAAGTTATTCCATGGTATATCATCAATATCCAAAAAGAATAAAAGGAAGGACAGATGTGTTTTTCAACAAATCAAACTAGCAAAATGAAGCTGGTTTTGTATTTTAGGTATTCCCTGATCATTCCTGGAATCAGCACATATAGTGGTGCCAGTTATTAAATCTGAGAAATTTAACAAGGCATGAGATTAAAGTGCATAGGCACTGGGTTATCCCCACATTCATTCGGTAACAATTAATAAAAATGCTTTCAGCTGGGCTTGCACTTGGACTTCAAGAGGATTTCTTAACCGACAGCAAATTTACAGCCTTCCTTATTGCAGCAAATTTGCTTGACTTTTGGTTTTTATGCTGACATTTTGATAAACTAGAACTCCAGTTCCATTGAGAAATAGCACGATAATAATCTATGGCAAACACTCACAAATTAAAACAAAAAAAGGAAAAGTAGAGATAGCTGGATACCAGAGCTCTCCAGTGTCAGAAAAAATAAACAACAGTACCAACCAAAACATATTGGCAGCCTCTTCGCTTTTGTCCATATTGAAATCCACCCCTCCCCCATCATCCTCCTGGGAGGTGGTTGAATTTTTTTCACTAAAAAGATCGATTAGGATAGGAAAGGAGGAAGAAATAGATTTAGAAGGACATACAGTGTGATAAAGAGATACACAGGCAGGAAGACACAGAAACAGGGGAGAGAGGGAGGCAGACAGAGCTCAGGACAGATGACATGGAAAGAGGGGCAGAAAGATAAATAAAAACTTGTAATTTAGAGCTAGCTAGAGTTAGGTTAGGTATTGCGTATAATAATCTATTGCAAAGCCCAAGCAAGAGTGAAGCCAAAGTAGATGTACTCAGCTGAAATTGACTTTGCTCAGTGATCCAGTCATCTTTTCTCTGACCTTTCCACCACATTGCATTGCACCCTCAGTTCATGCTCCAAGACTGTCTTCCAGCGCCATCCAACCTTGGAGTTTTCACTCACACTGCTCTAGTCAGGTCAGTCTCCAGAGAGTGAGGAATACTAATTTATAGCCTCCAGGGTATTTGAATTAGAAAGCTATTTTTATTTGAAACTCATTGTCTGAGTTATTCATCCCCTGACACCATGATTCAGCATGGCTGCCCAGGATGCTCTCAGTTCCTGGCATTTCATTAATTACTACACTTCTGACACTTGGCGTTCGTCAAAGACTCCTCTTTACCACTGAAGCAGGACCTAGAGATATTGTAAGAATGACTTTTTCTGGGGAGTTGACAATACAAACCAAGGGTCTGTGTGATTGGCTTAACATATGGGGACATTGGCCTACTTGTCATATATACCAGAATACACTGGTGAACTTTATTTTAAAATGTAGGCCAGAAACATAAACTATGCCAATGGTTCTCGAACTTTAGCATGCATCAGAGTCCCCTGGGAGGGAGGATGTGTTAGAAGGTATATTGGGGCTGGGGAGGTGGGTGCTCCCCTGAGAGTTTCAAACTCTGCAGGTCTCAATACCATATTGAGAACCACAGACTTGGGCAATCCTAGGTAATCTAAGAAGGGAGTGCTATGAGAAAAACTGATATGGTCACCTTTGCAGAAGGAAGAAGATGCCTCCTCTAGACCAGTGCTTTTTTTTTTTTTTTTTTTTTTTGACAGGCAGAGTGGACAGTGAGAGAGAGAGAGAGACAGAGAGAAAGGTCTTTCTTTTGCTGTTGGTTCACCCTCCAATGGCTGCTGCCACTGGCGCGCTGCGGCAGGCGCACTGCGCTGATCCGAAGGCAGGAGCCAGGTGCTTCTCCTGGTCTCCCATGGGGTGCAGGGCCCAAGAACTTGGGCTATCCTCCACTGCACTCCCGGGCCACAGCAGAGAGCTGGCCTGGAAGAGGGGCAACAGGGACAGAATCCGGTGCCCCAACTGGGACTAGAACCCAGTGTGCCGGCGCCACAAGCGGAGGATTAGCCTAGTGAGCCACGGCGCCGGCCAATGTTTTTTATTTTAAAAAAAATTCTTAATTTTATCTATTTAAGATGCAGAGAAAGAAAGAGAGAGAACCCCTACCTGCTGGTTTTCTCCCCAAATGCCTACAACACCTGAGGCTAGACTAAGGCCAAGGCCAAAACCATGAACTGGGCACTCAATTCAGTTCTGTCATATGGATAGCAGGAACCCCACCACTTGAGCCACCACTGCTGCCTCCCAGGGTCTGCGTTAACAGGAAGCTGGAATCAGGAGCCAGAGCAGGGTATCAAACAAAGACAGTAGGCTGTGGGATGTGGACATGCTAACCAGTGGATTACCTGCTAGGCCAAAAACCTGCCCCTATTGCCCATCTTTTGTTGGCTGTTGATGACATCATCAGAAAAGGGAAAGAGGATTCTAGGAGGAGTGATAGTTTTAATGATCCATTTTGCTCTCCATTAGCAAAAATATCAGTAAAGAAGAAAATAGAAACTATAGGCCATATTTTTAAATTTTTCTGTAAATTTGAATTACTTCTTCCGTACTATCCTCTTTCTATAGACAATCACAAATTGTTGTCTAGACTTTTGTTAGTAGTAAGAGAAAAATGTTTTTGTAATAATTACCTAATATGTTGCTAAATCCAGGAGACAGAAACTGTCTGCCAGCAAGTGCCATATTGAAGTTTCCTAACACTCCAGAAAATAGAAATTATTTACAGTTAGCATTCAATATTGGCAAACAAATCATGCTATTAAAGATGTATTTGCATATGTTGTATTAAGAGACATGCAAATGTACGTGCAAAAGTAGACATAATTAATCACTTCCACCAATGATCAATGCCCATTTTCCAATGTTACCCTCTTCTAATCCTTCCTTTTTTTTGGTTCAGATTTATTAATTTGCCAGAACACAGAGAAAGAAAGATCCTCTGTCTGCTGGTTCACTCTCCAAATGACTGCAAAAACCAGGGCTGGGCCAGGACAAAGCCAGGGGTCCAGAACTCCATCCCTATCTCTCACATGGGTGGCAGGGGCTCAGGCACCAGGGCCATCATCCGCTGTTTTCCTAGGTACATCAGCAGGGATCTGGACCAGAAGCAGAGCAACTGGGAACCAGTGCTCTAATATGGAACAGCAGCATCACAAGCAGCAGCCCGACCCTCTGTGCCACAATGCCAGCCCGCTTCCTTTCTTTGAATGCGCTTCTAACCTCTTGGGATCACAGCATTTGTGCAGTAGCCATCCCACCACCACTAACTCTTGTGACTGCACCTACATGTCAAGGACTGAGAATCAATTCCCTGCTCTCATTAAAAGAATATAAAGTTTGCACAGCAGTAATTATGGACAATTGTTTCTAATCCTTGTCCCTGCTGTCAGGACCCCAACCACCTCAAGGCACAGACTCAGTGGCTCAGGTAGGCCAGGAAACTGACAGTTTTCAAAAACACCCCAGGTGCTTCAGGTGATCCGCCAGGTTGTGTTTGGGCTGGGGACTCCAGAGGAGAGTTACTGCAGATTCTTCCCTCTATGCATGAGAGAATTCAAAGGTAGAGCTATAAAGGTATACAGGAAAATAACATTTACTCAGGGCAAAACAAAAGCACAAACTCAAAGATTATGGACAAACAGCCAAAAATGCAAACAGGTCCCAAAGAAAACTCCCTCACCAAGGAAAAATATCCAACAATGACAAAGGCCTCCACAAAGGAAAAGGCCTCCAACCCACAAAAAAAGCCCCCTCAACAAAATTAGGCCTTTCCTTGCTACTCTCCAGAGGCATAGGATAATTTCAGGGGCGAAGCCAAATGAATATTCACAAGGGGATAGAGTTTGGGATGGGACTTGAGCACTGGCCTTTTTGGAGCCCTTTTCAAGAAATATCAGATGGGGCCAGCTCTGTGACACAGTGGACTAAGCCTCTGTCTGCAGTACCAGCATCCCATATGGGTGCTGGTTCGAGTCCCAGCTGCTCTACTTTTTATCCAGCTTTCTGCTATGGCCTGGGAAGGCAGTAGAAGATGGCCTAACTGCTTGGGCCCCTGTAATCACGTGGGAGATCCAGAAGAAGCTCCTGGCTCCTGGCTTTGGATCTGCTCAGCTTCAGCCATCACAGCCATCTGGGGAGTGAACAAGCAGATGGAAGACTTCTCTCTCTTTGCCTCTGCCTCTCCGTAACTCTGCTTTTCAAATAAATATGTAAATTTTTTAAAAGAAATACCAGAAATGTCATGGCATCAAGTGCATGGGAGTGGGCATTCCCCTGTGGTAATGTTACCATAGTGACCTACAGTGGAGGGACACACCCTGCAGCCATTTTGGATATTTCCAGCTAGCACTGGTTGCAAGTTCTCAACACCATGTTTTTGGTTTCTATGACTGAGAAAGGGGTGGGGCTTGCTGACACTGAGAGTTCTGATGTTGGTGTTACAGGAATAGTGGCACAGGGAGTCTGTGGCTCCAGTCACTCAGGTCTGCATCTTAGAGACGTGACAGATTCTTTCTCTCGCTAGGTTGTTCAGGGACAGTAAAGCTCTGTGTGTCACATCTCTTTGTGTTACAACAACTGCTCCTCTATGCATGGTTCATCTGGTGCTGCTGACTTTTTCTTCTTTTTTTTTTTAAATATTTACTTATTTGTTTGAAAGAGTTACTGAGAGGAGAGACAGAGAGGGGGATCTTCCATCTGCTGGTTCACTCCTCAGATGATTGCAACATCCAGGACTAGGCCAGGCTGAAACCAGGGGCCAGGAGCTTCTTCCAGTCTCTCACATGGATAGCAGGGGCCCAGCACTTGGGCTGTCTTCTGCTGCTTTTCCCAGGCCATTAGCAGGGAGCTGGATCAGAAGTGGAGCAGCCAGGATGTGAATCAGTGCCCATATGGATGCTGGCATTGCAGGTGGCAGCTTTACCCACTACGTCACAAAATTTACCAACCCCCTCCTTTTTCTTAAGATGTATGTATTTGAAAGGCAGAGTTTACAGAGAGAGAGAGAGAGAGAGAGAGAGCGAGCGAGCGAGCGAGCTTCCATCTGCTGATTCACTCCCCAAATGGCCAGAGCTGGGTCATTCTGAAGCCAAGAGTTTCTTCTGGGTCTCCCACGTGGGTGTCAGGGGGCCAAAAACTTGGGCCATCTTCTGTGGCCTCCCTAGGCACATTTGCAGGAAGCTGGATTGGAAGTGGAGCAGCCAGGATTCAAACCAGCACCCATATGGGATGCTGGGGTAACAGGTGGTAGCTTTACCAGCTACACCACAAATCCAGCCCTGCTGTTGCCTTCTAAAGTTACAGCATCTCTTCTTTGCTGGCTCTGTCAAGCAGTACTGCCTTCTTCTGGGTTCCTGCCTCTCTT
The DNA here is from genome assembly GCA_949820135.1 of Sylvilagus floridanus. Lineage (NCBI taxonomy): Eukaryota > Metazoa > Chordata > Mammalia > Lagomorpha > Leporidae > Sylvilagus > Sylvilagus floridanus. The sequence continues at coordinate 82,741,223 of OX463229.1, read as the reverse complement.
TCTGTGCTGAGTTCTTTGTCTTGTGACCATGAAGAATGAAGCCCATGGGTAAGGAAGGCGTGAAACTCTGTGACAGATGGAGGGTCTGCCCCACAAGGGGCTACCTGCTCTGGAGGACTTTTCACCCCAAGCTGCTTCTCAAGACTGCCTGGCTCAAACTTTTATGCATTTCTAAAATAGGAAGTTCACCCTGATTGATCAATGTGTATGCTAATGAGGTATGCTATGTGAACCAATCAGGGTGCTGATTTTGGAGTAGCCTGTTGTGAACAGAAGTGTGCAAATTGCTCAATCAGGTCCCTTCAGCAGACACAACATCTGAAGATTATATTGCATATGTTATTCCCGTCTCCCCTCCCTCAGGGCTCCTGCAGTGTTTTTTCTTTCCCATGTTTTGTCTTTCCTTTCCAGGGATCTCTGGAGTCCTTCCCTGGTGCATGGGAGGTGGGTCTGCACAGTGCACAGAAAGGAAGGCTTTGGTTATGTACAGAAAAGGGAGTTTGGATGGTGCAGAGACATGCTGAAGCTGTCCTGAGACAGGTCAGCCTCAGCTGTCAAAACACAAATTGTTGGGCAGGCATTGTGGTGCATTGGGTTAAGCCTCTGCTTACAATGCCAGCATCCCACAGGATCAGATCCCTGATAATGTAGCTGGGAAAGCAGCAGATGGCCCAAGTACTTGGGCCCCTGCCATCCATGTGGGAGACCAAAGTGGAATTCCAAGCTCCTGGGTTCAGGCCTGGCTCAGCCCTAGCTATTGTGGCCATTTGGGGAGTGAACCAGCAGATGGAAGACCTGTTTCTCTGTCTCTCCTCTCTCTGTAACTCTGCTTTTCAAATAAATGAATGAAGAAATAAATAAATCTCTTAAACACACACAGACATCACCTGGAGCTGTCAATCACTGACCAGTGCTATCTCACAGGTAGGCAAGGGCCCTCACTACCTATGCTCCCACAATAGTTTGAGTACTACTGGAATACATAAAAGAAAACTGGACAGAGTAAGAGGACTTCAGTAATACTGTAGTTATTATTTTTGTTAATATTCACTACTATTAATTGAATTCTTCTCACATATCAGACATTTTTCTTAGCACTTTACATGTATTATCACTAAATCATCATAATAACCATCCATGTTATGGATGGAGAAACCAAGACTTGGAGAGGTTAAGCAATTTGCCTAAGCCACAAAGACAGTCAGTGGCAAAGCAGGAATTTGGTTTTATCACTGAGTAGTTTGTGAGTCATTAAATATTCAGTCATTAAATTTTCTTACCCAGTGACAAGGGGTGTTGGATTAGATCCTAGACTACATTTAAGTTTCCTTTAAGTTCTAAAGTTTACTTATGGAGCTGAATTGAACAAGAACACAAGATTTCTGGCTTTCAGGCGGTCAATAGGTGAAGAGGGTAAGAGGGTGACAGATTTCCTCACCCCCCTTTTTTGGACAGGTGGAGTTAGAGAGAGAGAGACAGAGATAAAGGTGTTCCTTTTCTGTTGGCTCACCCTCCAAATAGTCATTAAGGCTGGTGCGCTGCACCAATCCAAAGCCAGGTGCTTCCTCCTGGTCTCCCATGCAGGTGCAGGGCCCAAGCACTCGGGCCATCCTCTACTGTACTCCGGGGCCACAGCAGAGAGCTGGACTGGAAGAGGAACAACCGGAACAGAATCTGGCGCCCCAACAGGGACTAGAACCCGGTGTGCCGGCGCCGCAGGCAGAGGATTAGCCTAGTGAGCTGTGGCACCGGCCCCTCCTTCCCTTTTTAAATTTAAGGGGCCACTGTATCTACGGCTCCTCATTTCCTCAGGCCAAAAGCTCCATGAAGATCAGCCCCAGAGTCCTCCTCTCAAGCTACTTCTTCCAGAACTTCAGGGCAGAGCCCCAGTCCAGAAGGTTGCTCTTGCTCAGAGGGTTCTGTCTTGGTGCTCTGCCCACTAGGATGCTCTATGGAATCCAGGCAACCCACGTATCAGTACCCTTCTGAAGGCATCACTTTTTTTCGGGTCAGAATTAACTTGTGTTGTAATAGTTCACTTTGCCTTGTTTTTGGGGAGAGAGAACCCCAGCAATCTCAGTTTCAAATGTTCCAGGAGGTCATCTACAGAAGCATGAGTGTACTTGGTAGTCTTTAGACAACAGAGCAACTTCAGTTATAGCATATATCCCATGAGGGATGTGATTGATTTTCCTTTTGGTGACATTCTAGAGGACAGAGGCACCTGCCTTATTTGTTTCATTACTCTTTCATTACTCTTCCTTACATATTCATCCATCTAAATGTCCAATTATATATATATATATATATATATAATCATATATCAAAAGTTTAAGTTGCCTTAAATTTTCCTCAGCACATAATACTCTTAATTTTTTGTTGAAATAACATTAAATGATATCATATCAATCTCTGCTTAAGTCTTTTGCAATCAGCTTCTTTTCCACCATCACTTCTGCCACCTTGTATAAAAACTATTTCTTCTGAAAAAGTAAGTAAAAGCAGCAAAAGAGTGATAGCTAGTAATGGAATGGAATGGAAGAGGGCTCTTGTTGTAATGTAGTGGGTAAGGCTGTCACCTGAGACACTGGCATCCCATATTAGAGTGCTAGTTCAAGGCAAGGCTGCTGTTCTTCCCATCTAGCTCTCTGCTCATTCATCTGGGAGGTAGCGAATGATGGCCTAATACTTGGAATCCTGTTACCCATGTGGGAGACCCAGATTAGAGTTCCTGGCAGAGTCCTGGATGTTGTGGCCATTTTCAGAGTGAACCAGTGGATGGAAGAGTCTCTCAGTCTCTCTCTCTTGCTCTTTCAAATAAAAGAAATAAATAAAATTTTAACAAAAAGAAAACAAATGGAAGGAAAAATGTTAAATTTAATTAGTGCAAGCTACAGGCATAGCAAAAGAGTCAAAGCTGACATTGTGATCTGACTAAAGATGAAGATCAAGGCCTGGTTCTTCAATTGGACCTGTGCCCAGTACACTGCCTTTGTACCAAGCCTGGAACAGAAGCCAGAAAGCATGTAACCAGCATGACCTGTAAGACTATGCAAAAGTAAGCAAGGAGTCACCAGCAGGTCCTCAGAGCCAGAGCTATCCAGTGCACCACAGCATAGGGTGGCTGTGATCAGGGGAAGAAAATATGGCAGGCTTCCAGAAGAGATTTCTGTATACCTACACAGCAAGAGAACAGCACGCACAGAGGGGATTTTTACTCAGTTCTGAATCTTCTCTTCCTGAGTTACTGTTGCTAGGAGACCCGTGGCAGCATTTACTGACTCCTAAGTTCTTGTTGAGAAACTGTCCTCTGCGTTCCCCACTTTCTCCTGCCACCATCCTGGGATCTCCTTGGATTCTCTCTGCCACTCCCACTAAACTGAAAGTTCTATGAGGACAAAGTATAACTCATGTTGGTGTTCCCAAGGCCTTGTAGAGACAGAGGAGGTGCTCAAGTAGATTTGATGAATTAATGAAGGGAAAAATTAACCACCTGTACCTATCAAAGGTAGTTCCTTTTAATAACCAAATAGAATTTTAGAGGCAGGGAGGGGTATTCTGTTTGTGATATCTGATTAAAAAAGTACATCAGACTTAGAGGTAAGGGTTTTTTTTTTTAATTTTATTTAAATTATACAAGTTTCATGTATTTCAGATAGACAGGCTTAGGAACACAGTGACATTCCCCCCACCTTCCCTCTTGCCCACACTCTATCTCTTCCTCCTCCTGCCTCTCACATTTCCATAAAGGGTAGGCTTTTGACCCTGGGGAGGTCTAAGCATGGCAGCCATGAGGTAGAAAGCATCAAGGTGTAGGAGGCATAGCTGGACTAAATCCTCCCCGAAACACTGAACACCACATCGGTACTATCCCAGTCATTGCTAGGAAGCAGTTGTCATTTTGGCTTCATTCCAGCAGGACAGGCAAATGTTTCCTTTGAAGCATTTGTCCCCTTCCTTCTGACTTTGAATGAGGATTTAAAAAATTCGTTTGAGGTAGCAAATGGTCTTCTCCTTGTTCCAGATGAGAATTAGATTTAACATTTACTTCCCTTTAACCAGGGTCTAGGAATTCTGAATCGACAACGTCAAAGAGGAATGAAATGGCCTTTGCTTACAATGCCTTTTGCTGTCTACCTATCCACCCTGCCCTTTTCCTTTTGTAGTCCTCTACAATCAGTTTTTCCTTTTAAGATTTTTTTATTTGAAAATCAGAGTTACAGACAGAGAGGGAGAGACAGAGAGCCCTTTCATCTGCTGGTTCACTTCCCAGATGGCCACAATGGTCAGGGCTAGGCCAGGCCCTGAAGCCAGGAGCCAGGAGCCTCAACCAGGTCTCCCATGTGGGCAGCAAGGGCCCAAGCCTCTGGGCCATTCTCTACTGCTTTTCCCAGGCCACCAGCAGGGAGCTGGATCAAAAGTGGAGCAGCCAGGACATGAACGGGCGCCCATATGAGACGCTGGGATCACAGGGAGCAGCTTTACCCCGCTATACCGCAACACCAGCTCCTAGCAATTAGATTTTTCTTATGCCTGTCTAGAACAGGGATGCATTCCCCTTGACCCTCTACTTGAATAGTGTATAATTATTCCACATTTGATGAAATTGAGGTTGTTAACAAATGGTTGAGTACAGATCATTGTATTTCCTTGTAGGGGAGTAGGGAACTAATTTTTAAGATTAGCATCAAAGGTGAATGACAAGTCATAAAAATGTTAACGCTTTCTACATTCTCTGAGCAAACCTTCCAACTCATTCTAAGTCATTTTAACAGTCTCCCAGTCAGAAATCAGATAGGAGATTCCTGCCTCAGCCCTATCAATAAGATGTATTTAAAATACATCGTCCATGGTAAGAGGTCCATACACGGCTTTGCTCCTTTTTCAGATCTCACTCCTTTCCCTAATGCACTCCTACAGCATAGGACCCAGCTGAAAGTCAACCTGTGGAGGTGGAAGGGATTGTTCTTCCACAGTTTTCTGACATCCTGTCAGGCCTCAGATGACCCGGGCCTTATCTTCCTAAGGTTATCTTCTGCTGTTTGTATTGTTCACGACTCATTACTTAAGTGAAGACTTTCTAGAAGGGCACTGCTTCCTTTTCCTAGTTTTCAAATTTGGTTATTATTTAAAAATAATGGTATGCATGTGTGCATGTGTGTGATGGTTCTATCTTCTGTGGGGATTTTACACATCCTATAACCCTCTCAAGTTCTTTTTAGCTGGGGAATTTTAAAGTCAGATTAGATCTAGATTGAATTTAAGAGGAATATTTCAATGGCTAAAAAAAAGCAAAAAAATTTTAAAGACCCATCTAAGAAAGCATTATCTACATAAAAATAGTTTATACCATCAAAGGATATTTTGCTCCTTATAACATTCAACAATCCTGATCATTTCAATAGGCCATCCACAGAAAGTATAATCCTCCTTTCCCTACTCTATTATTTCTAATAGCGATATCACAGACCAAAGAATCGTCAAAATTGGGCCTGGGTTTTTTCATTTTCTTCAAAGGAAAACGTCAAGATGAAGTACATGCTTTTAAAATCAGCTTATCACTGACAAGAAACTCCTTAGATTATTAAAGTCACAAGAAGTTCCACAAACATCATTTGCTTTTTATAGAGAAAAAATTTAATTACCATGGTAAGAAGAGAATAACGTACGTCTACTCTGAAGTGTTGAGAGGCATAATTTACAAGACATTATGCAGACTGTATAGCACTGTCAGCTCTCAATCATTCAAATTCGCTCACTTACGTGAATGAGAGAAATCTTTCGCTACTGCTTGTCTCATTAGAGCGAGGAGGTCCTTCCTGGTCTCTAGTGCTTTGTTTCGCAAACATGTTTTGCAGAGGTCTAACCTTCAGGATGATGGAAGAGACAGTAGAGCAGAGTGGCTGAGGCCATTTGGGTTATGGGCATGAGTCTTACATGGGCCAATGGCGAGGTATGGAATGAACCCAGTGTCCTGATTAATGCTGCGCACATGATGTCAAAATCATCCACCTCTACGATTATAAGTAAGTCATCCTTGCAAACCCTGTCTCATTATTCATAAAATAGACATGATAAAAGTAGTCTCTGTCTTACTGGTTTTGTGAGAATAAGACAAGATGATGCATGCCCATTTTTTTTTGTTGTTGTTCATGTATCTCTTTACTTGTTTACTGTCTGCCTCCCTCCACCTCACCCCTAAAGTAAAAATCAAGGACTTTGTCTTTTTCATGAAGGACTCTCCAGCCACAGGTACAATGTGGTGTACACAGAAGAGCTCAATAAATATTTTGAAATAAATGAATGAATGAATAAAAGAACCCATGAAAAGTTCTTACCATAATGCCCAGCAAAAAGTCAAAAAATTATTATTAAAAAAAACCCTAGCTCTGTGAGATATGTTTCAATAAAGGATCTTATGCAGTACACACTATAAAGACTCCAAGATATCTTTCAGGGAAGTAATTTTTGTAACTTTTTAAAGTTCCATTTACCAATCTTATTTGGTCACAAAACCCTTTTCTGCTCTATACCTGTTAATTAACATTCTGCAACAACAGTGTATGTATGACTGAACATTCTTTAGGAGACAATGATTTAGTTTAACATCCTTATTTTAGAGGTAAGAAACTTGAAGTCTAGATATTAAATGGAGCAAGTAGCAGCAATTCCAGAACTAGAGACAAATATCCCATCACTGAGGCCTGCATCTTTGCCCCAGGTCACGTAAGCAGCAGTGGATGGGCAGTGAACTTGTCCTTTGGTGTTGGAAGACATTGGATTTAAATCCCTCCTGCATTTTTCAGCACTGAGATCTGTATCAGACACTACAGGTGCCAACCTCACAATCTCTCCTTCCTTAATGAGGCCTCTTTGACACCCACATAGAGTAACCAACAGGAACTGGCCCTAGTGAATGAGTAACCTGGAAATGGAAGGCTCTTCATGCCCCAACAGGGTAAACCTTGGCCAATGGCGGATGAGAGCTAATGGGTAAATGTATTCCCACTCCATCCCTGAGCCAGCTATCTCTGCGGTGCACTGTTTCCTTTGAGGATCCTGGTGGGAACATTTCCAGTTGCCCACATCAGTCATCTAGTCTAGAACAGGATAGCAGCCTAGGCAAACTTTCCAAATCCCTAGCTTTTCTCCTTCGCAGTCACGCTGCCTTTTTCCCAGGTGTGTTACTCTTTTGCTTACTGTAGAAAACATCTGTGTCCTCTCTTGTGAACCCATTAAACAGGTGTTGTGTTTCACACCCAAGGTTGCTTCAATTTGGCAGGCAGAGGTGTAAAATGGAAACAACACTTAAATGTAAGTTGAACTCAAATGGAGGCCTCAAACAGATGAGAGGTGCTACTAGCCTCAGTGCTCTGCTGTTTTTACCCTCCTGGGTTTTCAAGGGTTTGGGGGAAGGCATGAGAACAATGTGTTTACAAACATTCTCTGTGTTTATTTATAACACCTTCTGGCTTTGCTGTTATGTTGAATAAAAAGAGCTACTCTTGATGTGGAAACATCTCTCAGATGTGCCATCTGAGAGAGTTCCCACATTCTTCTAGCAACTCCCTGGGTAACACCAGAGCAGCAGAGTTCCAAGCCTTAACCTTTTATTACTCTTGGCCTCCAAGGTGAGAGAGGGAGGTGGCATGGCTGTGTTAGACTGGAAACGAACAGATGGTCCAATCTCTGCTTCTTTCTTGCTCATGCAATGATACTGAGCAAGTGCTCCTGTTCAGTATTTTTCTGCCATGTGATAGCTCAGGGACGTGGGCTCTTGGACTCTGTGGTCTGTTGTTCCCTGGAGCCTTGTGGTCATCAGTATTCAGCTGGCAGAAGAGGAGAGGATGGATAAAGCACTTTAGGCCTACAAGTGACTCAGAACCAAAGGTCATATTCCACTAGCAAAAACCAGTCATGGCTCCCTCTGGAAGCCAGGAGAATTGGGAAATGTAGTGAGCAGCTAGGCAGGGTGACTTCCTCATCAACTGGGTTCCATGGAATGCAGCACAGAGGAAGCAACTGCCATTGCTGCCACAGCCGTGCAATATTCACCAGTTCCCGAGTCCGGAGGACCTGGGTTCACACCCCAGTTTGCCACTCCTAGCCATAGGAACTTGGGCACATCGTTTCATCTCTCTGAACTCCCTTCCTCATCCATCAAATGAGGAGGATGGAAGAATCCATCTCGTAGGGTCATCGTGGGGTTTCAAGGCTATCATGCTCATACAAGTCTTGTAATAGTGCTTGACACATCATGAGCACTCAGTACATAGCAGCTGCTTTCCTCACTAACTATGAAGCAACACCACCAGCTCATTTGGTGAGATGTGTTCGTTTCCTTCACTTTGCCGGAAATAGTATACAAGTTATCTCAGTTAATGTGAGTTTATCTTTTGAGAGATAAAGTGACATAAGAAAGAGTTTGGGGGTAGGGGACCTGAGCAACACTACAGCCAGATTCTGGGCACTGGAACCTTGCACACATGAGAGAAGGGCTCCAGATGTGGGACAACTGTCCTGTAAACTCAGGAGCCGCTGTCAGGAGAGGCACTGGTTGCCAAGTCCCAGGACTCAGCTCCTCACTGCCTCTGCATCCTGCATTGCTGCTGCCTCTCACTGACCTCTTTGCTCTTCTCAGCACTTCCTGGTTTCTTCTTCCTCCTGGCTGCTAGGAGTTCTGCGTTTGTGTATGTTGACTTTGCTATTGGGTTTTCTGCACATCAGTTCATGCCTTGTGCTCTGATACCCCTAGCGGACAGACTTTATCCCAATAAGGAGCACCTATCATTGGCCAGAATCCAGAGCCAGTCTGCTCAGGATAGGATATTGGTGGCTGTTTTTCTGCCTAGTATGAATCTGTGACTCAACTTAACTGTGACTTGTGGTAGGAGGAATATATCGTGCCAACACGGTGAGTTGCTGTCAGAAAATGCTTCATACTTCCTTGTACAGAAAGGAACAGTGGTTGGAACTGGCACCCAGACTATGAGGAACAAAGCCAATCATTAAAAATTTCAGAGAGGGACCAGCATTGTGGCTTAGCAGGTAAAGCCACCACCAGTGTCACTGGAATCCTATATTTGTGCTGGTTTGGGTCCTGACTGCTCCACTTCCAAACCAGCTCTCTGCTAATGGCCTGGGAAAAGCAGCAGAAAATGGCCCAAGTGCTTGGGCCCCTGCCACCCCCATAAGAGACCCAGAAGAAGCTCCTGGCTTCTGGCATTGACCTGGCCCAGCCCCGCCTTTGCAGCCATTTGGGGAATGAATCAGCAGATGAAAGATATCTCTCTCTCTCTCTCTCTCTCTCTCTTTTTCTCTCTCCCTCCCTCCCTCCTTTCCTCCCTCCCTTTCTCCCTCCATCTTACCCTCTTTCCCTTCCTCTCTCTCCCTCTCACCCTCTCTCCATCTCTCTCTCTTTAACTCTGTCTTTCAAATAAGTGAATGAGTTATCTTTTTTTAAAAAATCACTTTTCAGTGCCTCTCCCAGATCAATCACAAGAACTTCCCTCATTACAGCCTATAAAAACTCCTATATAGGGGCCGACGCCGTGGTGCAGTGGGTTAATCCTCCACCTGTGGTGCCCACATCCCATATGGGTGCTGGTTCTGGTCCCGGCTGCTCCTCTTCCAATCCAGCTCTCTGCTATGGCCTGGGAAAGCAGTGGAGGATGGCAGCAGCCCAAGCACTTGTGCCATCTTCCGCTGCTTTCACAGGTACATTAGCAGGGAGCTGGATTAGCTGGATTGGAAGCGGAGCAGCAAGGACATGAAATCAGCATCCTTATGGGATACCAGCATTGTAGGCAGCTTAACCTGCTATGCCATAATGTTGGCCTCAAAGTGATGGTTTTGATTGGTTAAGTAGATCAAAGTTAAATCTCCCAATCACAGAAGTTCTTGACAGAAGCTGGTTACTTGATTTTTCTCAGGTCCTCTGAAATTTATCTACGGATGGTGGGAAGGGGCCTTTGGTCCCTATCTACCTAACCAAAGAGTCTTTCCATCACTGACACTTAACTGGTATTCTTTGCTAAAGTTTGTCTGTACATAACCATCTCCTACACTGCCATCAGAATTCTTCTCCTCAAATAAATATTACAGTATTTTACTTTCTTAAAAGTGTAAATTGGGTTCCCTTTGTTAAAGCCCTCAACCTAGCCTGCTTGCCCTACTCATCAGCTACCCTCCTTTCCACCACTCTTCTACCAATACCCCTCTGACACGATGTTCTCCATTTTTCTCACTTTTGAGACTATGCTTATGCTGCTCTCTAATTAGAATGTCATTCTCCACCACATTGCCAACTGGTAAATGCCCATTTATCCAAGGTCCAACTGAGTCTTCAACTGATATCTACTCTCAGAAGCTTTCCCTGGATCCACTCATCTTTACCTCTCCTAGCTCTCCTTCCCTCTGCTTGTCCCTCTCCCAGATTCCCATAGCATATTAACATATCTCCTCAGCAACGTTTATTATTTTACATCCTGATTATCCAGACAGCAGTCTCTCAGGTTCAGCTGTGAGTCTCAAGGAGAGAGAACACAACTTATTTATCTTTTACTGTCCCAGGACCCAAGAAAGCAACTGCTGACTATACCTGCTGTCTATATCCTATACCTGGATATTGGATTTTATTAGAATTCAAAACCCTGACACCATAGAGAAATTCAGAACATGAAAACAGAATCCACTCATTCTCCAATATGTGTTTCCTGTTCAGGATCTTTACTTCTTAAGGGCCATTGTGTGGTAGACCACACCTTAATTGGTTCTATAGGATAGGAAGGAGAAAAAGTTCACATTTTCTATAGAATAACATGATGAGAAGTTTGAGTCTTTCTTAAGGTCTGGGAAGAGTGTATCCTTTTTTTGTATAAGCAACATGGTTCTCAAATGCCCTCTCGTGTTTTTTTCTCTTTATGTTAAGTGTCACCATAAGGTAATGTCATTGCCAAGGTACCTTAACCAGAGATCTGGGGGTGGAATGACAGAGATCCCATTTTACCACAGACAGACATTGAGTGTCACTGGGCTTCTGCAAACCAACCTCCTATTACCAGGCCTCCTTTCTCCAGAGGGACACTCCTTCAACTCTGAGAAGTTAGCATTTGGAAATATGTATGAAGTTGGTATGGCTGTCATAGATAAGGAAGTGCTTTTGCCAGTTAGTGGGCAGGAGCCAGGAATGCAAATACCTTGAAATGCATGGGACAGTCAAGCAAACTGAATGTTGTACCACACAATGCCAATAACACCCTGGTTAAAACAACTGAGTCAAAGAGAATCTAAGTCCTGTAGTTGAGAGCCACTGAGTTAGAGATATGCTTAAAGTTTTTTTTTTCTATTTTTTAGAAAAGAACACATTATAGGAATGCAAAAGGGAGCCCTTGCCTCAGTTTAAGGAATTTTGATTCAAAGAATTCACAGTTTTGTCTTCTGTGTGCAAAATATGGTCTTATATCATAGTTCTTGGAAACAGGAGATTGTTAAAAGTATCAACAAGAGAAAGCAGTTAGCATGCCATTTTGCTCATGAATATAAGATAGAATAGCAGAAAAAATGGTCTTTCCTTTGAAATGCATTTAATTTAATAAAATACCAAATTAATGATAGGAAAGTCTTGTCCCTGTTACAAAATAAACTGCAGGGTGAAAACAGGGACATGCACAATTTCATTAACCTTCCATTCATAAAGCATAACATAGGGAGAATTGCCATTTTAGCATCCAACTGAATAAGGCTATCTCCATGCATTGAGAGAGTTTCACACATTAACATTATTTGTCAGTGTGGCTATAGGAAACAGTGTGGAGGAAAAAAAATCTCATCCCGGTCACACAAAGCATCTGTCCTTGTAACAGTCTTTGGAAGAAAGATATTTTTCCTTTTCATATAGCATTTTATCTGCTTTGTTAAATATCAGCAGCGTACAGAAAAGAACATCAGTTTGTGACTTTAAGACATTTATAAAATCAGGGGATTGTGTTAAATCCTGACCCAGAAAATACAGAATCCTAGAACCTTAGAGGCCCTGGAGATCACAGGGTTCAAACATGATACAGTCTGGTTGTTTGCTTTACATTTGAGAAAATGGAGACTCAGAGAGATTAGAGAAGTGAAGGTGATGGCTCTCTGTGGAAGAAAACAGAAGATTTGTAGACTTGCTTTGCGAGCTCTCAGTGTCTTCTAGTTATAGACTGCCTTTGGTTTATCTCTGATTATTTTTATAATTGGTAAAAGCATTTCAAAACCCTGACCATTTTGTAGTGTTCTTGAGCTGTTAGAACTGATACAATGAACTTTTTCCCAAAAAATTAAAGAACGAAATTGGGGCAAAAACAACAAACCACACAGTTTGTAAAACTCTAAAGCATAACTAGTTAGCATTTGAAAAGCAAGTCCTATTTCATTAAGATATTACATTGCATTCAAATACACTCATTGCTAAAAGATGCAGCATCATTCCCCATCCCTGGCTGTGATACACTGGAATAAGCCAAGCACATGCTTTGGCATCCACCTCTCCTCTCCTTCCCTCTCCCCATATGTCATTTGCAAATGAATTGTACACCCAACATTTACTTTGTGCAAATGAATTTTAAACCAAAGAAACAACCTAGTATATTTTACTATATTATAGCAATCGGCTTCAAGTTTAATGAGCTTTGGATCTAATGTAGCAATTGGGAAGTCTCTTCAAGCTTGTAAAAATGAGATTCTACCAGAGTTTATACTCTGGTACAATAACACTTGGGATGTTACCATGTCTTGTATCTAAGCGGCTTTTCTGGTGTATATGTAAAAGCAAATTGCCTATGAAATACTCCCCCTTCCTTCCCAGAGTTCTGTTCTATGACTACTGACACCGGAATTAAATGTTCCCATCCAATAGGTATTGTAGCATTTCTATAATTAGCCTAAAATACAGTTGATTTGTCCTCCAGCTGCTTTCCCTAAGGCTATTGTTATTTGAAAGCTTGTTTTAAAGCCATTCAACAAGCCGGAAGAGCCATACCTGTTGCATCTGATTTCCTGCCCATTAAATCATGATGAATAATTTAATAGGGACTGCTTATGCAGACACTCCAGTGACTGGCTGGAGGATAAGACTGCCAGGCTGCTGGCATTTTTCACTACATCTGTCTGGTTTTGAGCCAAAGCTTGGTTTCTGCCCCCAGTGTCACTAAGCCAAATAACCTAGTGATCTTGGACTTTCACCTAAGCCCTGCGGATGTCAGGACCTTTCCCCTAACAAAGCCATTGTTTCTTTTGTAACCAGGGCAAACAATGCTAACTGGCTACTCAACTGACTTTGGCAGCCTCCATCTTTCTTGAGGTTGAAACAGGCAGATATTTTATTTAAGGGTGCCTCAAAAACTTCATGAAAATTTTAAAAAGTTTATTTTGGTGCAAAAAATTTGAAAGTCATGTATAGGTTTTTCACTATATGCATTTACATTAAATTTAAATATGCATATACTTAAAAAAATTTGAACCAAAATACACTCCTTTTAAGTCAAATCTTCCATGCACTTCACAAAGTACCCTTGTGTTCTCTTTTGCAGGGGTGGAGCATGGTCATGTGACTCTAAATAATGAAGCATAAGGCAGAGTCTACAGAGGGATTTCTAGGAAGCCTCTTCTTCCTTAATTAACTGAGGTTTTGACATGGTAGGGGCTCTAGAATCAAACTGCCAGAGTTTAAGTCCCAGCTCTGCCACTTCTTATCTTGTGATGCTGCAAAAGTTATGTCCTTGGTGCTCTGGTTTTCTTTATCTTTGATTTGAATGAATGAATGAATACAAACATACTGTGTAGGACAGTGCCTGACATATAGGAAAAGCTCTTAAAATTTAGATAACATTGTCATTAATTACAAAAGGCAGGTATGTGATACGCATTCCTGCTTCCTGTCTTTGCCAATGGCTTTGTGAGGTCAGGATGCCTGGAGTTGGGCAACCATTTTGTGACTATGAGTAGAAGGTCAAGAGAATTGCAAACACTTTGACTCAGGGTCTTTGCATTGTGGAGAAGCTGGTCCAAGTCTGGGACGACCTAGATAAAGATTTTCTTAAGTAAACAACAAATATTCTTAAGGTAGGTAGATTTGCTATTACCAGCTGCTGAACAATCCCATCTAAAATTGTCAATATTGAACTAAGGCTTAAGCCCTGCCACCTCCACCTCCAGCTGCTGTTGGCTTTGCTCACCATGCACTGCCTCCTCCTCTGGTAGGGATGAGATGCGCACCCCTCAAGGTCTGAGGCTGATTTTCTTTCATTTGCTCTGGAAGTACTTTTCAACAAACTGTGAGCTTGCTAAGAGTCTTCATTGTGGGGATCAGGGTTTAATGGAGGAGGGGGTGTTATTAACCCATCTCCTACTTCAACTGAGTAGGCTCTAGCTGCAAACCAGGCCTGAAAGCCTGGCCGCAGCATTTAAACATCTTAATGGACTGCAGGGATCCTAATCTGACAACCAGGGAACCATATCTAAGGTAGCTGTAGGCATTTCATGGGGGCCTCTTTAACCTCCAGGGGCCATTGCACATAGGCTCTGCTGGGAACCCAAGGTATGCATGTATATAGAGGGCAGGATTGAATTGTCCCCTGAAGATCACAGTGTTTCTTTGCCATGTCATTGCAAAGCTTCCCTACTTCTGCTCCCTTAGTGCACTTATGTCTCTTCTGGCAAGATTTGTTCTCCGTGCTTTCTGGTTATCCATACTGGTCCTAGACAGAATATTTTAGAAAATGTTGAAGACTATGATCTTGTGAAATAAGAGAGGGAAGAAAAAAAAATACAGAGTTTTAGTGGGGTTCACTCTTCTCTAGACAAAGGCTTTTATTTGAGTGCCTTATGGTTCCATTTCTTTCTCCAATTTTGATATTAAGTCCCTAAGGATTTCTTTCTGGTCTTCCATGAAACCACTGCAAAGTTACAGTAAAATCAAGGATAACAAAAACTGCATAATTTCATAGCCTACCTGGGTTCTGGAATTAAATCCAGCTCAGGTCAGGAAAAAGCTATGAGACCCTGTGGCTGTCACCTATCACTAGAGCTCAATGAAATTGAAGGATTTCTAGGAAGATGATGATTTTTTCCTATCATATAAAATTGAGAATGCAAAGAAAGTTTCTCCAGGGAAATGTAGAAGAAAGAAAGGTATGCTCAATTACTGCCTGAATCTGTTTCATTTTTAAAGCATAGTAGTGTATTTCTTATTTAGCTAAATAACCTCAAGATGTCACATATAAGGATCAGCACACATGCCGGCGCCATGGCTCAATAGGCTAATCCTCTGCCTGCGGCGTTGGCACACCAGGTTCTAGTCCCGGTTGGGGTGCCGGATTCTGTCCCGGTTACCCCTCTTCCAGGCCAGCTCTCTGCTGTGGCCCGGGAGTGCAGTGGAGGATGGCCCAAGTGCTTGGGCCCTGCACCCATGAGAGACCAGGAAAAGCACCTGGCTCCAATGGCGGTGGCCAGTGGAGGGTGAAACAACGGCAAAAGGAAGACCTTTCTGTCTGTCTCTCTCTCTCTCTCACTGTCCACTCTGCCTGTCAAAAAAAAAAAAAAAAAATCAGCATACTGCCATGGGCTACATTCTCAGAAGAGACTGGACCCTTCTGGAATCCTACATAAATGATTTAGGTCATCAGGGTGTTGATTAATGAACGCTCCAGGCATCAGCACCCCATGTCTTGCTAACTCCCAGGATATGTTTCCTTGAGGCAACAGTTTGACTTGTCATATGGGGCTGCGCAGGGAATTGGGTTGTAGAACTACTAGAAACAGCAATGGCAACTCCTGCATGCCTTTTCCACCTCATAGTGTCAGACTTGCCTAAGCCCCTTTCTCGGGTAAACAAACCATCTCCCTGCTCCACGCTTCAGGAGTCCTTAATTCTTTTACTGAGAAGCCAGAAAAAGAGGTCAGTGCAAATGAGTGCTGAAAAGAAAAAACCCTGGGTCTCCCACCAAAAGAAGCAGAGCATTTCTGAATTTTGGCTCTGACACAGAAAAGCCCTATCTCTAACTCCCTGCTCACAATGATTGCCTGGGGACTTGCTGGAAAAGTATTCTGGCTGGTGGTAATTGCCATGATCATGCACCCTGGGAGAAACACTTTAAAAGTACCCAGAGTTGGCTTTTGGGGAGCAAGTAGGCCAAGCAGACAACTGACTAAACATTAAATTTAAATGAGATAATAGATTTAAAAAAAGCTTTAAGAACTGTAAAGTCTTAGATGTATACCTTGCACTGTGTCAAATCCTCTAGCACTGAGTGTAGACTTAGAAAATAAACTACCAGCCTCCAAGAACTTGGACTTCAGGAAGGAGACAAGATCACCGTATGCAAAATAAACAGTTAAGTGCAGGACCACTAGTGCAAGTAGAGCTTGCCGCATGGGCAAGAGAGAACACTGAGACTGAAGTCGTCAAAGGACACTTGGTGGAGAAGACACAACCCCAGTGGCCGATGCCCTGTCAGGGAAGTCACTAATTAGAAAGGATCAAAATGGAGCAACTGGTTTTTATTCACGAAGGTTATCTATGTAGATCAGGAATGCAATCAGACAACTTGGATTGGTCTGACTCAAACTTTGTACTTAGTTCAAGGTATGATTACAGTGTCAAACACTTTTACCTTCAAGTACAATTTGAGTTTTTTTTTTTTTTAAGATTATTTATTTGAAAGAGTTACAGAGAGGCAGAGGCAGAGACAGAGAGACATCTTCCAGCCTCTGGTTCACTCCCCAGATGGCCGCAACGGCCGGAGCTGTGCCAATCCGAAGCCAGGAGCCAGGAGCTTCTTCCAGGTCTCCCACCCAGGTGCAGGGACCCAATGACTTGGGCCATCTATCACTGCTATGCCAGGCCATAGCAGAAAGCTGGAACGGGAAGAGGAGCAGCTGTGATTAGAACAATGCCCACATGGGAGGCTGGCGCTTCAGGCCAGGGCTTTAACCCACTGCACCACAGTGTCGGCCCCAAGTACAATTTGAGTTTTTTTAAAAAAACAGATTTTACTATAGCATGTGGTTATATAAGAACAAAAGTGTTTGATGGCTCTTTTTCACTACAGACACAGTAAGTTAGGACTTTAGTTTTCAGGAAACAAACATCCACAGTTTTTTTGTTATTTTGCTAGAGAAAACAATTGGGCGAGGCACTAAATGAACTATATCCATGTATTTCACGTTGTCTTGATTCCCAAAGTGATGGATGAGTATTTAAGTAGCAGTTGTTGGATTCTTCTCTGCTTTGTCCTGACATGCAGACCTATTTAAGAGGAAAATCAAGCCTGGGAAGAATTTAGAGGGGACAGTGTTGATGCCTACAGACCACTTCGGAATAGATTTGAATAGATGAGTTTGGGTAGAGAGAAAGATGGATTAGGTACACAGGTATGGGGCTGGCATTATGGCACGATGTTGTGACCCCGGCCTCCCATGTCTTAGAGCCATTTGGAATCCTGTCAGAATCCAGCTTACTGCTATTGCACCAGGAAGACAGCACAGGATGCCCCAAGTTCTTAGGCCCCTCCCACCCACATGGGAGACTCAGATGGAGTTCCAGGCTCCAGCCCTCGTCCTGACATAGACTTGGCTGTTTCAGCCATTTGGGAAGTAAACCAGCAGAAAGAAGATCAAGATCTCTCTCTCTCTTCCTCTCCATGTCAATCTATCTTCCCAATAAATAAATAAATCGTTTTAAAAATATACAGATATGTAATGAAGCAAGTTAATAAAATATTAATGAAAAATTCTAGGTATAGGAGTGTCCATTCAAAAGTATTTCAACTTTCAACTTTGCAATTAAATTTTTTGTAATAATATTATGGGAAAAAACCAAACCAGGGTTTGTCTTGCCCTTTCTCCCACCAGTTCAAGATCATCATCTGAAAGAACACAGAAATAAAATAACTTGGCCTCGGTACTAGACATAAATGAAAAGTAATAATTGTGTATGCAATTTTTTGAGGAACCCTTACATATATCCTTACTAATCAACTGTTGATGCCAGAAATTCCACTATGAGAAACATGGGCTTTTGAGTTAAGGGGTTAGCCTTTTAAAATCTCTTGGGATTCTTGGAGAACTACCAGATTAAATTCCATTAGTCATTACTACTCAACTGCAAATCAGTTTAAGTGACCACTTCCAAATGCTATGTAGCTAAAAGGACTGGAAAAAAGTGGAGAGAAAAGATAACATAAGCACTGAACATCTTAGGGGAGGAGTGGGAGATGCTGTAAAACTATCTAGGGACACATTAACAATCAACCTTGTCTTCTTTACAAGGTTATCCTGGGCCAACCCAAGTCCTGATATTAGTGTTTGCTGCTCTTGAATTTTATATAAAGAACGGAACTGATCTTTGACAATTTAAGAAGAGCTTTTAAACTGCCTTTCCAAGGCTGCTTCTACTTGACACTGAAACTCAAGCCCAAATCTTCTCCACGTGGGGAATACTTCATGCCATGGGCTGTTCATCTATTTCTTAACTTTGACTTGCTTTCCTCAGAGAAGAATATGCTCATTTTTGTACATATTCTTTTTCTCTCATTTTCTTATATTGGTTTCTTCCAAAAATAGACTTTAAAGCAAGAGTTTATGTGTCATTATTTTATTAGGGGGCACACACTAATGACCGGGAGGGAAAGACAAGGGACATAAGACAGGAAAAGAAATAAAATTGATGCAAGGAAATATATTGACCTGGCCACCATGGAACAGAACTGAGGGTGTGATATCACAGAATCCTCTTGCAGGAAGCCATGTAAACAGTGTCTCAAGAATATCTCCTGGGGCCAGCGCTGTGACGTAGTAGGTTAATCCTCCATCTGCGGCACTGGCATTCCATATGGGCACAGGTTCTAGTCCTGGCTGCTCCACTTCCAGTGCAGCTCTCTGCTGTGGCCTGGGAAAGCAGTAGAAGATGGCCCAAATACCTGGGCCCCTGCTCCCGTGCAGGAAACCCAGAGGAAGCTCCTGGCTCCTGGCTTCGGATTGGCTCAGCTGTGTCCGTCGTGGCCAATTAGGCAGTAAACCAGCGGATGGAAGACCTCTCTCTCTCTCTTCCTCTCACTGTCTGTAACTCTATCTCTCAAATAAATAAATAAAATCTTTAAAAATAAAAAAGAGTATCTCTCTAGGGGAAGAAATTGGAAGAATTTTCTCTACTCCCATAACCCCCCAGGGGAGGGTTCATGGTCCTGCACAATCAGGTTGCACGTATGTGGGAGTTGCTGCGAATTTCTGTCTTGGTGTGAAACTAGGAAGTCCCAGAATAAGTGAGGAGTGCACAGGATGGGCATGACACAGGGTGCTGCCTGGTCATGCCTTCAGGAAGTTGTTTGCTGCAGTTACCAGAACAAGAGATAAGGTCAAGAAAGATACAGTGGCAGGCATGAGCAGTGGAGCAGAATCCAGCCCTTGACCACACACCTGGCTTGTGCCCTCTATTATCTGACTCACGGAGTATACTCTGGAACCTCTATTTTTTCTTAGAAAAAGATGCCCTCACTTATTTCATAAAGGGAGAAATATGAATCTCTGTGTAGTGATTATGGTCACAGAATCTTCCTCAAGGTTGTGGCAGCTGAATTTCCTAATAGATCCAGGGTAAGAGGATTAGTGAAATAAAATGCAGCCCCACAGTTGTAGCTAGTCTTAGGCCATGATTGACATTTGCCTTGCCCCTCTTCCATATCCCTTTCAGATTGCTATCTCCTCTTGCAAACACTTTGCCACTCATTTGCTCTACTTGCCTAGGAGGATGAGCAAGACCTACATCACCTTAGGGTATGAGGTCTTTATTGTCCTGCCCTTGGGTTAAAATTGTTTTTATTATCCATTTTCTATAGGTGCACCTCATCAGTCTTGGGCTTTCAGAGTACTAGTCGCTGCTTAGATTCTGCAGAGCAATCAGAGCTCCCTGTGGTATTCAGTTCAGTGATTCTTTCCTTGCTTGATGATCCATCACCATGAGGAGCCCAACTTGATCCAGAGGCAATTACAGTTTTAAGTTCATAGAAATCTTGCAAACCTCTGAAAACCAGAACTTCTAAGCCTGGAAAATTCTGTTTCTAGGGCTAGAAGACACAAATTCCATGAGATCTTCAGCAGTGATAAAGAGGGAGGCCATGCCTATGTATTCTGACTTCTGAGTACCTAACACCAGATATCGGTTATAGTTCAACACACGTAGTGCGTGCCCAGAGGAGAGTAATGTAACTCTGCAGGATGGTTTCCTCAAACTGGTGACTTAGCTGAGCCTTTAATATCCCATCCCACCATTTTATTAGACTGGCTGCTTCTAGCTGAGAGCTACACAGGAGACCCTATAGTTAATGTGCATATAGCACACCTCTTTTGCTCTTGCTATAAAATTGATTTCATGTCATGAGGCCTACCTACTATACCAAGATACCAAGCATTGTGAAAGGCCTTGTATTATGCTGATAGAGAAACTATGGTTAGGGAAAGCAAACATTCTATATACATATTAGGTGCCAACTACAGTAAAGATGAATTGCTGCCCTATCATGGCAGAAGGAATCCATCGCAACTGACCCACCATGAAGTGGCTGGCTGGTCTCACTGAAGAGACCTATTAAGCAATCAGTATTGGCCTCTGCTTCCAGCAGCAATAGTAGTTAGAGCAGCTACTAAGATACAGGAGGTAATGGTAAAAAGGAGCCCATACTCTTGGCCAATGAATAGCTTCGAACCTTACTCCCTTGGTCACTCTGCAGTGGTGGTGAATGTCCAGCTGTGGGCCACATAAGTCCTACAAAATCATTTGGTCTTATCCTGCCAAGGCAACTACAGGTGGGACTCAACATTCAATTAATCTATAGCAGGCTAATTTTTAAGCTGATAATTTTGTATCAACTACAAATGATGTTAGAAATATCCAAATGGTGCTTGGCAGAAAAAAGGTTCCCCACCCCTGGTTTAAGGGGTTACTGCACCAAAAATGGGGCAGCCGAGAACAGATACAGGTATCTATGGATATAGACATCTACAGATTGAGTCACTTGTCCCCTTGGTTATTAGAATCTTCCTCTGGGGTAGATCCTTGTTGGCATTCATTAATACAAGACACAAATCTGCAACCAGCCCTAGCGGTCAGGCTACATGTTTCTTCTCTACAGCTTCTTGTCCATCTGGCGGGGCCATCTTCTAAGAAACTTTAAAAATTGCCTCTCAAGGACTGTCTGTTGTTTGGGAATGGGGAAAGGAAAGTTTCTCCCCTGGCTTTTGGTTCCCACAGGTTGTGGCTCATGGGTTGGTTCCTATAAATTGTGGCTCATGGATGGGTACCTCAGAGGGTCCTTTGCATTTTTTTTTAATTAATTTAAAAGTCAGAGTTACTGGAGTTGAGGGGCAGGGAGAGAATCTTTTATCTACTGGTTCACTTTCCAGATGGCAGCAGTGGCTGGGACTGGGCCAGGCCACAGGCACGAGCCTGGAACTCAATCTGATTCTTCCTCATGGGCAGCAGGGGCCGAAGCATTCAGGCCATCTTTCACTGCTTTCCCAGGTACATTAGGTGGGAGCTGGATTGGAAGTGGAGCAGTTGAGACTTGAACTAGTGCTCATATGGATGCTGGTGTTGCAAGGGGTGGCTTAACTCAATGTGTCTCCAGTCCTCTGCCTATGTATCAACAAGGAAGGAAGCCTTGTGAAGAAGGTAAAGGGATTACAAGGCAGTAATGGGGATAGATCATGGCAGGTTGTACCTGTGTGAAGTCCCTTGGTGTTCAACCAGTCACAGTTGTAGCCTAACTGGGACAGGTGAGGCTGAGACCATCTGAAGTGACACATTTCCAAAGAAGTGTGACCCAACTGTCTCCAGGCCTCAGGAGTAAGTGAAGCCATTTGCTCCTTACTATGGAGTTTCATTGGCTCATAGGGCTCCTCTAAGCCTGACTGCCTCTCTATAACTCCTCCCCCTAAGGGCATCTTTGGGAGTCCCAGGGATGTCTCAAAAGTTGTTGAGGCTCCCAGGACTGTGTTCACTGTGACAGTGACTCTGTATGCAACTGTTCCCAACACTTCCAGCCTCTCCCCCTCCAGGCTGATGACCCTGCCTGTACTGATGTGTGGCTCTAGAGGCAGAGCTTTGACAAGCAGTGCCCCGGCCCTGTGGACACCATGACAAAGAAAGGCAATGGCATTCTCCCTTGTGTTGTCCTTTCCCAGGGGAGAGGGTCTCATCCTGCTGTGGATTTGCTGAGGTTCCATCGAGTTACAGAGTTTGGTGGCACTGCTTTTCCAGTTTTATTTATTCTTCTCTCTAGGGCCAGCATACAACATCAAGATAATTGGACTAGAGTGGGTTCAACTAATAGCCTCTGTGCTGAACCAAGGCTCATTACTCCTTTTGACCCTTAAGTCCTATTGCTAAGCTCAGCTTGCTGTGCCAGAATTTTTCTTCCCCTATGGATACATTTTTTTCCTAGGTACTGCACAGCTCTTGCAATTTCATATTGGATACATCTTTCTTCCTCAAAACCCTTTCCTCCAGTTTGCTCAAGGACTCAGTACAAATTCTTTGTTCAGGAAGTTCCTGAAGACTCTTGTAAACCAGGACTGCTAAGGGCTGGGGTGTTACTACCTTAGTTCCTTCCAGCTATCATATCTGACACTCAACTCTGGCCCAACCTCAGGGCTCCCTAGATCTTAGTGGGGGAGAACAGAGAAAACACACACACACACACACACACACACACACACACAGTCACTTACTCCCTATGAGATTAGTGACTTAAAGATTTAAGATGGAAGCCATTCATAAAAAAAGAATCCCTTTGAAATGCTTATAAAGCCACTTTGATGACTTATTTCTCATTTGTTTTTGGTATCCCTCAAGGAAAATCATTTGGACCTTAGCAATACATGGAGACCAAGAGGCCTAACAACATCCTCAGAGAAGCAGAGAAATATTTACAGGAAGAAGTGCAGTGGACATTCTCCCTAACCAGAGTCTAGACATCACCCACTGTCACCACTTCTGGGTAGAGGGAACACAATGAATGGTCCCAACCCAAAGTGGGAGCTCATCACCCCTGCAAAGTAATCATAGATCCTGTCTTTGTTGGGTGGGATCTTCCCCTGTACATTTCCATTGTCCCCTGGACAAAAGACAATTTTGTGCCAGCCATGATTTGAGTTTGTCAATACAAACCTTCCTGACACAGTACTGGAGAAAGTACTTTATATTATGTTGCACACCCTGGACTAGCTCCCTTGAGCTGAAATACCCATGTAAATGCCCACTTCAAAACGAACACACACTTCAGATCATGGGACAGATTCCAAGAAATTGTTAATGTTGTTATATTGAGTAGTCACTTTATGGTGGTTTCTTAAGTGCAGTGGTCTTGTTGCCATCTTCCTTTGGACAGCACTGAGCACATAGTTAACATTAAATATGATTATTCAATCACTAGATGAAAGTATTATTTGTAGAAATCCTTACTTAAATTAGAAGCCATGAACTGAGGATCTGTCCATGTTTCAAAATGATAGAGCAATTTTCCTTATAGGAAACTCTTTGGACAGAGAATGTATATAGAACCCACCTGAATATTTGTCTATAGACAATGACAAAGGTGGACTAATATGAGGTCATAATTCCAAGCGCAAAGACAGGTAAAGAGGATAGCTGTGTCTCTTGTGAAATTTCATTTGTACATATTTCTATGCTTTAGTAAATTATACCACGAGCCAGAGGAAATCTGCCAGATATAATAGCTGAGGTCTGAAGAAAGGAAATGACTTGTCCAAGGTCACACATTAGTAGTAGCAGATTCTGGACAACAGCCCAGGTGGCTGAACTCCCTTTAGGCATTTTCTCCCTCTAACTCTACTCAGTAATGAGGCTTTCCCCTCAGCTATATTTTTGCTACCATGTCACAGGAACATTTTCCCTTTAATTCTGAAGTTCACTATTGTAGAGGCAATCATATGGTCAATGTCTGGCTTAATGATAACTCTGAAGAGCAGGTGGAAATGTTGTTGCCTGAAATATTTCCACTTCAGCAGCCTCTTCATTTCACCAGTTTTGCTCATTTTAAGAGGGAAGAATATTTGGTTCAAGTCTCAGCTGCTCCACTTCTGATCCAGCTCCCTGCTAATGTGCATAGAAAAACAGCAAAAGGTGGCCCAAGTCCTTGGACCACTGTACCAATGTGGGAAACCTGGAAGAGACTCCTGGCTCCTAGCTTTGGACTGGGCTAGCTCTGGCAGTTGCAGCCATTTGGGGAGTGAACCAGTGGACAGTAGATCTCTCTCTCTCTTTCTCTCTCCCTCTTTCTCTGTATTTCTGACTTTCAAAAAAGTAAATAAACAAATAATTTTTTAAAAAAAGAGTGGCAATATTAAGGAAACAATTCAGTTAGCAATGATACCAGGGGATAGCAGTTGGCATAGCTGTTAAGATGCTGTTTGTGATGTCCAAATCCCCTATCAGAGTGCCTAGATTCAAATCTCAGCTCTACTTCTGATTCAGTTTCCTGATAATATGCACTCCTGAATGCAGTAGGTGATGGCACAAGTACTTGGATCCCTGACACCCACTTGGAAAATCTGTATTGAATTCTGGGCTTCGGACTTCAGCTTGGCCCAGCCCCTGCAGGTATGGACATTTGGGTAGTGAACCAGCAGATGCAAGCTCTCTCTCTTGCTCCACCTTTCAAATAAACCTTTTTAAAAACCTTTCAAAACATTTTTTTTTGACAGGCAGAGTGGACAGTGAGAGAGAGAGAGACAGAGACAGAGAGAAAGGTCTTCCTTTGCCGTTGGTTCACCCTCCAATGGCTGCCGCGGCCGGCGCACCGTGCTCATCCGATGGCAGGAGCCAGGTGCCAGGTGCTTTTCCTGGTCTCCCATGGGGTGCAGGGCCCAAGCACTTGGGCCATCCTCCACTGCACTCCCGGGCCACAGCAGAGGGCTGGCCTGGAAGAGGGGCAACCGGGACAGAATCCGGCGCCCCAACCGGGACTAGAACCCGGTGTGCCGGCGCCGCAAGGCGGAGGATTAGCCTGTTGAGCCACGGCGCCGGCCTCAAAACATTTCTTAAAATGCCATGAGTTTCTCTTTCCTCCTCCTGCTTTTTCTTTTCTCCCTTGCACTCTCCTCCTCACACACTTCAATTTATTTCCTGCATTTGAAGGGCTGAAAAGGAACAAGAGACATTTTCCCTTATACATGACAACATCTGTACATCTCAGAAGCAAGCAAATTTGTGGAGGAATCCACCCTTTAGGCTCTAATACTTATCACAAGGAGTGTACACCACAGAAAACACACCACATAGAAACACAGTGTAGGCAGCCAAGGGAACCAGAGACTCTCCTCTGGAGGCTCTGGAGGCGAAGAGAGAGGAGAGTAAAAAGCTAACCCATGACTCCATTCTCTGCACCTTATGCTCTTGGTCACTGGCTTTTCCTGGGAGACATGCCGCAGCCAGGCACTTTTTTGTTTTTTTTTTTGACAGGCAGAGTGGACAGTGAGAGAGAGAGAGAGACAGAGAGGAAGGTCTTCCTTTGCCGTTGGTTTACCCTCCAATGGCCACTGCCACCAGTGTGCTGTGGCCGGCGCACCGCGCTGATCCAA
Organism: Sylvilagus floridanus; assembly: GCA_949820135.1. Classification (NCBI taxonomy): domain Eukaryota; kingdom Metazoa; phylum Chordata; class Mammalia; order Lagomorpha; family Leporidae; genus Sylvilagus; species Sylvilagus floridanus. Next base: position 82,715,591 of record OX463229.1, on the reverse strand, counting down.
TGGCAGGAGCCAGGTGCTTCTCCTGGTCTCCCATGGGGTGCAGGGCCCAAGCGCTTGGGCCATCCTCCACTGCACTCCTGGGTCACAGCAGAGGGCTGGCCTGGAAGAGAGGCAACCGGGACAGAATCCGGCGCCCCGACTGGGACTAGAACTCGGTGTGCCGGTGCCACAAGGCGGAGGATTAGCCTGTTGAGCCACGGCGCCGGCCTAGCCAGGCACTCTTATCTGGATGGACACACTCAAGCTATGGCTCAGTGTTTGTACCTGATATAAGATTCTCTGGATTGATCATACCATCTTCTTGTACAGAAATCATTCCTACTCTTATTCCTTATAGTAAAGGCCACTCCTATTTCTTCTCATTGACCACTGCAAATATTTATTTTTTGCATATGTGTGTGCATATTGAAATAGCAACATTTTAAAAACTTATTTATTTATTGAAAGGCAGAGACACAGAAAGAGAGATCTTCTATCCATTGGTTCAATTCTCAAATGCCCACAATAGCTAGGGCTGGGCCAGCCCAAACCAGAAACCTGGTACTCAATACAGGTTTCCCACATGGGTGCCAGGGACCCAAGCACTTGAGCTATCATCTGCTGCCTTGCAGGGGATGCAGTAGCAGGAAGCTGGAATCAAAACCAGAACAAGGACTCTGATGTGGGATGTGGGCATCTTAAGTGGCATCTTAACCACTGCACCAAATACCAAATAGAATTTTATTTAGAGCACCTAAGGGCTGAGCTCTTAGTAGATAAATTGTATAATCCCTGCACCTATTTCATCCTCACACCAACCTTATTAGATATTATCCTTCACAAAGAAGCTGACACTCAGAGAGACTGACTTCCCCAGGTCATGCAACTATTAATAATAGAGCCATCTTGTTCTCCAAAGGCCACAAAGTCAACCACTGTGGAAAAACAGATGATTTCTGCAGAAGGTGGTAGGAACAAGAAAGCAATGTGTCTAAAACAGCTCAGGAGCACAGAAATGTCATCTAGCTTGGTCTGACAAGTTAGAGGCAGCTTCCTGCCAGAAATGTTCTCTGACAGGCCTCAGACCTCCAGCCCTCAGTCCAGGGACAGGGCCACTCTTGCAGTCACAGAGGTCAGTTCCCCCCCTCCAACTCCCAACTCCATAAGCCACCTCTTGTCAACTTTCCTTCCTGTTTTCCCTTGGCCCACATCTTGGCTGGACACACTCTGCCCGAATTGCTGTTGGTACTGGTACCAGACCCTTATTCAGAGGGAATTTATTCCCCTTATTCTTTTGCATCCCCCCTTCCCCACCCCTAAATTGGGCTGGGCAATTCCTGTATGGTCTAGAGGAGTCAGAGAATTGGTGGCTTTGCTTGCTGCCTTCTTTTCACCATTAAGTGAACCCGGGTGGCAGGCGAGGAGAATCAGTGCATTGAATCTGAATATATCTGGGCTGGAGTGACTCCATTACACACTCATTGTGTCATACTTGAACAATATAAGGATTCTTCCCTTCTCCCAGAGAGCCCACAGCTGCAATATTTCTATGCTGCTTTGCAGACTCTTATCACGGTTTTAATGAAGTGTAGCTGGTTAGAAGTAAAGTCTGTCGATTCTCATGAAAAGAATTAAATTTTGGTCCTGCAATGCATATTCAGGTCTAAATCAGACTCAAGGCTCATTACTCAGAAAACAGTAATTTATTTGCATCCCCCAATATTAATTGTGCTGCTGTATTTTCACCTGATGGGATGATGAGCTCATTATCAAGAAGGGTTTGCCCATAGGAAACGATTGATTACAATGATCTAGAAACTGGTTGTTTAGAAGGAACTTGAAAGGGCCAGACCCAGCGATGCTGAAGGGACCCTTGGCTGTGAAAAGGAAACTAATTACTACACAATCCAATCCAATTACCACACACATTACCAATCTTTGTCACATTCCAAGCAAGCCAGTGTGGCAGTGAAGATGTTTGCAACACATATAAAAGGTCTCTGACTTTTCTTACCCAAAAAGCTTCTGGTTATGAATAAAGCGTTGGGGAATAAGACCAGGTCTTGGGCCAGTGCTGTGGCATGATGGGTTAAGCCTTCACCTGTGGCACTGTCATATCATATGGGTACCAATGCAAGTCCTGGCTGCTTCTCTTATAATTCAGCTCTCTGCTTATGGCCTGGGAAAGCAGCAGAGAATAGCCCAAGTGCTTGAGTCCCTGCACTCACCTGGGAGATCCTGAAGAAACTCCAGGCTTTGGATCACCCCAGCTCTGGTCATTGCGGCCTTTTGGGGAATAGACCAGTGGATGCAAAACCTTTCTCTCTGTCTCTCCTTCTCTGTAATTCTGCCTCCCAAATAAATTATATATACATATGTATATAATTTAAAGACCAAGTCATTTAGTCCAACCCCTTATCTTTAATTAAGCCTGTAAAGATTGTCAATAGTTGCCATCCCAGGGGGCCTGGCACATAAGTAGCTGGTCAGTAAACAATTGGTGAATGAACAAACAAAGCTGAATGCTTGTCCTGCATCTTCTGACTCTCTCAGAGGTAATCTTCAGGCAGACAGTCTATTTTAGGTTCCAAAACGCAACTGAAGTTTTCTAACCATGGTTCTGGAAGGTTCAGAGAGCTTGGCTTATAAGAGGGGAGAGAAAAAGGTGCTGGGAGAAGAGGGGAGAAAGGAAAGCAGGGTATCCAGAAGGAGCGGGCAGAGTGAAGGAGGAAAGTGGGTGGTGGGTGCCTGGGCTGCAGGGCAGAGCAGGGTAACTTGGGAGAGCCGGCATCTAGTGAAGCAGTGGATTGTCTAACAGCAGCTTTAAGTAGCTCTGGGTTAATAGAAAACAAGTGATATGACCTGGTAGTCTCAACAAATGGGAAGCAGAAATAGCCCTTAGGGGAGAATCTATGTCTCTGGTGGTTTAACTGACTGAATAAAAGACTTAAAAGAAGAAAGAAAGAAATAGCCTCTTAGCTTTAAAAAAAATCTATAATCTTAGAACTCTTGGTGGGTTCTCTCAGATTGCGATGAGAGAGGCACTTGCTTTCCCAAGGGACTTTTCAAGGCGAGGCCCTGGGATGGCCGTCCCGCCTACAGGTCAGAGTGCTGCTGCTGGGGAAGTGGGAGCTGCTGTTGCCACAAAGCTGATCTCATTCACTCCTCTAACATTCAGAAGACATGAACCACTTCCCTGTGAGAAACCTGGCTTTCACTGATCTCGAGACTGCCTATAGCCGAGATGACGGTTTCACTTGCCCTGCTCAGCTACTCCAAATGCTCATAACCACCACGTTCTTTACCACATCCAAACTCTCTCCTGTTTCACTACAGGATGCTTTTACCCTTCTCTTCCTGGCCTCAGTGGAGATTAATGACTGTGTACTTCTGTACTGTACAGTATAGTCCCTCATACTTTTTACGTGAGGGTCATTCATTAGACATCTCCCCCCAAAGAAGACTTTGAAAAAAAAATGCTTAAATAGATCACGTGCTCTGTTCCTACTGCCTTTTCCTAACACTTCCTAGTGCACAGTATCACAGATTTGCCATGGGAAAGAGAATCACTATTGTAAAAAGGTTCTGATTGAGAATGAAATGCTCATTTCCTCACATAGAGCACAATCACCCAAACATTGACCACACAATCCTCTCTTTTTATAAGTCCCACAATGGCAGGAATGATCACCTCCACATGAGGGAAGAGGATGGAGCATGCTTTCCCCACTGTAGCAGGTTATCAGCTTAGATAGGAAAAATCTCCACTGTCAGGGTTTGAACTATCTTGTCCTGCCTACAGCCCCAAAACAATCAATAAGAGACAAATTCTCTTGAAATAAGCACATCTTTGAATTAAAAGTCCAGGAAAAAAATCAAGGAAAATCCAAGAGCCATAGCTACAAAGGGGAGCTTGTTCCAGGTCCCTCGTGATCCATCCTCCCAGAACGCCAGGCTTCTCACCTGAACTTCTCTTTCCATGGAAAAAAGCCTGGCAGAAGTGCTCTGGCCATTGAATTGGTTCATACCACCAATTTTCTCAAAATTTTCCATTAGGCTTCAGCTGTTCTTTAAGTGAAACTGAAGAGAAAGGTCATCATCTTTCTTGATGCTTACATTGGAGCATGACTCAGAAGAACAAACAGGGAAGAGATGGCGGTAATCCCCACATTATTTTTTAATACCCCACGTGGTACTGCAGGCCCCATACAACAAGCTCCGGGACTAAAGTTAGTCCACCTTTCTTTGTGTAACTGTGTACCTTTGCACAGACTGCCTAATCTCCGGTATATGCAGGTGCCTACAGAAAAGGCATGCTTTAGCTCCTTTCCAGACACTCACTGAGACTGGCTGCTCCCAGGCCAGGGAAGCAGATGACAGTAAGTATGGTGCTGAGACTGTGGGAGTGGGCAGAGCTCCTCCTCATCAAAGAAGACAGTAGGGATGCAGGGGAGAGGAAAAGGCTGTATCCCCTACCAACACTGCCTCCCAGGCTCAACAGCATGGGTGCAGTTCTATCATTAGAGAACATTTGCCATCTGCTTACTGGGAAAAGACAACAAACAGTCCAGTGAAGCATTCACAAGCCAGGGGGAATACATTCACCAGGCCTTCTTCAGGAAGGTGGGGACTGGGGGAGTGGGCAGGAGGCGCAAGTGCTCCCAGGTCGGGGGATGGCACAAGGACAGACTCTCCATCAGCAATGTCGCCCAAGCATCCCCTAGGAAGATGCAAGTGGGAGCTATGGAAGGAGCGGAAGCAAGTATCCTAGTCTCTCTGCTTGGCCTAGCCGATCAATGATTTTGAAGTCTGTGTTTTCTCCTTGCTGGCATGATGGGTGACCGCGCCACTTAAAAACATTCACTCAGAACAGTGCTGGTCTCAGAATAGAGCCCCAGCAACCCTAAATTTGCAGCCTTGGGTTTTCAGAATGAGTTTTTCTAGAGTATAACATCAGTTAAGTCAAGTGAATCTCATTTTTGTACCTCAGCTTGATTTTTAAAATATCCCATATTTGTATGAGGGAAGTAAACGAGGGAGGGAAGTTGATGCCTGCTCAGCTACCTTTTGGTTAAGCAGGAACTATTTACAGTGTCAAGTGTGAGGAGGGCCCTACCCATTTTGTCTAAAACAGATTGAATAGGCCTGGAGCCTCCTTTATACTCCAAATTCCTGTTTATATAGTGTCCCACTGGCAACTTCCAAACAACAGGGCATGAGCTCTCTGTTCTGGATTTTAGGCTGGACTTTCAGAAGTGATTTTAAGTTTGATTGCCAGGTTGTCATTTTCTATGGAATTTACAAGTCAGCTCACTGTCCATGTGACGGTTTTCATCTGCTGGCCCATGCCCTTGCCAGTGTGCATTTCACATGGAGGTAATCCCATCCTAAGCCAGGAGATCGCTTGCTTCATTTAAAACAGCAAATCTGTTAGGACTCAGCCCCCAGGCTAACCTCTAGGTTGGAGGACAGCAGGTGCTGAGATTTCTTTGGCAACAGGGCACCCCTCCCCCTGTGCAGATGTATGCTCAGCCTCATGATGGACTGCCTCCCAGATTTTATAAGGTAGTTTAAGTGATATTTCCAACTAGAAAAGAGAAAACCAGTAGAACAAGAAACACATCCACAATTCTTTTCTTTTTTAACTAAGGTTTTCAAAGATCTGGCCAATTATTCTAACCATGATATGTCTCAGATGGTTGGATTCACATTCTTCTTTGGGGGCAAGATCTCACCATCTCAATCACCATGAGAAATTAGGTTTATATCTGGGCCACATGGGCAAAAATCTCTCTTGGTCTGAATTGTATAGATAAATTTAGGAACAGGTTAGGATTTTGCCTAGATGTTTATCTCTGTATTCTGTTTTACTTTGTAGTTTTTCAGAAATAACTGGAGTCTCACAACTCTCTCTTCCACAGATTATTTGACTCAAAGTGGACATATTATGAAGTTGAAAAGGGATTAGATATTCAATTCTTACTCTTTACCTTCTTCTTGTTTTCTATCCTATTTTAGGGACGATAGAAGTTACAGATCCTCTTTTTCTGTTCATTATTTCCACTCCAAAGTGAAAATGGAAGAAGTTAGTGATCAAATGCTTTTGATTGTCTCAGAACATTCCTAATGGTTCTATCCAGAGAGGATGAAGGATGTGTTGACTGTCTGAGAAAGATACACAAGTGGGTTTCAGTAATGCATTGCTTCTCAATTTATTCAGGAGGTGGATATGCATTTGTTCATCACACCTAAATGAGAATTGGCAGGGACTGACACTCAAGGACACTCACGGGAGGGCACAGGGTGGAAAGGAGTAATAGCGGGGGTGGGAAGGGATGAGATGATTCATTAGACAACCACATCCCTAACCCACCACATTTGGTGTTATTGCTATCATCATGCTGTATTTCTCAGACCAAAACACACACACTGCCCTACTTGGGAATATATAGCCATGTGTCAGTTGTTGGTAGCCAAAAGATAAACAAGTCATTTCCTAGAATATGAATTTTTCTCAAATCAAGCAATCTAATTGGCAATTTAAATAATTTTGTATTTAAATACAACATTCTTAGAAATTTTTTAAGACAAAAGAGGAGAATTTTCCAACAGAAGTGAAGAATTCTGCTAAGTGCTGGGCTTAGAGACAGGAGTTTCCTCACTCCAGCCAGTGGAGTACTGCAGCAGCATTTGGGAAGCACCCTGTGCTCCGTGCAGTACAGAGTACCTGCCGCATGGGTGCTCTCAGGCTGCTCAGCAGCTAGAGTGCCAGGGCACAGGCTCGCCCATGCTGTCTGTATGATGCCTCGGATGAAAAGAGCTCAGGCTCTGAATAGATCCCCTCTTGTGCATCCGTTGCTACTGCTTCTCACTTGATGGTAGTTATGAGGCCATTAGTAGGAAACAAGAATCTGCTCTTTTCCCATCTGCATATTGGACAAGTCCTGCACTATTTAGCTCGTGAGTCCCGATAAGAAGCCAGCACAATCTGCCCATTGACTGCTGGCCTTCTTTTCCAGTCCCAAGTACCACAGTCTCCTGGTTTAGACTCTTATTTGCATGTCTCTGGCTGTCCCCAATTGAATGCTTTTCAGACGCACCTGCGTGGCACTTGTGAGAGAAGAGAAAGGGCCCCCTTTGCGCTAATGCAAACTCCTGGCCTCACACTTGTTCCACTCTTATGTGTCTTGGGGATCTCTAATTTAAGGCCTAAACATGTTTACAGAATGCTGTTTTCATGCCTCCACAATGCCCTGTTTATTTTGACCCACACTCCTAGGAACATGGTGGATGATTCCCTCATACTTCTGAGCCTGGGTGGCAATGACAGGGCTCTTTCTCCTCCTCCTCCTTCCTGGTAACTCTGAGATTAGCTATGACCATGGCCAGGCCTTCAGGGACAGTTCAGAATAATCTCTGGACCTAGCATCTTAAGTATCTTTGTAGATACGGTTCTCCTTTTGTTTATACTAAAGCACCATGGGATGTGAATAGCCTACTGTCATATTCCCATGAGGATTTAACACATTTGAAAATTGTGATGATGACAGAATATTGGATGTCATGATGAATTACAAAGTTCAGATGCCAATTTATAATGCAGTGAGGTTTAAAATGAATAACAACGGTAACTGCTGCTACAAAAATTCCTTTTGTGAAAAGAACTGCTAAGGTCCTAGAGAGTACAGAATATATACTTCTTTTATGCCTCCTTGAATACCAAGTGCCTACCTCAGTGCTGGGCACATGGCAGGTACTCAATAAATACTTGTAGAAAAAAAATAAAAATCCTAGTTATAGGTCATTTAAATGAACCAAATACAGCATCTGGAAGGACAGGGCAGAACAATGAAAAAGCTGAACAGCTATGTATAAAGGAAGAAATTGGTTCCAAAGAGAGGAGAGAAAGGGAAGAGCGAGGAGGCTGAGTAATATTTCAGGAGGCAGAAGCAGAGATGTTTAAGCTCAGGGGTGTATTAAATTCAGTTTTAAGTTGTTTGTATTTCAGAGGTATAAAATCTCTCCATCTCTTCATATTTATATAAAGTCTGCTCTACACCCAAAGGTCTCAGGTGAGGACTTTCATTGCTTCACTTGCTACATGGTAAACAGTGAAAGACGCTGATTTCATCTGTGGGAAAGTATCCAGGGAGCAAGGATTGCACACATGCGTGGAAAGGTTATCCATAAAAGATTTCACTTGAACCAGCAGTCAGAGGTGCCACCTCCTCTTGCCTCTCCATCCCAATTCCAGAAATATTCAGTTAGCGTGGGGTACACCCTGCACCTGAGGGTGGGTTTCATTTGTTCTCCACTGACATCTAAACATGGTCAGAAATGATCTACTTCATTGTGGTCTGCTCATATTGCTCAAGACTTAGGTTTTCTTTCAATCCTTCTCCTTCTCCTCTTCTCCCATTCTTTATGGTGTCTTGAATTATTTATACTATCATGAAAAAAGAAAGCTTCTGCTAAGAAAAGCAAAGCATCTGAGGCCAGTGTTGTGGCGCAGCAGGTTAAGCTGCCATTTGCAATGTTACCATGCCAGTTCAAGTCTCATCTACTGTTTCAGATCAGCTCTCTGCTAAAGTGCCTGGAGAGGTAGTAGAACGTGGCCCAAGTACGTAGGCCCCTGCCACCCACTTGGGAGATCAGGGTGAAGCTCCTGGTTCCTGGCTTTGGCCTGGCCCAGACCTGGTGGGGACATGAACCAGTGCCTATATGGGATGCCAACACTGTAGGTAGCAGCTTATCCACTATGCCACAGCGCCAGCCCCTCTGCTTTTCAAATAAATAAAAAGAAAAGCAACAAAACCGGAGACATGTTTAATAATACCCGTAATCTCTCAGAGACATTTAAGCCCGGGGCAGGGATTGATGGTCACCTATGATGTTGTCTGTGTGGACTGCCTTCTGGGAGACCTGGTTAAGCACAGAAAGAATGACTTCTGAAAAATTCTATCTTGAATCCAAACTAATAATTAATCACTATAAATATGGCATTATGATACAATCTAAAACTCCAATGAGTTTTCTTGAAGAAAATAATCTCTGAGGTCACTGAGAAAATGTGCTTTTCTCATCTCCAACCACTCAACCACCATGATGGATTACTGCGATTAACACAATAACTTTTTCTCCACCACTGACTATGATAATAGGTGTCCTTTATCATATCTCTTTATTTAAACTTTAAAAAAATGAATCTGATTAAATTTGAATTTGTAGGAAACTTGACTACAAGAGACAATTTAAGGTTAATGTTCTTTGAAATTATTTCAGGCCTTTCTCCAAATTCTTCACAGATTTTCTCCTAGAACAATATCCTAGGAAATAAAGGAGGAGAGCAGACCATTGGCATTTGAGGATTTCATATGGGCATATTTACAATCTGCAATTTCCGCTATTTGTGAGTGACCCTGAAATTGGATGATACAGAGAATTTATCATTGTGAGCCTCATCTCAATTTGAGTCTGTTGTTCTCTATTGCTCTGCTACCCAATAACTTTCCAGAAGTGACAAACTCTCTTTTTCTATGACAAAGTGACCAACAAATATATATAGAAAATTGAAAAGTTCATCCATTCATGGTGTGAAGGAAGGTACAAAAAGCCTTATTGAAAACATGTTTCTAGAAAAATCTGCCTTCCCAATGTAAACAGCGGAAACTTTTTCAAATATTAATAAGTTTTCTATTGGTGCTAAATGAAAGAAATTAATCTTCAGGAAGAGTCACATTCACTATAAGCTCTTATCTGTCATTTTAATGCAGAGACATAGTATAGACATGATATTATACAGATTCTATTTTTCACTCATCCACTGACCAACTATGTGAATCTGGTTTAATTACTTCATCCATCTGGCCACTGTCATTATCATCACTACCACCATGGCCACCACTTCTGAGTCCATATTACAAGTTAGGCACCACAGGGTCAGTACTGTGGCAGAGTGGGTAAAGCCGCTGCCTGCATTCCATATGGATTCTGATCAGAGACCTGGCTGCTCCCCTTCTGATCCAGCTCTCTGCTATAGCCTGGGAAAACAGTAGAAGATGGCCCAGTCCTTGGGCCCCTCTACCTGCATGGAAGATCTGGAAAAAGCTCCTGTCTCCTGGCATTGGATCGACTCAGCTCCAGCCACTGTGACCATTTGGGGAGTGAACCAGCAGATAGATATTCTCTCTCTCTCTCTCTCTCTCTGCCTCTCATTAGTTTTGCCTTTCAAATAAATAAATAAATCTTTAAAAAAACAAAAAACAAAAACAAGTTAGGCACCATGTCTAGCTCACCTGGACTATCTCATTTACTTCTTACAACAAACTGATATAGTAGGCATATTAATATATATATACTATATTAATATATTATTATTACCTATAGAAGCAAATAATACTGGCTAAAACAACATATATTGAATGATTATTACCATGGTTTGTCAGCACCAAAATTCACATTGAAATTTGTTTGCCAATGATGTTGGGAAATGGGGCCTTTAACAGTTCATGTTTTTCTTCGGGGAGTGAGGAATGCATTGGTCACAGTTGAGTAGGTTATTGCGAAGCAAGCCTGGGGCCTCCTTCCCTACTCTTTCATACTTCTGCCTCTCTTCCACATGTACCTGCTTAAACTTCCACTTTGTTTTTATCATGCCATGATGCAGGACAAAGATCCTGTGAGATGCAGGTACCTGATCGTGAACTCCTTGCCTTCAGAACTGACAGCCAAATCAAACCTCTTTTATTTATAAACTATCCAGTCTTGGGTATAGTGTTATAGTAACAGAAAATAGAATAACATACTTTTCATGGGAGCATATTGTACCAAGTATTTTACATGCTTAATTTCATGTAATCCTCACAATAAAGAGCTGGGTACTATTTTTTTTTTTTTGACAGGCAAAGTTAGAGAGAGAGAGAGAGAGAGAGAGAGAGGGAAAGGTCTTCCTTTTCCATTGGTTCACCCCCCCAAAATGGTCGCTATGGCTGGTGTGCTGCTCCAATCCGAAGCCAGAGCCTGGTGCTTCCTCCTGGTCTCCTATGTGGGTGCAGGGCTCAAGGATCTGGGCCATCCTCCACTGCCTTCTCTGGCCACAGCAGAGAGCTGGACTGGAAGAGGAGCAACCGGGACAGAACCCCACACCCCAACTGGGACTAGAACCTGGGGTGCTGGAGCCACAGGCGGAGGATTAGCCAAGTGAGCTGTGGCGCTGGCCAAGCTGGGTACTATTAAACTTTTATTTAACAGATAGGAAGTTGAGGCTTAAAAAGGTTCATTAATTTGCTCAAAGTGACACAGTTACTAAGAAGTAAAGGGAGTTTTGACTTAAAACTTCTGTAACTCAGAAGTTCAAGATCTTAACTAGTAGGCTCTACTGGGTATAAAAATGGACAAATCATAATATAAAATAGATATCTAGGCACAGATATTGAGTTTCTCATACACATAAGCACCAGGTATTGGTGCTTTACTGTCATCGTCATGTAAATCATATTTCCCATCAGCAAGGCCAGCCCTTTGAGCTGTTTTTCCATAGTCATTTTCATGAAGTCAAATTATTCTCATGGGACCAGCAGCAAACACTGACACAATTAGTTGAGGTTCAGTAATAGAAATACTATGAAGCCAGTATTGATTTGGGGTAGCCCATAAGGATTGAACCTGTGTTCTGGTGGAATGAGCACTGTATTTTACCCAAGGAAACCAACATTATCATTAAATTCTAAGTGCTATCCTGAGCAATTTCATTTTTTGTACCCTGGCAAACAGATGGCAAGAGCCTGTTTCTGACAATTGAGCAAACTTTCTTTTTTCTTCCCTTGGTTTGCAAAAATAAAGGAACAGAAGAACATGGAAATTCACTGGGATGAGTCAAAGGTAGATTTCTAATGTAGATCGTCCAAACTCTACACACACAGAGGTATGCACACACACACAAATCCACCAATAGCAGAACAGCAGAGACAACAGGTACCAGAAATTTGTCCGTCACATCAACAGCAGTGGGGGATTTGGTAATACTTCATTTCCACATGTGTTTTCAAGGGATCACAGGTCAACTCAGACTTTTCATAGAAGACCCAGAAACAAATACAATCTGTTAGATTCATTGTAAATCCGAGGAGCAGTTGTATCCAAATTATAGTTATTAAGGTTATTTCTGTCTCTGGGGAAACGATAAATTACACTCAAGTCCATTACTTAGCAGAGTTATTATGCATTTAGGAACTTAATTTGGGGACAGTTTTGATTTTCCCTGGAAGAGAAAAGACAGAGTCATCGTTTGGCTGAAGCATGACTATTTCAGGCTGCAGTCAGATACCATCTTGTGCGAGACTGGCCAAGTGTCACTCTTTTCCTCCACGGTGGTGCAGATGAAAAGAGGTGGCACACGTGGGGGATTTGTTCTCAGCTTCATGGTGATACTCTTCCCTTATCTGGCACTCACTAAAAATAACATTTGAATGAAGTAACTGGGTCACCTGGTGACATTTTTGGTAGTAGCAGAACATTGGGGAGGCAAACACTTTGTTTCTGTACAGCATTGCACAAATTCAATGTGTTAGGCTTGTACAATGCATTTCCAAAGAAAGCTATGGAAATTCCTCATTTGAATCTTTTCAAAGCACAGGAGAGAGGGATACGCTTCTGGGGCATCTTAGGGGCACTCCCTCCTAGTGATGGGGGCTGAAGTAGATAAAGCAAACTTTAAAGTCTCATTTCAATCTTGCAGTCCTATATCTTTTCCTATGTGATATGCTGGCCCCAGGAAGTAAGTGAATCACTCCACTGCCTTATCTCTCCTAATGCATTTGTTTCATTTTCAAAGTACAGAAAGTACAAACTGCAGATTACTTTGGTGTCAGATAGCTGGAGTAAAATGTGGAGCCTTTGAAGGCAGAAGAAACTTGGTGCTCTAATTCCTGATGCCAGGACCTTTCAGGATACCTAGTGCACAGTGGAATTCAAAAATGATGGCTGAATGAATAATGATAACCTGAAACCTCTGATAGCTTCTCTTGTATATCTTCTACTGCTTTCTCCCTTGCTCCCTCCCTCCACTCAGCCATTGTAGGTCTCCCAGCCGACCATCAGTCGTAGGAAGCGTGTGTCTAGGAAGCATGTGTCTCCCCTTGCAATCATGGTGTTTGGGGCCTGGAATGCTTCCATCACCCATCTGTGGGACCAGCTTCTCCACCTCCTCAGGTCTCTGATTCCAGAAACTGATAAGACTGATAAGGTGGAAGCCTTTTTCTTACCACCACTTCCATTTGCCCCATGTTCTTCCATTATTCTTGCCAGCACCTGATATAGTGTATTACCACCTGCTTGTTTGCTTAGAATCTTTCTCCCATGACTGGAATGTGAACTCCACAAGGGCAGTGACATTGTTTTGTTCATTGCAGGGTCCCAGAGCTAGAAACACACACCGATGGAGTGAATGAGTGGATGATTGAATGGATATTTTAGTTACAGCTTTTCTGGTTGATAGGAACACTCATTCAAGCTTGCTCAGGTAAGGGGGGTTTACTTGGAAGGAATCCTATGGAAATCCAATAACACGAACATTGAAAGTTTCTTGGTATATCCAGGCATCCTGAAGGCAAGATCTGCAAGGAGCCACCAGGACTTCAGTAGCAGGACAGGGCAGACCTAGGCCCTGGCCTCTGTTATCACCACCCTTCACGTCTTCTCCTGACTCCTTGTTTCCTCCTAACTTCAGCTGGTATCATGCCACATGACAACTCTTGTTCTGAGTTTAGTGTTTCACCTCTCCATTAGCTCTCTCAGTCTCAGTTTACCAGTAGCAGAATCCAGCGATCTCAGATCATTGTCTGATCAACAGTCTCTTGCTCGGAACTGATCAGCCAGTGTCCTCCCTGAGTCTACTCACCTATGATGTGGAGCAGATATTATGTGGTCTGCTCACCATTCAGTGGAATTCACTGGCAGGGAAACTTCTAGAAGGATCTGGCTATCGGCATCCCAAAGGCTATCCTCTTCTTTCTGCAAGGACGCTCTTTTGTCTGTCACATACCCCTTTTAAAGGCAGTTGGAAATTCATTACACATTTTTGTTTGATTGGCGTTTTTAATCAGTGTTACCCAAAAGTACCTTAAAATAATGATATGTGTTATATTATTATTATTATTAAGATTTCATGTGTTTATTTGAAAGAGAGAGTCACCGAGAAGCAGAGGCAGAGATCTTCCATCCACTGGTTCACTTCCCAAAAGGCTGCAATGGTGGAGGGGTCGATCCAAAGCCAGGAACCTGGAGTTTCTTCCTGGTCTCCCACATGAGTGCAAGGGCCCAAGCACTTGGGCCATCTTCCACTGCTATGCCAGGCCACAGCAGAGAGCTGGACTGGAAGTCAAGCAGCTGGGACTTGAACTGCACTCATATGTGATGCTGACACTTCAGGCAGTGGTTTTACCAGCTATGCCATAGTGGAGGCCCCAAGACTTATTATTAACACAGAACCAAAAATCACATGCATCTTTCTTTTGGCTTGGGCATCGCAGGTAGACTCTAGGAGTCTGACAAGTACAGCTGATACGGCGGGTGCTACACTGTGGTTTCTGGGCTGAGATGCTTTCATAGACACAACTGACCAGAAATGTTCCATCAAGGGGGCAGGATCATCTTACCAGTTAAGAGCGCCACCTGAGTCTGGGACAGGGAATAATATTGAGACAGTTAAATTCAAAGCAAAGAGACTGGCAGGAGACAATTATTTTTTTCAGCTTAGATCCTGCAAGCTAAGTTTCTTGAAAGATGTATAATTCCTTACATGTCCTAATTCTTCTCTCTAGTCCAGAATTTGCTTTCCTTTCTGATTTTAAGACTGTACAGTTGAGCACCCCATGCTAAACATGCCGAGAGCCAGCATGGATCATGATGTTCCTGGGAAGCTGTGAGGACCACAGCCAGGCTCAATCATTTGCCTTGACTATGACTGCTTTCCCTAAGACAGAATGGTTGTTACAGCAACTATATGATGCATAGAGCCCAAAACATTTACTTAACAGATCCATAGAGCCTAAAACATTTCCAGGCATCCAGCAGCAATGAAGGAGAGGCAATGACCCACGCAGAAGCTCACCAGGGAGAGCCCCTGCCTCCGCTTTCTCATCTCTAAATCTCCGAGTAATGAGGATCAAAATCTAAGTGAGTACAGAAGCTTCCAAGGCTCCAAGCATCTCAGGTAGGAAACTTTATCTTGTAAACCAAGTGCTGACAAACTCTGCTCCACAGGCCAAAGTCAGCTCTCAGGCTGTTTGTTTTTTAACTGACACTTGTGCTAAGAATGATGTTTCTACTTTTAAAGGGTTGGAGAAAAATAAAAAGAATAACATTTCATGGTATATCAATTGTATGAAAATCAGATTTCAGAATCCGTAAATAAAGTTTTACGGAGACACAGACATGCTCATTCATTTGTATTGTCTGTGATTGCTTTGCCATCATAGTGACAGAATAGTTAGAGACCACATAATCCACAGAGATTAAAACACTTACTTTTAGGCCAGCGCTGTGGCTCAATAGGCTAATCCTCCGCCTTGCGGCACCGGCACACCGGGTTCTAGTCCCGGGCGGGGTGCCGGATTCTGTCCCGGTTGCCCCTCTTCCAGGCCAGCTCTCTGCTGTGGCCAGGAGTACAGTGGAGGATGGCCCAAGTGCTTGGGCCCTGCACCCCATGGGAGACCAGGAGAAGCACCTGGCTCCTGGCTTCTAGTCCCGACCAGGACTAGAACCCGGTGTGCCGGCGCCGCAAGGCGGAGGATTAGCCTATTGAGCCGCAGCGCAAGCCACTTTTTTATCTTTAAAAATTTATTTATTTATTTGAAAGGCAGAGTTAGAGAGAGAAAGAAAGGGAGAGACAGAGAGAGAGAGGTATTCCATCTACCAATTCACTCCCCAAATGGCCTCAACAGACAGGGCTGGGCCAGGCTGAAGTCAGGAGCCTCATCTGTGTCTCCTACATGGATAGCAAGGGCCCAAATACTTGGTCCATCAATCACTGCTTTCTCAGGTGCATTAGCAGGGATCTGGATTGGAAGCTGAGTCAGGACCCAGAACAGTGCTCCAATATGAGATGCCTGAGTGGTAGGTGGCAGCTTAACCCATGATGCCACTGTATCGGGCCCAATATATTTTTCTTCTGGCTCTTGGCAGAAAAATGTCACCAAGCTCTGTTTCAGAACACAGAGGACAAGTCAGACACACCTAGATTTAGACTGTAGCTTGCCACTTACTGGCTGGGCAGTGTTGGAAAGCGATTTAACCTTTGTCCACTCCAGTTTCCACATTGAAAAATGAAGATGAAAACACTCTTGAGCCCAACAAGATCAATGGGATGGACTGAAGGAGGTCACCAGGAGGCACAAAGCAGAGATCCCAGCACAGCCAAATAAACCAAAGCACGAATCCAGGACTCTTATCCTCAGCTTCCAGTTCAGTCCCTGGCTCCAAACAAGGCTTACAGACATATTTGCATAATAAATGAATAAGTTGCAAAGTATAAGTTTAGGATCATTTTGATATATCAGCTGGAAAGTGTCTGGGGGTGATCAGTCACCAAGAGAAATAGGAGAGTCAAGAGAGGTTCAGGACAGGTCAGGACCAATTAGAGTCAGACCAGCACGGAGCTGTGGCTGATCCTGCAACTACTGCCCCTGCTCCATGGGGCCACCTGAGGCTGGGTGTGGTTGTCACCAGCTGCTGAGATTGTTTTTCCTCCTACTCAGGTTTATCAGTCTTTCTTTCTGAAACTAGATGACAGTCATTCACTCACCCACCCACCCATCAGGAAATCTTTTTGAATTCACCTTAAAATATACCCAGAATTGTCCCTTTTCCTCTCCTCTCCTCTGCCATTCCTACCACTCTGGTCAGAGGCACTGTATCCTCTCTCATCTTGATCAGTACAACAGCCTAAGTGATCTCTCTCTTCCCCCTCATCTTTCTGCAGTCTATTCTTAGTACAGCAGCTAGAATGATCCTTTTTAAAGATCATATCATGTCACTCCTCTGCTCAAACTGTTTTGTGGCTGTTCATCTCATGCAGAGTAAAAGCTGAAGTATTTACAATGGCTACAGCTCTACTTGCTTGGTTCCATCCCATGACCTTTGACCTCCTCCTCCTCTTATGCTCCCCTTGCTCCAGCTCCCGGGTCTCTTTGCTGTCCTCAAATGCCCTAGCAGGCAATTGTCTCAGGGCCTTTCCCAGGCTCTTCTTCCATCGGAGTGCTCTAAATATTCCCATGGCTAGCTTGTCGCCTCCTTTAACTCATTCCTCACTTAGTGAGATCTATCCTGGGCACCCTGATCAATTAATCACACATATAATAAGAACCACACCCTCCCAATTTTCCAGTCTTCCTTACCTTGTTTATTTCATTTATCTTTACTGTTTCTTTCTGCTAGAATGTAAGTACCATGAAGGCAGGACCTTTTGTCTTTTTGTCCGGTGATTATCCCGAGCATCTAGATAGTGCCTGGTACGTACTCAATAAAGTGTGTTGATTGAACCACTGAATAATCATAATCTTTTCTAATTCTATAGTCTTTTCCCCAGAGCCACAATCTGCCTTTGATTGATCTCTCCAGGAATCTGACCACTCTTTGAAGCCTTTGTGATAATGTCTTAGATTTTATAAAGGGAACTCTAGGGGAAACTGTCCCCCATCTGCCCTGGGAAATCTGACACAATCAAAACTGCACCCCAACTTCTGGTGTACCTGCTAGGCCAGGAATGAACACAGCCCCCCTCACTGGGCTGGATTATTCAGTTTTGGACTGCTCAACCTTCCTTGCTTTGACTTTGCCAACAGCAGTATTGACAAGATCTGCGTAGCTTGAGCAAGGAGGAGGCAAAGGCATAAGGATCAGTAGCACTGGTTTTCCATCTTGCATCACAGGTCTAAAAAAGGGCTTGAATTTTTTAAATATTTCTTTGAAAGGCAGAGGGATGGTGGGGGAAGCAGGAGTAAGTGAGGTAAAGAGAGGAGGAGGAGGACAGGGGGAGGGGAAGAGAGAAAAAGAAAGAGAAAAAGGGCTCTTTCATTCTCTGGTTCACTTCCCAAATGGCTGCAATGACTGGACCTGGGCCAGACCAAAGCTAGGAATCTGGATCTCCACCTAGGTCTCTCATATGGGTAGCAGGGACCCAAGTACTTGAGCTGTCTCCTCTGTTGCTTTTCCAGGCACATTTTCAGGGAGCTGAGTTGGAAATGGAGCAGCCAGGACTCAAACTGGTGATCTGATAAGATGGCAGCATTGCAGGTGGCAGCTTAGCTCACTGCTACCATGACAGCCCTGAGAGCTTGAAATGTTGACAAGAGTCAGGAGTAGAGTGTATGTATACTAAATTCTCCCAGTGATCTCAGCTAATGGAGAGGTTGTAGCAACATAACCTCTATGGAAGATGAAATGAAATGTGGGAAGACCGAACTCCTCAGGTTCTGTGCTCTGGCAGACACAGTACATGATCTCATGCATATCAACCCCTAGGGGACTGCCACTTAGACATCTAGTTCCAACTGCCACACAACAAGGAACTGTGTGAATGTGAACAGAAAATGCCACCAAGGTCTACCCTCTGGCCTAGGTTGCAGGTGAGACAGCTGTAGTCAGAATTATCCTAGAGTGTAAGAAAACATGAATCATAAGTAATGGTCAATAACCACATTATAAATTTTGCAAGCCTTGTTTTACTGGGATGAGATTTATCCTTAAAGATACTGGCAGTAAAGTCTTCCCCTACCATTTTAAGGCCTCAGAATACTGAGCAATAAACAAGGAAAGGAAATGGCCTGAAAAATTTATTGAGGAGAGTCCTCAACAAGACACAGTTCAGAGCACTCCCAGTGCTTCTCTCTGGAGAAAGCAGAAGAGGTGCCCAAGGGGGTGTGTGGCCACTCTCCTCATCCTCCACAAGGTCCTTTGGCTTGTTCAGTTGGTGTCTAAAGCAAAGGGGTGGGACGCAGAGGAAAACTCTCATGGGAAAACAGAGTATAGACTGTATTTCTGGATTCCTCTTCAGAACCTGCAGGTTTGGAGCCAGCATTGTGGTACAGCAGGTAAAGCCACCGTGTGCAGCCCCAGCATCCCACATGAACTCTGGTCTGAGTCCAGGGTGCTCCACTTCCAATCCAACTCCCTGCTAATGTGCCTGGGAAAGTAGCAGAAGATGGCACAACTGCTTGAGAACCTGTATCCACATCAGAGAACTGGTTGAAGTTTCAGGCTCCTGGCTTTATGCCTAGTCCAGCCCCAGCCTTTGTAGCCATTAGGGGAATGAACCAGTGGATGGATGAGTTCTCTCTCTCGTTTTCCTTCTGTCACTCTGTCTTTCAAATAAAGAACCTGCAGGTTTGAGGTAAGCCTTCGATTCCTCTCTTAAAATAGAACTATTTACTGACATAAGCAAGTGTCTACAATTGTTTTCCTATCAATTTTGTGTGTTTTTTCTTAAAAACAAAAAAATCCAAGCTCTTTGTCCTCCTTGCTCTGCCAGACAGAATGCAAGGAATGAAATAGATGAAATCTTCATGGTTTGTCATGACCCCACAGCAGTGCCGCTGTCACCCTGGGCCAGTGAGTCTATTTGCAAAGCTGATTTGTGATGGAAAGTGAAATGGAGTGAACAAGCTGTACCCCTCTGCCCTGATGAATATTTTCAGAGTGAGTTTGACCAGCCTCGAAATTCTTCACAAATTCAAGAGGAAAAGGCATTAGCCTTCTAAATGGCCTGGATCAGGTTTCCATAGTAGCTTGGTTAGACAACAGACCTTTCTGCAAGAGTTATGCAGATCTTGTCAATAATGCTGGTACAAAAACAAGAAGGCCAACAATGGGGTCTTGTTCCTTTTAAGCTGAGTCATGAAAATTGTACACTAAACCATCCTTGGAGAAAGACCTGATTGGTAAAACAACAGCCACTACACTTGGAAGGAATTTCTCAAGGCAAATGTTACCCTCTGCTTTCTGAAAGGCACTCAAAGCAATGAGAGATTTAAGAAAAATAATTTGACACCCTACTTCTCAACCTCATAAAACATTTTAAAAACTAACTCATTATCATAATTTATAGCAGGAACTAGTCTCTTAAGTCTCAATGGACAGTCTGTCTGACATCATGGTCCCATTTGTATGATTGATTTTTAAAAGAGGCAATCTTGCCAGACCATTAAAAAGTAAAACAATTAATTACTTTTATGGTAGTTGGTTGCCTTCTGGCCCCTAGTTTTTCTCTTTACAGGGAACACTGTCACTCACGCAGTCCTGCCCGAGGTTTCTGGCAATGCATTTCAGAATGCTCTCTGCACAGACACCGACCGTCCAAAACCTGCAAGACGAGGCCCTTATTTCACTGGGCACTGCTCCTGTCTGGTGTTGTTTACAGCTTCTGCTTTCCCCTGCAGCATCCCTGCACAGCAAAGCAACTGTTCCAACTGACCTGCACTACCATTACACCAAATGTCACCATTTATCCCAACAAACAGGAAAGCATTCGTTAAGAACAGAGCTGTTTTCTCTGGTGCTCTCTCAAAGGAGACTGTTGAGAAGGCTATGGTGATACAGAGTAAAAAAGTAGGAAATTATTCCTTCTTAGACTCTCCTGATCTCCATCTGCCTTCAAGGACAGTCAGATGCCATCTAAGCCAAAGGGAGGCTGCCTTTCATCTCTTCACCCCCTTCTCCATCTTCTTACCAAGCACAGAAAAAGTAGAAAACCACTTCTCTCATTAGAATTCCCATTGCTTAATATAATTACAGCAACAATTCTGAGTGGATTTTTCAATCTCTAATGTTTTACCACATGAAAAAAATCAAGTCCTTTTATGAACATGATTTCATTAGTTCCTATAATGATATGCTTAGATGAAGCAAGGACCATGAACGTCAATACTCATTCTCCTTACAAATGGGGGAAGTGAGGCAAGGTGCTGGGAGGTCACAAAGAAATTAGCCAAGCTGAATTAAAACCTACTGTTTTAATCTCCTTTAGTCCTAGTATTAACATAAATGATTCTACATGCTAGAAACACAATATGAAGATCAGCCAGGATGAAGAAAAAAAAATCATTCCATAAAGTTTGAAAAGGTTTCCTATAGCTTTTTGCCTGAAGTATAACATATAAAACCCAGAGAGAGTAATACAGCAAACTGAAACCTTAGGACCTCTCAATGAACTAGATGGTTCACCTTTTTACCTAGGAAGCAAACTGAGGAAAAACCATCAACAACTGGTGGAAACAGAGTGTAACGTTCGAGGTATACTATGTATACTATGGAGTTTAAAGGGAACTTCTGAGACATACCAAGGCTATTCAAACAAAACTCCATCAAACACAGTTACCCCTTTGAGATGAACCTTAGGTTTTTTGTTTGTTTGTTTCAAATTTATTTATTTATTTGAAAAGCAGAGCTACAGAGAGGCAGAGGCAGAGAGAGAGGTCTTCCAGCCGCTGGTTCACTCCCCAGATGGCCGCAATAGCCAGAGCTGAGTGATCTGACACCAGGAGCCAGGAGCTTCTTCTGGGTCTCTCACATGGGTGCAGGGGTCAAAGGACAAGGGGCATCTTCTACTGCTTTTCCAGGTCATAGCAGAGAGCTGGATCGGAAGTGGAGCAGCCAGGACTCAAGCTGGTGCCCAAATGGGATGCCAGCACTGCAGGTGGCAGTTTAACCCACTACATCACAGTGTGGGTCCTGATGAACCTTAAGTTTTATCTCCTCCAGGAAGCCTTCTTTGACTGTTGTAGCCTGGGGTAATTTCCATCTTGGCTGAACTTCCACAGCACTTTTCATCTAAACCACAGTCCTAGCTAGAGAGTATTTCATTATGGAAGTGGGGAGAACTACTAAAATCATCTCAAGTAAAAAGGGAGTTATTACATAGTTATAGACTTTTATAGGAATTAAATATTAGAAGCACAAAAATGTGGCTGAAAAAGTGTCAGGTAGGATTCTATATTTTCTCCTCTCCCTCTGGAATATTTCTATTTCCCTTTGTGCATCTACTCTAAATTCCTTGCAGACTGCTAACCCAGGGTTCTTGCTCCTCCATGGCTGCAACTTGGCTCTCACCTTGGCTTGCCTGGGTGCCCACTCTGTTGCCAACCCTACATGGTATTACCAAACACCCACTATTATCTGATTGCCATCTCTGAGCCTCTTACTTCAAATTCTTAAAGGAAAATATCACCAACTAAGCCCCATCTGTGGATTGTGTTAGGTGTACAATACTGGAACAGCACCAGTGACTCAGATGTGGGAGAGGGATGGTGCATGTTGCAGAGGTGTCCCTCCAGCTGGAAGGGGTGGTAAGCCAGGTTTGTCTCACTATTTCTTCCAACAAGCCTCAGCATATAATCAAACTCTATCTTGCCATAATAGTTAGTTTATTTTGAATGTGTTACCTGTTTTCCCAGATCCAGCTAAAGCTTTTGGACATTAGGACTTGGTTTATTTCTTTTGTGCCTCTTTCAGGGCCTTGGAAATGGGTTATTAAGAATATTTGTTGAGCTGATTGTATTGTTCATTTATACACACCAAGTGTAAAACAGATATACTGATGACCATTTGGTGAGTGAAGCAATGGTCTTGCATTTTCAATTATAATATTTTAAAACATTAATTAAAGAAGATCACAATACTTTTCTTTATAGAAATTTGATTGCCTCATTTTCAAGAATCCAACTTTTTTAAAAAAGCATTTGTCCTTTCTTTAGTTCAAAATGGTTTTAATATGAGGTGTTCAGAGATTTCAGCTTCCCACAAGAGAGTAACTGATACTTGACTTACTTTTGTGGTAATAAACTAACAATGAACAGAACACTCAAGGCAACTATTTTCAGAAAAACAACAACAAGCAGCCTAAGGCTGTAATTCTCAAGAGAAGGTAGCATGAGGTGAGCTCCATGGCTGCCCCAGCTTTCTGCCTGGGACACATTCCTGCCACAGCACAGGGAGATGGAGGCAAAGCAGAGCAAATGATGAGGCAGGGATTTGTTCCCAGGTGGCTGACACAGTTGGAATTTATGATACTGAGTGCTAAAGAAGCACCTGTGCAGAGGCCAAGTCCAGAAGGTCTGGGTGAGGACTCACATGGTTCTTGGGCAAGAACCCAGCTACCCTTGTGCACGGAAAGTCTCCTGAAGCCCAGCAGACAGTGACTGCTGTGGCCCATGAGGTTTATGGTAATAGCAAAGGTTAGGTGCTCCTGGGAGATACTGGAGTTTTGGTTTAGGGTTCAATTAACACCTCATGAAAACTGTGCCTTAGGAATACCTCTCTACTTTAGAAATAAGACTTTTAGGCATAAGAAATAAAGCAGTTACCACAAATATGTTCAAGGACTTACAGTAAAAAAAGGCCAAAATGAGTGCACAGATATGGAACCTCAGCAGAGAAATGGACAATATAGGAAAGAACCAGAAATCCTAAAACTGAAAGTTAAATATATGAAATGCAAATTTTCTTGTTTGTGTTTAACAGCAAATTAGAGACTTCAGATTAAATGACAAATAAACTTCAAGAAAGGGAAATAGAAATGATCCAACCCAAAGATAAGGGGCAGTTTTTAAAAAGTAAACAAACTCTAGTGACCCGTGAGACAATTATATGGTCTAATACAGGTAACAGGAATTCTATAGGGGATGGAGATAAAGAATTGAGCCAAAAAATATATTTAAAGATGTAGCCAAAATTTCTCCCAATCTGGTGAAAAACACCAAACTACAGATCCAGGAAACTCAGTAAACTTTAAGCAGAATGTAACAAAGAGAATCACATCTAGGAATATCCTAATGAAACTCTTACAGATCAAAGATAAAGAAATAATGCTAAAAGGAGCCAAGGAAACAAAGAAAAGAAACAGTATTATAATGGATTCAATGTTTGTGTCCCCTCCCAAAATTCACATATTGGAATATAATCCCCAGCATAATGGTATATTGAGGTGGGGCCTTTGGAAGGTGAATAGGTCATGAGGGAAAGCTTTGACGAATGGGACTGGTCAGAGTCAAGCTCACTCTCCTGCCACAGGAGGACATGAGAAGGAAGCCACCGGTACCCGGGAAGCAGGCCTCTCACCATTTATTCAATCTATCAAAACTTTTTGATCTTACATTTCCCAGTGTCTAGATCTGTGATAAATAAATGTGTATTGTTTAAGCCACCGGTTTATAGTAACTTGTTACTGTAACTCAAGCTAAGACAACTACATATAGAGGAAAAGTTTCACATATACTTGTTAACTTCTCATCAGAAATATTACAGCCAAGTAAATAATGGAATAAAATCTGTAAAGCATTGGGTAAGGAAACACCCTGAATTAAGAAATCCATATCAAGTAAAAATATCCTTCATAAATAAGAGATAAATTTATCATAAATAAAAATTTTTTTAATTTTAATTTTAATTTTTTATTTTTTTTATTTTTTTTATTTTTTTGACAGGCAGAGTGGACAGTGAGAGAGAGAGACAGAGAGAAAGGTCTTCCTTTGCCGTTGGTTCACCCTCCAATGGCTGCCACAGACAGCGCGCTGCGGCCGGCGCACCGCGCTCATCCGATGGCAGGAGCCAGGTGCTAGGTGCTTTTCCTGGTCTCCCATGGGGTGCAGGGCCCAAGCACTTGGGCCATCCTCCACTGCACTCCTGGGCCACAGCAGAGGGCTGGCCTGGAAGAGGGGCAACCGGGACAGAATCCGGCGCCCCGACAGGGACTAGAACCCGGTGTGCCGGCGCCGCAAGGCGGAGGATTAGCCTGTTGAGCCACGGCGCCGGCCGCATAAATAAAAATTAAAGGGGCTGGCACTGTGGTGTAACAGGGCTGCCTGCAGTGCCAGCATCCCATATGGGTGCCAGTTTGAGTCCCAGCTGCTCCACTTCCCTGCTAATGTGGCTGGGAAAGCAGCCCAGCACGGCCCAAATTCTTGGGCTGCTGCACCTACACGGGAGAAGCTGATGAAGCTCTTGGCTTTGGCCTGGCCCAGCACCAGCCCCAGCCATTGTGGCCATCTGGAGAACAAACCAGCTGATGGAGGACCCCTCTTCCTCTCTCTCTCTGTATCTCTGCTATCAAAATTTAAAAAAAAAATCTTTTTAAAAATTGAGACACTTTGACACTAGCAGATTTGTGCTAGTAAAAAAGGCTAAAGAAAGTTTTTCAAGCTAGAGAGAAATTACACTGGATGGAAATTCTAATGTGTAGGAAGGAATAAAGAGCACTAGTAATTATAAATATCTGACAATTACCTTAATTTCTTTGAAAGATCACAGGCCGTTTAACACAAAAATTATATAATTTTTGTCTTTGTAGTTTTATCATAGGTAGACACAAAACATATGGCAAAAATGACATGAAGATGGGGGATGGAAAATGGAATTGTACTGTGGTAAGTCTCTTTTTTTTTTTAAGGAAGTGGTATAACATTACTAAAAGAGACTATAATACAGATTTATGTTGTAATTTCTAGAGTAATTGCTAAGCCAAATACAAACAAGCATATATATATATATATATACACAAGTATAACTAAAAAGTTAATAGAAAAATTAAAATGGAATATTAAAAAGTATTCAATTAACCTAAAGGAAGTCAGAAAAGGAGAAATACAGGAAAAACATATATGCCAAATAGAAAAAAATATGAGACCACAGACTTAAAACCAATAATCATATCACACATAAATGGACTAAATATTCCAATTAAAAGACAAAAATTAGGGGAGGCACCCTGGCTCACTTGGTTAATTCTCCACCTGAGGCGCCAGCATCCCATATGGGCACCAGGTTCTAGTCCCAGTTATGTCTCTTCCAGTTCAGCTCTCTGCTGTGGCCCAGGAGTGCAGTGGAGGATGGCCCAAGTGCTTGGGCCCCTGCACCCACATGGGAGACCAGGAGGAAGCACCTGGCTTCTGGCTTCAGATTGGCGTAGCTCTGGCGGTAGCAGCCATTTGGGGGGTGAACCAACGGAAGGAAGACCTTTCTCTCTGTCTCTCTCACTGTCTAACTCTGCCTGTACCAAAAAGAGAGAGAGAGAGAGAGAGAGAGAGAGAGAGAGAGAGAATCTACTTGAAGTAAAAAGACAGGGCTGGAACTGAAAGGATAGAAAAATATATATAAACAAAAAGCATAAAAAAAAAACACTGTAGGTTATTACTATTAGACAAGGTAAGGAGAAGAAAAAAGCCATTTCTTTTTTTTTTTTTTTTTGACAGGCAGAGTGGACAGTGAGAGAGAGAGACAGAGAGAAAGGTCTTCCTTTGCTGTTGGTTCACCCTCCAATGGCCACTGCGGTCGGTGCGCTGCGGCCGGCGCACCGCATTCATCCTATGGCAGGAGCCAGGAGCCAGGTGCCAGGTGCCAGGTGTTTTTCCTGGTCTCCCATGGGGTGCAGGGCCCAAGCACTTGGGCCATCCTCCACTGCACTCCCGGGCCACAGCAGAGAGCTGGCCTGGAAGAGGGGCAACTGGGACAGAATCCGGCGCCCTGACCGGGACTAGAACCTGGTGTGCTGGCGCCACAAGGCGGAGGATTAGCCTGTTGAGCCACGGCGCCGGCCGTTTAAGAGTTCTAATTACCAAATCAAAAACAAGAAGAGAGAGTATTTGGCAAGCTCCATGCCTATTAAAGAAATTGAATTTGTAATGAAAACTTTACAACAAAGGAAACTTCAAGCCCAAGTATGACTGTATAGTGCAATCTCTTAAACATTTATGAAAAAATACTTCCATGCCTATAATACTCTCATGGGCTCTTCAGCCAGATCTGAATGCCTTAAGGGCTGATTCTGAGGCCAGAGTGCTGTTTTGGACATCTGCCCTTCTATGAGTCTGCTGTGTATCCCACTTCCCATGTTGGATTGTTCTCTCCCTTTTTAATTCTATCAGTTAGTATTAGCAGACACTAGTCTTGTTTATGTGATCCCTTTGACTCTGAGACCTATCATTATGATCAATTGTGAACTGAAATGGATCACTTGGACTAGTGAGATGGCATTGATACATGCCACCTTGATGGGATTCAATTGACATCCCCAGGCACATTTCTAACTCTACCTTTTGGGTCAAGTCAGCTTGAGCTGGTCCCAAATTGTACATCTCCTCCCTCTCTTATTCCCATATTTGGGAATATTTGACAGAGATCACTTTTTAGTTAAATTTAAACACCTAAGAATAATTGTGTATTAATTACAGAGTTCAACCAATAGTATCAAATAGAACATAAAAATACTAAAAGGGATAAAGTATTAAGTTGTACATCAACAGTCAGGACAAGGGCTGATCAAGTCATTGTTTCTCATAGTGTCCATTTCACTTCAACAGGTTTCCTTTTTGGTGCTCGGTAACTGATAGAATTAAAAAGGGAGAGAACAATCCAACATGGGAAGTGCGATACACAGCAGACTAGTCCAAGTGATCAGTTTCCGTTCACCATTGATTATAATGATAGGATTAAGAGTAAAAGGGATCACATAAACAAGACTAGTATCTGCTAATACTAACTGATAGAATTAAAAAGGAGAGAACCATCCAACATGGGAAGCAGGATACACAGCAGACTCATAGAATGGCAGATGTCCCAAAAGCACTCTGGCCTCAGAATCAGCCCTTAAGGCAATCGGATCTGGCTGAAGAGCCCATGAGAGTATTATAGGCCTGGAAAGCCAAGACACTCTGGAAAAAAACAAACAAACAAACCAAAAACAAAAAGATGAAAGATCTCTGCGAGTGAGATCCCAGTGGAAAGAATGGGCCATCAAAGAAGGAGGTCCCTTTCTCTGAAGGGAAGAGAGAACTCCCACTTTGACTGTGGCCTTGTCTAAATAAGATCAGAGTCGGCGAACTCAAAAGGCTTCCATAGCCTTGGCAACTCATGACAAGAGCCTAGGGAGATTACTGATGCCATTAACAAGAGTGTCAAATTGTTAAGTCAACAACAGGAATCACTGTGTACTTACTCCTCATGTAGGATCTCTGTCCTTAATGTGTTGTTCAATGTGAATTAACGCTTTAACTAGTACTGAAACAGTATTTTACACTTTATGTTTCTGTGTGGGTGCAAACTATTGAAATCATTATTTAATATATACTAAATTGATCTCCTGTATATAAAGAGAATTGAAAATGAATTTTGATATGAATGGAATGGGAGAGGGAGCAGGAAATGGGAGGGTTGTGGGTGGGAGGGAAGTTGTATGTGGGGGGGAAGCCATTGTAATCCATAAGCTGTACTTTGGAAATTTATATTTATTAAATAAAAGTAAAAAAAAGAAATACTTCCACCATTAAGGACTTTAAAGATACAGTGATGGTGATTCCCACATCGTCACTTAACTTGCCTATTTGCCCTGTGCAGAAATCAGATAAATCTTAGAGAAGGGCATTGATCATTGCAAACTTAACCAAAAGGTGATTATAGTTGCAGTCACTATTCCAGATAGGGTTCACTGCTTTAACAAAGTAACACATCTACTGGCACTGGTACCCAGCTATTTGAGTTGGCAAATGACTTTTTCTTTATCCCTACAGAAGCAGTCTGCTTGCAGCTGGCAAGGCCAGTAATACACCTGACTATCCTAACTCAGGGATATGTTCATTATCTGCCCTATACAATAATTCAGTCTATGGGCAACTTGATTACCTTTTTCTTCCAGAAGACATCACACGGGTCTATTACATTGATGACATTACAGTGATTGGATCTAGTGAGCAACAAGCACAAATATTCTAGACTCCCTGGTAAGACATTTGTGACTCAAAGAGTAGAAAATAAATCTGCCAGAAATTCAGGTGGCGGAGCTGGTGCTGTGAATAGCAGGTTAAGCCGCCATCTATGGCACCAGCATCCCATATGAGTGCCAATTTGAGTACCAACTGCTCCACTTCCAATCGAGCTCCCTGCTTATATGCTTGGGGAAGTAGCAGAAGATGTCCCAAGTGCTTGGGCCCCTGCACCCAAGTGGGAGACCTGGAAGAATCTCCTGGCTCCTGGTTTCAGCCTGGTCCAGCCCTGGTTATTGTAGCCATTTGGGGAGTGAATCAGCAGATGGAGAATCTCTCTGTCTCTCCCTCTCTCTCTGTAACTATCATATAAATAAATCTTTTTTAAAATTCAGGTGCCTTTCATCTCAGTGAAATTTCTAGATGTCCAGTAGTGTAAGACATGTTGAGATATCCCTTCTGGGGTGGGTAAGTTGTCCCATCAGACCTCTCCTATAACTACAGAGGTGTAACACTTCGTAGGCCTCTGTTGTGGATTGTATAGGTGACATATTCCTAACTATCGGTCTGCTACTTTGGCCCATGTAACATGACCTGAAAAGCGGCTATTATGAGTTGGACTAGATAGACTAAGAAAAGGCTCTGGGATAGACAGAATCTGCTCAGCAATCTGCTCTACTACTTTAGTCACATGCTTTAGCAGATTGATGCTTAAAGTGTCAATGGCTCAAAGAGATGCTGTTTGGGGTCTTTGATAGGTCCCAAGAGGTGAATCGAGCTTAGGATTTTGAGTCTCACCATCTCTATAGGTAACTACTCTTCTGAGAAACAAATTTTTGGCTTACTACTGTGCCTCAGTAGATGGTGAATACTTAACTAAGGACCACCAAGTTATTACATTATCTGAGCTCCTACCATAAACTTGGTATCATCTGACCCACCAAGCCATAAAGCTGGGTGTGCTCTAGCTTCAGTCCCTCATCAGAGGGAAATGTTAAACACGGCATCAAACAGAGTAGCCTCTGAAGGCACAGATAAGTTATATGAAGAAGTGGCTAAAAAGCCTATGGCCCCGATTCTTGATATACTTTTTCTTTTCCATTCCCCACCTATGACTGCATGGGGAGTCTCTACTATAGCGGATTGTGAAAGAGAAAACTAGACTCATGTGCAGATTATCCTGCATGATATACAGGCATCACCTAATAGTGGAGAGCAGCAAAAGTATAGTTTCTTTCTGCAACATCCCTGAAGGACAGTGGTAAAGAGAAATCTTCCCAGTATTAACTTCACTTGGAATGAGCAATGACCAGAGGTGGCTCTATACTAATTCACAGGCTAGGGATAATGGTTTTGGTTGGATGGGCAAGGACTTGGAAGTAACGTGAACAGAAAATTAACAAGGAAGTCTGGAAAGAGGTAAGTGGATAATCTCCCCTGAATAGGCATAAAGAGAGAAGATATCTGTGTCCCATGTGAATGTTCTCCAAAGGCTGACCTCAGCAGATGAGTGGTAGGATAACCCTTCCTGTAGATGCCTAAAGGGCTCATGGACAAAGTGGCCATGGTAGCAGGGAAGAAGTTACACATGAAATCAACAACACAGACTTCTATTCACCAAGGCTAACCTGGATGTAGTTACTGCTGAATACCTCCAACCTGCCAGCAGCAGAGACTGAGCACTCACTGTGGCACCATTCCCTGAAACAATCAGCCAGCTATTTGATGACTAATTGATTACACAGGACAACTTCCATCATGGAAGGAGCAGTGCTTTACTCTTGCTACAACAGTTACTCTGGATATGACTTTGCTTTCTTGGTAAACAATGCTTCTGCCAAACTACCATCTATGGGCTTATAAAATACCTTACCCACCATCATGGTGAGCCACACAGCACTGCTTCTGATTAGAGAACTTACTTCACCATAACTGAAGAATGGTTATAGGACTATGCTCATGGAATTTGCTAATTTTACTATGTTTCCCATCATCCTAAAGCAGTAGCTTGGTAGAACTATGAGATCGCCTTTTGAAAACCAAGTCAAAGTGCCAACTAGGTGGCGATACCTTTTAGGACTGTGGCAGTAACCTCAGGAGGCTGTCTACACTTTCCATCAGCATGTGGTATACTGCTCTCCTTATGGCAGAGACAGGATTCACAGGTGCAGAAACCAATGGGTGGAAATGGGAGTGGCATCACTAAGTATCACTTGTAGGGATCCATTAGCAAAAATTCTGCGTCTCATTCAGTTGACTTTATGTTCTTGGTTTCAAAGGTAGAAATGCTTCTACAGGAGATAAAACAATGATTCCACTGTACTGGAAGCTGCATCTGACATCTGACCACTTTGGGCTCTGAAGTCAACAGAGCACCTGATTCAACAGGCAAAAGGAAGACTACCATATTACCTGGGATTATTGGTCCTGATTATCAAGAGGAAATTGAACTGGTACTACCCAACAGAAATAAGGAAATGTACTTGGAAAACAGGTACATTTAGGGTACCTCTTAATACTACTACTATAGACCAAATGTTTGGGGTGAATGGGATTAGTGCTTTCACAAGAGACATGAAAGAGATTACCTCTTTCTCCATCCTGGGAAGATACAACAAAAAGTAGCTATCTGTAAAACAGAAAGAGGACCCTCAACAGGAATTAAACTCATTGGCTCCTACATCTAGAACTTCTCAGCCTCCACAACTATGAGAAATAAATTTCTGTTGTGTAAGCAACCAAGTCTATGGTATTTTGTTTGAGAAGCCTGAGCTAAGACAACTGCCTCTCCCTGAGGCTGAAATCAGTGGAAAACTACAGCAACCCAGGTCAAGCAGACCTGGTAATGGCTTAGTCCCCTGAGGAAGGACATTTTGGGTGATCTTACCAAGCAAAACTCACAACCAGATGAGATGTCTGCTGCATGCAAAGGCAACATAGAAACAGCAGAGGAAAAAGGCGGCTGTAAGTCCCAGCTCTATGTGGCATGTTGTAGAGACAACTGTAATTGTTATGAGGAGTTCCCTCTTATTTTGTTATAAACATGGTTATATACATATATATGTAATCTATATATCAAATATTTTTATTTTATTGTCTCTCATCATCTCATAACAAAAGATATATTAAAAAAAAGTTACCTTTGCATCAAAGTATTTAAATTACAGGGTGTCAAGGAGTTTTGTGTTATGCCCAAGATAGTTGTATCATGTTAGACAGGAGTATGGCTTTGTTATTGTCCTTATTTGTAGACTGCGTATGGTTGCAGGGGCACAGAACCCATTTTCGGCCAAGGACCATTGGAATATTTATAACATCATTCATGGGCCATACAAAATTATCAACTTAATAATTAGTTTGTCATAGATTTCTTGAATTTCATGTCTTGCCTGCAGTTGCCTCAGCAGGGTCAGACCAAATGGCTTCACGGGCCTTTAGGGCCCACAGTACGGATGTTCCCCCACCACTGTAAGGAGATGTGTGTGAGTACCAAGTTGACAAAGGGTGAACAGTGATGGTCAGTTTTATCTATCAACTCTGCCTGGCAAAATCCTTGGTTATACAATGAAACAACCTAGGTGTCACTCCGAAAGTATCATATAGATGTTAAATCTGCAATCAATGATGTTTAAATAAAGGGGGTTGTCTTCAATTATCTTGGTGGGTCTGATGTAGTCAGTTAAAAGATCTTAAGAGCAGAACCCAGGCCTCTCTGAGGAAGAAAAAGTTTTGTCTGTGGACTGAAGCTTCAGCTTCTACCCAAGATGCAGCCTGCCCTTCCAGTTGGCTGCCCTAAAAGTTTTGAAATTGATTAGCCAGCCCTTATGTTTGTATAAGCCAACTTCTTGCTATCTGTCTACCCATATTTACATATATACATATATTTAAATATCTGCATACACATACCTCCTATAGTTATTTTCCTCTTGGAACACTGATTTACTCCCAACACCTTCTATGAAATCAACACTTGACAAAAAAAATAGAAAACTATAAACTAACTTCTCTTATGACTATAAAGACAAAAATTCATGATGAAATGTTAGCAAGCCAAATGTAGCAATATAAAAGGAATAATGCATTATGATCAAGTAGGGTTTATTTCAGAATGAAGTTTGGTGAAAACCTTGGAAGCAAGTTCCTCACTTCAACAGAATAAAAGACAAAAGTGCTACTGACATTTCAATAGAGCAGCAAAATCGTTTGACAAATTCCATATCCATATGTGGTAAATTCTCAGTAGACAAGAATTCAAAGGGAACTTTTATGACATGATAAAGAGTATCTATAAAAGCCTCCAGCAAACTTCCTACTTTCTAGTGAAATATTAGTGTTTTCCTCCCAAGAATAGGAACAAGGTAAAGATATCTACCTATTTTTAGTCATCATTGAACATAGAGGTTGCAACCATTGCAATAAAGCAAGAAAAGAAAAAGACGTAACTATCTGAAAGAAAAAGTAAAACTGTCTTTGTCTACATTTTGTATGATTATGTTGGATCATGACTCTGCCATTAACGAATTTTGTGATCTCGGGCTAATGACTCGGTATAACAAGCTTTACTGTCCAGTTATGGTCATAAGATGAAATAATACACACAAAGTTCTTAGCACCATGCCAGGCTCATGAAATACTGTAGTGGTGATAATCCCAGACTTTATCTAGAGTTTTGACCTCTTTTATGCCTCAATTTCCTCATCTATTAATTGGTGAGAATAACAATTGCTTATCTCATAGGGTTTTGTGAAAATGATAGGCAAATGCATATAAACTGCTTAGGACATTTCCTGAAACAAAGTGTTACCTACTTTTATTATCATCTAATCATATTTTCTACACTTAGGATAACTTCATATTTTTAAATTGTTCTCTGAGAAGCTACCCTCATAGGAAGAACTTGGGATTTAACCAAATAGTAAGAAGCACAGAATTATGCTGGAACTCCAACTTTTAAAGAAAATTAATCCAATTCATTTATTGATTAACTAAATGCCAGTCAAATCTAGGTACATTTATATATTTTAACCTCCTCTAATTCTTAAACCAACTTTAGGGTGGGTTCTTTTCTCAGAATCATTTTATAGGAAGATGAAACACAGAAAGGTGAAATAATTTGGCCAAAATCCCACTGCCAATGATTGCCTGAGTTAAAATATCCCTTCAAGGGCTCCAAGTCTAAGCATTCCCTTTGCGACTTAGTCATGTACAACATGAATGGATTCCAGCTGACCTCACCAGATTGTGTTTATTCTTTGTGTACAGATAAAATTAGCTAGTCACGAGCATTTATTCTGAATGTCCAAATTACCACTGCAAGTGTGTCAAGCAAATCCAAACTGTTACTGGGGGTGAGGGAAGTGGGTGGGAGAAGGTTTCTCTGCATTCCAAGGCATTTGTACCAACATCAGTGTTTGTGCCCCAGCTTTCCAGACTCTATGCTGCAAGGAGGAGAAATTGCAGCCTGGAGTAGATGGAGTCTCCCCAAACTCCACGCCTAATTCTTGCCAGGGAAAAAAAAGGCAGCAGCTAAAAATGTAACCTGTATTGGAGCTTGCACTACGTCTGCCTGTGTTACTTACTGATACATGTTGGTCTAGAAGAAATATTTCATTAACTACACTCTTGCTGTAGATTTTATCTAGTTACCATAGAAACTTTGGAGGAAAAGCTTGTTTTTAACCCTTGGACTAGGTTTTCCACCAAGTTTTATGGCTCTATTTAAAGAGCCCCCTTGTTATTTTAAACTCTTCCCCTTCTGCTCATCTGTTTTCTCCTCCTGTTAGACAGCTGGATTGAACCTGTTGATGACCTTCAAATGGCCACTTACTGTGATTTTCAAGGCACTGTTCCCAACGATGGCTGGCTACAGCCAACAGTGCTTTTCTGTGTTTATTTGCAAGACAGACTCAGGTTACCACAGGAGGTTTTTTTTTTTTTTTCCTTAAAGCTGGTTTCACTTCTTCAAAAATAAAAATGAACTGTCTTGTTTCTATTGCTTCTGCCAAGCAAGCTTCCCTGCCCAGCACACGTCTTCACAGAAGGCATTGCAAGTCCCCACCCAGCTCCCCAGACAGCTTTCTATCTGGAAGCATCTGGGTTCTAGACATCCCCAGTCCTCCTGTCCTGCCATCTGCCCCCTCCCCACCGGAAATCTCCCAGTTTCCAAACACACCAGGCACTGCTTGCCCATGTAGTTTGTTTTTCTGCAGGGCACACACACAAATCTCAAAGCTTTTCACAGCCACTGGGTCCTGAGGAGGCGAACTCTGGCTTGTCTCCTTGCTGGGTGACATCTTCCCTACACTGTCCTTTTGTTCTCTTGATGGGGGATTCCTTTGGTGCCTATTTTGTTCTGTAGGAGAGAGGTGGGTGTTGAACAACCAGGTTGTATTAAGTGGGTCAGACAGGGCCTGGACTCACCCTGGACCGGAGGGAAGGATGAAGACAAGATGCTGGAAATTTCTGGAAGCCAGAAAAGATAAGGTGCAGAAGGTAGGAGGGTTTCTTCCAAGTTCTTTTAATTTTGGTAATAGGTGGAGGTGTAGACAGATGCCATGGCTAAGAATAATTTCAGAGAAAGACAGTAATACACCCGCAAAGGCAGAGCCAGTCTTCCAGCGGGGGAAGCAGAGGTAGGCCTCATTGTGGCCAGGTCACAGTTGCTACTCTGGGGGGCTTAGCCCCTCAAGGTGAGGATGAAAACCAGGTCTGCAAGGAAGTTCCAGCTCACAGGAATGCTCTCTGCTCAGCAGGATGCCTGGGCTAGAGCTTTCCCTACCCAGTCCTGCACTTAGAGCTCCGGAGAAAAGCCTGGATGACTCCCACAGCATGGGGGAGAAAAGATTCATGGCAGCCTCTTCTGTTCCTGTGATTACTGAAGACTGCTGAGATGAGCCAGCTCATCAGCGGAACACTCCCTGCAGATGACAGGCCTTTAGGGTTGCCAAGCTGGGCAGTGTCTCACTGCTGGGAGTCCAGAGGTGACCACAATGGCTGACAGCATATCTACACCTAGCCATGGGCTCTCAGAACTTCAGGTAAGCCCTAGCTGTGGACAACACAATCCCACAGTATCTGTGGGCTACAAAAACCTTGTCTCAGTTCTGAATGGCTGCTGTGCCTCAGACAAAGCCTGTTGCATCATGGACAGTATACACTAAACGTGAACCAGAATTTTTGGACTTTGTTCTTTGCTCTAGATCACAGATTTCTTTCTAAAAATCTATTGAGATATACTTCACATACCATAAAATTTGCCCATTTTAATGTGTACAACTTAGCAGCTTCTAGGATATTTCCAGAGTTACGCAATTATCACCTCTACCTAATTTTATAACACCTTTGTCACCTCTCCACTCTCCAAAACCCTGTACCC
Organism: Sylvilagus floridanus; assembly: GCA_949820135.1. Taxonomy (NCBI): domain Eukaryota; kingdom Metazoa; phylum Chordata; class Mammalia; order Lagomorpha; family Leporidae; genus Sylvilagus; species Sylvilagus floridanus. The sequence goes on along the minus strand of OX463229.1, from coordinate 82,679,495 downwards.
CTTGTCATCACTCCCTATTGTCCCCTCCCCCCAACCCTTGGTCACCCCTAACCTGCTTTCGATCTGACCATAGCTTTCTGACCACTGCATCCAGCAGTTCTATGGCTCTCTGTATCAACACCAACAGCATGGTTTCTACCAGGGTCACACCCTCCAGAAAGCATCCTTCGTGTGTTCCTTGTTCTAGCTAATCCAGTCTCATCCTTTCTATCGCCTAAAAGAACAGATGGCTAAATCCGTCTCTAGGCCAAGACTGTGTCTCTGTATTGCCAAACATGTTGATGAGCACTGAAATTCTGCCCAGAATCACAATGAAAGCAAATGTGAAATACCTGGACATGGCCAAAGTCATTTAGGCATTTTCCTGTGTTCTAGCACCACTTAGCAGCTGCATGGGCAACCTATTCTGGTGCAACAACTCTTGGCAGGACTGGAATCTGGGCCTGCCAGGTCAGGCTCAGTCTGCAAAGGCAGGATTGAGGGCGGGGAGCAGTGTCGCCTGTGGAACTCCCAGGAAGAAGTGTGGGTTCAGGATGAAGCCCCACAGCTGAAGTCCAGGACAGAGGTGCTGTAAGGAGCCAGGGTGGGCAGCCAGGTCTAAACAGAAGAATCTGTGGAGGTTGAACAGGGTGGTGCTGGGAACTGTCACCACCTGGTCAGATTTATTAGTCCAGCCAGCAATTTCTGCCTGAGAGCATTTTGAAGGCATTACAGGATCTTCAGCTCTGGGAATTGAGAATGGTTGAAAGATAATGACCTGGAGGAGGTAGTGGAAGCAGCTCTTCCTCCAACAACTCAGCCCCTAGAGAATGTAAAAGTTGGTGAGAATTCTCCAGTTCCAAGAACATCATGGCGGTGTCCCCTGGTGGGAGTGACAAGGTGGAGTGCTCTGTCTCTACCAGATGGAGGCCAAGCAGCTTTCCAAGGTTGGAAGGCAAGCTTCTTGCAAGGGGAGTCCAAGTTGCTTTCATCTTTGTATCCCCAGTGCCCAGAAGTACCAGGCACATAATAACTACTCATCAAAGACCTATTTTATAAGGACATAGATTTCTAGTACCTGTGTCCACAATTTTCTACAGAACTCACTGGCAAAAAGAGCACCCCTGGTCCCCAAGTCACTCTATCAAACAGGACAATTATGGTAAGATGAAAGTGTTTCCTTTTAAATATGCTACTCTTATCAGGGGAAGAAATGAGACTGTATATTCAGGAAGAAAATCTGTGAGCTGAATGAAGATTTTTTTAAAATACGTAACATTTGATTTAAGGCCAGAGAATCAAGGCCTTTGTGTTGGTGTGGGTGCTGACTTGCAGGCTAGCCTCTCCCTCCCACATAAATGGGGGGTGCTGCTCAGCAAGTCCCAGCCACTCTTGGCTGTGAAACAGAAGCTTAACTTTCGACCTATGTATTTCATATAGTTTCCCCCAGGTGGTGATGTTGCTAGACAGATCCAACCCATTCACTGTCGCTGAGCTAGAAGATAGCAAGGACCAAGCTGGGGAGGGGCGTCAGGTTGTCTAAGGAAGGTGAGAAGGGACCCGAGGTGTCCATTTTCCTGGCTGAGGTTCACAGCCCATTCAAACTTTCTCTGCAGGTTTCAGGTACAAGCAGAGCAGGTACAATCTACCTCCAGGAATTGCCCTGGGGTGAGATCAGGGATCCAATGAGCTAAAACAGTCTAGAAGTCAAGTGAGCCAGCAAAGCCAGTTACCACAGAGCCAGAGTCTGGAGGAGCAGCTGGTGAAGAGACTAGGAGGGAGAGGATAAATTCCTCTGCAGGCCTGGTGGATAATTGAATATCCAGACTTGCCTCAGCTAAAAGCTGCCCATACCCCAAGTCTCTCTCACTGTCTGAATGGAAAATCCCCATGTATACAGTTTGACAGAACAAACTTGCAACAGGCCCTATGCTGGCAGCCACAGAAAAACTTGCTTCAGAAGTGAAGGGGTGCAGAAGGGGCATTGGCTGCAGAGGTCAAGAAGCCATCTCAGAGTGCCTGGGTTCAGGTGCTGCCTCCACTTCCAATTCAGCTTCCTGCTAATGCACACCCTAGGAGGCAGCAAATAATGGCTTGGGTCCCTGATACCCTGTGGAGTTCCTGGCCCAGCCCTGGTTGCTCCAGGATTTTGGAAAGTGAACCAATGGACAGAAGATCTTTCTCTGTCTCTTAGTCAAGCAAAAATAAATTTAAAAATAAAAAATAAAGGGGTCTTCTCTGTTTTAAGATGGGCATCTCTCTTCTCCTGGCTTCCCAGGAGATGACCTTTATTATAGCCTTTGGTTTGGACTTCCATGTGAACCTGCATTCTTATACCACATCTTCACAGAATAGCTCTGCTGGACAGGTGATTGTAACTCCTCTTTTGTTGCAAGGGAGAACGTGGCTCTGTGATGGGGAGTGGCAAGTTTCCTGACACACAGTGTCAGGTTAGGGTCAGGCCAGAGGCGCTTCTTGTTCAAGACCACCTTTGGCTTGCAGCATGGCTTGGGTACACTGAGGGTGGACAGGCAGGCAGCCGAATGTTCCCGAGCATTACATCCAACTGTACATAGCCTTTAGCATTAGCAATCAGAAGAGTCCTGAAGGGATGCAGGTAGGAGCTACTATTGCTTAACTTGAGTTTTTGATGGCATTTTTCCCTGGAGAAGCTAGAAGCATTTTCTTGCTTTACATTGAAGGGTCTCAATAAATAAAAAAATTTTAATGCTAATAACATATTTCTAATATGCAGGTTTGACCCTGTGTCAGACGGTCAGTGTATGGCTGCCCTACTCTCCCTTGGAAGAGAAGTCTGCCTGGCAGAGGAAGAAGTCTGCATTTACAGTGAGAAAGACCTCAGCACGTACTAGCTGCACAGCCTTGAGTAATTGTATTCACTCTCTGAGCAACCGTACATTTAGGATACTATTACTTACTTCTTAAGCATTGTCCCAAGCATTGACAGTGGGTAGATGTGAACAGCTTAACACATATGCTATGTCCATCCATCTTGGGCAAAGATGGGGCTGGTGGCCTTGCTCTCATACAGTCGACCACACAGAAGAAAACGGTCTAAGAGATCATTCTGGACTTGCGGGTTTCCATATGTCCAGGCCACAGCCCTTTCCTCTTCTTGCTCTCTGCTGTGGAGCTGGGCTGGGCTGTGGAGGAAGCACCCAGTGGGCATAGCAGACTCTGTCCGACTCCTATGGCCCTTGGCTCCCAAATGTGCCCTGTCCTTGGGGCTGCTTCAGGTTTACTTGAAATGAAGCACAATTTGGAAAGAATTACAATTATTTCATTAGAACATGACAACAGCCCATCATAATTATAGAGAGAGCAGCAGGGAGCGACACCACAATGCCACTTCCGTCCCTGGGAGGGGCTTGGAAACAGCATCTGGGCTGGTTGGTGATGATCTCCTTGCAGTCGCAGAAAGCAGAAGTGAATCTCCAAGTCCCTTCCCCACCTCCTCCCCTTCCTCAAGAGCTGTGGGCACTCCCCTCTGCTGGGCTCAGACTCTGGCAGCTTCCTCAGCCAAGCCCCACAGCTTGCCAGGAGGTCAGTTCCAAAATCCAATTGCAACAGCAATAGCAAAGGCTGAGCAAACAGCCTCAAAATGATTATAAAAAGCTGAACTAGAGGGGCAGGCAGGCTGTCTGGGAATGACACCAGAATGATAAATTGTGGCAATGAGGCCCCATATAGTCTAGACCAGGAGCTGAGCTTGAGGATAGTGGTCCAAGGGAAACCATTACCCATCCTGAGCACATTTTTATAAAGGGGCACCTATTTGGCTGTTTGGGAGACAGAGACCTTCCAACTGCTGGTTCATTCTGCAAAAGCCCACAATGGCTAGGGTTGGGCCAGGCCAAAGCTGGGAGCCAGAAACAAATCCAGGTCTGTCACTTGGGTGGCAGACACCCAACTTCTCGAGCCATCAGCACTACCTCCCAGGGTCTGTATTAACAGGAAGTTGGGATCAGAACAGAACCAACCATTAAAACCAGGCACTCAGATGTAGGATATGGGCATCTTAAATAGTGTTAACTACTAGGCTATATGCCTGCTTATCCCCTTAAAAACGTTTTTGTCACTTTTTCTTTTAAGGCATATTAACATGAAGGCTGCTAAGATCATGATGAAAGGCTGTTGGAAGAGAGTGAACTCGGGACTATGAGGCCTTACAGAAGGCAGTCAAGGTTGACAGAGTTTAATAAGCAATTCTTACACTTTCTTCCACCCTGCTGAGCACCTGGCCCTCAGTTCAGCTCTAGCACAGCCTGGGGACTTGGTCCTGGAGGGACTCAAAGCTCTGTAAGGCAGCAAGAGGACCACAGGCCCTACACCCTCTGCTCAGAAAATAAAAGTGGTACAGAAAACAGCAGGCGATTACTCCCTGCTCCCCTCCCCTCCGTCCCCACCCTCAATCCACACTGGAGAATGCAATGCTTGGGGACAAAGTAGAAAGGTGCAGGAACACGGCCCCAGAGAGGGTAGCCTGTAACCTACCCAAGGGGAGTCAGCACAGCAAGCAGACCTCCTTTCTCCTCGCCACCATTTTCACCCCGGCTCCTGGCTTCCAGGCAGCAGCCATGGAAGATTCAGGGATTCAGGCTTTCCTAGCCTTTAAGGAGCTTCAGGTGTTTCCAGCCGAGGCCAGCCTAACACTTGTGTCTTATAAAGGTTGTCCTGGTTTACCTTTCCTTCTCTCCAATCACTTATCCCCTAGCTCAGGTCCAAATGTTTCATTCTTGGTCCAATACAATGGCTGCTGTATGGCATTCTCAGCACAGCATTCTCCTTTTCTGTTCTTCTCTGCTATGACCCTAAGCCCTTTTTCCTACTGCTGTGTTATCATGCAGCTCCCTTATCCATGACATACCATAGTGTCTGAAGCCCAGACCTGTGCCTGACTTTCCAGGTCCTCCCCAGTCCAGGCCCAGCTACCACAGCTCATGAAGAACCTGGCCTCTCCATGTCAGCTCACACCAGACTCAACCTCCAATACTACGTTCCTTCTTCCTGTGGTGTTCTCTTTACCCTTTCTACCTACTCAGATTCTACCATCCTTCAAGATCAGTTGTAGTCTCACTCCTTGAAGTCTGACCAGATTTCTTAGGCTTCCATGATTTCTTGTTCTGAACTTCAGCTGAACTTGAAAACTCAACATGGCTTTTTTAAAATTCATTTAGGTTGATGTATGTAACTATAATTCACTGATTTTATCTTATTTAGTTATTTGAAAGGCAGAGATACAGAGAAGGGGGGAGGGAGGGAGGAAGGGAGTGGGGGAGAGACAGAGAGAGAGAGAGAGAGAAAGAGTGAGAAAGATTTTTTATCTGCTAGTTAACCCTCAAAATGGCCACAATGGCTGGGGTTTGGCCAGGCCAAATCCAGGAGCAAGGAGATTCTTCCAGGTCTCCTATGTGGGTGCAGGGGCCCAAGTATTTGGGCCATCTCCTGCTGCTTTCCCAGGCACATCAGCAGGGAGCTAGATCAGAAGTAGAGTAGCCAGGATTTTAACTAGCACCCATATAGGATGCCAGCACTACAGGTAGAGGCTTGACCTTCTACATCACAGTGTGGCACTCAAGTTTCTGATTGTGTCATTTTTCTAGCTAGCAGGCAAGGGTTTGAACACCCATTGTCTTCTTCAATGGCTTCCATAGAATAAGCATAAAGCATGGCATTCACTTACAAGAGGGCTGCAACTCATACTTGGTCCTACAAAGTGCAAGTTGACCTTGAATTATAGTAAGGCCATTCATTTACATGAAAAAATCCCTATTGTGTACCTACTGTGTACCATGATCTGTGTTGGATATCAACATGTGTCAGAGACAAGCATGTAGGCTCAGTTGGGGAACTTACAGATTAGTGGAAAATACAGTTAAACAAGCAGTTACAGTCCACACTAGCATGAAGATGCTCTGGTAGGGGAGATAGTAATGCTAATGGGAAGATATAACAAAGGTACCTCCCAGGCTTGGGAAATCATGGAATGCTTCTTGGAGATGATGATTCCAAAAAGACCTAGAATTTTCTGGGTAGTGGTGTTACAGTGAATGACAAAAGTATTTTTTAAATATTTATTTTATTTATTTGAAAAGCAGAGTGACAGAGAGGGAGAAAAAGAAAGAGATGTTCCATTGATTGGCTACCAACAGTCAGGGGTAGGCCAGGTAAAAGCCAAGTGCCCGGAATTCCAACTGGATCTTTAACATAGGTGGCAGGGGCCTAAGCACCTAGGCTATAATCTGTTGCTTCCCAAGGCACATTAGCAGGAAGGTGGATAAGAAGCAGAGCAGTAAGGACTGGAGCTGCTGTTCAAATATAGGTTATGCAAGCGATGCTTAGCCCACAGCCACAACGTTGGTCCCAAGGGTATTGTCAAAGAACTGAAAGAGATGTAGTGTGGCTTGATCATTTGATTGGAAAGTCACTGTGGTTTTTCTCTATTCATGTAGAGGATCATTTATGCCAGAAATAATGATTAAATGATATTGCAGTGGCCTATCTATAATTGTGGATCTATATAGGCATCCATCTATATATTTTTCACTTTGTTCTAAAAGTGGTATGAAATGACTTAAAATATGTCTACTGCCTAACCAGGAATCAGCAGGCAAAATGAGCCAAATAAATTAAGGGTAGGAGGGTAGAACAAAGAGGCAAAGCAAATGGTATACCATCAAGTCCTATGTCCTGGGTAGGTGTGATCTGGGTAAGAGTGTGAGGATGCATTTTCTCTAGGCATTCATTCCCAGCTGTCTGAGAAGTTTGGGCTAGTGCTGCTTACAAATGGAGAGAAGAAAGGGTGAAGAGAGAGGAATGGCGTAGACACTTCCTCATGGAACACTCCCATCCACTCGTTCCACACACTCTATTGCTATTCATAGCATTTCCTTTTCAACCAAAACATGGGAATAATCTGATGGCCAAGCTATTATGGATGAAATGAAGAGGCTGCCTACATACAAATCTGCATTCCCCTTCTACTGCTGAGAGCCAAAGGGCTCTGGCCCTTCCCAGCTGGGTTTTCACACGTGCAGATTAGCAGGGCAGTTTGTTCCCTGAATAGAAGGCAGGCCATAGGCATGCACATCGACCATTTCTCAGAACACAGAGGCACAGCCTGGATGTACTGCTGTGTTATTATACTGCTTCTGGATTATTTATTCAATATTGTTTCATTAAATTTTAAAGAACACAAGTGGTTTTACAAATAAAACATGAAATGCCAGAGTGCAAAAATGGATGGTTACATTCGACAAATATTTTTAAGTTTCAGAAGGAACTGAAGCATGATGTCTGTGTGCCGGTGCAGGAGAATAGATCATATTCTGTGACTGAAGATCCTTCTAGTCACGTTGAGACCTGTGAATGCAGAGGCATGGTGCTGCCTAGCAAACTGAGCTCTAGCCTAATTTGTCAAAATACCACAACCTCCCATTCCTGCACAGAGTAAGCCTCTCCTGCTAAGTATTCAGGGCACAGACAGCAAGCTCGTCTTTGTTTTCCATGGGGACAGCAAAAGGCTGTGAAACACACTCACAGCCCCCCACTCTATTGACTGGTTTGGAAACAGGAAGGCCCTGGCTGGGACATTCAGCCACATTAAATGACCAGCATTATCCGGAGCCCTGCAACATGAGTTAATTGTGCTGGCCGGCCTTTGGCGCTGAGAACTGGAGAAAGGCAGTGTGTAATTAGGAGCTGGTCTCCTGGAAAGGGCTTCACTCACACCACAAGTCCAGGTTTTGTCCTTAGAGGAGGGTGCCAATCCGGAAAAGGCTGAGCTCTTAGGGAGATACGTTGATAAAGAATGGTAAGGATGTGGGGCTATCTCGTTACGGTGACTGGGGTAGCTAGGAGATTCCCGGTCAGAATTTAGGCCACAACACTTGCCAGAGACACAATCTAATGGAGCTCTGTATGATAACTGTGCACAGCAAACCACAGGCATCCTATGTTTGTGAAATGAGATGTGTTTTTCTAATAAATCCTTCCTCGTCCAATGGGAATGGTTTCCAGGTATTTCAATGACTCAATGGCTTCATATTTCATTTTAAGCCATGCTCTGCACAGGAAGCAAGGTTGACATTATTAGGATTTTCAGACTTAAGATGTGTCTCATACAGGGTGGTTTCAAATCCTGAGGTGGTATTATAGAAATATTTCTTACAAATGTTAACAGATATCTCACATTGTTTTACAAAAAGCAGCATCAGTCTTTTCAATGGCTTGAAATAAAGAGGATGGAGGTCTTTTGCTCTCTTCTGACATAAACGCAATTCCTCTGAATGGAGGCCCTCCCTCACACATAACTAGCTCCGATTTGCTAGACCACAAGGTTTCTGTAACCCCTGGACACTTTTTGTAATATCTGAATACTCAAATACATTCGATTGTATGAGGAGCCTAATAATCTAAACAAGCTAACAAACTCTGGTTCACCTTCCTTTAACTCTAGTGTGGCTGCAATTTCCAGTAAAGCCCACTCCATTGTCCCCCACAGCAGTTAGCTTCCACCCTAGTCCAGCTGTTGAGTTGAAAGCTTAGAGCTCCAGGCAGGCGTGGCTGTGCTGAGACCAGCTGTTGATATTTAACCACATGCAAACTCAGGACCTCAGCATTTGAAGGGAAGCTGAAATCGGGTCTGTCTGGTTCAACCCTCTTCCAAAGAGTAATCTGGTCTCTAAGAGAGTGTAGGCAACAGCTGACAGCACTAAATGCCAGGAAGGTGTCCACCCTGCTCCAGTGGCTCTCCTCGGCCACGCCACATTTCTTATGGGCCCCTGGCACAGCCCTCTCATAAAGCCTTAACAAGTTGTTTATGTCTCTCTTTTCCGTGCTAAACTCTTGAAGGCAGGAGCCCTGTGTTATTCATCTTTGTATCTCCATTGTGCCTGACAAGAGCTGAAAAGAAATGGGCAATTCTTCTAATTTTCCACTTCAGCACCAACACATCTCACTCTATTTCTATTAGTCAACCAAACGAATCTATTTAACTATTCCTTAATACAACTCACATTTCTCCAATTGTCTCAGATGATATCATGAAAAAAATCTGCCCAACAGCCTCCTAAAATCTGAATACATTGCCCTGACCTTTAAATTTAAAATGGCTTAAATGGGAATAAAAAATAAAAAATGGAGATGAACTTAATTTGTGATGGTTTCTTTCTAGTGAATCTGTGTTAGAAACCTGTAATCAGGGGTTGGGGGAGCAGTGTTGTGGCCAGCAGGCTAAGCCACTGCTTGCAACACTGGCATCCCATTTGGGCATGCCGTATCAGAATTCTGGGTTGTCCTGGCTACTCTGCTTCTGATCCAGGTTCCTGCTAATGTGCTTCAGAAGGAAGCAGAAGGCGGCCCAATTGCCTGGGCCCCTGCCACCCATGTAAGAGAACCAGATGGAGTTCCTGGCTCCTGACTTTGGCTTGACCTAGCCCTAGGTGCTGCAGGCTTTGGGGAGAGATCTTTGTCTCTTCCTCACTATGTCACTCTGCCTTTCAAATAAATAAATAAGTCATTTTAAAAGAAGTTCATGGATACTCCATATTATGAAAAACCTATGCTAGAATTTCAGAATTTTTAAAACTTATCTTTGATTCCATTTTTCTCATAAGCATTGGAAGTACCACCACGTGTGTATAAATTAGCCAGCAGAATGAACATTTACTCCAGGGGGAATTAATTTAATCAACAAATACATAATAAAGAAAAAGATAAGATTTGCAAGCTTCTCAGCAGAAGCCAGGAAGAGGCAGCAGGTTGAACACATCCTTTAATCCCTGTGAATCTTAGTTTTCCCGTCTGGAAAACAGAGAAGCCAATACTGCTCCCCAAGACATAAACATTGAGATTCTAAACACAAAAAATGCCTTGTAAATTTTGGAAGTAACTTGTGGATATACGGCATTATTATCACCCTTAAAGCATGAAAATTATGACCGACTTATAAAAATTCTACTGACACAAATTTTTCTAAGGCACAGAATGTGCATATTATTGGCAGTCATTCAAAGCACGATCTAAAATTATTGAACGACAATGCAAAAATCAAATGACAAAGATAAGCAGCAAGCTTTAAAATGAATAAAATATCCAACCTGAAAAGCAAAGCTCTCTGGTCCAGACCATAGTTTTCCCTTCAGTCTGGGATATTCTGCAGACATCCCTCCTTTACCCCAGGAAAACCTCTCCATATATCTGAAGTGCTTACATCTGAGACTGTCTCCTTGTGTTTGCTCTTTATATCATTAGCTTCTGACACCAAGATGTCCCTCCTTTCAGAGAAACAGCCTCGGAGAGAGTCACAGGTTGCCCTTGAAATGCTTCAGCTCCTTCATGGCAGAAGGAATTTTGCATCTGTTTCCTTTCAGAGGTTGCTAGAAGCCTTCAAGCCTTTTGGCGCTCCTGAGCACCCAGCCTGCATAATCAATTGGTTTCGTTGGAAGACTGTTGCTTGACTTTTCTGAGTTCAGTTTAACAGCAATTTAAACAGAGATTCCTCCTCTTACAATCTGTTGTTCTACAAGGAAAGGCCTCATTTCACAAAGTCCCATGCATAGTAGAGCTTCTAGGCTCAACAGAGACAACTGCATTCATTATCGCCAGCCCTGACTTTCAATTCAGCGAGGAATCCTGTTTCAGTTCATTATCTCGCTGAGTTCCGGCTTCATCAGTCTCCATTAGGAGGCACCTTGCCTTTCTGCCAACAGGCACTGCAGGTGAGTGGCCCGGTTCCCGCCACAGGTGCTGGCTGCCAGCAGCCTCGCCTCAGCAAGCGCCTCCCCCTCCACCCGCCTGGCGTCCGCAGGCGGAAATCCATTTTCCTCACGAGGGAGGACACATCCTCTCTTCTGAAATCAGCGGCTGACACTCGGCGGCCCACAGCAAGATCTTCCTGAACCTCCCACGCCCTTCCATCCATGCACCTGGCTTTCCTTTCCTGCTAGTGGGAGTTAGCTCACCACCTCGCTTCTCACCTCCAGTGAAACCCTGGTCCCCAGAGCCATCCAGACTGGCCGTTCAATCCACCTGTCTTGGAGTCTCCCCACTACTATCAACCCATTAACAGGAAAAATACAATAAAGCAATCAGGGCCCCCTGCTGACAGAAGAAAGGGGAAGGAAGAGGAGAAAGATGGTGAGAGTCTTAGGACACAGAGATGGAGAGGGGCCCCTCCAAGGAGGGGGAGACTGCAGGCCTGTGACATGGTTTTTAATTGTCTGGGGAAAAAAAGTCTCCTAGCCCTTAATTTCACATAAAAGCCAAGGAGGTGGGCCTAAAATGCGTTTATGTTCCTGGCCTCTGAGTTTGCTAAGAAAAAAAAAACAAAACACTGACCCAGTTGGCAGCAAACATGTCCCAGGAGACATGGCGTCCGCGCGTGAGGAGCCGAGAGGCAAGCAGGTCTTGTTGAGTCGCCCTCCACCCTCAAGGGTCCAAAGCCTCCCAGCCCCACACGAAAGACACCTCACGGGGCCGCGGACATGACAGAGCACCGAACAGAACGCCCCACGTACCTGACGCGCGGACAGGACGGAACACCCGACAGAACGCCCCACGTACCTGACGCGCGGACAGGACGGAACACCCGACAGAACGCCCCACGTACCTGACGCGCGGACAGGACGGAACACCCGACAGAACGCCCCACGTACCTGACGCGCGGACAGGACGGAACACCCGACAGAACGTCCCCACGTACCTGACGCGCGGACAGGACGGAACACCCGACAGAACGTCCCCACGTACCTGACGCGCGGACAGGACGGAACACCCGACAGAACGCCCCACGTACCTGACGCGCGGACAGGACGGAACACCCGACAGAACGTCCCCACGTACCTGACGCGCGGACAGGACGGAACACCCGACAGAACGCCCCACGTACCTGACGCGCGGACAGGACGGAACACCCGACAGAACGTCCCCACGTACCTGACGCGCGGACAGGACGGAACACCCGACAGAACGCCCCACGTACCTGACGCGCGGACAGGACGGAACACCCGACAGAACGTCCCCACGTACCTGACGCGCGGACAGGACGGAACACCCGACAGAACGCCCCACGTACCTCACACGCGGACGCGATGCAGCCGGACCCAAGGACCCAAAGACGGCCCCTAGTATCTGAGGCGCGGACGCGAGGGAGCACAGAGCAGAAACCCAAGAGCTCCGCACTCACCTGACGGAGCGGGCTCCTTCCTCTCCAGACACCGGCTTCCCTGGGCCTCTGTGAACAGGCCACCTCAGGCCTGCTCACAGAGCGCTGAAGACACTGGGAATTTCCATTCCGGAGAGTGTGGGGCCGTGCCTTCACCGCCAGCGAGCGGGGTTGCCAGGACCCCTTTCCATTTGAAGACAGGGCGTGGCCGCCTGTCTGCCAGAGCGTCTCACTTTGTTAGAGACTGCCCTGTGTTTCCCTTCCTGAGCCCATGCCCCTGCCGACTTTTCCTGGAGATACTTCCTCATCTATCACTTCCACCTGAGTTTTTATCCAAGCGAACCTAACCTAGGACATCCCAGGCTGAAGACAGGAGTCTGCAAGGGGCAGGGGAGGGAGAGAGAAACATCTTCAGCTGGTGGCAGGACAGGTGTAGGGGGAAATGAGAGACAAGGGCCGGACGAACGGCCGCAGTGGGGAACGCGCCACCCGCCAGATGCCCTGGGTCTTCTAAGTGGGGTGTGTGCACACATGCAACTGTGAGTGTAGGCTTTTTCCCTTTCACTCTCTGCATTGCATGCCCTTCAGACATTACAAGCACTGCTTAAAGAGTTGCATATTATTTTTTTCCCAAAATGTGTTTTCTTCATACTTTCCTAACTTTGGTAACAAGAAAATAGCTTTGACAGGAAATAAAGTAAACGAAAACACAGTTTACAGAAATGGCATTATGAGAGCCTCTAGCCAAGCAACTAGAATAAACACAGGAGGAGGAGGCAGGCATGGAAAGATTCCTATCTGGTTCTCCTGCCTAAGCTAGGAGGGCCAGCCCCAGCTCTGTGGTGGGTTGAGGGCACCAGTGCTTTGTACATCTTAATGCATTAACCCGTGCAACAATGCTTTGAGTAAATGTCTTGGTCCATTTTTCTGTTGCTATAACCGAATGCCACGGACTAAAGAATATATAAAGATCAAAGGTTTGAGGCAGGCATTTGGCCTGGTGTTAAGATGCCAGTTAAGATGCTGGTGCCCTTTATCAGAGTGCCTGGGTTTGAGTCTCAGCTGTTGCTACAGATTTCAGCTTTCTGCCAAAGCAGGCTCTAGTAGGCACCTGTGATGCCTCAAGTAGTTGGGTCCCACCACTGATGTGGGAGACCTGAGTTGAATTCCTGACTCTTGGCTTCAGCCTGGCCCAGTCCTGCCCATTGTGGCCATTTAGGGATCGAACCAGTAGATGGGAGCTCTGTCTCTACCTTTTTGGATTAAAAAAAAAAAACTTTTTTAAAGGGTAAAGCTTTTTTGACTCATGCTTCTAAAGGCTGGGATGTTCAAGATCAGCTGGCTGCATCTGATGAGGTCATTTGTGCTGGTGAGGACTCTCGACAAATGCCCAGGAATGGTGCAGGGCAGCCCATGGCAAGAAAGACTGTCCTACATCAGGCCTCTCATCTTCCTATAAACCACAGTCCCCCTGAGTTAGGGCCCCGCCATAATGACCTCCCAGAGATCCCACCTCCAAATAGCATGGATTCAGTTTCCTCTCTTTCACTGCCTCACAGTGAGTGAATCTTGCTGGGGGCAGTCAGATCGTAGTGACACATATTGTTACTGTCCTTGTTTCACAGATGAGGAAATTGAGGCACAGAATATAACAGGGGCTGGCACTGTGGCTTAGCGGATAAAGCTACGGCCTACAGTGCCCGTGTCCCTTATGGGCGCTGGCTCGAGTCCCAGCTGCTCCACTTCCAATCCAGCTCTCTGCTATGGCCTGAGGAAGCAATAGAAGATGGCCCAGGTTCTTGAGCCCCTGCACCCACGTGTGGGACCTGGAATAAACTCCTGGCTCCTGGCTTCAGATTGGCACAGTTCTGGCCACTGCAGCCAACTGGGGAGTGAACCAGCAGATGGAAGACCTCTCTCTCTCTCCCTTTCTCTTTCTCTCTCTCTCTCTCTCGCCCTCTCCCTTCTTCCCTCTGCCTCACTATAACTGTGCCTTCCAAATAAATAAATAAATAAATAAATCTTTAAAAAAAGAAAAATATAACAAAAATCTTTTTCCTGTCTCATATAAGTAAGGAATAAAGTAATACATGTGAAACATTTTAAGTTTTTTAAAAAAGATTTATTTGTTTGTTTATATGAGTTACAGAGAGAGAGAGAAAGAGAGAGAGAGAGAGCTTCCATCCACTAATTCATTCCCCAAATGGCTGCAATGGCTAGGGCTGGGCTAGTCCAAAGCCAAGAGCTTCAACCAGGTTTTCCATGTGGGTGACAGGAGCCCAAACACTAGGGTCACCCTCCACTACTTTTCCCAGGCAATTGGCAAGGAGCTGGATGAGAAGTGGAGCAGCAGGGCCAACGCTGTGGCGTAGTGGGTAAAGCCTCCACCTGCAGTGCCTGCATCCCATATGAGTGTTGGTTCAAGTCCTAGCTGCTCATCTTCTGATCTAGCTCTCTGCTATAGCCTGGGAAAGCAGAAGACGGCCCAAGTCCTTGGGCCCCTGCACCCATGTGGAAGACCTAGAAGTTGTTCCTGGTTCCTGGCTTTGGACCAGCTCAGCTCTGGCTGTTGTGCCCATCTGGGGAGTGAACCAGTGTATGGAAGACCTCTCTCTCTCTCACCCTCTCTCTCTCCCTCTGCCTCTGCCTCTCTGCCTTTCAAATAAATAAATAAATCTTAAAAAAAAAAAAAGTGCAACAGCCAGATACAAACTGGCGCCCGCATGAAATGCAGGCACCACAGGTGTTGGCTTTACTTGCTAGCCCACAATGCCCATCCCCTTTTGCACAAGTCTAATGCACCACAAATGTGTACAGTATTGTTATTATGACTGCAGTTATCATTGACCACAGTGACAGCTGTCGGAGCTATGGACCTATCCTTGGTATAAATGATCTTTCCCTGAAAATCTTACAACACAGAAAGGCTACATGTCTGGGGCCTGTGTTTACCTGGAGGTTATGGAGTTCCTTCTGTCTGTAGTGGGAGCCTCAGTTTGAACCTAAGGTCTCTCTCCAAAGGATGTTGAACATGCAGTACCAGTGTATGTGACCTTGGAAATAGAGCCTTGGCAGATGATCAAATTAAGATGTGGTCATTAGTGTGGGCTCTAAACCAAAATGAATGGTATCCTTGTAGAAAGGGAAGACTGAGACAGACACAAACTTACAGACATGGAGAGAATGGTATCTACAAACCAAGGAATGCCTGGAGCTACCGAAAACTAAGACAAATCCTCCCTCATAGGATAAACCATCCTGCCAATCCCCAGAGTTCAGATTTCTACTTCCAGAAGCCATAGAATAAATTTCTGTGGTTGAGGCCACCCAGCATGTGAGGCTTCATCACAGCAGTCCTAGCAAACTAATACAGCCTCCCAGTGACACACTGCCTGCTCCTTCTGCCCCTGAGAAGGGGTACTCCTCTAACCCCCATCCTGGGTCAAGGCTAAGGGGGAAGAAGGTGGGAGAGTTCTGAGCCCATCACAACCAATCCAAAAGCACCAGGATTGGTGCAGCTGGGCTCAGGGAGTCCTGGAAGCACCACATTCTCAGACAATAGCATGTTGCAGTGGGTGGTGGGTTCCACTTTGGAAGTTCATGTAGACCCTGACATGTGGCAGCCATCTTGAGTTGTGTATAGGACAAGTAAGCAGAGGAAACTTGATAGGAGAATGGAAAGAGGCACAGCTAGGGAGGGAGAGGGAGAGGAGAGAGAAAGAGACACTAGCTGGGTCCTCCCTAAAGCCGATTGTCTCTGGGTTCCCACACATGCCCTTTCTGTCCTCTGGTGACTTGTCTGCTCTTTTTCTCATACCTGAAATGGCCTGAGTATGGCTCAAAATAGAAGTGTTAGTCCCTGGAGGATGCTACCATGTATAGCTGTGACTGAGACATTTTACTTGGTTCAGCTTCCCATGTTTCTTGTCTTAATCTGAGAAAAAGTAGAGCAGTGAGCGTTTTTATTTTTTAAAAAGATTTTATTTATTTATTTGGGAGGTCGAGTTATAGACAGAGAGAGGGAGAGACAGAAAGGTCTTCCATCCACTGGTTCACTCCCCAATGGCTGCAATGGCCAGAACTGTGCCACTCCAAAGCCAGGAGCCAGGAGCTTCCTCCTGGTCTCCCATGCAGGTGCAGGGGCCCAAGCAGTTGGGCCATCTTCCACTGTTTTCCCAGCCCATCGGCAGAGAGCTGGATCAGAAGAGGAGCATCTGGGACATGAACTGGCCTCCACATGGGATGCCGGTGCCACTGCAGGCGGAGGCTTAGTCTACTGTGCCACAGCACAGGCCCCAGAATTTAAATCTTAACAACTGCTTAATCCTTAGGCCCAAGGTGGAAGTGTTTTGGAACACTGTGATGGAGTGTAACTTCCAATGAAGGAGAAATGTGGGGGTGGCAGTGGACACATAAGGCTAATGAGGAGCCTGCAGCTAGAGGGGCTGTGTAGACCAGTGCTGAAGAGCCTTGTAGACCATCCTAAGCAGTTTCACCATTTCCCTGGAAAAGGAACTTGATGGGCATTTTAGAGAGAGGAAGACATCAGCAGGTGTAGAATGGAGGGCAACTGGACAGGGGGTAGGGAGTGTAAGCAGGAGGCTATGGCAGGGATCCAGCCACGAGATGAGGGCGGCCTTAGATGAAGACCAGCCCCGGGATAAGGATGGAGGCAGAGATCAAGAGAAATCACATGAAGGTGATGGGCCTAATGAGTGAGGCACTCCCCTAAGAGGGGAGGCAGGATGGAGGAAGACATGGTCTGTGAGGTGGCTGGGGACAGAGAGGCAAGCTCTGGGGCCAGGAATCAAGGGAGCAACCTTCCTACCCCGTATCACCCCAAGGCTCAGCTCCTGAGGCTAATGGTGCAGGTAGCCCAGTGCAGCCCAGCTCTCAGGGACTGATGGTGTGAGCCATACCCCCAGCCGCAGATATGCTTCTCGCCAGGTGCTGCCTGCTCATGCCTTTCTAGTGCTCCGTGTTTGCACATCTGGGGGGATCGGAGCTCATATAATCATATATGTGACAAAGGCCTCGGGATAAGCCACGTTAATGAAGACAAATGAAGCAGCCAAGTGCTGCAGCTCCCTGGGCTGTGCCCAGTGCATAGGGAGCTCCTTTATGGCTGCGGTTCTTGTCTTGCCCGACTGAGACGAGCCAGAAGCTGCATACCGGGGCGGGTGTGCTAGGCCACTGCCTGGACAGCTCCAGCTGGGAGAAGGAGGTTGCTGGGGCTTTGAGGGAATTTTAAGAAGATTCTAAGAGCATGTTTACACATGTGTATGAAAGCTATCTTGAGGGAGATATGCGCGTAGAGATTAGCTGGAGACAGTGGTCTGATCCTGTTACATAAACAAGCTCATCAAGGGGGTGGCTGATTGGGAAAGTAGCTATTAGAATGTTCATTCCAGTCAGTGAGCAGCCTGCCCCAGAAGGCAGCTCCTCGCTGAATCCCTTCTCCCATCTAAGGCCACTTAGACCATTACCCTCTTCTGTTTCTCTTTGTGATGGGAGAGAAAACATTCAACTCTGAGACCCTCTCCTGGGGTCTTAAAAACATGCAGGTCTTAGAAACAGGCAGGTGTTTCTGATCCAGCAGCGAGGACTTGAACTGGTAAAGTAGCTATGGCTGTGGCCAGGCTCTACCCCACCAGGCCAGTTTGAGGCTCAGAACCAGTCCAGACAGCCCCCAGAGGTGCAAGACAGTGGTCTCATGTGCTTCTGTGAGGGAACTTGAAGAACTGCCCATTTAACAGGCAGATCTGCTAGTTGTAAAAAGCACTGAGGCCTGGCAGCCGGAAGAATCCTGTAGTCATGGGCGTGGGCACTGTGTTATTCAGGAGCCTGCAGGAAGGACGGCCTCCTCTCCCTTCTCCTGAGGGGTGTCTCTGACAGGACATTAAAAAAATCCCCTTATCAGAGTCTCAATGGAACATTCTCAGAAATTTCCCGGCACAAATTAAACAAGCCAGTTTCATTAGGTCAATATGAAGGGGCTTGAAACTAATTAATCAGTGTAGTGATGAGATCAGCCAAAGACAGAGAGACAATGGAATGAAAAGTTGGCAAGCTGGTCAAAGGCCTGGGTTCAGACAGTGAGCTCACACTGGATCTCCTCCCCTGTGGAACAAATTCCAAGCGCTCAAAGAAAGTCGAGTTGGGTGACAAATCTGCTGTCGCCAGCAATATTCTTCAGGGAATACTCTCTTAATGACACTCAGATTGATTTTCCATTCCTGGAAGAGACAGAAAGATGTGGAAGTGATCAGAAAACATAAATATCTTTTAATAAAACCAGGCAGGCTGCTGGAGGAATACATGTGTACAGGGGAAATAAACAATAAAAACACTGCTCTTTGGGGACACAAGTTTCCAGCATCGATAGATTGTGTGGGAGCCAATCAAGCTGGGATGGTAACAGTGTGGTGCCTCTCCGTCGCAGTATGGAGCTAGCAGCCACACCCTCTTGGTGCGGGCAGAGGAGGAAACTCACAGGGAGGCCCAGGGCTCATCTCTCAGGCTTGTCTTCTCTCCTAAGACAAAAGATTGGGCAAGATGAACTCTCAGCCTCCTTGCGGCTTTCAGATACCACTCTTTGGGACCAGTCCTGAGCTACCATGCAAGGTGGCCAGGTCAGTGTCAACCAAGAGCTGGTGACAATTGTGTTGTGGTAAGGAACAAGGTGGGACTCCTGAATCAGAGCTGGAGCTGGCCTCAACCAATCTCACCACTCCATTTATCAGAATCATCCCAGACCCTAATCAAATGTCACCACACTGCTTTATACTTGTGTGGCACCTTGCCAGTCATGTAGTGGCTGAAATGTACACCCTCCCCACCCCGTCCTGTATCTTCTGGAGCAGGGAAAAGCCATCAGCTTTTGGAACCTGAAAGAATTTGGTTCAACTACCTGTTATACCACTAGCTGGTTGTGTGAGTATAGATGTTTATTTACATACAATGAAATGTTAGGTAGCCAGTAAGAAGAATGGAGTGACTTCATAGGAACTCACATGAAAAGATGTTCATGATACATTATGTTAAAGTAAACAGCAGAGGTTGATGTTGTGGGCCTAATGGGCCTAATGGGCCTAATGGCTGGTTGAGCCACTGCTAGGGATACCCACATCCCATATTGGAATACCTGCTTCTGATCTGTCTTCCTGTTAATGTGCACCCTGAGGCAGCAGATGATGACCCAAGTACTTGTGTCCCTGCCACCTATGGATGGAGTTCCTGGCTCCTGCCTTTGACCAGACCCAGTTTTGACTGTTGCAGGCATTTGGGGAATGAATTGGCAGATGGGAGACATCTGTCTTCTTCTCTTTCTTTTAAATAAATAAACTAAAAATAAATAAATAACAGTAAATAGTAGACAATAGGCCAAAACTCAGAAGCAACCTAGGTGCCTATTGATAGATAAATGGCTAAACAAAACGTGGTATATGCAGATAATAGCATGTTATTCAACCTTGAAAGGGAAGAGAATTCTGACATATCCTACAACATGGATGAACCTCGAAGATATTATGGCAAGTGAAATAAACCAGTTGCAAACAAATACTTTCTGATTCTGTTTGAATGAGATACCTAGGGTAGTCAAATTAATAGAGGCACAAAGTGGAAGGGTGATTGTGAAGGGCTCAGAGGAGGGAAGAATGACAGGTGAGTGTTTTTCTAGGTGCAGGGTTTCAGTTTGGGAAGATAAAAAAAGTTATGAATATGGATGGTGGCAATGGTTGCAGGACAATGTAAACGTACTTAATGCCGTGAACTGAACAACTAGAAATGCCTAAAATGGTGAATTTTATGTTCTATATATTTTATCACACTTTTAAAAATAAATGGCAGAATCTAGTAAGTCCAGCAAGATTCCATTGTGGTTACATTTTCTTGACTCTCCATATGCTCTGTGGATGGGGAAGTCTGAACAGCTGTACACCACACTGGCAAGTGGAATCTCTCTGGGGAGGTAGGATAGCGAAGGTGTGGTAATGGATGGTGTGATGGACAAGCTGCTTGTGTCTCAAGGCATAAAGACTTGCATTAAATTTTGACAGGCCAGCAGCAACAAATCCTGCTTCTCGAGAGCCTCTCTGTCTCAGAATGGAAAAGGTACTCACCATTTCTGTTGTCACTCTGTGACTCCTTCAGGGGACACTATGACTTTCTACCTTTTTTTTTTTTAACACCATATATCATCCAAACTCCTTATCCTGATATTTAAAGTCCTGTATAACTGGGATGCAAACTCCTACCATCCCTGTTAGCTGTCTCTGTGGCCAGGGTACCAATTCAATAGTCCCTGCGCATCATTTCTCACTTTAGAGGCGTTGAGCAAGCCACTCCCTCCATAACCTGCCATCCTCCCATCTATGTCCAGAGATCTTGTCTATTCTTCCAGGACATCATCTCTGAGTCCTTCAGGTGCAAATCTCCTTCCTCCCTCAGGGCAATCCTCACGTGGGGCCCATCTTTGATTCATTTCATGTGTGAGTCTTCTCCCCTCCCCGCCACAGACCATGTGTTCCCTGAGAGAAAGGACCAAGCCTTATGTAGCTTGGAATTCCCTGGGAACTCCCTAGAGTGTAAAACCACAACTGCACAGTGCAATGTGCACAACCCTAAGAGCGGGTGCCTCCTCCATCTTTGCACCCAAGGCACTCTGCTCACTCACCTCACCTCACCTAGCTACCAGTCACTGAGGGCTCGGGTGCCAAGCACTGAGCTAAAGGAAGGGCCGCATCACTGCACTTTGTCCTCCCAACAGTTCCATGATAGAGCTGTTATTATCTCCATTTCACAAATGAAGAAGACACAGCTTAGAAATTAAACAACTGGCTAACAATCCTACAATGAAAGTCAGGATCGGCACTCAGGCCTGGCTGATTCCAGAGCATGTGGTCCCAATCATTGCAGTCGACTGCCTCACCCGAATACTTGCACACACAGCCATTCAATGCTTGTGCGGTTCACGAGTTTAAGAGGACAGAGGGCAGCTTCCTGCTCGGGGCACAGTAACTATCGACCAGGGGCTAGAAGAAACCACACAGGGCTCTGGGCTCCTTTGGCTGGGCTGGGCGCTAGAAATACCAGTTTTGTTTCTGTTTTCAGCTTTCAAAAAGCAATTCCATGTGGCTTCTGTGGCTTTGCTATCTTCCTCAATTCATTTCAGACACCAATTTCTCTCCAGCAAAAACCAGGGCCCTGCTCATCTCTGCGGTTAAATCAGGAAAGAGGAGGGAGTGGCTAAGAAAACCTCCCACGATTCTGACTTCAGAAACACGGGCGTGAAGGGACATGCCCTGCAGATCGGGGGCACTACAGCTTCCGGGCTCTTGACGTACCCAGGGGAGAAGAATGCAGGAAGAACTCCAAGGCTGAGCCAAGGGAAAGGACTCAAGACTATTAGCAACCATCTCCCCCATGCTGGCCAGACCGGAGCTTTGAGCCAGTCAGGGAGGAGCCCGCCCCAGGGAGGAGAAAAACCTGCTCTGGATAAAGGGACAGCGCCCAGCAACTGGACAGCAACAGGGAATGGAGCCTTAGATTTTCTGAGGTTGGAGTGACAGTGTGGGAAGAGAACAGCTGCTTCCCACAGTCCCCTGAGAAGGGTGTGGCCAACCGGCAGCTCCGAGGTCAAGGGGAGCCGGGGCACTTCCTTTCTCGGAGGTTTCAGGTGTGCTACAATAAGTAAACGTTCAAACAGGGCTGCAAACACTGTAGTGGACTTTAGAAGTTTACACTGGGTAAATTAAGGCTTTCAAAACATAAAATCAGGGGCAGGCATTGGTACAGCAGTTAGGATGTTGCCCATGTACCATACTGGAGTCTCTGGGTTCAAGTCCTGGCTCCGCTTCTGATCTCAGCTTCCTGCTAATGCACCTGGGAAGCCCCAAGTGATGACCCAAGTGCTTGGGTCCCAGCCACTCATGCAAGTGATCCAAATTGAGTTTTAGCTTCCTGGCTTCAACCAGGTCTAGTTCTGGCTGTTGCAGGTATTTGGGGAATGAATCAACTGATGAAAGATCTCTCTCTTAAAAATAAATGAAACAAAATGTTTTCAAAAATATATACAAAACAATGTAAGCATTCAATTCGCAAATAATCACAGAATTAATTTTAAAAATTTGTGGGCCATGTACTAAAGGCAGACATAAGGTTTTTTTTTTTTTTTTACTTTTTGTTAATTTTTTTGACAGGCAGAGTGGACAGTGAGAGAGAGAAAGACAGAGAGAAAGGTCTTCCTTTCCCATTGGTTCACCCTCCAGTGGCTGCTGCGGCCGGAGCCAGGTGCTTCTCCTGGTCTCCCATGGGGTGCAGGGCCCAAGCACTTGGGCCATCCTCCACTGTACTCCTGGCCACAGCAGAGAGCTGGCCTGGAAGAGGGGCAACCGGGACAGAATCCAGCACCCCAACCAGGACTAGAACCCAGTGTGCTGGCGCCGCAAGACGGAGGATTAGCCTATTGAGCCTTGGCACCAGCCCTAGGCAGACATTAGTTTAAAGCTGATGAACATCTCTGAGTGTCAGAGAGAGGGAGGGAGATACACATACACACACACACACATACACAGATGCACACAGATCCTCATCTGCTGGTTCACTCTCCAAATGGGCACAACAGTCAGGACTTGGCTAGGCCGAAGTCAGGAACTAGGAACTCCACCCAGGTCTCCCATATGGTGACAGGGACCCAAATATGGGCACCATCCTCCATTGCCTTCCCAAGAGCATTAGCAGCTAGCTGGATGGGAGTCAGAGCAGTCAGGACTTGAACCGGCACTCCAGGATGGAATGACTGCATCGTAAGTGGCAGCTTAACCCACTACACCACAACGCCCGACCCTGGAAATAAACACTTACAAACCCAAATCTGAAACTGTCTGTGGGTGTGAGATCCCTAGATGAAAAGCCTCTTCGGTGTGCCCCCGGACAGATCCAAGAGAACCCCTCCAGAGACCCTAAGTGTGGCCCCTGAGCCGCTGTGCAGGGTCAGGCGGGGGGACGAGTAGAGCAGCCCGTCCAGGCAGGTTCGGGTACATGGGAGGGAAACCAGAGCCTGGCGGTATTCTCGAGTGTGCCAGCCTCCTGGGCCCACCCCACGGGTGCCTGCGCATGCCCCTCGCCGCCCTTCTGGCCTCCACGCCCCTCTGTCCTCCAGCCGACTTGGCTGCTGGCAGCAGGAAGTGAAGCAATGACAGTTACAAGATGCTGTCCTTTCACCTGAGGAAGGTGTCAGGGGAGGGGAAGGAATGGGAGAAACTTCTCATATAGCCCCTGCAGTATTGTGAGCTTGCAACAACACCAGAGGCTTGACTGGACTCTGGGCTCGGGATGCCATGTGACAGCAGGCTGCAGGAAGACGGGAGAGCAAGCCAGCCTGAACAACTGTCACTGCCTGCAAAGCAGGTGCATCAGTGATGTTGGCAGTGGGGGCCCCAGCACATGCTCTCCCTCTGGGAGGTGCACTCAGACATGTGCAGCCTAAGGGACCACCAGCTGCACGCCTCAGGGGTCCTGCAGAAGGCCCACAGCTAGTTCTGTGACATCCAAGCCGGCCAGGCAGCCTGGGCACTGCAAGAGAAAGGGGGTGGGGGCAGGGAGGAAACCCGAGTTCATGGCTGCCCGCAGCTTTTTGGTTTCCTGGAGACACAACCGGGAGCCTCAGGCTGTCTTCACTCCTGAGGAGCAAGGATTCCAGGAACAAAGGCCACACCCAGGCAGACTTGGGTGAGGCTGGGACTCAAAGTCCAAGGCCAGCCCTGACATGGGCAGAGATCATCTGCTGTAAAACCCAGTGTCCTCAGCTGGTACAGTAGGGTCTGCTTCCTGCCTCACTGGTCTCAGCACCCTCCCCGCAGATGGAAAATATGAGACGTGGGGAGGGGGCGGGGCATGGGAGCCCCTTGGCTGGCCAGCCCTCAGCACCACGGTGGTAAACACGTGGAGAGAGGCCAGCTGTCTGGCGCCTTTAGCCTTCCATGTGTCCCCAGCCAAGATTCAGACCTGCATATTCTGGGTTCTTTCTGCCCCAGTTCACCCGGGCTTTAAATGATCCAGACCTGGGTCTGGCTTACTTTGTCCAAAGTGTCCCTCTGGCTCTAGACTGCCACCACAATATGCATCCTTACAATTGGAGTGCTGAGGCAAAAGTGCGCACCAGCGTGGACTTAACAGTCTGGCCGTGCCTCGCTTGAGTCAGGCCGCGGCGGGAGCGCGCCACAACGTGCTCCTCCCTCCGGCGGCGGTGCCCAGGAGGCAGCAACGATCAGGTAAATTAGAGACCCCGCTGGAGCCAGCTAATCGTGGCAATTTAGGGAAAATAAGGCATAGGCAGAGTCTGGGGGAATCAGTCCTGAGGTGGTCAAATCTCTCCTTCATTGGCTCATTCCAGAAACCACCCTGCATAATGAAAGATGGGAGATTATTCAGGAATGACAACCGGAACCACATCACAGAGTCTTGGAACACGCCTGTGATAATAGCAGTAGCGGTAATAACTAACGTGCTTCAGGCTATGCAACATCGCTGGCTTACCATGTGTTGGGCAGTTCTAATGCCTTACAGGCACTTACCTGGGAACTTGATCTCCGTGTGCACAGGAGGACCTCTCACTGCAAGGTGTCCCCAAGCAGTTCCCTGGAAGACACCCCTTGCTGTCTGCTCCACTTCTGACACAGACCTGTTGCGACTCTCCAACCCCAGCATTCTAGCTCATGCTGTAGTCACAGGAGCAGGTGCACAGGAGAAACGGACCGGAGGCACTGTGTAGTCTCTGGAAAGCAAGTCCTGTTCGCTTGCTGCTATTGTTCTTCCAGGGAGTGGGGGCTAGAGGCAGGGGTCACTCAATCTCTAGAAACACAATTCAAAAAAATTACATAAAAATCATTCAGAAACTGTGAAATTTAAATTGTTGATCTCAAAGAAGTTGTGAGCAGAATGATGGTTATCAGCTGCTGGGGGGAGTGGAAAGGAGGGAGGGGTGGGGAAAGGCTGGTCAACGGTGTGAGTTACAGTTAGATAGGAGTTAGAAGTTCAGTCATTCTATTGCAAAGTAGGATGACTATAGATAATGATGTACTGTACATACATATGCTTTTTTAAAAAAGATTTATTTATTTATTTCAAAGTCAGAGTTACACAGAGAGAGAAGGAGAGGCAGAGAGAGAGAGAGAGAGAGAGGTCCCTCATCCCGATTTACCCCCCAGATGGCTGCAATGGCCAGAGCTGTGCCGACCCAAAACATAAGCCAGGAGCCTCTTCCTGGTCTCCCATGTGGGTGCAGGGTCCCAAGGACTTGAGCCATTCTTTACTGCTTTTCCAGGCCATAGCAGAGTCCTGGAATGGAAGTGGAGCCGCCGGGACGTGAACCAGCGCCCATATGGGATGCTAGCACTGCAGGCGGCATCTTTACCTGCTATGCCACAGCGCCAGCCCCCATACATATGCTTTAAAAGCTAGGAGAGGGACTGGCACTGTGGTGTACTAGGTTAAGCATCTGCCTGCAGCACTGGCATCCCATATGGGTGCCAATTTGAGTCCCAGCTGCTCTACTTCCAATCCAGCTCCTTGTTAATGGCCTGGGAAAACAGTAGAAAATGTCCCAAGTCCTTGGGCCCCTGCACCCACGTAGACCTGGAAGAAACTCCTGGCTCCTGGTTTTGGATCAGCTTAGCTCCGGCTGTTGCAGCCATTTGGGGAGTGAACTAGTGGATGGAACACTCTCTCTCTGTCTCTCCCTCTCTCTGTCTGTAACTCTGCCTCTCAAGTAAATAAACCTTTAAGAAAAAAAAAACGCTAGGAGAAAGGATTTTAAATGTTTTCATCACAAAGAAATGATTAATATGTGAGGAAATGTTGCTTACCCCAATTTGAGCATCACACAATGCATACATGTATAGAAACATGACCCCATAAATAAGTATGCTTTTATATGTCAGTTAAAATTAAAATAATAAAATAAAAAATAAATTATTTTCCTTATAAAATAACTTATGCTGGGGTACCTTTCTGTACTTTCCTAAGTATATTTAAAATATAATTTTTTAAAAAGATTTATTTATTTGAAAGTCAGAGTTACACAGATAGAGTAGGGGAGGCAGAGAGAGAGAGAGGTCTTCCATTGGCTGGCTCACTCCCCAGTTGGCTGCAACGGCCGAAGCTGTGTTGATGGCCGAAGCTGTGTTGATCCGAAGCCAGGAGCTAGGAGCTTCCTCCGAGTCTCCCATGTGGGTGCAGAGGCCCAAGGACTTGGGCCATCTTCTTTTTTTATTTTATTTTTTTAAGATTTATTTATTTATTTGAAAGTCAGAGTTACACATAAAGAGGAAAGGCAGAGAGAGAGGGAGAGTTCTTCCGTCCACTGGTTCACTCCCCAATTGGCTGCAATGGCTGGAGCTGTGCTGATCTGAAGCCAGGAGCCAGGAGCTTCTGGGTCTCCCACGTGGGTGCAGGGGCCCAAGGACTTGGGCCATCTCCTAC
Source organism: Sylvilagus floridanus (assembly GCA_949820135.1). Lineage (NCBI taxonomy): Eukaryota > Metazoa > Chordata > Mammalia > Lagomorpha > Leporidae > Sylvilagus > Sylvilagus floridanus. Next base: position 82,652,845 of record OX463229.1, on the reverse strand, counting down.
TGCTTTCCCAGGCCATACCAGAGAGCTAGATCGGAAGAGGAGCAGCCAGGTCTTGAACCAGCGCAGATATGGGATGCCAGTGCTTCAGGCCAGGGCTTTAACCTGCTTCGCCACAGTGCCGGAGGACTCGGGCCATCTTCTACTGCTTTCCCAGGCCATCGCAGAGAGCTGCATCAGAAGTGGAGCACCCAGGACCCAAACTGGCACCCATATGGGATGCTGGCACTGCAGGCGGCAGCTTTACCCGTTATACCACAGCACCAGCCCCATAAAATATGATTTAAAAATTAATTTAATATCCCCTCCATCAAGCACACATGTGGGGCCAGTGCTGTGATGTAGCAGGTAAAGCCACTGCCTGCAATGCTGGCATCCCATATGGGTGCCAGTTCGATTCCTGGCTGCTCCACCTCTGATCCAGCTTTCTGCTATGGCCTGGGATGACAGTGGAGGATGGTCTAAGTGCTTGGGTCCTTGCACCCACGTGGGAGACCAGGAGGAGGCTCCTGGCTCCTGGCTTTGGATCTGCACAGCTCCAGCTGTTGCAGCCAACTGGGGAGTGAACCAGCGGATGGAAGTCCTTTCTCTCTCTGCCTCTCTTCTCTCTAACTCTGACTTTGAAATAAATAAATAAATCTTAAAAAAAAAAAAAAAAAGCACACATGCCTTGCATGCTGCACATTAGGGTAAATGTTCCAACACTAGCTTGCATGAACCATGTTTCTCTGGAGGAGCTGCCCCATTGGGGTAGGCAGTGCAAAGAGCTTCTGTAGCTGGGGGCTGGGTGGTGGCTGCACAGCTGAGCACCGGTGCCTAGAGAGCTTCAGCGGCTGCATCATGTATTGTCCTCTTGACGAACCTGTGGAGGCGGTATAGCATCCCAATTATACATGAGAAAACTAAGGTTCAGGGAAGTCAAGTGAAATCCTCACTATCATGCAGCCACTAAGATCGGAGCTTGGATGGAAGCCAGGCTTGCCTGACTCCAAGGACCACAACTCCAGACTAGGTGCAAAGCAAGGTAAGGACAGAGAGTGTCCAAAGTTATGCCCCATGGCTCCCTAATTACACATGTGATTGTAGAATCCTGCCAACTCCAGCCTTTCTGGTCTCCTTGTTTTCTCAATCCAGTTCCAATGCATGCTTTTTAGATGTGTCCCAAGTGGAGTCCGCCTTCAGCTGCAAAGAGCTGCTCAGACGATTGGAGCTAGCCCAACTGGTAGGTCTGAGAAAAAGCATCACTTCCGGAGCCGTCATCCAACAAGCACAGCTGGACTAGAAGGACCCAGATGCCTGTCCTGTGCAGGAGGGCTGCCCCCAGTCCTGCTGAGCCTGACCAGGGGGTGTCCTGGCTATGGAAGCAGGCATCGCTGGCTGGCACCCTGAGTCTGGAGGCTCTCTGGGAGCCCTCCCGAGTGTACATGAGTTAGCCTCCATGTGGATTCACATCCCAAGGAGCCAACAGCGGTTCCGGGTCTGGCATGTCTAACAAATGCAGCACTCAAGCCTACAACACTCCAATTGTTACCTCATGTTGTAAAGGCACTAAAGCTGCAAGCAATTAGCACTGCATCGGAAGACCAGGGAGAGTCCACCAAGAAAAAGGGGCTTAAAATGACTATTTTGGTCCATATGGAAAATTGGTAGGCTGTGTGCATGGTACACTCCTTTCAGACATGTTTTTTAAACCTTACATTTTTTAAAATTGGGGTTTTAAATGTTATTCCAGAAAAAGCAGCAGGATTCCTTTAACATCAGACAGAGATCTGTAAGTAAATTAAAAAGCTGTTGGAACCTCCAGGAAGGGAATTAACATTATGAATGAACTTGGGCATTAGAGCAAATTAATCAAACTACATAAATTACAACTTTAATCAGTCATGGAATTTCAATACTCGAAAGGACCTTGGAAATTATCTGTCCTGAGAGCAAGAATTATGGAAAATAAATAGGCAAGTGGAGAAGAACCTCCAGACTAGAGAAATGCACAAAGAAACAAAGAGTCAGGAGGCAGCGTGCCTGGTGGTTTGAAAGCTTCCGGGAGGTTGCACCCACAGCCTGGCTTCGAAGCAAGGCTCTGCTTCTTGATGGTAGTATGAACAGGTTGAGCTGTGAGCTCCTTGAGCAACAGTGTACACCTCTGCAAAACAGGTGCAAAATATGGTGACCTCGAGTCTTAAAGGAGACCATTCATAGAGAGGGCTTAGGATAGTGCCTAGGACACCATATGGTGCCTGGGATATCAACGCTCAGTAAATATTAGCTCCACCGAAAAGGAAACTCCACAGACAGAATCTAAGTGAGCAGACTGGCCCTCTGTGTATCACTGTGCTCCTTCTGTTTCATCTGTGCATGAAATGAAAGACAAAATGCAGTGCATGTAAGCCCACAGATAGCTGACCACAAAACACTTTTTATTTTTAGATGGCAGGGAACCACATTTCAGCTGTAAAGGAAGGCGGGCCTGAGAAGTGAGAGAAGAGGACCTGTGAGACCATGAGGCTCCCCTCCTGTAAGGTTTACTGAGAGCTGCTTCCAACGGGCAACATTCAGAATCCTGGGCGAATTCCTGGCCCAAAGGGGTTCAAAATGAATGAACAGTGACCGTGTTCTACTTTAGCCTGGGGAGGGAATTTGTGCTGCAATAGAAGTGACTGCACAGGAAAAGTTAGGTGTTAACGGTTAGAAAGACCTTACAACACAACACAGATAACACTTACTGAGGGAAGGAGTCTAACATTCTGGAAGAAGTGCGGTTCCTTGCAATAGAAAAAACCCTGACGTTGTCAATGGGTACTGTGAGATCGGGAGAGGGGAGGTAATCCCTTCAACCCTGAGTTTTCCCACACAGAAGTTGTTGTTAAAGGCCAGCAATGGCCTGCCACACTGCTGGTACCAAATACATACGCGTGCCTTCTTCCCATTTCTTCCACATGCATTAAATTCATAAACAGCTCTGGGGGCAGGTATCTGGCATTGCAGTCAAGAAGTCACTTGGCACTCCTTCATCCCATACCAGACTCTGGTTTGAGGCCTGGATTCCTCTTAATGCACTGTCTGGGAGAGTTCCAGCTTCCTACTAATGCACACCCTAGAAGGTAGCAGGTGATGGCCCAAGTAGAAGGGTCCCTCCTGCCCATGAAGGAGACCTGGTTTGAGTTCCTAGCTCCCAGCTTCAGCTTAGTTCAGCCCCAGCTGTTTTTGGGCATTTGAGGAGTGAATAGCAGATATAAAATATATCTCTCTTTGCCTTTCAACTAAATATAAATAGACATTTTAAAATTTAAAAATAAACAGTTCTATTTTTGAGCAGGAAAAGAGGGCTAGACTCACTTGACTATGTATCTCACACTGATAGGAAGTGCGGCTGTTTAGACGGACACCCAGGAACAGACAGCACTCTCCAGTCAGCAACAATGCACCTGAACTACAGAGGGAATTAGCTCTGGAATGCAAATTTCCCAAACCTATAGTGGCAGACAAGACAGCTGTAGAGCGAACAAGAGACAGGGGTCTTCACCCTATTTCTGCTAACTGGCTTTTTTACCTTAGGCTCCTCACTTAACATTTAACCTGTGTCTCTTGCTCCCAATCTATAGAATGAAGGCTTTCAGTAGACAATATCCAAAGGCCCTTAGAGCTTTCAAAATCCTATGTCTGTGGTTCGGCTCATGCTATTGAAAAAAAAAAAAAAAGGTGTGACTATGCGCAACTCCAACAGCCATAGGACCTGGCTTCAAGTCTTCCTCCACGGTTCAAGCCATGCACTGTGGCCTGGGCTCGTTGCTCCCTGTAGTTAGATATCATTTTTTTTTTTTTTACAGGCAGAGTTAGTGAGAGAGAGAGACAGAGAGAAAAGGTCTGCCTTCTGTCAGTTCACCCTCCCTCCCCCCAAATGGCTGCTACAGATGGCGAGTTGCGCTGATCTGAAGCCAGGAGCCAGGTGCTTCCTCCTGGTCTTCCATGCAGGTGCAGGGCCCAAGCACTTGGGCCATCCTCCACTGCCTTCCCGGGCCACAGCAGAGAGCTGGACTGGAAGAGGAGCAACCGGGAAAGAATTTGGCACCCTAACCGGGACTAGAACCTGGGGTGCTGGCATCGCAGGCGGAGGATTTAGCTTAGTGAGCCATGGCGCCAGCCTTGTAGGTAGATATCATGCAAACAACATACAAATGAGCCAGGCTGCCAGCTGTCCCTACTGTCCCTGTCCCTGCTGCTCCCTGAAGCCATGTGAGCTGGGAAAACGTGGATCGGCCATGAAAAGAGGATCTGATTGTGAAAATGAGATTCCTGTTGAGTTTAGAGCAGCAAAAATGCTCTGAAGACTGCTTTATAGCTAAATGATGTATAGCTAAATTAATTAAAAAACAAAGCATTACCACCCACAACTCTTCAGGTGTCCTTTGGCTGAAACAAATTTTACTAACTCCCATCTGACCCCACCCTCTAAACATTTTATGGTTAGAATTAGCATGGAGGTGCATGCTAATCCTAGTCCTAGTCCTTATACTCTTAGTCCTTATACTAGTCCTTATAATGCTAATCCTAGTCCTTATACTCCAATCAGTGAAAAAGCATAGGTTTTACAGAATTTTAAGATCTCACATACCTAACTATCTGATTAACCACTCTAACCTTATCGTTTCCCCAACATTTAGCAGAGTTTTCTATCTAGTAGGCTGGAGCTCCCCAAAACAGAAGTGATACCTCCTTCCTTTCTACGCTGAAATTGCTCACATTCATTTCCTAGAGCCACGATAACCAAATACTACAGACTAGATGGCATAAAGCATAGAAATGTTACTTCTGACAAGTCTGGGCTTCTAAGATGAGGGTGTCAGCAGGACTGGTTTCTTCTGAGGTCTCTGACCTTAGCTTGCAGATGGCCCTCTTCTCTCCTGCCTTCATCTGTCCACTTCTCCTCTTCCTACCAGGATTCAAGTCCGGTTGGATTCAGGCCCACCCTAATCATCTCATTTGTGCTTAATTACCTCTTTAAAGACCCTCTCCAAATACATCACATTCTGAGGGACTGAGTTAGGACTCCAACACATTAAGGGGGAGGTGGGGGCAAATTCAGCCCATAACGCTGCTCAGCAAATGTTGTATGAGTGAATGGTGGAAGCATGGATGCATGGGTGCATGGATGGATGGACAACCAAGTGACCAACAGATACTGGATGGACTGAATGAACAACACAATCACTTGTAGAGACTGGGTTTTGCTGCAACATCTTCTTAAAGGTTTAAATCCAGTCTTAACATTTTTAACAAGTATTAATTAAACTCTTCCAAGCTAACAAAAAATGGCCACCTGCAGAGTTAACCAATGCTACTTTCTCTGTCCTAATCATTCCTGTCTTTAATAACTTCCTATAGCCTCTCTGTCCTAATCATTCCTGTCTTTAATGACTTCCTATAGCCAAGAGAATATCAGCATTTGCCTGTAAAAATAACTACTACCTTTTCCATAACTACCTACATTCTTGGTCTTCACATTAAGGAAACAGAAAGAACTAAGAGAACAGTTTTAGATCTGTTTGATATATCAGTATTTGTTTGCTTTTAACTGAACCTGGCTATACTCAATTTCTACATTGTTTTAGCACTTTGATTCCATTTAACAGATAATAGAAATGCCCATACAGAATTATAGGGAAGAGGAAAATGTCTAGCATGGACATCAGACAATCTCTTTCCTGGTTCACCTAGTCATCCCTAATGACATAAAAATTCACAAACCAACCCTCCACTACCATGGTTCCTTTTCTATTTTTCCCTCAGGCTATAGAATGAACGTGGTCATATGGAAAGCTACCAAGGTCATTGTGAATGCGTCTGGTCAGGGGTTAGAGAGGTGCTCTGCACACCTATGCCCTGCTCTGCCCTGACCTGCCCTGAGTCCTGTGCTGCGAATCTGAGAACTTTCCTAGCGCCAGCCCACATCACAGCAGGAAGTGCCGCCTGTGGTCACACCCAGCCCTAATGAATGAACTGTTTCATGAGCCTGAATCACTGGTGTATGAGCCCATGTGGGCATTCATTCATTTATTCACTCCTCATTCATCCTTTCCCCACTGGAGATCTTGCTTAACAGATAAGCCATAGCATAATTGTCCCTTGAAGCAAATGTGGTAATTTTTAAAAGTCCCATTATGATTCAGAACATTTCTGTGCTTCTAAATAACAGAGAGAGATAGATGAATAGTGTGAGTTGTGGCCGTATAGCGTGTGAGTTAGGTATTAAAATTTAAACTTAAATTTATTGTGGTACTTTATCAGTGACAATGATGAGTAATCCTGCCTCTGACCCTTGGACAGACTGGCCACTCTAAACTTAGAACTAACTCATGCGATTGTCCCTCTGCTGCCTTCCCCCGAGTCTTCCTGGGGTGAAGCAGAGTGAATGAAGATTCTTGACTGAATACCCATGCAGAATGAGTCCATGAGGCTCGAGGTGCCCCACCCCACCCCCACTCCCACCTGCAGAGTTCTCTCCCAATCCTGCACAGCAAGACATTCCTCCTAGGAGCTGGTCAAACACATTCATGTGCTATAAAACTTCTTGTCAGGGATTCAAGCCAAGTGACCTCTGACCTGTCTTGTCTGCCTCTCTGAAAAATGTGCTTTAACTGTCCTGTTTCAGACATGTTTAACTGTAAACCACTTCACATTCTTTTGGAGAGTAGGTGGCACGCAAGCCATAGTTGAAGAAAACCTTCAAGCCAGCATGATCTTTCCAGTGTCAGAGACATTCAGTGAGGAGGAGGTGATGGGGAGAGCTGGGTCCCCTCGGGCACACCAAACTGGGGCACCTGTCACTCCCATCGTCAGGCCTTGTGCCCTGCAGGCTGAGGGATGGTGGAAGAACCATGCAGAGGCCTGTTCAGAGACCCTTTCTGCCAGAAGCAGGGCACCTGATTCACTGGAGCCTTGCTCTGCTGACAGTTTCACATCACAGGAGGACAGGATGCAGCGAAGAGTTGCTGCGTGGTCCTATTTTTGGACCATGAGGGAGAACCAGCAGGATGACAGCCTGGAAGTGACTGGCACTTGGAGCGAAATGGGACCTTGTCATCATATGATTTGCCAGAGCCATGGGAGAGAATCTGAATACTTTGTGTTCCCAAGACAGGAAGAAAGCAGAGCTCCACAAGTCCCGAGTAAAGAAGGTGATTCAGTGAATTACGCAGAGGGCAGCAGGATATGGGGGATAAAGTACGCTCGGGAGCCTGGATAGACCTGAGTCAGGCTCCGGGCCCTGCTCTTACAGGTGTGCAAACATCACCTCCCTCTCTCTCAATTTCCCCATATGTAATCATGCATAATAAGATCTCACTTATAGCTGAGTGTGAGTGCCTGAATCATGGTAAACACTCCATAATGGTTAGCTATTGTCATTGCAGTGCTTACCACTATGTGTAAGACACAAAGCTCCATTCTCTTTTGACTCCATGGCCAGAGACTCTGCTCATGTAGAACCTGGTACTAGAAGGATTGGAGGCTCCACATAACTCAGTGCTCACTGTCCCTTCATATACACTTTTGGAGAGGAAGAAGACAGTGAGTATCGAAGAAACCACTATGTCTCCATGAGATTCTATTTTGCAAAAACACTTAGAAAGGCAGGAAGGGACTGCAGCCAAGAGCAGATACAAAGGAGTGGCAGGGAAAAAAAAAGAATGCAGTCAGCCAAGTGGGAGGTGGGGTCTGGGGATCACACATCCCTAGAACCATGGCAAGAGCAGGAATATGTTCAGAACAAGAAAAAGGACAAGAGAAGTGCTGGCCTGCAGCTTGGGGCAGATGCCACAGTCAACTTACAGAGAAAGCAGAATTACTCTGCACCTACTTTGTTTCCATCTTCTCTATCAAGAATGATCTTTGAGCCAGAAAGGAGAGCAAAAACATGGCTAAGAGGAAATTAACGTCTGAGATGGTGAGGAGATAGGAGGGGAGCACCTGGCTGGTGCAGGGAAGCCTCTAGCCTCAGACAAATTACAGCTCAGCACTGTCTGTACGAACTGAAATGCTCACTGCAAAAGGGACAGTAAAATAAACAGCCCCAGGCCCTAAGAGAGTAAGAATTCATATGACCGGCTTTTGGCACAACAGTTAAGCTGCTGCTTGGGACACCTGCATCCCATATGGGAATATTTGGTTCAAGTCCCAGCTCTGCTTCTGATTCCTCTTGGGTTTCTAGCTATGTAACCTGGGAGGACGCAGGTGATGGCTCAAGTGGTTGGGATCCTGCCACCCACGTGAGAAACCTGGATTGAGTTCGCAGCTCCCAGCTTTAGCTGGCTCAGCCTCAGCTGCTGGGGGCATGGAGGTATATGGGGAGTGAAGTATCAGATAGGAGATTCTCTCTCTCTCGCTCCCGCTCTCACTCTCACTCTCTCTCTCCTTATATCTTTCAGCTTTTCAAAGACATTTTTAAAAAAAATAATAATTCATGACTACAATATCTGACATTATCTTAAACAAATGGCAATACAATAATATTCTCATATATGTGAGTTTATGAAGCATGCTAGAATGTCTAGAAACTCACAGAGAGACAAATACCTCTATTTATTAACAGATTTAGCAAAGCTCAAGCAGAAATTAGGCACTGTATTCCTGCAGGAAGATGAAGGCTGTCCAGATTAACCTCACCTCCTTTGAGAGTGGCAACCCTGGGGGTCCCTGGAACTCAGGTGCTAACTTCGTTCCACAGACATTGTCAGGTTAGGAAATGGTAACACACCAGGCTGCACAATCTCTCTGCGGCCCACGTAGGAAAAAACGCAGGCTCCACGACAGCACAATCAGGAGCACTGCAGAGGCTCAGGCACTGGGCACCAGGGTCATATTTGTCTCTAGAAGGGTTCTAAGGGCATATGACCCAGTCTCCAGTGAGGCTTTGCACAGACAGTAGTCACCAGTGGCAGGACAAAGGAAGTCTGCTGACACCTGCTGGGAGAGAGCCCGGGAGGCAGCTGGGCAGGTGCAGAGGCCTGAGCACCCAGGCTGTGTGATGTCAAGGAAGTTACTTTCGGACTTGATTTTCTCATCTGAGAAATGGGGAGGGGACAACTGAATCTATAATAATTGCATCTATTGTACAAAATGAGGCTAAATACAGCATTTAGAACAATACATGACTATGAAAGTTATTTTTGTGAATAGGATCCCAACCACCTCCAAAACGAAACCTACAAAGATATTCACAACCTAAAAGTCTAACAACAGGAGGTCAACAGTATATACATATGATGAAATATTACAGCCGATAAAATTATGTTACAAGCAACAAAAGCAAAAATAAACAAGGGAGACTACATTAAATTCAAAAACTTCCACATAGCAAATGAAGCAATCAACAAAATGAGAAGGCAGCTAAAGGACTGGGAGAAAAAAATACTTACAAACCACACATCTGATAAAGGATTAATATTCAAATATATATAAGGAACTCACAGAACTCAAGAGAAAAAGCAAACAATCCAGTTTAAAAATGGGCAAAAGACCTGAAAGACATTTCTGAAAAAAGTTATAGAAAAATGGCCAACGAAAAGGTACACGAAAAGGTGCCCTGTCACTAATCAACAGGGAAATGGGAACCAAAATCAAAATGAGATGTCAACTCATACCTGTTGCCATGGCTACTATCAAAAATATAAGAGAGAGGCCAGTGTTGTAGCATAGTGGGGCTGCTGCCTGTGATGCACCCTCACCCCATAAGGGTGCTGATTCAAGTCCCAGCTGCTCTACTTCTGATCCAGCTCCCCACTAATGCACCTGGGAAAGTAACTGATGATGTCCCAAGTCCTTGAGCCCTTGCCACCCACGTGAGAGACCCAGATGGAGTTGCAGGCTCCTGGATTTGACCTGACCCACTCCTGGCTGTTGCAGTCATTTTGGGAATGAACTAGTGGATGGAAGATGTCTTCCTCTGTCTCTCCTCTCTCTGCCACTGCACCTCTCAAATAATAAATCTCTTTTTCTAAAAAAAAAAAAAGACAAAAGATAAGTGTTAGTGGTGATGTGGAGAGAGGGAACCCTTATGCACTGTTGGTAGGAAGGTAGATTGATGCAGCCATCATGGAAAACCATTTGGAGGTTCCTAAAGAAATTAAAAACAGAATTACCTTCTTTTTCAGAAATCCTTCTTCTAGGTGTAAATCCAAAGGAAATGAAATCCCCCACCTTATAAAGATATCTGCCTTCTCATGTTCATTGTAGCATTATTTACAATAGACAAGATAGGGAAACAATTCGAGTCTGTCGCACACATAGACACAAAAACACACACACACTCTCCACTGGAATATTATTCAGCCTTTTAAAAGAAGGAGATCCAGGCTGGCACCATGGCTCACTAGGCTAATCCTCTGCCTGCGGTGCCGGTACTCCGGGTTCTAGTCCTGGTTGGGGTGCGGATTCTGTCCCAGTTGCTCCTCTTCCAGTCCAGCTCTCTGCTGTGGCCCAGGAGTGCAGTGGAGGATGGCCCAGGTGCCTGGGCCCTGCCCCCACATGGGAGACCAGGAGGAAGCACTTGGCTCCTAGCTTCGGACTGGCACAGCACCAGCTGTAGTGGCCATTTGGGGAGTGAACCAACAGAAGGAAGACCTTTCTCTGTCTCTCTCTCTCTCACTAACTCTGCCTGTCAAAAAATAAAAATAAAAAAAAAGAGATCCTGCCATTTGCAGCAACATGGATGAGGACATTATGCTAAACAAAGTCAGACATAGAAAAATACTTCATGATGTCACATATGTGTGTAATCTAAAAACAAACAAACACACAGAAACAGAAGGCAAAATAGTAGTCCCCAGGGCTGTGGGAGGGAGACTGCGATGTTGACGGTCAAAGGGTACCAAGAAACAAGTCAATAAATAAAAACAGAATCCTGTTAGAGAAGCATAGTTAGTGCAATGAAGAACTGAGTCCCTCTAGGACGAGGAGCGTGATGGAGCAGAGGTATCGTTTGGAGAAGGCGCTCTCTGAGGACATGGGGTCTGAGTGGGAGGAGCAAAGGCCCTCAACAGGAAGGGGCATGCATCGGACAGAAGCTGAGGCGGCTGGGGCAAGTGAGCTGGGGGAGTCTGGAAGGCACTGAAGCTGGAGAAGCCACATCAGGCAGGGCCCTGCAGGCCAGAGAAAGCATGACTGGTTTCATTTTACATGAGGGAGAGGCGACGGGAGGACATTGAGAGCTGAGAGCTATGATTTTCAAGAATCACACTGGTTATTTTTATAGAGAATAGACAGAAAAATGGAAGCAGGGAAACCAATTTTAAGGAATAATAGACTAGTAGTTTTGAAATAATTTAGGAAAGGTAGTAACTTAGATCCAGAGAAAATGGTGAAAATGCAGACTTAGAATATATTCTACATCATGCGGTCCTAATATTATAACAAATAAACACACACACACTCATACACACACTGGAAAGATGGGTCTGCAGATGGTCACAGTGGTTAACTCTGGATCATGCTATTCATGGTGATTTTAATTTCCTCCTTTTCACTTTTCTGCATTTTTTCAAAGTTTCTACCACAAACATGCACTATTTAAGCAATCAGAAGTGAAAAAGGACATTCTTGAAAAAGAGAAAAATCAAGGACAGGCTCAATGAGGTATGGATCAGCAACAGCCTAAGTAAAGGGATGTCTGGGATTTGACTGGCAGCACGTTCAATGTCAGCTGACAGGGAAACGACCATCTAAACAAGGAGTGCCTGCCAAGGCTGCAGGCGTAGGGCACTGTGCTCTGTGTTAGGAAGGGGCTGTTCCTTTCCACTCTGCTGTGTTGGAGTTCACCTGACGGAGCACATGCGGTCTTGTGCTACCCAGTCAAAGATCTAACCGAGCTAGAGCAGAGTCAGGACTGCCTACATGACAGCACTGAGCACTCACTCTATTCCAGGCATTTTAAAATGTGATGTAGCTCAGATAGTATATGGCCACTTGATTCACTTAGGATGTCCAATGATTCACTTAGGAAACCTGGGTTGTGTTCTTGGCTTGCAGCTTTGGAGCAGTCTCACCTTAACCACTGCAGATCTTCAGGAAGTGAACCAGCAGGTGGGAGATCTCTCTGTGTGCTCAGTGAGCAAATTAAAAAAAAAAAAAAGTCCTAGGTGCTATATGACTTTGGACATGCTACTAAGACTTCCGCATCTCAGTTTCCTCATGTAGTCAAAGGAGGATGTTTTTATAGATGAGATTGTTTAAAATTTAATTAATTAACACATTAGAGCAGCTGGCATAGTGCTTATAAGCTCAATAAGCATCAGCTAATGTTGTTAAAAATGTGAGATCACTCAGTGAGTAAGTATGGGAGCCAATGGAGAAGAAGAGTCTGAGGGTCTGCATGTTATTTGGTGAAGATCTGTCCCATGGAAGAAGGCAGAGGCTCAGACTGACTTCAGGAAGCTGGACCATATTCAGCAAACATGGCGGTTACAGGGTGTCTAGTAGGATGCAACCTGCATTCGATTAGGTGGGCAATGTCACTTCCTTTTCTGCCAAAGAGGACACAGACCAGCCTCACCCAAAGAAGAGTCATTTAGTGGACATCTTAGTTATGATGCTGTGAGATGCTAAAGCCCCACTCCCCTGGAAGGGAGAACCTGGTAGAGTAACCAGGTAGAATATGTGGGCCTGACAAAGCCTGCTCCTCCAACAACATCCCTTGTGAGATGCAGAGCTCATCTCTGATGAGAGGTGGAATGACTATCTCAAAATCAAGGAGCTTCCTGGGAGTTGAAATTAGCACCTTCCTGATGGGTTGTGATAGATGCCCCCCCCCCCCCCCCGCAACACCTTCTATAGAAAAGGACACCTAACACCAAAGGGGAAACTGAGCACAAGAAAGGAGGTAGCCGGTAGCCGGGTCTGCTTGTCATAGGTTACAAGCAGGTGGACAGTTGCAGACGTAGGGGCAAGCTGGTTCCAACATGGCCCAGAGCTGAGAATGGAAACTCTTCTGGATGAGAGGGTAGCTTGAAAGCAAGGACGGCCACTGTGAACTAAAGGAACAGCCATCTTGGAGCCCAAGCACTCAGTACATGCCAAGGACCTAGGTCACTGTGAGAACCACTGCAGCAGTGGTGAAGTAGCTGCCAACGTGGGTACAGCTAGTTGTCAGTGTCACCCCATGGTGAGGAGCAGCAATGCTGGGAGCCCAGGCAGATGTTCCAGATATTTTCTGCTTGCATTTCAACCTGGGACTGGCCCTTTTTTAATGAACTAAAGCCAGGGTGTTCTTGGCAATCTTGGATGTTTAGAAGAGGTGGTGGAGCCCTTAAGAGAGACAGATTGGACTTCTTGCTAATGTGAACAGGATGATGTTCTCACAACTAATGGGGGGGGGGGGTAAGGAGTATCTATTACATAGTCCTTTCTACCCCCAAGCTATTAAAGTAGGTTGTATCACTTGCATACATTTAATAAGACTTGATTAAGCTCAAAGTTAATGACTTTCTAAAAATTGAAATTAATGCTAATAAAAGCAACTCTTTAATCATCACAAAACCCTACAAATGTGAAAGCAAACCAAGTGTCCATGAACAGATAAATGGATAAACAAAATGTAGAGGGAATGGATTACGATGGCAGAGTAGAGAGGGAGCTTACTGCTCTAGTCTAGGAGAAGGTAGTTTAAAAAAAAGTAGAGAGTGCCATCTCAGTGAAGAGTTAGGGATAAAATGGAAGAGAAAACTACATACAAATTAAAGAGACACAGTGGACCTACATGGAAGGTGTGGGCACACATAAATCAGGAGCCCAGCAGCCAAAAGCCTCTGTGCCAGCTTGGAGATAGGTGAGACCAGACTGAAGCAGCTCAAGCCACTGGTGATAAAGCTGCAGAAAAAGCCTGTGGGAATCTGGCTTGGAGCCCTACAAAAAACACATCTCACCAACAAAGATGCATGCAGACTGAAAGTGAAAGGACTGAAAAAGATATTCCATGCTAACAGAAGCCAAAAAGAGCTGATGTACCCATCCTAGTATCAGACAAAACAAACTTTAACACAAAAACTGTTAAAAGACACAAAGAAGAGCACTATGTAGTGATTAAGGGGTCAGTTCAATAAGATGTAACTATTATAAATGTATACACACCTAACTACAAGGCACCTAGATATTTAGAAGAAATGTTGAGGGATATAAAGGAAGATATAGGCTCAAATACATAGTAATGGGGGACTACAATACCCCACTTTCAGCAATGGAGAGATCAGCCAGACAGAATATCAACAAGGAAACAAAAGTTAATCAACACTATAGACCAAATGGACCTAATATATATCTACAGAACTTTCCATCCTTCAGTTGCAGAATACACATACTTCTCACCAGTGGAACTTTCTCTAGGATTGACCACATGCTAGGACATAAAGCAAGTCTAAACAAATTCAAAATAATCAAAAATCATACCATGCATCTTCTTGGACCACAATGGAATGAAACTGGAAATCAGCAACTCAGGAATTTCTAGAACATATGCAAACACAGGGAAACTGCACAACATGCTCCTGAATGAACAGTGAGTCACTGAAGAAATCAAAAAAGAAACAAAAAAATTTCTAGAAACAAAGTAAGATGACAATATAACACATCAAAACTTATGGGATATAACAAAAGCAGTGGCAAGGGGAAAGTTTACAGCAATTGGTGCTTATATCAAGAAATCGGAAAGGCACCAAATAAATGAGCTATCAATGCATCTCAAGGACCTAGAAAAACAACAACAAACCAAACCCTAAACTAGTAGGAGAAAAGAAATAATTAAAATTGGAGAAAAAAAATCAACAAAATTGAAACAAAAAAATACAAAAGATCAGCAAAATGAAGAGCTGGTTTTTTGAAAAAAAAAAAAAATTGACACACCATTGGCCCAACTAATCAAAAAAAGGAGAAGACCCAAATTAATAAAATTAGAGATGAAAAAGGAAACATAGCCGGCGCCGTGGCTCAACAGGCTAATCCTCCGCCTTGCAGCGCCGGCACACCGGGTTCTAGTCCCAGTCGGGGCGCCGGATTCTGTCCCGGTTGCCCCTCTTCCAGGCCAGCCCTCTGCTGTGGCCCGGGAGTGCAGTGGAGGATGGCCCAAGTGCTTGGGCCCTGCACCCCATGGGGAGACCAGGAAAAGCAACTGGCTCCTGGCTCCTGCCATCGGATGAGCGCAGCGCACCGACCGCGGCAGCCATTGGAGGGTGAACCAACGGCAAAGGAAGACCTTTCTCTCTGTCTCTCTCTCTCACTGTCCACTCTGCCTGTCAAAAAAAAAAAAAAAGGAAACATAATAATAGATACAACAGAAATAAAAAGAATCATAAGAAATTACTACAAATTGCTGTGTGCCAGCAAACAGGGAAACATAGAAGAAATGGAGATTCCTGGACGCGTGCAACCTACCTAAATTGAGGAATGGCATAGAAAACCTAAACAAACCCATTACCAAGATGGAAACTGAATCAATAATAAAGACCCTCTCAACATAGAAAGCCCAGGACTGGGTGGCTTCACTGCTGAATTCCATCAGACATTTACAAAAGAACTAACTCCAATTCTTCTCAAGCTATTCAAAAACAATTGAAAGAGAGAATCCTCCAAAATTCTTTCTTTGAAGCTAGTATCACCTTAATTCCTAAACCTGAAAAAGATGCAACAGAAAAAGAGAAGTACAGACCAATTTACCTGATGAACATATATGCAAAAATCCTCAAAAAATTAAAGCCAATCAAATCCAACAACACATTGGAAAGATCATTCACCTGGAACAAGTGGGATATGCAGGGATGGTTCAACATTTGCAAATCAATCAATGTTATACATCATATTAACAAACCATATGATTATCTCAATATATGTAGACAAAATATTTGATAAAATACAACATCCTTTCATGATGAAAACTGTAAGCAAACTGGTATAGAAGGAACATTCCTCAACACAATCAACACAATTTATGACAAACCTATTACAAGCATCCTATTGAATGGGGACAAGTTGGAAGTATTTCCACTGAGATCCAGAACCAGACAAGAATGCCCACTCTCACCATTGCTATTCAATACAGTCCTGGAAGTTTTAACCAGAGCCATTAGGCAAGAAAAATAAATCAAAGGGATATAAATTGGGGAGGAGTAAGTCAAACAATACCTATTTGCAGATTACATGATTCTATACATAGGGGATCCAAAAGACTCCACTAAGAGACTAATAGAACTCATAGAAGAATTTAGCAAAGTAGTAGGATATAAAATCAATACACAATATCAATGGCCTTTGTATACACAGACAATGGCACAGCTAAGAATGAACATCTAAGATAAACCCTATTCAAAGTAGCTATAAAAAATAATCAAATACCTTGGACTAAATTTAACCAAGGATGTCAAAGATCTCTATGATGGGAATTACAAAACATTAAAGAAAGAAATAGAAGAGGATACCAAAAAATGGAAATCTTCATGTTCATGGATTGGAAGAATCAATATCATCAAAGTGTCTATAATTCCAAAAGCGTTTTACAGATTCAATGCAGTATCAATCAACATACCAAGGACATTCTTCTCAGACATAGAAAAAATGATGCAGAAATTCATATGGAAACACAGGAGACCCTGAACAGCTAAAGCAATCTTATACAACAACAAAAAAGCCAGAGGCATCATAATACCAGATTTCAAGACATACTACAGGGCAGTTATAATCAAAACAGCTTGGTACTGGTACAAAAACAGATGGATAAGCCAATAGAACAGAAATAGAAACACCAGAAATCAAGCCAAGCATCTGTAACCAACTTTATTTGACAAAGGAGCTAAAATCAATCCCTGGAGCAAGGAAAGTCTCTTCAACAAATGGTGCTGGGAAAACTGGATTTCCTCATGAAGAAATATGAAGCAAGACTCATACCTTATACCTTATACAAAAATCCACTCAAAGTAGATTAAAGACCTAAATCTACAACCCAATACCATTAAATTATTAGAGAACACAGGGGAAACCTTGCAAGACATTGGCATAGGCAAGGACTTCTTGGAAAATATCACAGAGGCACAAGCAATCAAAGCCAAAATTCACAAATGGGATTCTAGCAAATTGAAAAGCTTCTGTACTGCAAAAGAAACACTCAGGAAAGTGAAGAGGCAATGGACAGAATGGGAGAAATTATTTGTAAACTAGTCAACTGATAAAGGATTAATAATCAGAATATATTAAGAGACCAGGAAACTCAAGAACAACAAAACAAACAAGCCAGTTAAGAAATGGGCAAAGGACTTAAAAAGACATTTTTTTTTTGACAGGCAGAATTAGACAGTGAGAGAGAGAAAGACAGAGAGAAAGTCTTTCCTTTCTGATGGTTCACCCCCTAAATGACTGCTACAGCCAGTGCGCTGTGCCAATCCGAAGCTAGGAGCCAGGTGCTTCCTCCTGGTCTCCCATGCAGGTGTAGGGCCCAAGCACTTGGGCCATTCTCCACTGCACTCTCGGGCCACAGCAGAGAGCTGGTCTGGAAGAGGAGCAACCAGGACAGAATCTGGTGCCCCAACTGGGACTAGAACCTGGGGTACCAGTGTCACAGGTGGAGGATTAGCCAAGTGAGCTGCAGAGCTGGCAAAAAGACATTTTTCAAAAGAGGAAATCCAAATGATCAAGAAATACATGAAAAAATGCTCAGGATCACTAGCTGTTAGAGAAATGCAAATCAAAACCATAATGAGATTTCACTGCACCCCAGTTAGAATGGCTTTCGTAAAGAAATCAACAAACAAATGCTGGTGAGGATGTGGGAGAAAAGGTACCCTAATCTACTGTTGGTGGGATTGTAAACTGGTAAAGCTACTATAAAATACAGTATATGGATACCTCAGAAATCTGAATATAGACCTACCATATGACCCAGCCATCCCACTCCTGGGAATTTACCCAAGGGAATAAAATCAGTAAATAAAAGAGTTATCTGCACATCCATGTTTATTGCAGCTCAATTCACAATAGCTAAGACATAGAATCAACCTAAATGCCCATCAAATGAAGACTAGATAAAGAAACTATGGGATATGTATACTATAAGATACTACAAAGTGGTAAAGAAAAAAAAATGAAATCTAGTCATTTACAACAAAATGGATGAATCTGGAAAACATCATACTTAGTGAAATAATCCAATCCCAAAGGGACAAGTATCACATGTTCTCCCTGACCTGTGATAGCTAATAGAGCACCTAAAAGGCAATCTGTAGAAGTGAAAGTGACACTTTGAAAAGCAATGACTTGAACAGCTCTTGTCTTGACTGTCAAGGAACAATTTTTTCTTTTTTAATACTATTTGTTGAAATCTTTACTTAACATAGATTAAATATATGTGTATAAAGTCAATTGAAAATAGATTTCAGTAAAAAATAAGAGTTGGAATAAGAGAGGGAGGAGGAAGAGGGTTTGGGAGTATGGGTGGGAGGCTGGGCATGGTGGGAAGAATCACCATTTTCCTAAAGTTGTAATTATGAAGTGTATGATGTTGTAACTGTAAAGCTATACAGTTCTTCACACATTCCTATGGACTTAGTTCTAAGGGTACAGTTCTAAAACTTGCCAGGGGACCCCATATCCCCTCTAGCTGGGTGGTAAAAATACCATTTCAAGTGTTAAAGTGATCATATAGATAGGATTAAGGGTCTGTTAATAATAACAGATAGAATTAAAAAGAAGGGAATGCTCCAACATGGGAAGCAGTCCACACAGCAGACTCATAGAATGACAATCACTTTGAATAGCATTCTGACCTTAGAATCAGCCGTTAAGGCATTCAGGTCTGGCTGAAAAGCCCACTAGAATATTTCAGGCATCAAAAGCCAAGACATTGTGGCAAAAAATGTCCTTCATGAAGAACCTCTGTGGGTGAGACCCCAGTGGAAAAAAGTGATCATCAAAGAAGGAGGTACTTTTCCCTGAAGTGAGGAGAGAACTTCCACTTGGCTTATCTAAGTACTGACAAAATTTGTGGATTCAAAAGGCTTTTTATAGCCTATACAGCTCATGTCAAGAGCCTCAGGCGATCACTGACATCATACATAAGAGTGTTAATTGTTAAATTAACAAGAGTCACTATTCACTAGTTAATTGTTAAATTAATGAGAGTCACTATGCACTAACTTTCTATGCAAGACCTTTGTCCTTAAAGAATTGTATTATAATTATGTCTAAGTGCTCACAAAAGATGTATCATTCTTTGGTGCCTCTTTAAAGTTAATTAAGTTTCTAAAAAAAAAAAAAGAAATGAAATTAACTTCAACATGCAATGACTTTGAACAGCCCTTGTCTCAACTGTTGAGGACCAGTTTTGTTTGTTTTTGTTTATTTTTTCAATGCAAATTGTTGAACTCTTTACTTAGTATAGAGTTGGCTTTCTGTGTATAAAGTTAATTGAAAATGGATCTTAGTGGAGAATGGGACTAGGAATGGGAGAGTGGGAGTTGGAGGGGTAGAAGAGTGGGTGGGAGAGTGGGTATTATGGGAAGAATCACTATATTCCAAAAGTTTTACTTGTGAAATTTATGAAGTCTGTATTCCTTAAATAAAAGGTTCTTTAGGGGGAAAAATAAATAAATAAAATTAGTATATTCGTAAGATGCAATATTAGTCTATATTAAAAAGAAAATATATTCTGACATATGCTACAGAATGGATGAACCTTGAAAGCATGATGCAGGGTGAAATAAGCCATTCAGGGCCAGTATTGTGGCACAGTGGATTAAGCCTTGCCTATGACACCAGCATCTGATAGGAGCTCTGGTTCAAGTCCCAGCTGCTACACTTCTGAACCTGCCCCCTGCTAATGTCCCTGCAAAAGCCACCTGTATTCCTGTCACCTATGTAGAAGACTCAGATGAAGTTCAAGGCTCTTGGCTTTGGCTTGGCCCATCCCTGGCTACTGTGGCCATTTTGGGGAGTGAACCAGCAGATAAAGATCTCTTTTTCTCTCTGTCTCTCCCTCTTTGTCTGTTTCACTCTGCCTTTTAAATAAATGTTTTTTTTTTAAAAAGATGTTTTAGATTTTTAATTTTTAGATTTATAAAAAGTAGAAAGAAACACGCTAGTCACAGAAAGACATTGATTCCACTTATTGAGGTACTTCGAGTAAACAAAAAAATCAAAGAGGCAGGAAGTAGAATGGTGGTGCCAGGAACTAAGGGGAGACAGGAATGGGAGTAATTGTTTAATGGGTAGAGAGTTTCAGTTTTACAACACGGAAAGAGCTATGGAGATGGATGTGGAGATGGTTGCACAACATTATGAATGTGTTTAATATCACTCAACTACACATCTAAAATTAGTTGAGACATTAAATTTTATGTTAATGTATTTTGCCATAATAAAAAAAAGGTAAGAAAAAACCTATGAGGTAGGGACTATTTTTATCCTCATTTTATAAATGAGGAAACTGAGGCTGAGAGAAGGTGAATTACCTTCTTTAAGATCATACAACAGTGTGGAACAAGAATTGGAGGACAGGCCTGCCCAATGGCAGAGCCTTTTGTTTTAGCTTCCGTACCTCCTCCCTCATTGTAAAAATGGAAAGAGAGGCCAGCATCGCAGCTCAATAAGCTAATCCTCCACCTTGTGGCACCGGCACACGGGGTTCTAGTCCCGGTTGCCCCTCTTCCAGTCCAGCTCTCTGCTGTGGCCCGGGAGTGCAGTGAAGGATGGCCCAGGTGCTTGGGCCCTGCACCCGCATGGGAGACCAGGAGAAGCACCTAGCTCCTGCCTTCGGATCAGCGTGGTGCGCTGGCCGCAACATGCCGGCCACAGCGGCCATTGGAGGGTGAACCAATGGTAAAGGAAGACCTTTCTCTCTCTCTCTCTCTCTCTCTCTCTCTCACTGTCCACTCTGCCTGTCAAAAATTAAAAAAAATAAAAATAATAATAAAAAAAGATGGAAAGGGAGACACAGTGCTGCCTGGAGATGGGGTGACAATAGACAGGTGGTCTGGACCGGAGCACCTGCACAGTCCTTTTCTAAGCTGCAATGCTGTGATTTTATACTTCCAACCTTAAGACTGTATCTGCATCAACTAGCTCTATAGAATCACTACCAAAATATATTATTTGTCATGGGTGGAAAACAAGCTTTGGAACTACTGCTAAGGCATATAAAGATAATCCACATATTGAGACTTGTTCTAAGTGTGCTGGTCAAACCCACAACCACAACATTTACAGAAGCAGGATTTGTTCATCTACAAAACATTTATTACCTTGTCTTCATGTGTGTTGTTTTAGAGACTTAGTGTAAAGCCGTGAACTAAATGCATAAAGATCTTTGCCTTCAAGTCTTGGAGGAGGGTGAGGAGCAAACATAAACAGTAAACAATAACTGGTTCACTGATTCAGCATCTTCGAGGCAATAGGTACTAGATCACAGCTGTGGTTTTAAATTAGGTTGGCAGGGCGACCCTATGGAGGAGGTGACGTCTCAGCAAAGACCTGCAAGAGGCGGCAGAGGCAGCAGTATCTGGAGGAAGAATTTTCAATGCAGAGGAGACATCCGGAAAGGTCTGGTTGCTGCACCGAGGCCCCTGTGGCTAGAGCACAGTTAGACAGTGGGGAAGGGGCAGGAGGTGAGGTCCCCACAGTGAGGGAGGGGGCTTTAACCTGAGTGAGGTGGGAGAACTGTTGCAGGGTCCTAAGCTGAGAAGCACCGTGATCTGACCCTCTGAATTTACCCAAATTCCCCGTATTTAATATTGTTTTGACTTGCAAACATGATCAGGACTCCTGAGATAATGGAGCTTATGCCCAGGAGAGAGTCAGTACCACGTGATGAGAACCCCAGCGATCTTGAGATCCAAGTGGAGGCAGGAGTTGGGTAAAAATAGTTGTGTCATTTAGTTCAAAGAGCCACCAGGAGGAAAAACTCATAACAATAGCTGTAAAGGTCACTGCAAATATTAAGTGCTATCAAATGCTAACTACTACTTAGAAATAAAAGGCCCCTTATTATTCTTCAGCCAGGACCTCTGGCTGCCTGCAAGGCTCTGCCTGCAGCTGCCGATTGGCTGCTTTGAAGGACTTTTCTGGGAGCTGCTGCTACCTGATGACTGGATCTCTCATCCTCAGCTCTGCTGGAAAGACCTGAGCGATTTACCAGGTGTCCTGTCAGCCACAGAGTACAATCCTGATGGGATTTGTTTATTCAGGGGAAAAAACATTAATTATTAAGCTGTGCTTACAAGCCTCCCTGAAAAGCATTATCCGTTTCGATGAATAACACGGGAGACACTTGTAACATGCTCTCGCGGTGAGTGGTTTACGCCAAACCACAGGGTCACAGAACTTCTATCCGAGCTTTGTTTGTGTGGGAAAAACCCTGGAATACTAGCTCGCCGCGGCCAGCTTTGACTCTAACACAGGAATCGCTATTGTTCTAACGGAGTACCGGCAGCTCGCGTCTATGTACACTCCGGATGACCTTCCTCTTTAGAAATAACGTCAGGTCATTTATATAGGCATTCTTAAAAAACAACAGGAAGTTTATCTCTCTCTCTTAAAAAAAAAAAAAAAGACATATTTACTCATTTGAGGCAGAGAGGCAGAGAGAGAGTGAAGAGACAGAGAAAGAGCATCCATTGCTGATTCACTCCCCAAATTCCCTCAATATCCAGGGCTGGGACAGGCCAAAATCACCCGGGTCTCCCACGTGGGTTGCAGGGACACTAGTATGTGGGCCATCACCTGCTAATCATGTAGAAATAACTAAAGGAAACATGGCTGTTCTATCAAGGCATATGAACCTCTGATAATCCAAGATCACCAAGAAGATAGGCACAAAGTCATAGGCAGGCCCAATATGGCACTGCCCACTTCAATGAGCCTGGGCCCATTCATGTCATTTCCCTGACACTCAGCGATCTGGAGGACAACACAGTTAGCTTAGGGATGGTCATTAAGTCCTTACCCATAAATCCTAAGATATGAAAGACAATGAGAATTAAAGGTCGTAAAGACAGCCAAAGCACCACAGATAAAAAAGAAAATATAAGTCTAACAGGAATTGATTATCTGCTAATGTTTTAGAAAATCTTTAGCTTCTAGAATGCCTGCTCCATTTCCTGTCATCCACTGATATCCACTTGGGATGGCAACTGTGTTGGTTAATAAGCCATAATCTCTCAGCTCTACTTCTGTTTCCATTGTGGACTGGGACTCTGGGCTGCTGACTTCCTAGAAGGCTCAACCGAAGGTGCTAGACAGAGATGGCAAGGCAGGAGAAGAAAGAAGGGACCTGCTTTATCTTGTTCTCTCTTTGGTCACTTCCGATTTGTCAGCACTCCCGAGTGTCACTGCTTCACCCCCACAGTGGCAGTTCATTCTAGCAGCAGCAGCTGATTGTAGTTTGAGGTTTTTCCCATACTCACAGAACCAGCCTCCTAGTGTGCAACCAGCAACACCAAAAGCTTTCAAGTTTTAATAATTCTGACCTCTTCCCATATCACTCTAGTCAGAGGACTGTTTCCTTCAGTTACCATCTGAATGTACTCTTTGGCTTTTTGGTTCTTCAACACCTAGTTAACAATTAATTCTTTAATTAAATTCCCTCCATTAAAATAACGGGCGTGGTTTCTGTTTCCTGACTGATAGATGATTAAATTTCTTGTTAATTCAAGTTGAAGGAAATTAGAAAGCTATTTGGCATATACTAAGGTCCAATATAAGTATTTGGAAAAGAAGTACTTAGTTCATCCCCTGTACCCACCTAAGGCTGCTGGTGGTGCTGTCCCTTGCCGGTGTAGGGCCCTACACTGGCTCCTCACTGCACCATGAATGAAACCCAAGCTCCCAGCACAGGTCTTCCATGTCAGTCTCTGCTCCTGCTCCAGAGCCACTGTCCTCACCAATGACTTCTTCAAATCCACCTTGCTGTTTTTTACATCCCAAGTCTCTGCTTAGGTTGTTTTCTTAGAATTTATCCTTCAAAGTACAGCTCAAACGTCACTTCTTCTAAAACAGTGCCCTTCTTTCTACGCCCCCTCCAAGAACCAAACACTCCTCCCCTGTAACCCTCATGCTCCTAAGTCTGACGCGCCCGCCTGACAGACCAGAGCTGCTGCAGGCAGAGGTGGACAGCATTCTGTTGTTTTAACACTTGACACAGTGCTGGGCACTCAGTACGTCTCAGTAAAACTGTAATGACGTAGAATCACTTCCAGTTTTTCCACTAACCAAATTTCTTGCTACTCACATGAGGCATTTAATTAAAAGAAAAATCTGGGTCCGGTGCCACGGCTCACTTGGCTAATCCTCCACCTGTGGCACTGGCACTCTGGGTTCTAGTCCTGGTCGGGGCGCCAGTTCTGTCCTGGTTGCTCCTCTTCCAGGCTAGCCCTCTGCTGTGGCCCGGAAAGGCAGTGGAGGATGGGCCAAGTGCTTGGGCCCTGAACCCGCATAGGAGACCAGGAGGAAGCTCCTGGCTCCTGGCTTCAGATCGGTGTGGCACTGTCCATAGTGGCCATTTGGGGAGTGAACCAACGGAAGGAAGACCCTTCTCTCTGTCTCTCGCTTACTGTCTAACTCTGCCTGTCAAAAGAAAAAAAAAAAAGAAAAAGAAAAAATCTGAAGGTTCAGCAAATTTCAAAAACTCACTTTTTTCCTCTTCCATTTGGACGTAATACTTCTCCAAACACTAAGCTGTTTGTCTCTCTTTGCATTGGCTTCCATCCTTCAGAGGTGGGGGACATTGTTTTTTTTTTTTTCTTTTTTTTAAGATTTCATTTATTTGAAAGTCAGAGTTACAGAGAGAGGTAGAGACAGAGAGAGAGGTCTTTCATCCGATGGTTCACTCTCCAAATGGCCGCAATAGCCGGAGCTGCGCTGATCCGAAGCCAGGAGCCAGGAGCTTCTTCCGGGTCTCCCTCATGGGTTCAGGGGCCCAAGGACTTGGGCCATCTTCTACTGCTTTCCCAGGTGGAGGTGGGGATATTGTAATTTCTTCAGTATGATACCAAGGAGGGCCGTTGTCACAAAGACTGTAAAGATGCAGTTCACCGATGAGTAAAAATGGTCTTCTAGAACTTTGGTTCAAAGGATGCGGTCCCTCTGACCAGGGCAGGCTATTGTAGTGCTGAGTAGTCCTCTCAAAACTCTTCTGAAGTCAGATATGATCCCCCCCTTAGAAGAACGTAAGTGATTTGCCTAACTGGAATCTAGAACTCAGCTCCTCCTTGTCACCAGTTATGGGGTTACTAAGAAGGTTACTCCTGGAAAGAACTGGTCCAAGCATCTTAGTGTGGCCAGTGATCATTCACGGGGTAAGGAAGTGGTATTAGTCCCGAGCTGGCTATGTCATCAAGGCACTAGGATTTTTGTTGTCTTGCATTTGGAAGCCATTTCTCCCAGTGCTTGCCTTACCCATGTGCTTTGTGGATCTGGAGGTGAGTTGCAGGAAGCACAAATCCAACCTGACCACTGCCTTTCCCATGCTCAAGTTCCCAGTGAGAAGGCTGGGAAGGAGCAAAGGCAAGAGGGCCCTCTTATGGACCTCTTGGTCTTCACATGCAAACAACACGCAGCTGCTCTTGCTTGCAAGGAGAGCACAAGCGGGGCTGGTTGGAAATAGCCGTGACCTCTGAGACAGCATGTCTTTACCACGGGGATGTGTTTTTGCACTAGTGGCTGGCACAGAGACCCAGTGGACTCTGAGAATAAATAATTATTCTGCCCCACCGGAAGAGCAATCACATCTCTCAGTTTCTGTCACTTTGTTTTCAGGTGTTTCTGGCATACAATTGGATCCCTATTTGTCTTTTGTTATTCTAATATTGAAACAGTATAAATCAATTGAGTGTGAAAAATCAATTTGAGAGATGTGGCTTTAGTTTGGTATTATGCATAATATGGAGAATGAAGATAGTTAACAAAACAAAAAGAGATATGTTTCTTAATCTAATGTGATCTATTTAAAGAAACAAGCTCTTTACTGTTTTCTCCTTAGAAGTTAGAACACTTGGCGTGATGTGAACTGTTCAAAATTCCACAGGAGAAGGACATCAGTTAGAAGGTGGGCAGGGTGACTTCTCCTTGCCCTTCCTGATTCAATCTCTACGGGTCCACTTTGAGCAGTGCCCCAGGAAGCATAACCTTTAAATGTTATTACTGAGACTGCATGCTTCCTGGCTTCCCATGGGGTTCTGCCGTGTCGAACCTGAAAGAGATGGGCCCTTCTATAAGTTATCCATCCCTAATAAAAACTCTTGCCTTCAGAGCTGCTTCTGGTTCATTGGCTATGACTTGAGAGCATTTCTCTCAAGGTAGCCTTCTCTATATTATAGCCATTCCTCTTCTACCCACTGGGGCCCAGGTGAGGGCAATTTTGCTGCTCTTAGCCCTAAGTTACTGCACTCTGCACCTGTAGCCTTCATTCCTCCCACCACCATCCCGCCCGCACCACTGGCCACACCCACACACCCAGGCTCATTTTTGTAAATAGTTCCCTTATAAACAGACTCTCATCAGAGAGTCTCAATTTCAGTGTGCATCACTTTCTTGTTAGGAGCCTGACAAGACAATGCTGTATTGCTCAATATTGAGGTACAGAAACACCCAGTTTTTTTCACTGAAAGTCTGCTTTCAAGAGAGCTTGTATTACACAGAGGTGCTATTCAAAATATTAACACCATGTCCAGCAGGATCCGGATCCCGGTATACCTGGCATTATCCCTTTACTTGCTGGATTCTGGAAAGGTCTAGAGGGCCTGGAGAGAGGGACCAGGGCAGCAGGGCAGACAGCAATTGGAAGTGTCAGGATGGGCAGTGTCTACCATCTACCATGGAAGGATTTAGTGTTTTAACCGCTGGCGCATCCCTGTGCCACATTAGACCAAGTAATATGTCTACCTATCTATCTTCACCTTTGGGTTAGTAAATTTTTTTTTTTATTTTTTATTTTTATTTTTGACAGGCAGAGTGGACAGTGAGAGAGAGAGAGACAGAGAGAAAGGTCTTCCTTTTGCCGCTGGTTCACCCTCCAATGGCCGCCGCTGACGGCGCGCTGCGGCCGGCGCACCGCGCTCATCCGATGGCAGGAGCCAGGAGCCAGGTGCTTTTCCTGGTCTCCCCATGGGGTGCAGGGCCCAAGCACCTGGGCCATCCTCCACTGCACTCCCGGGCCACAGCAGAGGGCTGGCCTGGAAGAGGGGCAACCGGGACAGAATCCGGCGCCCCGACCGGGACTAGAACCCAGTGTGCCGGCGCCGCAAGGCGGAGGATTAGCCTGTTGAGCCACGGCGCCGGCCTGGGTTAGTAAATTTCAACTACAAAGTTCATTTCTATGGTTGCTTAACATGCTCTGAAGGCAGAAATGCAGTCTGCACATTAGCAGTGAACAGATGTTGCCTTGTAACTGTAATGAATGAGCAACGAATTCTGCATTCTTCCCATCCCCCACCCCAAATGAACCAAGAAAGAACCAATTTTAAGCCTCTGGTGGAATGGGTAGTGTACTGACAAGCTCAACATATGAACCAAATTTCAAAGGCTGTCCAGTGCTATCAGGCGATTTTTAGAACTGTGACATTTGCATCCAAGATTGTGTCTGTGTGAAGGACTTTGCAACCCTTATGACAGTTCTTTTAATGATGGAATTCGGTTTCTCAACTTATTTGTTTGAGCACAGAAAACAAAGCACTGTTTGATCCTTAGCCACACAAAAAAAGTTTCTTGATTTTTTCAAGAGATGATCCCACGTAATATAAGTCATTATTCCTCCTGTGAGACATAATTATTTCACATATTTTTATATTTCCTTCTGCTGCTTCTATGGTGACACCATTTACATATCTTGAGTGATTAGTCATGAAAAGGGGCCATATGCTTGTAACACACGCTATCTGGGTTTCTAATCCTGTTAGTATAAGCCATGGACAATTAAATAAATTCCTTTTTAAATTCACTATGTCGTAAATGCTGAAAAACTACACTATCTTACTAATGAATCTCCGATTTAAGAAAATGCAACACCTAATGATTTTGCCAGTATTTAAAAGAGGATCTTTTCCTTTAGACGAATGTGGAAAAACATTAATCCCAGGAGCTGATGGAGTTTTTTTTTTTAAAGATTTATTTGAAAGGAAGAGTTAGAGAGAGAGAGAGAGAGAGAGAGAGAGAGATCTTCTATCCACTAGCTCATTCCCCCAAATGGCTGCAATGGCAGGGAACGGGCCAAGCTGAAGTCAGGAGCCAGGAGATTCTTCCAGGCCTCCCAAGTGGGTTCAGAGGCCCAAGCACTTGTGGCATCTTCCACTGCTTCCCCAGGCACTTTAGCAAGGATCTGGATTGGAAGTGGAGCAGCAAGGACTTGAACCACTGCCCATATGGGATGCCAGCGTTGCAGGCTGTGGCTTTACCTGCTACATCACAGTGTCTACTCTGAGCTGATGTTTTAAATAGGAAATAGAGTGATATAACAGAATTAACGCATAAACATGGAATGAGTGCGTAAGAGGTATTTCAAAAAGTTTGTGGAAAAGCTAATTTTTTTAAATCCATGCAGTCAGTTTTCTATAATATGTATTTTTCACAATTTTTTGAAGGCCCTCGTATTTAAATTTTTTGCATGAAAATAAATTGTAATTCCAATTCCAATAATTTTGAAGCACCCTCATAAATGTAAAGAGCCTGGGGGCCAAGGACAGTTAAAGCCACAGAAAGAAAATATTCTGGGGCAGGTGCTGTGGTGTAGTGTGTAAAGCCACCACCTGTCATGCCAGCATCCCATATGGGATCCAGTTTGAGTCCTGGCTGCTCCACTTCCAAATCAGCTCCCTGCTAAGGTACCTGGGAAAGCAGTGGAAGATGGCCTGAATGCTTGGGCCTTTGTACACAGGAAGGAGACCCAGAAGAAGCTCCTGGTTCCTAGCTTTGGACCGGCCCAGCTCCAGTGTTTGTGGCCATTTGGGGGATAAACCAGCAGATGGAAGATTTCTCTCAGTCTCCTGCTGGGAACCCCCTACCCATAACTCTGACATTCAAATAAATAAATAAATCTTTTAAAAACATTCACTGATGTTCACATATTATACAGTACTGTGTTAGTATAAATGTCAATGTCCATGAATATCTATAATTCATGAATTGTATTTCTGGTTAATCTTCTATTCACAAGGCTAACTGATCAAGCAGGATATCCTGTCTTGAGATAAAAATAAGGTCAAAGTTTATTGTTGAGTATGTTTCCTTAATGTAATATATGAGTTTTGTACAATCAAACATTTCCCCGTTAAAGAAATATAGTAAGCTACAAGCCTTTAATTAAACAACCACTTCTGAAAACAGAAAGGTAAAAAGAAGTACAGCTAATTTATTGTGCTTACCATTTTTCCCTGAGGACATTAGCCAGGTCTTCAATAATTAAGTAGAATAATATTAAGAAAATAGAATTATCAAGCTATATCTAATATTTTCCATGTCATTAATCATTTCCAGAAAAGATGGGTATTTGGTCCACTTATGTGAGCAAATAAATTCTTTCAACATTTTTAAGTACACTGTGTCAAGAATTCTCTGAGAACCACAGCAACCTTGAAGGACATTCATTGTCAGTTTCTCCTGCTCCAAAAGACTCCACACAAAAGATCCCAAGGCATGGAAATAATAAGAAATCTTGGTTTCTTAGAGAAAGTTAGTTGTTCTGGGAATAAAATTTACTCTTATCTAACCTCCCAGTAGAAGACTCGCTCAAACTACCATGAAAGTACAATCTGAAACAGGCAGAAAAGGAAACCCTTGACCTCAGACTGCTCACAGGTGGCTGTGGACCACACACAGAGACCATCCCAGAATCCCCCACAATTCATTCAGTCAGATGAAATCCCATTTACCACGGCGCTGATGCTGTACATTTCCCTCTGAGTGTGCTGCCCTAGCGCATCTGTGGCCAGAAGACACCCACACTGCCTCAGTTCCAGCGCTGGCTCCCCTCTCTGACACTACTACTTCAGTCCCCTGCCGCATTGCTAAAATACCCCCAACAGACTTCAGTTAGTCAGACTCAGACAACAACCAAGTCAACATTAAGATTCTCAAGCCAATTCATTTTCCAAGTGAGAAGCATACTGCTGATACTACAGACTCCCAAGATTTAGACACCAAGCCATCTGGAGCCCCAGGGCACACTACTCATAACCAGCAGCTCGGCAGGGAGATACAGAAACCCACGGGACCCACAGGGACCTGGGTGGGATGATCCTCCCCACACACAGATGATGCCTGTGTCTCTTTTGGCGGACAATTCCACAGCCAGGGAGGCTTTTGCAAGCCCAACAGTGCTTGGCTCAAACTGACAGCTGTTCGTGTGAGTCGAGAACGTCCATTCTTGTGACACATCCTTTGATTCTCACCTTTTGTTTTCCTGAGGAAACAGAAAAGGTCTTTCCCTCTTCTCCCTTCCAGCTCTGCAAGAAGCTGATGTCCACAAGGATGACCGCTTTAAGACGTAATGTCTTCCATTCCATTGAACAAATGCTTACTGGCTGTCTCTGTCAGGTTAAACTTTGGGGATTCACAAATGAGCATGCCTCAGTAGCAGATACGTGTGTAATGACGACCACAATGCAGAGTCCTGTGCAACCTGTGAAGGATCCTTTTCTTTTCTCCATGGCAATATAAACTTTTTCTCAAGTCTTACAAGGATCAGAATAGGTAAACCAGACTAAAGCAGAGCAATTGTAGTTAAAGTGGGATGGGGACCTCAGAACATCACTGACTCTGCCTCCCTCTATTCCCTTTGAAACATCCCCAGGGAGCCCCAAGACCCTGGGTAACCCAGTGTAAACATCACTGCTGTGGGACCTCAGAAGACGGTGAGAGTAACCTGCTACTCAGATGTGGAGTGTTGGGGACTGTAAGAGAAGGGGAGAGAAACCTCCCAAAAGTAAGGGCGTCTTGGGTTAAATGTTGCAGTATGGGCAGGACTGGGCAGCCAGAGCAAATGCATGGAGCTGGCCATTTCAGCTGTTCTAGGGACATGATCAGTCCAGAGAGAATGTGAAAGAAAGTGGAGTGAAGAAAAGTTATAAAAGTAGACTAAGGACAGAAGGAAGGAGAATTTGAATGCTGTGCTATGGGATTTACACTTTTCCTAAAGAAAAGGTCACTGGAAGCTTTTAGGCCGGGGAGTGGTACGAAAAGACTGGTGTTTTAGAAGGTTGCGTAGGATGGTGGCAGTATAGAATTTATACCACAGAATGGAACAAAGCAGAAGACCTTAATAATGAGATTTGTCATACAAGGTGAGATGATGAGAGCCTGTGGAAAGTATATTTGGGGGAGAGAATTAACAAGAGCTGTTGGCTAGTGGAATAAAGGAGAATTCTAAAGGATGCAAACATTTCTTGTTCAAACTGTGCCAGGAGCAATTTAGAGTTTTAGCTTTCAAGGTTACAGTCTAAGCAAATAGGCAGTTAGACAATCCACAACATGAGCAGTATGTATTGCTACAAAAATATATATATTTCTTAAAAGAAAGAAATTTCTGCAGAACTGTGAAGTACAGATTGGTGCAGCTGGAGTGGCAGAATGGGGAGACTGTACTAGGAAGTGCCCACAGTACCAACAATTCGGAATACTTAAAGACTAGTTGAGGAGCAGGAGGAGTAGAGTGCTGGGCTCGGACTTAGAAGTGATAAGAAAGTGGAATCTCAAGACTTGAAGACCATCTCCATACACACCTCTGCAGTGAGAAGGCGAAGCTTTGTGGCTGTGACGGCCAGCTTCTAACAGGACAGGCTGTGTTCAAATCCTGGCTCTGTCACTTGGTGTGTGATCTCTAGTAAGATACCTCAGCTGGCAGAGATCAGTGAGCCACTCACCAAATCCTTATTTCTTTCCTTCCCGGGATACAACAAGACTCTCTCTCTCTCTCTCTCTCTTTCTCTCTCTCTTTAAGATTTATTCATTTTATTTGAAAGTCAGAGTTACACAGAGAGAAGGACACACACACACACACACACACACAGAGAGAGAGAGAGAGAGAGAGAGAGAGAGAGAGAGAGGACTTCCATCTGCTGGCCCACTCCTTAGTCGGCCACAACAGCCAGAGCTGTGCCAATCCCAAAGCAGGAGCCAGGAGCTTCTCCTGGGTCTCCCATGTGGGTGCAGGGGCCTAAGGACTTGGGCCATCTTCTACTGCTTTCCCAGGCCATAGCAGAGAGCTGGATTGGAAGTGGACTAGAACCAGTACCCAAATGGGATGTCAGCACTGCAGGTGGTGGCTTTATCTGCTATGCCACAGCGTGGCCCCTAGACTCTCTTTTCTAGCCTCTCTTGCAATTAAGAATGATTGGGTTCTGGCCATTGGAATATGGCTGGAAATTATGCTGCTTCTAGGGCTGGCCCATGAAACTCCACACCTCAACTGCCCTGGCTGGTGGCCTGATATGAACACCCAGCACAACCTTGGAAGCTATGTGTGCAAGACAGCAGATGGAGTGAGAAGGTCACCCCATCATAACTCATGCTGCCAGTGAGATTTTAAAAGATTAAGAAATAACTGTTACATAATTAATAATAACCCTCTTTCTTGTTCATCCAGTGAGATCTCAGATTTGTTTTACAAAAGTTTGTCTTACCCTAACCAATTTATTTAACTTCTCTAAACTTCAGTTGCCTCTTCAGATATTAGCTAATGCCTATCTTTGTAGCATTGTTGATGAATATTCAAAGAGAATCTATGAACGAATAGCACAATACAGTGAATACAAACAAAGAGTGTTAATGCACAATGTCTGGCAAGTACTAAGTGCGCAATATAGATTCACTATTTATTATTCTTTTTTAATATATATATATATATATTTTAAAGATATATTTATTTAAAGTCAGAGTTACATAGAGCAAGGAGAGGCAGAGAGAGAGAGAGAGAGAGAGGGAGAGGTCTTCCATCCTCTGGTTTACTCCCCAGTTGGCTGCAATGGCTGGAGCTGTGCCCATCCAAAGCCAGGAGCCAGGAGCCTCCTCCACGTCTCCCACGTGGGTACAGGGGCCCAAAGATGTGAATTATCTTCCACTGCTCTCCCAGGCCACAGCAGAGAGCCGGAGCAGAAATGGAGCAGCCGGGTCTCGAACAAGCGTCCAAATGGGATGCCGACGCTTCAGGCCAGGGTGTCAACCCACTGTACCACAGCGCCGGCCCCGTTATTTATTATTCTATGAAACATGTTGTTAATTTCTGTGGTCTCTTAGACATATGCTCTTAGACATATTTGAAAATGCCCATTCCTTGCAGCCTGAAACTCTATCATTTCCTTTTGTGAATAAATGCCTTCTTCAAAGAGTAATTTTTCCACATTTTATTATAAAATTAACATGTCTGTATGTTTATTGAAAAAATCAATAAACCACAAAACCTGTAAATAATGGAATATTGACCATTTAGAAACCTATCACCCAAAGATAATCACTGCTGGTATTGTGAAATATGCCCTCCTAATTTTTTATCTGTTAATGCAGACACATACATATACACACACACACACACACGCACAGGGAATAATACTAAAAACATAGGTGCTTTTTCTACCTAATGTTTTTCCTTGAATAGGTTCTTACATGTTCAAATATACTCTGAAAAGATAGTATGTATGAATGCTTAGGGGTGTATAACTTATTTAACTATTGTAGGGATATATCATATTTTAACTAAAGTCTACTGCTCATAGGATATTTTGTTGCATCTACCAGAATGTATAATTTTAGAATAAATCCCAGCTACATAAACATTTGCTCTCAATTTATTTGCTGTTTCTGTTTTCATTTTCTTTTATCTGAGTCCCTTCAAAACAGAATTTTAAAAAATAAATGTTGACCTTGTCAAATGGTTCAACTGATACTTATTTCATCTTGATGTATGTTTTATATGCTTTTTCATTATTTCTATATTTTTTTACTTGTCATTTTTTTTTTGACAGGCAGAGTTAGACAGTGAGAGAGAGAGAGACAGAAAGGTCTTCCTTTTCTGTTGGTTCACTCCCCAAATGGTCACTACAG
Organism: Sylvilagus floridanus; assembly: GCA_949820135.1. NCBI lineage: Eukaryota > Metazoa > Chordata > Mammalia > Lagomorpha > Leporidae > Sylvilagus > Sylvilagus floridanus. Next base: position 82,618,804 of record OX463229.1, on the reverse strand, counting down.
CCAGAGCTGTGCCAGATCAGGAGCCAGGTGCTTCTCCTGGTCTCCCATGTGGGGGCAGGGCCCAAGCACCTGGGCCATCCTCCACTGCCTTCCTGGGCCACAGCAGAGAGCTGGACTGGAAGAGGAGCAACCAGGACAGAACCAGCACCCCAACCTGGACCAGAACTTGGGGTGCTGGTGCCGCAGGCAGAGGATCAGCCTGGTGAGCCGTGGCGCCAGCTTTTTACTTGTCATTTTAAAAACCAAAATGCCTTCAGAAAACTCCCCGGATCTCAGTTTGTTTTATTTGCAGAAAAGAAAATTCCTAGAAGCTAGAGATAAAAGTAGTTCTGAGAGCATGGCATGGGGGTAAAGAGGAACAGGAAGTGGAAGTGAAATTAGAAATACATTCTCTGCCTACCTTGTACTGTTCCAACCACCCCTGGTAGATGAACGGCCATATTTCTTTCTTCTATAAAGAAAAGAATGTGAAGCATTAACAAACTCGGTCTTGCTTAAATTTTTGCTGAGTATATAAACAGTATTAACAAGAGTACACAAGGTATCAATCTACATAATCCTTGCATCAGTCCTCCTGTTTATTGAATGGCTTGGTCAGTGTCTGCAGACAGATGAATAACGGCTTCCTCTGCCTCTGGCAGCCAAATCAATGCCCCCTCTTCAGAGAAACGTGATGCATCATTTCTCCACCACATGGATCTTGGTAAAAATGGTTGGAAATCCATGGGAAAGCAGCTCACAGACTTGGCTAAAGGTCTACAAGTCACAATTTTATATTTTGCAGCCAGAGTGGATCACTTGATTCTGTAACTTGTGCAGCAGAGTCATTATCTAAGGTAAATGCTCTCATATCTCCTGTGCATTTACTTCCTAATTGTCCTCTGGGGTGAAGGCCTAGTGAAAGATGCTTATTGGAATGACTGAGGTTCTGCTTCCCCTCAATCTTCCATCAAAGTATAATATTAAAAAGATGGGCTCAGGGCCAGGGTTGTGGTACAGCAGGTTAAGTCACAGCCTGTGATGCTGGCATCCCATATGCACACTGGTTTGAGTCCCAGCTGCTTGGCTTCTGATCCAGCTCCCCGCTAATGCACCGGGAAAGCAAGGGAAGATGGCCTAAATCTTTGGGCCGCTGCACCCATGTGGGAGTCCCAGAAGAAGCTCCTGCCTCAGCCTGGACCAGCCCCAGCTGTTGTAGCCATCTAGGGGGAGAGTACCAGTGGATGGAAGATCCTCTCTCTCTCTCTCTCTCTCTCTCTCTCTCTCCATCTCTCTTTCTCTGTAATTCTGCCTTCCAAATAAATAAAAAAAAATCTTGTCTCACATCTGCCTTTTCTAACTGTCCTTATACAAAGGATGGTCACTCTCATTAACATCTTCAAATAAAAAAGGTGACAATATGGGATACAAGCATGGTCTCCGCAGGAAGCAGATGACAAACTCCAATAAAGGGACTATTCACAAAGCTCTGGGTAGTGCAAAGGGAAAACACAGAGGCAGTGTGACATCCCCGACGAGCAAAGTCCAGGACAGTGACCAGCCTTGGCCAGGCCCAGAGAGAAAGGCAGCATGTGGAGTGGCCATGCTGACTCACCCTTGACAGGGATGCAGCCAGCACTGGGTTCCCCTTGGGACCGAACACCTGAGCTCACTCCCCACTGCCAAACCCCCAGACTAGAAGAGTGTGTTCAAGTTACTCGGGGGGGGGGGGGGGGGGGCTCAGAGCAAGGGACGGTGGAATGGAAAGTGGATCTGGAGAAGCAAACGGGAGGTGGCAGAGAGGAAGACAGAGCTCGTTTTTGGCTGTGCCAGATAGGAGAGCTCATTAAGCAGGGGTGGCAGGTAGGCTCTGGCCAGGGGCTGGGCTCACGCACCTCGGGGCTCAGCAGGCGTTTAGGGCCCTGAGGCTAAAGGAGATCAAGGGCAGGTGTGTGTGTAGAGGTGAAGTCCAGCTTCAGAGGCTACAGAAAGGGGACAGCTCCAGAGCACACAACCCGGAAGGCACGTGAGCAGAGCCCTCAGAGCAGTGAGCGTGGGGCCACTGGGCCACAGGAGGCTCAGACCAAAGTTAACAATGCATCACCTCGTGTTGGGGTGCAGCCATGGGATGTCAGAAAGAATGGGAGCAAAGGAATGGGGAGTGAGCGCAGACAACTCTTTGGAGGTGTTTTTGCCAGGAGAGAGTCCTGGTGGGGGAAGTGGAGTCAGGGAGGGTGCCTTTCATAGGCAGAAATTGCGTGGCTTTGTCTGCCCATGGGAAGCATCCAGGAGAGAGGGAACTATGGCAACAAGCAGCACACAGCTCCCTAAATTACAAGGGGCTGCCACTCGGCTCCAGCCTATTGTTGCCAGGCCACTGGTTTCTCGGGAGAAGCCAGAAATGGACATTTTTTTTTCTTTTAACATAAAGTCTGCTGATCTTTACATGTTGGTAACTAAATACAATTTTCATTTAACCTTCAGAAGCCCACACCAGCCCCATGGGGGGCTCCCCACTGCAACCTCTCCTAGGCAGCAACAGTTCGAGCCTATCCACAGTTCTCAAGTCTGGCCTCCTGGTTGTTTCATCTCCAAAATCTTTGAACTTGTCCGCAGCCCCCTGGTGGTGCTGGGCTCAGGGGCTAATGACACAGTGATTGTCCCTTTCACGAAGGGCAGCGGAACTGAGGTTGCCAGAGCCACATGCACATCCTATACTTAAGTCCTCACAGATAACACTAGGCTTCTCATATACTCTTTACCTCCTCCCACCTCCTCCTCACTAAGGAAACTGACTATTATCTGCAGGCCAATGCAAATAAAGGTCACCAAGAGACACTTGCGGGCCAAACACTGAATACTGGCATGCAGCAGAACGGCTGATTGTTTGAGGGCTCCCAGCTAATAAAGAAAATGCCAATCAAAGGAGGCCTCCTGACCTGGTCTGAACTCAAATGGAGCCCTAGCTGTCAGCGATGGCCCCGAGCAGGACAGCCGTAGGATTTCCCAGAATGCCCAGCAGCAGCACAGAAACACCGCAGGGCCTGGGGACGTGACAGTCCTTCACCAGGGGAAGACGCAGGGCCTGCGTGGCAGGGAGGACAGAGGCTGGCTTCAGTCACATGTCTGCCACCAGAGGCGAGAGCAAGGAGGGAAGGCCCTCAGAGGCAGCTGCTACATTTCCATACTCACCAGACTGGTCTTTATAACAGGGTTAAATAAAGTCCTGACCTCTCCAATTCTCCTTGTGCCAATACAAGCGCTAAAATGCTTCTTAGGTCACGGAGCTGGCTCCCCTATGGTGCCTGTCTCTGCTTGGAAGTGCAGTACAGCCCCCAGAACGCTTGTAGCTTAAATTTCTTCCTGTTGAGGAATGAACGGCCACAGCTCTAAGTGGGTGCAGGAACAGTTTTCATCTCTGGAACATTCTGCGCTCACTCACTATTTGATTTGGTCCAACGGAGAGCAAGGCAGAGGGATATTCTCACCATCCCATCCTGCTGCCAAGCTCCAAGCACACACGTTCCCCATCACCCTGCTGTAACCTGCCTGGGAGAACGGGATGGGGGAGGGGTCTTGAGCAGCCCAAGAGAGGAGAGAATGAGCTCTCCATCAAAAACACTTTAAGGTCTCCACCACAGACACACAAAAACCTCTCCCTAGTCTAAGCGAGCAGGAAACTGGGGGATCATTTATCAAGGGCTCACCCCCAGAAGAAGATTCCTGGCAGGAGTGACAGAGTTTTGCAATCTTTCCAAATACCCACATAAGAGTAGAGCAACAAGATGACAAAGCCAAATACCCACGGATCACACTTATTACAAACCTAGGTCACAGTGCATCCCCATGAATTCCAAAATACAAGTAGATGAAAACAGTTACCCACACTCACATGGTAGCCCATGGTAGCCCATCTGTGTGGGAGGAAGATGAGAGAAGCCACAGGGCTGTGACCTACAGACCTGGAACAGAAAAACAGCAGTGAAGGTAACAGGTACCCACTGGAAAATATGGAGGCCAGTGTGAGAGCAGTCGGTAATTGAGAGACATTGCCTTGTCCCATGGTCAGTGAGTGTGAGGGGCCTGCAGTATGGACTGAAGGGGTCCCCATGGCCGCCCCACACCCACTCCTTAGGGCTGTCTTGTAGGACTGGGCCCACGCTGGTGAGAAGCTGCTGGGCATGCAATCAAAACTGGGCAGAGTGGGGACAATGGAGACAAAGAAAACAAAGTTCAGACCAAAGTAGGGGAGGGAAAGAGAGCCAAGAGAGCTCCACCAGCGGGGCTGCAGTGGATTTGAATACTACACAAAAACAACAAAGAGGGCGCTCAGCAAAGTAAGAAAAGCTGTTCTGAGCCCCGCCTCCCAAAGTTCAGAAAACCTAATTTCACTAGAAATGAGCTACAGAACAGTATTAAGCCAGATACCATACAAAGTTATTTTAAATAAAGAAAGAAGAGAGGCAGTCGAACCAGAGGCTAAGGAAAATATCCTGGAAAGACAGGTCCACAAAGTGGCAAAATGGTGAACTAATACTTAGAATGAGTTAGTAGGTATTAAGAGAAAGATTGAACACTGACCAAAACTAACAAACTCAGAAAGAAAGTAACAATTCATAAAAATTAGAAATAAAATATTTCAGAAATGAAGAATAAACTAGAAAGAACATAAGAGCAAATCTATCCAACAGATGGTACTCTAAGAAAAACAAAATGTGCAAAAAATTTAAAGTCAAAATAAAATTAAAAAAAAGGATTCAATGCAAAATATTAAAGGTATGCAAAGGAGCTCAAACATACTGACAGTAAGAGTGTTTTGTAGAAGAAACTCAAAAGTGAGGAATAAAACAAACACTAAAAACTGCAATCTCCCCATTTTTTTTTATTTAAAAAAGATTTGAAGCTACACAATGAAAAAAACACACCATGTATCTGGGAATATCAACCCAGAATGAGACTGACACCAAGTCACATATCAGTGAAATACCCAGGCTGTTTGTAAAAGTGGTCGGGGCAGGCATTTGGCCTAGGGGTTAAGCTGCTGGTTAGGATGCCCAGGTCCGGTATGAGAACACCTGGGTTTGATTCCTAGCTCCACTCCTGATTCCAGTTTCTTGCTAGTGTAGACGCTGGAAGGCAACAGTGACAGTTCAGTCACTGGATTCTTGTCACTTATGTGAGAAATCTGAATGAGTCCCCTGACCAGGGCTTCAGCCCTGCCTGGGAGCCACTGAAGGCATTTTGGTGAATGTGCCAGTAGATGGAAGCACATTCTCTCTCTCTCTCTCTCTCTCTCTCTCTCTCTCTCTCTGTCACATACACACTCTTGCAAATGAATAAACATATTTTTTTAAAAGGCAGGAGAAGAGAGACCAGGAAGGCTGAGAAGGCAGGGAAGAGGAAACGAGTGTAGTGCGTAGGAAAGGAAGTAGAGATGAGACAAGAAGACTTTTGGGTACCTAGAAAAAGAACGTGTGAATTCAAAGGGAAGAAGTACGATTGCAATTAATTTTTTCCACAACAGTGCTTTTTGCCAGAAGGACATGGTGTGATATAGTCAAGATACTCAAAGAAACAATGAGCCAATAGTTTTATATCCAGCACAACTCACTTTCAAGTGTAAAGGACAAGGACAGACTTAGCAACACAGAGGACACAGGGATACCATCCCCAAGAGCCTCTCCTGAGGAGGAAGCTTTGAACAGTGGAAATGACCAGGGGGACATTGGTGTAAGGACTGGTGGTGGAGATGAACTACAGATTGACCTGTGGAACTAAGCCTCCATGAGCATTAAGAAACCACATAGACAAAATGCAACTATTTTTTAAAAAACTGGGGAAGAGGAGATTCAAAATTTTTACACGTATGTATGTATGTCTACAAATATACAAGGGGTCTTCAAAAAGTTCATGAAAATGTATATCATGAAAAAAAATCTATGTATGGATTTCAACTTTTTTTTTGTACCAAAACATATTTATCCCTTAATTCCATTTTAAACTGAACCTTTGGAAGCATCCTCATACACTTTTCCTGGATCTGTTCTCTGAAAAGGTCTGCAAACAAATAAAGATAAAGTGGCAAAGAGTGTCCCTATACTGGATATGGTTTCAAAATACAATTTCCCACTCAAAGGACCCGAGGCATCTTTGATTCCAAGAATGGCACAGAAGTATGCGAGACAAGCTAGGATGTTTCATCCAACACACAAAACAAGGAGGTCACCAGAAGCTACTCAGGTCATGCTGAAGACTGGGGAGCCTCTTTGAGGAGGCGTCTACTGGTCAAAGATGTACTCATTTGAGCTTCAGTAATGATAATCAATGCAAAGTACTGAAACCTATTCAATATGTTTAAATCCACAAGTTCTTGAGTGGGCTTTCAAAATAGGAAGGGGTCACTTGGGAAGAATGATAAGAAACTAATTCCTTCTCTTGAGATTTAGTAAATAAAGGGTAAGAATCAAGCATTTATCTTTCTTCTTCTGAATGAACTATGCCATGGATAAATCAATAGTAAATGAGGTGCCTCTTCATAAGTATATTCCAACTAATAAATGGGAAAGAAATGACAGATTAAAATAGCATCATTCTGTCACATTTAGGAATTAATAGATGTAGGTATTAAGCACCAGAGCTGTTCCTGTCATAAAAAAAAGAGACAACCAGATATCATCACATGCCTCCTATGATCTTGCCAAATGCCACTTAGACTCTTGCCAAAGGGAGTAAACACGAGTCTGATCCAGTATTTGGATCCACTTGCCAATTTTCAGGAAATCCAGAGGACAGGGGAGCATGCACTGCACTAAGAGACTGCAATCAGCAGCATCCACACAAAAGGTCAAGTGGCCAGGATTCTTCTGCATAATTTTAAGGAAAAAAAAAAGCAATGGAGAGAAAAATCTATAAATTAGTAGAAATGTAAAGGTACCTCACATTTTTAAATGAGTGAGACTCTACAAGTACTACAGATGCACACATGCAGGCTAACACTATAAAATGTGATTATGATAAAGTCAGGACATGGTTAGTTTGGCTGTTGGAAGCAAGATGCTTCTGGGTGGAAGATAAAGTTCTCTTTCTTTACTAGACCACGGTTTCAAGAATGTGGATGTTAGGACAATTCATCATACCATATAATTGTTCTGTGCTTTATTTTACAATGATGACGAGGAGAGAAATATGACAACAGCAATAATAAGTAGTTCCTTAAATCTTAATAAAGTAGTTGGTTAGACTGGCTGCCAAATAGACCTGTAGGATGAGAGTTATCTTCTAATGCTTGACAAACAAACAGATGCTGGCAAACAAACCATTCAATTCCCATTAAAGACAAGTAGGACACATAAACAGAGTTGTAAAGATGAGGAATATGACAGAAAACTCTATGTACGTATCAATCACTGGGTAAAGGGAAATAGCAGTTCCCTGTACATTAGGTCAGGGTTTAGTGATCTGTGGAAACAAAACAAGAGATTGAAAACAGGAAGGAAAAGGAGTCAAGATCAAATTCAATGACAGCATAGACCTCTGTGCTTCCACCTGAAAAGGTTCCCCATATCGGAGTCTGGTGCAGGGTCGAGAGACAGATGGGAGTGATTCCCCCCTAAAGACAACATCGGCTAACTAGGAAGCAAAAGGCCTCTCCCATGGGCTGATGGCCCACCAGTACATTCTAGATTGTCCTCACCTTGTGGGGAAGATCGTGGAACCCTCCTGAGAGAACTATTAATTAATATCCCAGATAATTACTATTTCTATGTCAGACATGCAAAAACTACTTTAACTGAGACAAGTCAGGAAAGCTTAAACTAATTCTGCAGACATCTTGGGAAAAGGCCTGTAAACAGACAGGGATCGGAGAGGAAGTGGATGACCTTCTGCAACAAACAATAGACCTTGTTCCAGCCCTCAATGTCAAATCCTGTTTCATGCAGAGCTGTGGGCAATTCAGCTGGGTATGCTGTGCCATGGTTATCTAACTCTTGATGATTTAATGGCTTTAAAAATCTGGACAACGGAAACATTTTATCCAATTAAAAAGAAGATTTCCCATCACAAAAGCTTAATAGCTACTAGAATAGATTAGAAAGAGAAGTTCTGTCACAGAGCCTAAAGAGCCATCTATTCAGAATCCCTGGAGGGTACCTGATGCACTGGACAGGTCAAGAACACGTCCATGGTGCCTCCCCAGGCGACCACGACTGTATTGCTCCATCAGTGCCCAAGGTGTGCGGGCTGTCATGAGACAGGACAGCACAGTGGCTGGAAGACGGGCATGTCTCAGAAAGATTCATGTTCCAATTCTGGCCTTTGACACTAGATTTTTGACCTTGGGCAAATTAATTAACCTCTCCAAATACTCTTTCTTCACAGTGGAATGCATATAGTAATCACACTGACCTCATTAGGTTGTTGGGGTTGAATGTAATGATGGACATAAAGAGCAGGACACCTGCCACTCGGCAGGAGCTCACTCTTGGGCTAGTCTCACCATTACTGGCTATTGTTCCTTGGAGAGAAGGCTCTGTTCAGGAACAAGATAACTTCCACAGTGACTCTCAAACTGGCAGCTTCTGCATCAACTGCCTAGTCCTCAGTAGCGCAAATTCACCTTCCACCCTGCAGTCCCAGATCAGCTGAATCAGAACTTCAGGGGTCTGGCTCAGCAATCTGTGCTTAAACAAACCATCCAGCAATCCTAGGCTCCTAAGCGTCTGAAAACCACTTATCTAGAACAATCATATGTTGAAGCTTCTTACAAACCATAGAGGCCAGAGGCAAGCTTGAATTTTCTAGAAAGGCTGCTAAAATTTTGCTTTAAAAACAAATAGTGATGAATTAGATATTTCTTCTTTGTTTTAAAAGTTAAATAATATTAAAAAAAATTTTTTACGTGAATAGCGGAGACAGAGTGAGAGTGACAGTGATAGTGAGATCTTCCCTCCATGGGTTCACTCCCCAAATGCTTGCAACAGGCAGGCCTGGGACATGCTGAAGCCAGGAGCCCAAAACTCCATCTGTGTCTCCCATGTGGGTGGCAGGTACCAAAGTCATCATCTGCCGCTTCCCAGAGGGTACACTGGCAGGAAGCTGGATGAGAAAGTAGAGTAGCCAGGACTCAAACCAGGCACTCCAGCATGGGACACAGGTATTCCAAGCAGCAACTTAACTGCTGTGCCAAATGCTTACCCCAAATGTTGCTTTTTTAATGACTAAGAATAGTGAATTTTAAGTCAAGCCATGATGTTGAAGACAGAGGCCTTGTCAGATGCCCTGATAGCCTTCGACACACATCAAGGGCTGAGATGGCAGTCACTTGTGTATTTTCCAGCATCTCATACACTGTCTGACAGGTTACAGACACTTGAAAAATACACATGGCCTGGACAATGAATGAAGAAGTAGGAGAAAGGCTAGAGGCGATCACAGCACTCAATCAGCAGATACATTCACATCTAAGGTAACCTATTTTAGACTTTTAAAAAAAATGTGCTGTCCAGAAACTTAGAAGACATTTATTTCTTTGGCTTAGTTGGCAACTTAAATATATTTTACTAAAATGTCTGCCTTCCAATTGAAATAGAAAAAAAAGATTAACAGTGATTTTAAAACCTCAAATAACTAAACATTCAATAATATTGAATTTGGGACAGTACTCTGTCAGCTCTGAGGTTAAAGAGACAACCAAAAGAAAACAAACAGGAATAGAAATTTCAATTATTTCAATTATTATTATTTCAATTATTCAAGTATTATTATTACTTGACTTCTGAGGCTGGATCCTGGAAACAAAGCAAGTGAGAGTACTTCTTCCCTTTTATATGTGCTTATTCCCTGAAGCATGATAAAATCCAGATTAATCAAAGGGAGACTATACTGAGTATTATTTTATTAAGGCAGGAAAATATGAAAAATTTTGATTTAGAAAGATTTCAATAATTCTATTTCAATTAATCCCTATAGCTCATTAAACATGTATCCCTGGTAATTTAAGTTTAATTCTAACATGTTTAGAAAGCAGGAGTCATATTATCAAGTTGAAGTATCACATCTTCATAGAGAAAAATATCTTTTCCATTAAAAATGAGTACATAAACAACCACAATTCCAGAGGTACAGGAGAATTAAATGGAATCAGGCCATATCTAGAGACAGTATAAAAATATTAAAGTAATAAAAAAGTATCAGAGGCAGTAATGCCAGGATCATCTATATTTATTTTGCTTTTTGTATTTGCTCATCTATCAGTGCAAATGGCCCTGAGATAAAAGGAATGGCTTTATCAATATTAGCAAAACATATGTGGTTCCATCAGTGGAAGATCTATTGCCACCAACCTAGAAAGTTTGGTCTCCTGGCCTGGGGACACCACCTCTCTTGGAGACTTGACAAACAATGAATGAAAAGCATACATTATCTGGAGCAGCTCTATGCATTAGAGAAAAAGAAAAAAACTGGATGATTGACAGTGAGTCTTTGGTGGGGCTTGATGAAATAATGCATAGTTAATGAATGATTTAATAAGGATGTTAGAGTCATTGTGTTTTACTTCTGGTTTAGGAATAACAGGAGACCCTCAGGCACTACTAGTAAGATAAGGGACATCCCTAAAAGCTCAATTTACTGTCCAAGAGAAACTGCTGACTCACGCATTCATTCAGTTATTCATTTGTACTTGAGTGTCCCATTACATGCAGTGTGGTATTTTAAAAGTAGGACGGTTAGCAGGACGTTAGAAATTAGCCTATGTGCGTGTGAGAGGGGCCTGAGGAAACCAGCATCTGCAGAAGCTCATTCTGGAAGCAGCCCAGCAACTACACTTCAAAGTTCTGCCCAGATCCTGATAACCTTCCAGGTAAGCCCAGCCCTTCCCCCAAGGAAAGCTCCCCAGGAGAATTCTCTCAAGACACAATGGGTTACCTGACCTGATAACATGGAGCAATAAAACCTTCACAGCCCTGGCCCCTGTGGGGCTGTGACTGAGAGTTAGTGCCCTGGCCTGAAGTGCTGGCATCCCATAGGGGCACCTGTTTGAGACCCAGCTGCTCCACTTCCCATCCAGCTCTCTGCTATGGCCTGGGAAAGCAGTGGAAGATGGCCCAAGTCCTTGGGCCCCTGTGCCCACATGGGAGACCTGGAAGAAGCTCCTGGCTCCCCGCTTTGGATCAGTGCAGCTCCAGCCTTTGCAGCCAAGTAGGGAGTGAACCATCAGATGGAAGACCTCTCTCTCTCTCTCTCTCTCTCTCTCTCTCTCTCTCTGTGTGTAACTCTTTCAAATAAATGAATGAATCTTTAAAAAAAAAAAAAAAAAACCTTCACAGCCTTTCTCTGAGGCAGACAAGGCAGACCCCCTAGGGGAAGCCCCTTGCCAGAGCCAGGTGGGCTCCCCAGTCTGATAACACCAAGTGGTCAGTCTGGAGGGGGAATTTTCCTAAATTAACATTCAGCAAACCCTCTGTTCTGGAGAAGAAGGGGGAGGGGGGAGACTCCTTAAAAACTGAAGTCTGAACAAAGGACTCAGCTCTCTGCAGAGCTGCCTGGCTGGCCTTGCCAGGCGTATTCTTTTCATTTAACCATGTAACCTTGCTTTCCCCTAGTCCGAGTGTTTGGGCGCTCTCACTCTCTCTGTCCCTCCCATTCTGACAGATGCCCTGTCCCCAATAAACCTGGTTACTCTGCTCTGTCTCATGCCGGAATTCTTTCTTGCACAAAGACAAGAACACCATGGCTCATCCCCTCTAACAGGATATTCACTCGTCAGTGATTACAAACTCTGCAAGATCTCCATTCTTATAAGATAGTTGGAGGACCTCTGCTCACTCTCTGATGTTCCGGTATTAATAAAAACAGTTTAAGTACACAATGGTCTTGTCCCCAGTTTTTCCACTAAGAAACATTATTTACAGCCTTTAGTAGTGCTGTTCACATTTGTGGGATAATGGGAAAAATGCAATACCTTTAAAGATCACAATGTCTGTTGAAACTTTGAAATGAAGGAATTTTGGAGATGAAAAATGGACCTAGACAAGAACAAAATGCTTTCACCCAGGTCAGTGTGCCAGTAACTCCCAAAGCTCTATCTGCAACCCAGCCTCTGTCCTGGAGCTGCAGGCCATATGTGGAGCTGCCTTTGGACAGTATTGACTTCGACAGTACAGAGATCTACAAGACTTGTTTCAAATGCCCAGTGTTCAAGCGTGCTTAAGCACACGGGCATGCGCGCGCGTGCACACACACATACACACACACGTGCATGGATGGCATTTGCCATCAATTCATGAAATGGCCTTTAAAGATTAAGCCTTTGTTTGGGAAGTGAAACAGCTTCTTCGTCATGAGGTATACTTGGGAGGTGTCTCCACACGTTTCCTTCTAGGCCTGTTTCTCATGCCAAGCAAGGCTGCAAATGGCAACTGACACTTCCAGCTCCTCCCAGATGCCTACAGTACAGTTAGGTGCTGCCCTTATCTGTCTTCCTGTTGGCCAGCATTTGAAGCAGCAATGACATTACATGCTTAGGATGCAGACAAACAGAGATTGGTCTCTTGACGAACCTTACTTAATAGTTCTGCAAAAACTTGACCCAAACACAACCAGTGGGTGCGTGACTTTCAAGGTGTTTTCCCTCCCTATTAGCACAGCAGCCCTGAGTCCCCTCATTTGGGATGAGCTTCAGATCATCGACCATTGGGCGGACTGTCCCACCCTGCAGTACAGATTCTAGCAGAGTGCTGAGGCTGCCATGAGCTGGCACTTATCTCTGATGTGTATGTATGGAATTCCTGCTGTAACAAGGGTCTTTTCCGCTACACAGCACAATCCTTTTTCTTGTTTAAATGACTGGGATTAGGTGATTAGCACTGTTCTTTTTGTTTTAGCAACCTCTCAGCTGAAAACGAAACCCACATGGTCTGGAGGGAAGGGCACACACTAGGCTGTACAATTCTCAAGAGGCCACAATAACTACACACATTCCACAGGCACTGGAGACTCAACATGGCCACAGCCATCCAGCGTCTTCCTCCTACAACCCTGCTCCTCTTTCCACTGCCACTTCTCTGTGGCTGGTACCACTCTCCCAGCCACATCCACACACTGCGTTCTACCATTTCTAAATCTTATCTAGGTTCCTCAGCCTGAGTTTCCAGGCCAGATGTAGGAGTTGAAAGTGGACATTTCAGCGGTTAAAAAAAAATGAAATCCGGTCGTTTGCAACAAAATGGATGAAGCTGGAAAACATCATACTTAGTGAAATAAGCCAGTCCCAAAAGGACAAATACCACATGTTCTCCCTGACCTGTGATAACTAACAGAGCACCTAAAATGCAATCTATAGAAGTGAAATTAACACTTTGAGAAGCAATGACTTTGAGCAGCCCTTGTCTCAACTGTTGAGGAACAGTTTTTTTTTCCCCATACTATGTGTTGAACTCTTTACTTAACATAGAGTTAATCATATGTGTATAAAGTTAATTGAAAATAGATCTTAAGTAAAAAATAAGAATGGGAATAGGAGAGGGAGGAGGAAGAGGGGTGGGAGAGTGGGTGGGAGGGCGGGTACGGTGGGAAGAATCACCATGCTCCTAAAGTTGTAATAAAGAAATATATCAAGTTTGTATCCCTTAAAAAAATAAATTAAATAATAAAAAAGAACGTGAACATTCACTAGGGGAAGCAAGTTCAAAGACAGAATAGACAACCAGGGAGCGAGTGGAGAGAGTCAGGAGGTAATGGTTTTTGCCCTTTAAAGAGACCTCTGTGCTGAGCCAGTCATTCATGGCCTGTGTGAGTAGATCATCTTGCCTGGGGGAGACCCAAACCACACCCCCAGAGGCCAGAACTGATGGAAATACTTTTTTGTACAGCTTCTCGGCACATCTCAGGGTGTCAAGAAGTCCTCACAGAGAAGTGCAATTGCTGTAAGCAGTGCCTGGCTGCTGACAGGCCCCTAGTGAGGACCATGGGGCATCATGTCCAGTGCAGAGCCACTGAAGTCCTTAGGAACTCTGCTGTTCTGAATAGGCCGTGTCATCCAGCTGAGCCACAGATACAGGAACTGAATGCAAGCCTCTCCAATCACGGCCACTCCCTTTCCCCACGGAGTAAAGCAGCCACCAGAATACGTGCCCTTGAGACACAGGAAGGTCAAAGCCAGCATTCTGAATTCAAACTAAGTCCCTGTTTGAAGAGACAAGGCAGAAAGCAGGAGGTAGAGAATGGGAAAATGGACAAGGAATGAAGGCTCCGGTAAAGACAAAACTGGAAAGAGGCAGCGCTGCTCTGGAGAGATTCTGAAGATTAAGTGTAGGCACCTATGGGTTTCTATCTGCTCCCAACATTCTCTCCTGTGGGCCAGCCACAATTGTTCAGATGGTGAGGACCAGGAGGAAGGGGAGCAGGTTGAGATGATTCATTCCACAGACCATGATCTTCACTGCCTAGTGACAGATGAGCTCATCTGCAGAAAGAGGAAGGGAGAGAGCAAGATGGGTAAGGGCCCGAAATAGCCTTGTGGAAATGGAGAGGGAGTTGACTGGGGACACACAAGCGCTTCCCAGCAGCCCTGTGGACTCTGCTGAAGACGGAGACCACACATCTGGTGCGCACCATGATCTTGGACTTGCAGTTTTCTCCAGTGTTGAGAAGTCTCAGGAGAAGAGGAGACAGACAGCAGGAGTGATGCAAGCTTTGGCATTAACAAAGCACTTGTTGTGGTTACACAGTGAGGTGAAGGAGGGAGAAGCAAACGCAGCAATTCCCTGTGTAGGACGAGGTAGGAAAAGAGAAGGCGTGATGGCGAATTTTGGGTGTCATCTTGGCTGGGCTATGGTGCCCAGATATTTGGTCAAATATAATTCTGGATATTTCTGTGAGGGTGGTTTTGGATGAGATGAATTTAAATCAGTGGGCTCTGAATAAAGCAGTTCCCCCCACCCCAAATGTGAGTGGCCCTCATCCAATCAGCTGAAGGCCTGAAAAGAACACAAGGCTGACCTCCCCCAAGCTAGAAAGAATTTTGCCAACAGATGGCCTTTGTACTTGAACCACATCAGGCCCTCTCTGCAGATGCTGCCCTGCAGACTTCAGACTTGCCAAACTCCATACTCCTGTGGGCCAGTTCCTTAAAAGAAACCTCTCTTTACATAGACACACACCCGATACATTCTGTTTCTCCCAAGAATGCTAATGCAGACAGTAAGGCAGGAAGGGAAGGACTGGGTGGAAGCACCAGAGTCTTGAGGGAGCAAGTGCAGTGTAGCTCATGGAATGTGTGAACAGGCAGGGCGTAAGGTACTACATTCAGAGTGAGAAGAGTTTCAGATTTCAAATACACAGTGGATCTGAACAAGAACAAAGTCGGGGCGTGAAGGCAGAGAAGGTGGAAACTAGAGAACACGTTGAGGCTTGGATGCTGGCTGGGCCATCATGTGCACATTGAGGCAGTGCCTCTGGCCTGAGCACAGGGCCTGGGATGCACAGAGACCACTGCAAGCCAGGACGCCAGTGGACAGTGAGGGCGGCCTGCTGACATTCTTCAACATCGTCCAGAGCTAATGTTCAACTTGTTCACATTGCACAAGGCTCTTCTTGACCTGGCCCTTTGCTTCTTCCCAGCTCAACTCTGCTCAGCCCCAACCCCGCCCAGCTTAATCACTCTGTGATCTGTGATCTGGAAGCAGACTGAACTCTCCGCCTTCGAGCCTTTGCACATTCCATTCTTCTAGCCTGGCAGCATGCTCCTGGCCCCACCCCTCTCTCCATACTGAAAGCTGCCAATGAAGCCAAAAAGAATTCTCACTGTGACAAGCATTCCTGCTATTCCAAAGGCCATCTGGGCAATAGTCTCTTAAAGGGCCAGGAAAACTTTGGCTCTTCTTGCACTCAGTGACTAGTTGTACTTTGAATGAAGCAAATTGCACCTTTCTGTAAACCACACTACAAATCCTTGTAAGTCTCAGGCTGCTCCAACCAAATCACATCCTAGGATTTGACCTCTCGAGGTTCAATTCAAGTAGCAACAGAGACTATTAATTGCTTGCAAAGATGATGATGAGTCCACAGCAAGGGGCAATGGGTGGCCTCATCTCTAGGGACTTCATTATTCAGGTACCCTTGTCTGCTGCCAACTCACTGCCAGACTCCTAATTTCAATGATGAGTGCAGATTCATTCTTTTTGCATTGATTGTACTATTCTTGACTTTCTCCCTAGAACTTCTCTTAAACTTGGTGCTTTATTTTAAAAGTGGTAAATAAAATATGAGCCTGGTTTTTAACATTGAAAGCATGAGGTAATTCAATAAGTAGGTAAGTGGATGGATACTAATCAATTACTCTTGACTCATGGCTTTCCAACTGAGAGCTGGATCAGAAACTCTGGTAGAAAACTTTAAGGAAGCAGAAACTCTGATTTCTTTCCTTGCCCTGAGAAATAGGCGTCATTTTTTCTTTCCTCCATAAAAATTGCATGGGGAAGAAGACAGACATTAGGGAACTGGAGCGACTCTACTGTAGGTGGCTACCCTTGCATGTTTTGTCTATTGTAACCATTGCCCCCAAGTTCTCTAGCAATCCTGTCAAGGGTCCACCCACAGTCGGTCTTCCACAGATGACCTCCCTTCTTATAATTAAGCAAACTGAAGCTTCTGCTGACAGAAATAAAGTATGATTCCTTTCTTCCTTAAACTAAGTGCTCGCCTTCTTTAATAAATTTCTTATTCACTGTGAAATTGAAAACACAGCCTTTTCCTGATGACCAGATGGCCCAGCAAATGTAATCACTTCAAGCACTCCACACTTCCTCTCCGCTACTCTCCATGGCGAAGGGGGTGGGGGAAGGAATGAAGAGGCAAACTCCTCATTTCTCCCAGATGCCAACCTCTCCAGCCCCTCTTACGAAAACCAGATACAAAAGAGCAATGGAACCGGAGAAAGTAAATATTTCTTTAAAGCTATAAAATAAATCTTTCAGAGGAGTGTAACAGTAAATAAATAAGAGATAAATCAAAATTATATGTTTTTTGGAAGTCTTAAATCAATAGCTCTTTTATTGCATTATTAAAATACCACAAGTTAGACTTATAATCCGGGTTCTTATTTCTGGGGCTGGACAACTTTTAGACCCTGTTCCTCAGTCTGCTGAACTACTCCTTTTCAGAAACATAGATGCCATCCAAAATTTCTCAGATATCCTTATTTTTAACTCTTGTTGCCTGCTGAATCAAAGCAGCTGACTTTGAAACAAGTTCAATGGCATTTTCTTCCAGGATGAATCTACCTCTCTAGGCTTGAGATACTGAACAAGCAACATCTGGCTTCATCCAAACCCTTCAGTTAAACTCACCCGGGAAATTTCAGATTTCAGCAAGATACCCATTCTCCCAAACAACCACGCTGAGGGGCAGGTGAGCATACACAGACCTCATCTTGTAATGGAAGTGCAGTGTAACCCCTTGATCATGTTCTGTCCATTACCATAAACAGTGCACAGTCGCCAGTTCCTTTCTATCTCCCCACCATTTGTCAGCTGGAGCCTCTTCATTTTCTTCCCAAGGAGGCTGAGTTCCCCACTGATGTGACTGAAGTCCCTCTGCAGGCTTCCTCTGGGACCCTTCACAATAACTCGGTGCTCCTTCAGAATGATGGCGACATGGTCTGGAACGCCCACAGTCTGATGGCTGAGAATGGTCTTCATTCTTGCAGTAGATGGGGCAAAGAGAGTGAAATTACATTCTTGATTGATGTTTAATTGAAGAGAATAACACTTTAGTTTATTCTAATTTACCTGATATAGTTGTTTGAATTAAAATAGCCCTTCAGGCTGGCGCAGCAGCCCAATAGGCTAATCCTCCACCTGTGGTGCTGGCACACCGGGTTCTGGTCCTGGTCAGGGCACCGGATTCTGTTCTGGTTGCCCCTCTTTCAGGCCAGCTCTCTGCTGTGGCCAGGGAGTGCAGTGGAGGATGGCCCAAGTGCTTGGGCCCTGCACCCGCATGGGAGACCAGGATAGGCACCTGGCTCCTGGTTTCAGATCAGCGCGGTGCACCGGCTGCAGCACGCCGGCTGCGGCAGCCATTGGAGGGTGAACCAACGGCAAAAGGAAGACCTTTCTCTCTGTCTCTCTCTCTCACTGTCCACTCTGCCTGTCAATAAATAAATATATAAAAATAAAATAGCCCTTCAAATTCATATGTAATATTCCAAAAAGTAAGAGATTCCAATGGATAATATAGGGTAATATGAACAGAGTCTTACAACAAATGATAGCCAATTAATATAGTGAATGACTCCAGCTAATAAAGGCTTGTCATGAGTCCTGAATATATTTTCTTCTGTTGGGCTAATCCTAGGCAAATTTATTAAACCTTCCAAACTTTGCTTCTGAAAAAATGGATATCTTAGGCTTAATATCTACATATGAAAAAATACAGAGAAAGAAACTCACACTGACAAGGTACTTCCATGCACAGGCAAATTAAGTACCCAAAGAGAAAGTTATTCCCACAACTTGGCCTCTCATATCATCAGGAAATCATCTCCCTCCCCTTTCCTCAAACCAATTTTGGAGATGATGACTAATGCTCTTATTTACATGGAAACTGATAACTCCCTTGTTGCTTAAAATAATAGCATGTTAGGGTTGCTATGAAGTGTCAAGGAAAATTAGTTGGCAACAAGGATTTTTATTAACGGAGTTGTGAGGTGAAACCTACACTGAAGGGGCAGCACCTCTTCTGCATGTGGAAAATACGCTCTTAGAAAATGTGCAAGCGAGTCACACACACACTTGTTTCCAAACGCTCAAGCACACTCAGGCATTCTAAGAAGCATGGCAATAAAGCCGTCATTCAGAAATAGAAGTGGATTAAACAGGTTCCAGCCTGGCCGCTTAGGTGGCATATTTTCCTATTCTTTCAATACTTCATTCTATAAAAAGCAACTCAACTAGAGTTCCTGCATCCTATTCTCCACCAACAAGAAGTGGGTGTTATGGATCCTCATGCTTGATACTCATTATAAACTGTAATTAACCAGAAGCTCTAGACTGGTACAAGAAGATTATTTGTGTGAAAATTCCTCCTTAGAAAGGACATGAAATCTTCCTGCATCAATAGAAAACAATGGCTTGCTAATTCAAGATAGTAAAGCTTCCTTCACCATAAAATGACACATAAACTAAGAAGAGGCTTTGAAACTTGCATTTGCTGTTGGTTTTATTTATACTATTCATGAATGCTGGCTAGTGTAGGGGAGACCAGAAAAATGCTGTTTTAAGGGACAGTCTGAACGCTGACAACTTGACCCAGCCGAAAGATAGCGAATACTGGTGACTCCTCCACACAACACATGAAGCCTGGAATTTGAACTAGAGGGTCACAGAATATTTATTTTAAAACGTTCTGCTCTGTAAGAGAAACATGTCCTTGGTGCAAAT
This sequence comes from Sylvilagus floridanus, assembly GCA_949820135.1. NCBI lineage: Eukaryota > Metazoa > Chordata > Mammalia > Lagomorpha > Leporidae > Sylvilagus > Sylvilagus floridanus. The sequence goes on along the minus strand of OX463229.1, from coordinate 82,599,386 downwards.
GAGCAAACATTACCCAACAGTCCACAGAAATGCTTCAGCAAGGAAAACAGTGTATAATAGGAAAGAAAAAAAAAAAAAGACCACAGATTTTAGTTCCTAAAATAAACTTTTATGCAATCACAGGAAGCATTTAGATCCTTTTCTCCCCCTCTTGCAGGAAAATGAAACAATCTCTAGGCCACAGGAAATAACACAAGTTTTAGAAAATCCCTGAGGTATGAGAGAAAAATCTCAAGTGGATCCCAGTCCAATCAATGACGTAAAGGACAACAGATGTTCAAAGACTCAGGTACTCCAACAACGAGTCATTGATTCCTGCTGGTGAGAGTGACAGCTCTATCCTGGGCTCATGAAAACAGGGCAGCAGAGTCACACTCATGGCACGCTAATCGATATGTCTGCACACAACCGGCTCCTGGCTTCATGTTGGCACAAGGAGCACCTGCAGGAAGAATAATGATGGCAAACAGTGCTGAAGACGCAGGGAGGAGTGGGAAAGAAGACAGAATGGACAGGGTCCTTAAGTTAGAACAGCTGTTCCCACTAAAAATGAGGACTGTTGGCATCTTAATATTGATGGAACAACTGAAGAGAAACCAACAACCTAATATGAAAAAAAAAAAAAAAGCAAAATTCCCACCAGAATGTAATTGGGTATAAGAAAAGATTCATAGCATACTATGGTATGATTATGTACCCCCGAATCCCTGGGCTGAAATCCAGTCCCCAAAGTGACATTAAGATGAGGGGCCATAAATTCTGGGGTTCACTCTCCTGAGCAGGCTTCCTGCTCTTCTGGAAGAGTCCTGAGGGAGCTGCCTGGCCCCTCCCCTTCCTCCCTGCGAGGAAGCAGCAAGAAGCCTCCACCTCTGAAGCAAAAAGTGAGCCCTCACCAGAGACACCAAATCTACTGGTGCCTTGACATTAGACTTCCTAGCTTCCAGAACTGTGAGAAATAAATTTCTATTGTTTATAAACTATCCAGCCTCAGGTATTTCGTTATAGCTCCACAAAAGGCACGGCATTCTCATTAAATTTAATTATAGATACCAAGAGAATAAATCCTGTATCTACTTTCTTCCTTTAAAATACTTTTATTTAGAACATTCTATTAAGAGGGTATTTTTGGCATTGCTGCTAGAGCAACATTAGGAGGCAAACAACTGTATAACTCCACCAAAGACTTATCAATTAAATCATCCCCGGATAAAAGGTCAAAAAAGGGTTTATGCAGAACAAAATCAAGAAGAATTTCAGATTTGTAGATTCCTCCCCTTGTGGTTTTAATGCAAAAGTCAATTCCAAGGCCTTCTAAAGGTTATCTCTGTTGCAACATCTTATGACCATACCTTGAATTTAACAGGCCATTAATAAGATAACAAAATAAGTTGCATTTAGTAGACTAGAAGTGTAGTTTTATAGGACTTTTTGAATTACTGGATTTGGGCAATGGTAATTAGGCAGACTGAATTTTTTAATCATTTACAGCCTCAAAATACAAATTTCACTTCCTTATGCTCTACCACAGAGCCCCACTGCTATCACCACCCTTTTCCAGGCCCTTGTTCCTCATGGCTAGATTCTGGTGCTGCAGTTTCAGCTCTTTTTAATGGTTTTGTTACTGAATGCCCTCCATTACCCCAAATTTGTCCTCAAAGTATTAGCTTATATACTTGTATGGGCTGGAAAAGAGCTAAAGAAATGTTTGTGGGGCTGGTGCTGTGGCGCAGTGGGTAAAGCCTTCACTTACAGTGCCGGCATCCCATATGGGTGCCGGTTTGAGTCCCGGCTGCTCCACTTCCAATCCAGCTCTCTGCTCTGGCCTGGGAAGGCAGTAGAAGATGGCCCAAGTCCTTGGGCCCCTGCACCCACATGGGAGACCCAGAAGAAGCTCCTGGCTCCTAGCTTCCAATAGTGCAGCTCCAGCCATTGCGGCCAATAGGGGAGTGAACCAGCAGATGGAAGACCTCTCTCTCTCTGCCTCTCCTCTCTCTGTGTAACTCTGACTTTCAAATAAAATAAATAAATCTTTAAAAAAAAGGAAATGTTTATGATCTATTCTTCTCAGTATTAAATGGATTTTAGACTAGTCAGCACTGCCAGCCTTTAGGTCTAATAATGGGAGGGCCTTTAGTTTTGATATGGTGGCTTTCTGTTGTACTTAGGTGAGTAACTATGATTAGACAACTACAAGAGAAAGCCAATGCTTAACAGAATTTATTTGCAAGGGGCTTTTACAACATAACTCAAAAGTACTCATCAGCAAAGACAGCCTAATAACACATTCTCCTAGTGGTTTACAATGTCTCTGTAGAGTTCCCCATCTGAAGAGATGATAAAGAAACCATTGTGTGAACCACAATTAAAGCCATTAGGCACAGTGTGAGAAATGATGTTTAAACAACATTGCAACAGCTGCAACGCCCACAATCTTCAAGTATTTTTAACACTTGAAACAAATAGAGTTGAAGATAATTTATTGCTTCTATCTTACTTCTCAATTAAAGTAATGAAAAGTGAAAATCATTGCTTGATGAATTTAATTTCTAAAAGGCAAGTGATGTTATGGTAAAGGACCAAACTAATCTGGAGTATAAAAATTATCAAAAGCATAAAGGGTACAAATGACATAAAACAAACATTAACTATGGAATTTAAGACATTCTATAAAATAATAAACAGCAGGGAAGTAGCTTGGGAAAAAACACTTCAAGTATCCTTATTTTTTTTTAATTAAATGACACTTGTTATCTGTTATCACCAACCTGACATTCATGGGGAAAAAGCCAACTACTTGTCAATTAATAAGTTGAAAGTATGGCGCATCAGTATTTAAATAGGTCATCCAATTTCACAATTTAATAGAAACTTCAGATCACTTTTTGGAACTTCAGAGTGAAGACTGGGTTTAAATGTATTTAAATAAGAGTTTATGATCAGGAATGTAGTCCTTGGTCAAATTCTAGAGTCACTATACTCTATGAAAACTTTAATCCAAATTATTTTTTTTTTAAACAGGCAGAGTGGACAGTGAGAGAGAGAGAGACAGAGAGAAAGGTCTTCCTTTGCCATTGGTTCACCCTCCAATGGCCGCGGCCGGCGCACCATGCTGATATTTTTCTTCCTTTCTTTGATTTGGGTTTAATTTACTTTATTTCTAGCTTTTTGTGTGTGTGAGATTATTTCATTGATATGAGATTTTTCTTCTTTCTAATATAAAAGTTTAATAATGTAAATTTCTTTCTAAGCATTGCTTTAGCAGCATCTCATTTTGATTGTTTTCATTCATATTCTGTACAAAATACTTTGTAATTTCCCTTCTTCCTTCTTAAATGAGTCATGGTTAATTCAGAATTGCTTTATTTTTAAATATTTAGGTGTTTTCAGGTATCACTGTTCTGAATTCTATAATTCTATTTAATTCTATTATGATAAAAGAACATATAACTTCAGTTAAGTTAAATATATTGGGTGTGACCTAAAATGTGGTCTATCCTGATCAATGTCCCATATGCACTAGAAAGTAATGTGTATTCTAATATTTTGGGGTCATCTATACATGTTGATTGTTAGTATTCTTA